>CM040126.1:217569226-218204951 GCA_022559845.1 Amorphophallus konjac | reverse complement strand
GATTAACTAAGGGTTTTTATCAAATTCTTCATGATCATTCAACTTAGGATTTTCTAAACATCTTTCATGTAGAACAATGAAAAATTAAGGTTTAGGATCATAATATAATATTAACATCACGTTCTGCCTTATTTATAAGTCAAGATATCTTACTAACATAGCAAGTTTCTGGTTTTAAGAACGCATAAACAAAGTTTAAAAACACTGTCAGGAGAACGTGACGGTCTAATGAAGGGGCGTTACAAGCATGTAACGGTCTATAGTAGGCGCGTTATGTACCATAAAATAAATAGATTAAAATTTCAGGAAATTTAAAACACAAGGGCATGTGACGGTCTGTCGTAGGGCCGTCAGGCTCAGGTGATGGTCTATCGAGCGGCCGTCAGGCTATAACGGCTTCTGAAAGATGCGTCACATGACCTGGAAACCCGCCAACGATGAACTTTGACATGTTACACTAAAACTTCGATTGCTCATGATAGAATGAATAAGAATTAGGGAAAATATTACCATTCGAAAGAGCATAAAATTTCGTATAAATTAGCATGCTTTGATTTAGATCTAACACAACAAGATTAAATCTTTGACTAATAATCATGAAAGTTGTCCTTTTGATACACCTCGGAGTAAAACGTAAAATTCGAACAGCATGATGAACCAAAATTGGGCACTTAGGTATCAAAAGAAAGAGCTCATGGAGACACACAAGATGGTATTATTAGTTTTCTGTTTGGCCTGAGAGACACCTACCTTTGCTTGAAGAAAAGAAGGATGAAGAAGAGGGGTCGCCGAAACCCTAGGTACCGCTCCAACAACGCCCAAATTCCCCCTCGTCCGGTCACGATCGGTCACGCCGCCTGATGCTGGTGCAAATAGGGTTCTAGGGTGTCGAAAGCCCTCTATAAATAGAACCTATAGGGGCTCCTAGAGATCGAATTTGGTTGAAGAGTCCTATGAAGAAATTCCGATGAAAACTTCAGATAAGGTTCTAATCCACCGCCGCCGCAGCCGCCACCGCCGCCGCCGCCGCCGGTAGAAGCGTCTAGACTTAGGGTTTTCAAAGAGAAAGTAAAGACCTAACAATGGGCTAGGGTTTGGCTCGAATCGGAGCACAATTGGGCCCAAATTGTGATGGTTAAACTAGGCCTTTTAAACCCACGAAAAACTGCTAAAACGCAAAATTGGGCCTACACGTATTTTATTTTGGCCTCTGACCTAAAGATAAAGTTATTACAAATTAAATTTTACACTAGATTCATATTTTTCAGAATTTTAATAATCTCTTTAGAAGTTGAGCCAATAAATAATTAATTTATATGAAAATATTTATAGTAGAAAAAGACAGGATGCTACACACCGGTTGTCCATGGCTGCCAGGCTTTCTTGCAAAGCAATTTTTGCAAAAGCTTTTGGAACCCAAGATAAGTTGGGTCCACATACATCATTAAGACTCTTCAACAAATCTTTCGGAATCCAAATATGCCTGACAGTTTTCTTTTGATTGGCTTGTTCGTTCAAGTTTTTATTACTGTCATTTCCTTTGGCAGCAACCCTTGGGTTTGATTTGGCTTGATGATTTTTGATGTGTTTGTTATTCTGCTGCCTAAAATTATTTCTGTGCCTGTTAACAAATTCCCATGCGTTATAAGAATTGTGTACATTGAAGGCATTTTGATGGTAAGATGAGTGGGTCCTTGTTGGTTTAGGCACATTGAAATTTCTATTATTTGCATTGTAAAATGTTGGGCTATTTTTCTTATGTGGAATTTTAGCCTTAGTGTTTTGGTTGTTCCTGTTGGTAGCCTTCATTGGGTTAGCATCATTTTTGATTTCAGAAGTGTGAATGTTGCTGGTTGAGCTGGATGGAGTGTCCAACTTCTCTTTACCTTTACTCGCACAAAAAGTTATAGTCTTGAATTCAAAAGATTTTTTATTAGATGTATCAAAACCTAGACCTTCCTTATTGAAATTCACCTTCATCCCTAGCATGGTATCTAGATTTAATTTTCCTTGAACAAATTTCTCAAGTGTTTCATGTTTATCTTTCAGATCTTTTTGAAGTTTTTCACAGGTTTTCTGAAGTTCAGAGTTAACTCCATTTGTAGCTTTATTTTTCTCAGTAATCAATATGTTCTCATTTTGAATTTTCCGAACCTTCAATCTAAACTCATCAAACATTTTCTGGATTCTTTCATTTTCTTCTTTCAGATTATCATTTTCTTTTCTAAGTGAGCTTAGCTCTTCCAATTCTGTTTTGATATTTTCCTTTTCTTTTTGAATGTTTTCCTTATCCTCAATAATAACATTCAATTTTCTTTTTAGAGCTCTATGTTCCTTACTCAGACAATTATGCTTAGCAAGAAGCTGATCATATTCATTTTCCTAATCATCAATAGTAAAATTCTCGAAGAAGTTGCTTACCTCTTCATCACTTTGAGCCATAAGGCATAGTCCTTCTTCATCTCCTTCGGAAGATTCCCCTTCAATGATTTCCTCCTCGTCACTCTAGGTAGATACCATGGCTTAATGTTTCTTCTTCTTGCCCTTGGGGTTCTTCCTCAGCAACTCAGGACACTCTCCTTTCATGTGACCTATTTTCTTACAGTGATAACAAGTGATCTTATCAGAGATTTTATTCTTATCAGACTTGAAGTTCGAAGACTTACCTTTCTGTTGTGGTCTCTTTTTCCTAAAGATTTTACCTCTGAATTTGAGGAACTCTGAAAAATGTCTGGTCAACATGGCCTGTTGATGATCATCTAAATCAAAAAGGTTTTCAGAATGATCACTACCTTCTTCATTTCTCTCGCACCCTTTGAGAGCTATTGGCTTCTTCTTGTGCTCTTGTCCATTTGGTTTGAAGTTGATTTTGTATGTCATGAAGGAGCCAATCAGATCATCTACTGCCATGGTTGTCAGATCCCTAGAATCTTCAATGATAGTGGCCTTAGTGTGTCACGCTGGGGGAAGGGACCTGAGTATCTTCCTAACAATGTCACTATCAGAATAATCCTTGCCTAATGCTCTAAGATTATTAGTAAGTTCTGACAGTCTAGAAAATAAATCACTGATAATCTCATCATGCTTCATCTTAAACATTTCGCATTCAAAAACCAGAATATTTACCTTTGTAGCTCTTACCTAGGACGTTCCCTCAAATATCAATTCTAGCTTGTCCCACATTTGCTTAGCTGATTTGCATGCAAAAATTTTGGAGTACTGGTTTGGATGAACAACACATTGCATCACGTTCATCGCGCTCCAATTAACCGTTGACAATCGAACTTGTTCTCTAGTCCATACGTTTTCATCTTCAGGTAGTTGAAATGGACCATGGTTGATCACCCTCCAAAGTTCGTGGCTCTGTGCTCGCAGAAACACTTCCATTATGTTTTTTCAATAAAGATAATTCGATCCGTCAAAAAATGGTGGACGATTAATAGAATGACCCTCAGCTATGAAACTACGACCATTGCCATTTTCAGCTCTTCCCTAGTCGTTGGACCACATTGTGGGAAGCCTAGCTCTGATACCAACTGTAAAGAATGGCAAAGCGGATCTAGAGGGGGGGTGAATAGATAAGCCCCTTTTAAAAACCAACTAGCTTAAAAAACTTCACGCCAAGCTCGTATTCAACAGAGGTAAACAGGAATATAGTATAATGCGTTTAGTTAAGGCTATCGAGTAGACACACTCACAAACACTCAAGGTGCACCCACAATGAAACAGTATGATAGGACTGGTACGAGGCAAAGGACAAGCTCGAAGACTTCCTCACGCAAGGTGTAGCACCTTTTTATATACATAGTCCAGATAAGAATGGGGTAGATGAAATGGAAATTAAACAACTGCACAGAGATTTTTTTGGTGGTTCAATTGCTTCCAGCAATCTACGTCCACCCCTCACCCAATCCAGATGAGGCTTCACTAGCACACGGCTAACCACAGATGAATCTGCTTACAAAAGCTGATCACACAACTTCCAATGGAGGAACAACCTCCTCCCTTCCTCTGACAACCCAGAGGGAAAAATCATGCTCAACACCCTGTTGAGCACACCCCTAACTCTATCCAGTAGAGCTACAAACACAGCACAAAGGTAGCCCACGAGGAACTCCCTCGCACCCTGGTATGCAAACCAGAATGTGACCAGTAACCCACTGATCACACCTCCGATCAGTGCACCAAAGCACTGTCAAAGAACTACAATTTAACTAGAATCAGATAACAAAAGCAAAATATAATGAATCAAAGTGCAAAATACAGTAGTAGAGAAAACTGTATGTAGATGTGAACTTGGTTCATGAGCTTTCTCTGAAAAATCTTCTCAAACTACTTCAATCTCTCTTCTTCTTCTTCTTTCTTTTTCTATAGCTCACGAAGATGGCTCTCTCTTTCTTCCTGATCAGCTCTCACTCTTTCTTTCGAAGAATAGCCTCTCAGCTCACAACAGATTCAGATATTAGCGTTACCGCCTTCGATTTTTTTCATTTGAGTGCACACTAGTATATATATATCGAGCATTTGAATCTTCGACCTAGCTTTTATTTGAATTTTTATTTTTCCAAAACTCTTGGATGGAATGTTCTAACAATTCAGCCTTGTACTAACCTGTCAGGTGCCTGGGATTATGTGCCAATGATTGAAAATCGAAGGCACGTGACTCCTTTAAGTTTCCATGCTCGCATCCATTTGTTACCCTTAACATGGTATTTTTCACCCTTACACGGTTATTTGTCTGCCTTAGGTAGCCATTTGTCACCCTTAGAAGCCGTCGCCTTAAATCTTCTGCCTTTGAGCTTGAGTCATCACCTTTAGTTATTTGACACCACTAAAGGGCTATTTTTCACCCTTGGCTTTCTTTATATGGCAGATCCTTTTGACGAGTTCTGGCTTGAGACGAAGTTGACTGAAGTCTTCTTTCACCAGACCACTGTAGCAAATTGACTTTGACTTCTGGCAATATGACTTTAGTCAGTATGAATTTGAACTTGGATGGGCTCCCTTTGACAGATGTTGACTTTGACTAAAGTCAACTTTGATTATCGTGGCGTTGACTGGGGTCAACCTTTCTTCTTCTCTTCTTGGTCTTGATCGAAATGGCTTTGTTTCTGTTCACTTGAATCAGCTTTGATCTATTTGTTACTGGTAACATCCATTTTTCACCACTAACTAGCTATTTGTCACCACAAAATAGCTATTTGTCACCTTTATAAGCCTTGACATACCTGCGTCAACCCAAGAGCCTCATTGCGTCGACTCCATCAACATCTCTTCTTCATGTCTTCAACAGTTTCAGCCCTATCGCCCATTTTTCACCTTTACAAGGTATTTTACACCCTTAGGGACCTATTTGTTACCGCTAGAGCTATTTGTCACCCTTATTCTGTCACTATAGATCCTTCTTCTAGCTGTGGGCTCGGTTGTCGACTCCATGGGTCAACTCCCCTTCGCATTTGAAGGCTTTCAGTGCTACCACCTATTTTTCACCGTTACGGACTTATTTTTCACCCTTATCATCTATTTTACACCGCTAGCCACCTATTTGTCACCACTAATCCATATCTACTGACCCTTAAGCTTACGGGTGTTCTCGCAGACCTCAAGTCGACTTTCGTGATACCTCAAGTTGACTTCCTCTTCATAGAGCTTTCTTATAGCACCTTCTTTCAAACATCAAATGTCTGACAGCATATTTTTAACCGGAAAATATCATTTATTAAACAATTTGATGCGAGACGGGACGCGAACCTGGGACTCTAGCTCGCGGACGTCCCTAAGCGAGAGAAACACGTGGATCTACATGGTTGAGGAACTGGCAATGAGTCTCGTGTATCAACTTTTCCGCGTCCTCAGATCGAGTCACGGGACGGGTTCCACTCACTCACTCTTACAGCGGTGATAAAAATTTGACGAGCTAGTTATCCTAACAATCGCTCATGCAGCAGCATTCAAAAAATATACAAGATAAGCAAATGCATCAACGAGGGAGCGAAAACGGACCTTCACGCTCCAGGCGTGGGGAAGACGACCCTGGCCGAAACTCGTACTCCCGGTGTACAGAAAATAAATAATTACAGTAGTGAATTTAATTACCCACTCAACGTAGGGAGGTAAAGGGCTACAATGGCGACCCGGGAGTAGCGAACTCGGGTTGACGGGCAGCAAGTCGGAAGGGCTTTCGGGCCGAAGACATGATGTTGGTCCGACTCGGCACTATTCCAACTCAGTTCAGCCCGTTGGACAGCAAGTGAACTCGGCTGCTGGGACGGCGACTTCCGGTCACCTTCTGGCCGCGGTGGTTGGTTGGGACATCGGTGGAAGACTCCTCTTCGTTCCCTGAGATCGGCGGCAGCTAAATCGACGCTGAAGCAATTTTGCAAGAATTAACTTGCTACTGCCTATGCTGGCCTGTTCACGGAACAGGTTTGCGTGACCCGGCGAAAAGAATATTTGTGCCTAGATCCGATGTCGGATCGAAACGAGATCGGCGCCGTTGGATAGAGGACTCAAAAGGCTACAACATATAATTATTTCAAGTCCATACAGTAGACGGATTAGAAATGAAAATGAATGTTCCCCATGTATTTCGGCTGGCTCAGATTACAGACAATCAAGACTGAACAGGATCTGCCCGAGACTAAATTTTGACCGACATAAAAATGATGGATGTAGACTCTGGAAAAATTATGGGTGGAAGAGGGGGATGTGAGGAACACGTATGATTTGTTTCATAATTTTTTGAGAAGGATAAGGGGGTAAAAAAAATACAACAACCAGACACTATCCTGCAGATCTGCAAACTGGCAGATTGCTGGGGGGCAAAACTAAATTACTAGAAAAATAGTAAATGAAAGCGGAATGACATAAAATTTGAACTGGGGATGGAGGATGACAGGAAGAACAAACCCTAAAAATTTGGGGTCGAACAGATCTACGGACTGGGAGTAGAATTTTGGCCTCAGCATGTTGTCCAGAGATGGACAAAACTCCGACGAGGTGGCGGTGGTGGTGCGATGGCAGCACGAACGGAGGCGGCGGTGGCTGGAAGTCGTATCCAGCAGAGGTGATAGAACTTGGAATCCACCAAGTTTATTGCTTCACACCATAGAATTTACAGTAGTCCAGCTGTAAGGGGGAGAGAGGGAGAGAGGGGCGCCCAAGACTCCAAGAACAATTCTTGATTTTTCTTTGTATTAATTTCTGCAAAATGAAAAATACAAGGGTTATATAGGAGTGTATAAAAGACCTAAACTATCCCTAGATCTAGGGTTAGGGAGGGGCAAATGGGGAATGGGGAATTATTCTCCCATGTGGTAAAAATGACCAAAATAAAAAAACATTAAAGGGAAGGGGGCGCCCTCTCCAAGTGGGCTGATTTGACTTGGCTTGGTCCAAGTTCTACCTTGGACCAAAGACCAACATAAAGGGCCCATGGACCTAGGTGGACCAATGGAAAAGGGGATGGGGGACCCCGCTGGACCTATTGGCCTTCTTACAAAGAAACCCAAAGACTTCTAAGGACTAACACATTGGTTTATACTTGCCATACAATTGCAAACTCAATTAACACAAGGGTATAAATGCAAACAAAAAGATACAAATGTAAAAATAAAATGTTAGTGCCCGGTGTTGATTCCCATCAATTCTCCCCGGGTGGGAAGAACTCAACCCCGTCGAGTAAGGGGTGCGGCTACTCGTATGGCTCCTGCGGACCTGTCACCGACCTGGTAGCGCGGAGTACGCTCCACTCCAAGTAATCGTCACCTGCTCATCCCGTATATATTCGATATGCACATGCTACTGTGAGAATGAGGCTAGTGGTGGACACTCCGGGGTGTGGTCACTCTCAAAGGAAGGAGACAGCTCAATGACTCACTAGGAATCACCGCCGAGTCCCTATATGTGACTAGTTCCGAGATATTGAGGTAGAGCCGATCCCAAATTTCTGCAAGTCTACAACGTACACATTAGACCCGACTTGCCTCACACTCGAAAGGGACTGACATCACGAGCTTGCAATAGACTGACTATGCAACTCCTAATATGCTCGACACATGCATGTACAGACTCTGAATAAATAAGCAAAGACAGACTCACACAAGACCCTAAACAAACCTACTGTTAGATCGACCCATACATATGCAATGGTGGAGCAGGACATCCGAATGTGTGCCATGCATACACAAGACGCAACCAAATGTTGGTAGAATCATGGACTCCTAGACATCCCAAAATGCACCATGTATGCAAGGACTTCCTATTGGACTGGGGAGGTTTGGAAGGTTTGGGTGGGCCAAGAGAGTTGAATGCACCTTTCTCATCACCCCTATATGTATGTATATCTCGCCAGTGAATGGGCTTGATGGGTGTAGATGTCTCGACCCGTGGGGAAGGGGTGTGATAGTGGACTCCCTTGAAAAAGTGGAGTAGATGTGGTGGGTCAAGGGGTTCACTAGGGAAGGGGTCGAAGGGATCAAAGAATGTGTGACCCCTCGAGCTGGGTTCCCATAGGTCACGGTCCCACGTTTAGAATTCTTGAAGGTGTAAGTGGTCACCTTCATGCACTGGAGTAGATGGGATGGTGGTCTCATATAGTAGATATGGTTCCTCCCTCGGGATAAGTGGAATGAAATACGGCTCGGTCGGCATAGGGAGGAATAAAAGACCCTCTGTGATGACATGACCCACGGTGCACATGGAGGTAATGGACCCCAAAGCGGGATGGGTGAAGCTACGACTTGTGGGTTGGTCGAAGCCTGGGGCCAACATGTATGTCAACTTCATCTGCCAATCTAATCCCTTAAGAAGGTCATCCAATGTTTCCACATGGTGACAAGATCGGAATGTGGTGTGGAATGAGTTGATTAGCACTAATGATAGTGTAGGGTCCATGGATGGGTAGCAAGGCGATCTAGGGACCAAGCCTATCTTGAGCCAACTAAGTAGTGGCTCGGCGATGAATAACTTTCCCGTTAGAAACACGGGTGGCTCCAAATGAGGTGGCTCCGAATAAAGATTGGAAGGTAAAGGAGATGGCAAAGGAGCTCTAGGGGAAGGGTTCCCCGGCTGTGGTTGGTGAGGTCGCGGGGCAGGAGCGTCCTGCCTCGGGGGCACATGTGGCAGTCCGACTGGCTCGACACTCTGCTGAGAGATAGATGCTCGCCGAAGGGCAGCATCAAACCTTGACTCGAAAGGCTCAACCTCTAGAGCGACATGATAAGAATGCTCGAAAGTGGTCACATCGCGACAAAGTAATTCAAACTGGTAGTGGACATCCCGGACTTAAGCGTAAGGGTTGGCCATAATTGCAAAGAGATGGGAATTGGTTCACCTAGGAGTGGACATGCATTGGAACACTTTTTCCTTTTTTTTTCTTTATGCAAAACTTTTATGCAAGACTAATGCAAGCACCTAGACACGACTCTAAATGGTGAAAAGGGATAAAATGCTGACTTGAATAGAAATCCATACTCAACCCATATCCGATACGTGGCGGAGGTTCGATCCGAAGATCGCACTCATGCAAGTGTGCTACCTTCCCGATAGGCATAACCTATCATTCCGAGAACACCTTTTGATATATCGGGTATAGGAATGCAAATGCAAACTTTGGATCGACTACCCTAGACTCGACTTAGCTCTGATACCAATTTGATGCGGGGTGAGATGCAAACCTCGGACTCTAGCTCGCGGACGTCCCTAAGCAAGAGAAACGCGTGGATCTGCGCGGTTGAGGAACCGACAATGAGTCTCGGGTATCGACTTTTCCACGTGCTTGGATCGAGTCATGGGACGGGTTCCACTAACTCACTCTTGCAGCGGTGATAAAAACTTGACGAGCTAGTTATCCTAAAAATCGCTCATGCAGCGGCATTCAAAAAATATACAAGACAAGCAAATGCATCAACAAGGGAGCAAAAACGTACCTCCATGTTCCGGGCGTGGGGAAGACGACCCCGGCTGAAACCCGTACTCCCGGTGTACAGTAAATAAATAATTATAGCAGTGAATTTAATTACCCACTCCACGCAGGGAGGTAAAGGTCTACAATGACGACCTGGGAGTAGCAAACTCGGGTTGACGGGCAGGAAGCCGGAAGGGCTTTCGGGCCGAAGACGGGCTGCTGGTCCAACTTGGCACTATTCCAACTCAGTTCAGCCTGCTGGACAGCAAGCGATCTCGGCTACTGGGACGGTGGCTTCCGGTCACCTTCTGGCCGAGGCGATTTCCGGGGATGTCAGTGGAAGACTCCTCTTCGTTCCCTGAGATCGGCGACGGCTGAATCGACGCTGAAGCAATTTTGCAAGAATTAACTTGCTGCTGCCTTTGCTGGCCTATTCACGGAACAGGTTTGCGCAACCCGGCGAAAAGATTTTTTGTGCCTAGATCCGATGTCGGATCGAGACGAGATTAGTGCAGTTGGATAGAAGACTCAAAGGTCTACAATATATAATTATTTCAGGTCCATCCAGTAGGCTGATTAGAAATGAAAATGATTGTTCCCAAGGTATTTCTGCTGGCTCGGATTACAGACAATCAGGACAGAGTAGGATCTGTCTGAGACTGAATTTTGACCGACATAAAAATGATGGATCTAGACTATGGGAAAATTATGGGTGGAAGAGAAGGATGTGAGGAACACGTATGATTTTTTTGAGAATTTTTGGAGAAGGATAAGGGGGCAAAAATAATACAACAACCAGACATTGTCCCGCATATCTGCAAACTGGCAGATTGCTGGGGGGAGAAAACTAAATTACTGGAAAAATAGTAAATGAAGACAGAATGACACGAAATTTGAACTGGGGATAGGGGATGATAGGAAGAACAAACTCTTAAAATTTGGGGTCAAACAGATCTACGGACTGGGAGATAGAATTTTGGCCTCAGCTTGCTGTCCAGAGATGGACAGAACTCCGACGAGGTGGCGGTGGTGGTGCGATGGTGGCACGAACGGAGGGGGGGCGGCGGTGGCTAGAAGTCGCATCTAGTAGACGTGATAGAACTTGGAATCCACCAAGTTACGGCTTCACACCAAAGAATTTACAGCAGTCCAGCTGCAAGGGGGAGAGAGGGAGAGAGGGGCGCCCAAGGCTCCAAGAACAATTCTTGATTTTTCTTTGCATTAATTCCCACAAAATGAAAAATACAAGGGTTATATAGAAGTGTATAAAAGACCTAAACTATCCCTAGATCTAGGGTTAGGGAGGGGAAAATGGAGAATGGGAAAGTATTCTCCCATGTGGTCAAAATGACCAAAATAAAAAAACATTAAAGGGAAGGAGGCGCCCTCTCCAAGTGGGCTGATTTGACTTGGCTTGGTCCAAGTTCTACCTTGGACCAAAGACCAACATAAAAGGCCCATGGACCTAGGTGGACCAATGGGAAAGGGGATGGGGGACCCCGCTGGACTTACTGGCCTTTTTACAAAGAAACCCAAAGGCTTCTAAGGACTAACATATTGGCTTATACTTGCCATATAATTGTAAACTCAATTAACACAAGGGTATAACTGAAAATAAAAGGATACAAATGCAAATGATGGGGCATCGGGGCTATTCCATTAAATGTTTGGAATGTATTTTTGTAATATTGTACTTGGTGTGTAATGTGTGTTTGTTTTGGATTTTATTTGGGTTTATGTGTAAAAGGGCCACGTAGGCCCAGTAGGGGTCCCCACCCTCTCTCTCATTGGGTCACTTGGCCTCTAGGGCCCATGTGGGACTGGTTCAAAGTCCAAGATTGGACTTGGGCCAAGGGGGGACAAAATAGAAGAAAATTCAATTTATTCTACCTTGTTTTTTCAAAGGGGCGCCCCCTTGTTTGCCCTATATGAGGAATTGTTTAGTATATTTTATTTCCCCTTCCCTTATATGCCCTTTTGACCAAGGGCATTAGAGGTCATTTGGCTAGGTCTAGAGTTTTAGTATTTAATGTCTCTTGTTGTATTTTGATCAGTTTTAATGAAGAAAATTACATGAATTTTGTGTGAATGAGCCTAGGGGCGCACCTCTCTCTCCCACCCTTCTCTTATTCTTCATCTTCTTCCTCTTGATCCAGGGTGAGAAGCCCTAAATATTAGAGTGAATCCAATTTCTATCTCTTCCCTGGAGTGTGAAGCTCCACCACCGCCGATGTCGCCGCCATCGGAGCCGCCACATGCCATCTCCCACCCTGTTGTCCTGAACCACGAGATCCAGAACAGTAAGCTAAAGAAAATGTCGGTTCTCCCAGCTCTCAGCTCTGATAGAGCTGAGATTTTGAGATATTGTTTCCCTTTGTGTTAGCTTTCCAGCAATATAAATTTTACCCCATTCCGATCCCATTTGCCCCACCTCCCAGGTCGTCCTTCATACCCCTTGCAATCTGCCTTGTTGCAGACCTGCACGATAGATCCCTGATCCCGTATTTTTCCCACCCCCTTAGTCTTCTCCAAAAATTCCAACAATAATTATGTACGTCCCCCACATAGTCCTCGTCCACCCATAATTTTCAAAAGCCCTAAATCCACTGTCAACCCCTCAGTCAAAAATCATCTTTAGACAGATCCCTTTCTGTTCGGCTGGATCTGGATCCTGAGTCAGAAAAGAGTCTGTGGAATAGTCATTTTAATTTTCAATCCCTTCACTTGATGGACTTGAAATTCCAATATGTTGAATATCTCTGAGTCCTCTTTCTAACGGCGCTAATCTCGCTTCGATCTGACACCGCATCTGGGCGTACCGGTCGTTTTCGTCGGAGTGCGTAAGGCTGTCCAGATTGTCCCGAGACAGGCCTGCAAAAAGGGTTCACAAGTTAATTCTAGAAGAAATATATCGGGGTAGCTTCAGCGACCGCCCCTCCCAGCGGTCGACCAGGGATCCTCTGCCAACGTCCCGGTGAACCACCGCCTTCAGAAGGTTCCTGGAGATTGACGTCCCTTTGGACACCCGTGCTTGCTGTCCTGCTGGCCAGCAAATCGCAAAACCGGAGCCGCTGCCCGCCATCGCCCGGAACCCGCCGCCTTGCTACCCGTCAACCCAAATTCGATGCTCCCGGCATATTTTATATAGCCCTTTACCTCCCTGCGTGGAGTCGGCAAGAAAATTCACTTCTGTAATTAATTTAATTACTGTACCGGGAGTTACGAAGCTTGGCCGGGAACGTCTTCCCCACGCCCGGTAGCGTGGAGGTATCGTGTTCGCTCCTCACTCGGCATTTTTACTTACTTCGTATATTTCTATATGGCGCTACATAAGCGATAGGAAAATCTAGCTCATTATAGCATTTCAATCATTGCTACGAGAGAGAGTGAGACCGTCCCGTGACCCGATCCGGACACGAAAGTGTGAGTTGACCACCCTAGCTCTTTGTCGATTTTTCTTCCACGCACGTCCGCACGCTTCCCTCGTTAGGGACGATCGCGAGTTTGCCTAGAGTCTAAGGTTTGCATATCAATTGGCGTCGAGTCGCGTCCCGTCCCGCATCAGCAAAAATAAAATGTTAGTGTCCGATGTTGATTCCCACTACAATTGTAGTCTAAAAATTAATAAAATATGTGGGGAACATGAAGAACAAGTTATGCAGAATTGCATTTATGTATTTTCAGACTTAGAACTGAAATGACCAAATGACTTCACGTTGTATTGACATCATCAAAATAAAACTATACCCAACAAGTCTTATTTATAGAGGTGAAATTCAGAGTTTAAAATCCCTTAAAAATATTAAATCAAGTTTTATTGAGATTTGGAAGGAGATATTCAAATGCCATGTGTCCTCCCAATCTTAGAAAGCCATAGGAACTCTTTCCCAAGTGGAAAAGCAGCACAAAATGAGGAAGGAAAGAGCTATTGTGAAGTTTGGAATATTGAAGGAATTAGCGTCAATCAGCTAGCAGCCAATTCCAGAATTAAATATGAAAAGATTGGAAATTGTCAAAATTAGAAGAAATGTGCGTCCACCAAGGTTGATGCGAATTTATAATTTTTATGAATTTTGATCGGAATTAAAATCCCAAAAATGACAAGGAAATATGCGTCCAGGCTTATGGACGCGACTGTAAATACATGACAATGTAAGCAGACGCGAATTCATTATTATTTTGGAAAGTCAAATATTACCAAAAACGGAAAAGGAAATCGCGTCCAGGAGAACCGACGCGAATTTAGAATTTTGACGAATTTGGTTATTATTTAAAAGGCCAAAATTAGGAAAGTGAATTAACGTCAAGGAGGTAGGCGCCAATTAAAGAATTGGCAGCATTGTAGAGAGGTGTTAATTCTTAATGAAAATAAAGTTTTGACACAAAATGGGGAAAGGAAGAATTTGCGTCGACCAAGGTGGACGCGAATCAAGACCGCGTCCACCTCCCCAAACGTCATTCAAGAATTGGTGCCTTTCCGAAAAGGCGTTAATTCAATAATAATTCAAATTTAGGCCAAAAATAGTTAATAATGAATACGTGTCTGCCTAGGTGGACGCGACTTTGGAAAGGTCGACTCCTTCCAGGAGGTGTGTCGACTCAGAAGAATTGGCGTCAATCTGAACAGGTGTTAATTCTTTAAAAATGAATTTGCGTCTACTAGGCCTGACGCGAATTCAGAACTGTCCCGAAAAATTTGGAGAAAAACCCAGGAAAAATAGGGAAAATTGGGGAAACTGAGGAAAGTTGAATAGTCAAGAAAAAATAAGGAAAATCACTCAAATAAGTCGATTTGAGGGTCAAATTAGGGCATCGTAATCCGATAAGAGATGTACTTAAGGTAATGTCAATTTGGGCATATCTACACTCCACGGCAGGATTAACTGGGGGTTGCCGTGTTGAGCCATTCTGGGACGACTGCCGTGACCCAGCCCCCTGGCCGTTACTCATGTTGTGGTAGTTCCCTCTTAGTTCCATGGCTTTTTTGTCACTTTCCATAGACGGCGTCAAAAAAGTGTAGAGGTTGAAATATGGTATCTAGAACTATGAGCTACACCTCTAGGATTTGTTTGATGGGAAAGGAAGAATACCACCCAAGAGAAAACTTGCAACAGAGAAATCACATCAGAAGGAGCTCTAAGAGAGATCTCAGAGGATAACCCTCCGATACTGAATTGATCAGATATATGTTATGAGAAGGAGAAGAGCTCTCGGATGTAGAGACGGAGTGCTCGAATAGGGAGAGAGAAGGTGAGTGGAAGAAGGTTGAGAGTGCTCAGACGCCATAGTGGATTAGAAGCATTAGGAGTGTTAGAAGCATTCGGAGCATTAACTGCGTACCTCCCTGGCCAGATGGCGAGGGTCCTTCTTGGAGTACCTCCGAGGGTGTTCCATTTCCCATCTTAATGGGCTCGTGGTAGTAGAGTTATGGTTGTCGATCGTGGAGTCATTAGTTATCCGTCTGCTCACCTTGCAGGTAACGTAGAGACGCGGGTAATAACTCGTCGCCCACTAATCTCTGGGATTACTCCCGCCATTATTGTGATAATGACCACTTGAATATGCATCACGTGAGACGTGGGATGAGAACGTGCACGGAGCACGGGCTTAGATCTTGGGCCAGAGTATGTTGGGCCTTGGCCGCGGACACTGTGGACAGTGGGCCGATCTTTTTTGGGCCTTATTAGGGTTGGTGAGTTTTCCCCTTCTCACTTTCCTTTTTCCATCCATCTAATCTTAATGTTAGATGATAAAAAGCGCTAAATTAAATTCTAATTATCAAAATTAGAGTACTAAATTTATAAGTTTCATGCTGATCTCATCTCAATTTAAGTTTACGAAACATTGATGGTCGATGTCAAAAACTTTCCAAGAGCAAGGGAAAAGGCTGGCGAGCGAGCCAGTGAGGGTGACCGGTTCCTAATTATTTTGGTCATTATTAGGGTTGCTGCAATGCAGGTAGCGGTGGTGGGATAATTTATAGCAGTCGTTGTCGGTGGATAGCTCCTGTGTGAACACCATTTTGGTTTCTATCGGTGTAATTAATTACATATTCTTACTAGACTAAAATGTATTAGTCCCTTAATCAGTCCAATCTAATGACCAGTTCTTCCTTTTACGTGGGACTTCTGCTCCCATCATTAGGAGTAACTATCCGTCATCACCATTAAACCCACCTCCCAAGATATCTATTTCCTCTCCACTGGAGCAAAAAAGCCCAAGGTATTTCAAACTTACAAGCCGACTTATATACCAAAATATTGGCATTTTTTGTACACTTTAAAATTGTTCGTTGCACATGTAAATCACAGATCAAACCAATCTTCTAACAATTACCTACCGAAAAGAAAAACTTCTAACAATTGCAACGTAATTTTCAAAGAATGTCGACAGTTCCCGTTTGCAGTAGATGTTTGCTCGTTCCTTTGCCTTGGCTTTCAAATCCCCGGTGGAACTTCATGATGCGGTGATCTTACGATTATACACAATGCTGAAGATACTATATATGCAACCAATTTTCATTAATAGAGATGAATCTAATGAAAATAGCAAGCTGCTGAAGTATTAGCTAATTAGAATATCGAGAGGGGGTAAATTAACGGCCCAAAAAGGATATGTGGCCCCATGCGGCCCAACGAGACCCACTGAGCCCAACGAGTGGTAGCCCTCTTATTGGGCCCACTCATCATGAGGCCCGACTCATTCGGACCGACATAGCCCATATAGCTCATTGGCTCGAGAGTCCGAACAACAGTACCCCTCATTGCTCGGGGAAAGCCCGAAAGGCGGCCGAGGGTAACCGACCGGAAGAAGTCCAGGGGTTAAGAGACAGTTGAGCACCCTCAAACGGTGAAGTCCCCCCATTTAGGGGAGGGGTAACGCCCCCTAAACTCTCCCTCTTCCCCAACTCGAGAAAGAAAATGTACCACTATATAAACCCCAGGAAGCCCTCCGGAAAGGTAAGCTAATTCTAGCCACTTCACTGGTGCGGAGCAATCTCGTGCCCCACAGTCCCCTTGTCTCCTTCGCACTCTTAGAGCTCTTACCACTGCTGACATAAGCATCGGAGGCTTGATTGCTTTCTTTGATCGCAGGAATCCTTCTCGAAGTGGCTACCCCCCGCGATCATCCCTGATCCGACGGTTCATAGCTTAGCACGAGATCTCGCCTCTTCATCTGACGCCGTCTGTGAGAAATGAGCTAAAAGTCAGTATGATGCAAAGGAGTAATAGTAGGTGAGTAGCCGGAGACAGGGGGAAAGCACCGGCAGCGGCGACCGAAGGGCACGTGCCGTCTAATTCTATGACTAGCCCCCTTCCTCACAACCAAACCAACATTCCACCCCCTCCTCCTATGGAGGCCCCGCTCCCCGCAGTTGATCCCGCGGCGTTCCAGGCCCTCAACGATAAGTTGGATGCCCTCGACGAGCTGATGTAGGCCCAGGTAGCCAGAGAGGAGCGCTCACAACATTCACGATCGAGCCCCCCCCCCCCCATCTGGAAGCTTCTAGGCGAATGGCAGGAGGCCATTTTATTCTCCAGGAAGGTCGCATCATCTGCAACACAGCGGGCGAACCTTCCCATCCCCCGCCTCAGTCCGCCGATCAAGAAGCCTCCTCCAACCCTCGCAGAAGGGAAGGTGAAGTGTGTCCACCAATACCGACAGCCGGCCTCGGTGCGTGCCGGCATGAAAGTAAGCGCAAGCGCACCAGAAATGTCTCGGGATCTCCTCGCACTCGTCCGGAGCTCTCCTACAACTCTGGGAGCTCGAGCGCCATTTCGTCGAGCAAGAGCAGGCCCTCCGGGCCCTGCAACAGAACTCTACCACTAAGGAGGGAGAGGAGTGATCTCCGTTTTCCTATGACATTTTGGAGGCTCGGATGTCCCTTCCGGCCTTCAAGTCCTACAATGGTAAGGGCGACTCAGTCGACCACTACGATAGTTTCGATGCCTTGATGACCCTACACGGGGCGTCCGACGCCGTCAAATGCCGAGCATTCATGACCACTTTGGTCCAAGGCGCCCAGGCCTGGTTCTGAGCACTCACCCCCGGAAGCGTCACTAGCTTCTGACAGTTTGGGTGATTATTTAAAGAAAGCTTCATCGGTAGCGGCCCCCCAAGGTCGATCGCAGGGTTGCTGGCACTCAAGCAATCCCAAGGGGAAAAGCTGCGGACCTACGTCAACCGCTTCAAGGCGGAAGCCCTACGCATCCCCCGCCTACACGTAGCCTCTGCCATTACTGCGCTGACCGGAGGCAAGAAAACCTCCGAAGGGAATAAGTGCTCCACCCTCCCTCCTCTCTCGCCGACCTAGTAACCTTGGCTCTACGCCATGTAGAGTGTGAGGAAGTCCTCAACGCCTGTCGAGACTCAACGGGCTCGGGGCGAGAAGCAGAGAAGAAAAGGTCATCTGAGCAGGCCTCTGGCCAAGGGAAGAGGAGGAACCGAGAAAGTGACCGTAGGGAGCCTCTGCACAAATTTGAGCACTACACTCCTCTATCTACCTCTGTCTATGAAATATACCAAGAAATCAATGGCTCAGCTACTACTAATGATTCTACGATCGAAGCTGAGTACATTGATGTTGCCAAGGTGGCCAAAGAAGCAGTTTGGATGAAGAAGTTCATCGAAGAGCTTGGAGTTGTTCCAAGCATCTCTGATCTGGTCCCCTTGTTATGTGATAGTAATGGTGCGATTGCACAAGCAAAAGAGCCGAGGTCTCATCAAAAATCGAAGTATATTCTATGGCGCTACCATATGATCGGAGAGATCATAGTTAGAAGAGATGGTGTAATTGACAGCGTATCTTCTAGTGAAAACATTACAAATTCACCAACTAAGCCGTTGACTCAAAGTGTTATTGAGCGTCACCTAGGGCTGATGGGGATTAAGCATGTGGGTGGTTAGCTTTAGTGCAAGTGGGAGATTGATAGAAATATATGCCCTACAAGCCAATCACATGAGATGTGATGGTGACATTTCTTGTAATAGATCATTCTTATTTATATTAATGGCAGTTCTTCATTGCATTTAATGTGTCTTAATGATCTGAATATAATGAACTCCATGAACATATGCGATAGTGACTGGATCATAATGAGATTATGATAATGAGATCAGTCATCCAGAGGGACATGTTCTAAATGTTCCCAGTCATAGGATCTTCAAGAAGGGACATTGAAGGTCCCGATAGACTAGCACACATGATTTTTACTCATATGATGGATGAGACTGTTCTCATAGTCGTCAATGTGGAGACACTGAAATACGTGTGTGGGTGCTCATTAGTGGAATGAGTACACTGAACTGACCCAATCTACAATCCTTGGATGGTAATCATATTAACTGTCAATGTCTTAGTAGCACAGTTGGTTCTTAAACCTGAGTCACTAAAGATGTCTTGCATGAGAGATGCTGAGTGTTTATATAACACCCCAAATTTTTCTAGGATTTTTATGGGGTTAAATAAAATTAATAAGCATTAAATAAACTTAAGTGGGCTTAGCCATTCAAAGCCAAGTAATTTAAAAAACTCAAGTATTAATTAGGTAAATGGACTCATTTAAAACAAGCCCATAAACCAAATTCTAAGCCTTTAGGCCCAAGCCCACCTAAAAGACACGTAATTAGATATATTCCCTATTTTATTGGATAATTAGTTGATAATTAGAAGGGGGAAATTGACTAAAATTCAAATTCATAGAGAAGGTCTGAACGCGCCCATGCGATTTGCCGCGTTAATGAAGAACGCGGTACTGTTGATGACTGCAATAATCTTACGGAACCGGAGTGTAGTAAGACATGGAAAGATTAGATTTTTATCCATAAGTGGCCATGGATCGATGCTATCTCGAAGGGAAAACTAGTCTAAGACTCTTAGGGATCAACTCTAACCCCAATAACGACTCTTAATCGATCTAATCCCTCAAACCCTAGGCTAACTCTATAAATAAGTCTCGAACCCTAGTTTTGGCTCGCCTGGTTCGACGGTAAGATGGTGTTATTTCATGTTAGTACTTTGAACTTTTTGCTCCCTTTAGTTTTGTCTAACTTCCCTCTAAACCCCATGCTAGGAGATCAAGCCCTTGAGAAGTTAGAAGCCTCGGAAGTCACTGGTTCTCTATAAACCGCATAGGAACGAGTTGAATTCTCTGAGAAAGATCAGAGATTTAGGAACCCTAACTGAGGTATTTTCAGGTTGATCCTTTAGAATTATTTTATCCCCTTTATATCTTCTAATCACCCTCCAAATCTCATGAATTTAGGTCAAGAGGTTAATGAGATAAAAGGGCGAGAAGTTGTTGTTTCTACGCAGGACGCGTAGGAACCAACACCGTCTTCCAGTCAGAAATTTTAAGTCTAGGATCAAATTAAAGGTAGGTTATCTCATGATCGCTGTTCGACACATTTTCTTTTATTCATCTCTTATGTTTTATTTTATTCTTTTTTTTTTGGATTTTTGATTTATTAGGCGTGCCAGTCACCGGAGTGACGATCTTATTTTGCGCTTGATCTGACTTGGTCAGTTGATTGTGAGTGATCGCGTCTGGACCAGAAGTCCATCATACCATAAAGGTTATGACGTTAATTACGTCCTTCCTAAGAAGGACAACCCTTGATTAAACGCCAAAAATAGGAGGCCTCGAGAGGCAAACATATATTCATGTGCGCAAATGGAACTTCATACCGAAGCCAGGAAGGCGGGCAAGATAATAACATCAACCATAGAAACAGATGATATCGTTAAGTCAGTGGTTCAACGACCGGGCTTAGGGGGCAAGGGAAAATTTCAGTCACAGGCAGACTGGGCCGTGGCCATGATGGAGGTTTAAAGCATCGATCGATATTTCGGTAGCATTTCCCCTTTATCTGGTTTATGCCCAAGTGGAAATAGGCTATCACCCACGGAGTGCCGGGATGAAAGCCAAGAGAGAGAAGTGTTGAACTTCCCGAACCGCATATCTGCCATGGGGCAATGTTTCATATTCCCTGTAGAAGCCGGTGGAACTCATGCAGTGGCAGAGCCCTACCGAGCTAAAGGGGTTATTCATGAACCCGATGCGGGACGATGGAAAGTGAGCGAACGCTCAATGTTGCGCCCTCGCACGCGGATCGACCTGCGCGGTCAGGTCGCGGGGATCGAGGGGGCAGCGCCCCTTGCGGGGGTTTCCGGGGGCGGAGCCCCCGGAACAAAATTTGGATTGAAGGCCCAGTAATAAAATTTGGTTAGGCTATCGGTGCAGCTGGGAGGCAGAAGGGGATTCCCGGTGCAAGGGGCTACTTAGTGCGAAGAGGAAACGGCCAGGCAGGGCTCCCGGCGCCAGCTTCCCGGCGCGCAAAGGAGACGGCCAAGGGGGGTCTCGGCGTGGTCTTTTTTATGGCTAAGGAGGGGGGTCTCGGAGCGGCTGGGAGGCAGAAGGGGGTTCCCGGCGCCGGGAAGCCTCCAGGCCAGAAAAGGTTGTATTGAGGGGGGAGCCCTCTCGGCGGCATGGCTCTCGACGTGCAAAATACCGCGCCGGGAGCTAGTGCGCCGGGAAGGTAAAAGGGCTCAGGACAGAAAGGGTTTATGGCTTGAGTACGATGCTCTGTTTTGGGTCCATTGATGATCCAGGCTGAAATAGATAGATTCAGTGGGGTCAAGGTGGATCAGTTCATCAAAGTTGAACTGGATTAGGCTTGAGCTTTATAGAGACATCAGGCTCGAGGAGGAATTAGGGAAATCAGGGTCTGCAGAACTCCTGTCACCAGTGTGCAAAGTCCCGGGGGCAGTTTAATGTCGACTTTCATCTTCCTGGGAGAATTTTGGCAGCACCTCCCCTGGACCGAGCATTTGCCAGAGAGTGGTATAGACTGACATCCACGGAGTGCCGGGATGAAAGCCGAAAAATGAGTGAGCACTAAGGCTCGAAGAGACTATCCATGTCTCTGGCATCGGTCACTATTCCCCTTCTCGGAGACTGACGAAACTCATGTAGAGACAGGGTTCGTCAGACCCACGGGGTTGCATGTGAATCCAGTTAGGGACCTCAGAATGTAGGGGAGGTCAATCCCCAGTTAATTTATCTCCTGGGATACATCTGACGACTCACGAACGCCCCAGGATAAGTGGACGAAGAGGCCAAAGGGGTGGACAAAGGAGGGGCTCTCAGCATGGTTTTCATTGGCAAGAAGATGGCTCTCGGCATGGGACTTCCCGGCGCGCCCATTACCGCACCGGGAAGGTGGCGCCGGGAAGCTAAGGGCTGGGGGGGGGGGTTCACGTGGAAGTGGTTTCTTGGCCAAAAAAAGGGGGGATCTCGGCGTGGAGCTTCCCGGCGCGCTCCTCGCCGCGCCGGGAGCCTGGCGTCGGGAGCTTGTGGGCTGGGAGGTTTGCATGGAAACGGGTTTGAAGTGATTTTTGTCGGTTTGCTGAAAAGGGAGGCCTCTCGACAGCGTAGTTCTCGGCGTGGAAATCAGCATGCCGGGAAGGTGAAAGGGCTAAGGGTTTCAGAGCTCGATAACGATGCTCTGTTCGGGGATTTTATGAGATTTCTGGATCGGATTGAGGTTGGATTTAGAGTATAGGCGAGAGATTTCATGGGGGCTTCTGTTAGAAGGATGCCAAGGGAATTAGAAGGTGGAATCAACAGGGGGAATTGAGACCATCGTCCAGATCCTGTGGAGAGTTTTATCTGTTTGATGCAGGCCGTCTGGGGGGAATCAAGAGATGACTGTCTCTGATCCTCCGGACGAGCCCTAATGGCATCTAAAACCGGCGACGGAGGAACCCTCAGCATCGAGACTCCAGACCCTAATCATTCAAGGGTTAGAATGGAGGGTCGAGAGATCGAGATCCGTTTGCTACAACCTCGTGGGACGGCGTTCGTCTACAGAGTAGACGTATCCTCGTGCAGCCAGCAGTTCAGGGAAACCAAGAGATTGATGTCTCTGGTTCCTGAACAGCACAAGGGGCATTGAGGGCCTTGAGAGAAACTCATACATATGCGATGAATTTGCCATCGAGACAGGAGGGGAGAAGAAGACAGAACCCAGTAGCCCATTGGATAGGGATAGGGGTCCTATCTACGCTCCTCTGAAGGACAGACTTATAGGGAGACTCTGAAATCGGGAGCGCATAAACTATCGGGCATTTCGGATAAAAGATATATATGTATATATGCATGGAGGAACAGAGGGAAGAGCTTCGATTGCTCATTTCATTTCATCTCATAAGCATTGATTACATCAACTGCGAGGCTAAAGCCAAAGAACAGAAGAAAGGGGGAACATGGGGGAGCGAGGGGAGCACCCTCGACATCATATGAATAATCAAGCACGAAGACAAGGACTATTACATATGGAGGCAGATCAAGAAAACAGCAAACATGGGGGGGGGGGGGAGGGTGGAGCATTGACTCCTCTCCCTCCCCCGAGCAGCCCGCCTGGGGTTTTTTCTTCTTCTTCTTCTCTCAGGCTTCTTCTCTTTTTTTTCAGCGGAGGCTCTCTTCTTCCTTTGGTTTCTGGCTATCCTCCGGATATCTCCCTTTTCTTTTTCTTTTCTTCTACTACCGCCCTTCCAATCCCCCTGCACTTTCGAGAGAAAAGGGCCTTTTTATAGCAGAACCCTCTTCTCGGCATGATCACTTCGGCACGATAACAGGATGCTCCCGGCGCGCCTCAGTCGAAAGCTGCTAGGCTTCTCGGCGCCAAATGATGTAGCTTCCCGGCGCCCCTCCCCCACATGGGCTTTGGGCTCCCGGCGCCAAATTGGTGAGCCCGTTTAGGGCTTTAATGCTTTAATTTCTTATCATCAGTAGACCTCATCTATTAGAGATGCCTAATCTGCCTTTTCATTTGCCAGTCCTTCGAATCTGTCAGAACACGCGAAGGTCCCTTAGTTGATGGGTTGACATAGTCTTATCAGCATATTTCTGGAGATTTTCATCAGTCAACAGACTGCAATTCTTCATCAGTACTGCCATCTGAGTGATGACAATACCGGTCATCGGCTTGGCCGAGAAGGGCTTCGACTGGGTGATAGCTTTAGTGACGACTCTTCTGTAGTTCTAGCTTTGCAGGAATTCCTGGGATCTTCATGTCTGATTTCATCTTCTCTTCGATTTCATCTTTACCCTTGACTATATTTCAGGTGTCAAATTAAAGGTAGGTTATCTCATGATCGCGGACTGACTAAATACCGCGTTAATGAATTATCACGACCCTCAAACCCGTCGCGTTAATGAAATTCGGTCTAACCCGAGGTCTGACCCAAGGGTTGAACTTGTTCTATTCTTAGATGGTCTTCTGATTATCTGGAACCCAACACCTTGTTTAATAACCCATTTATAAACAATAGCAATCTATGAATATACCGTTATGCTGTCAGAATTCCTCCGTGGCATAATATCCAATTAATTCATCCTTGAACTCTCATGATTTCTATTTTGGTACATTCTTACCTTGCTATTTGTTATCTTGAACCTATTATTTGAACTTTATATTATTGGCTTGCATTTATATTTCTCGTGGAAGTAACTTGATTTATAACATGAAGATGCAAGAACGGGCACGGACAGTGTCCAAGGGCTCGACATTAGCCTCCTCGGCGGATGGCCGGAAACATACTGTAAACAATAGGGTATGATGAACACTGGCATCGCATTGCGCCGGGAGTACTTTTTTTATAGACGAGTTAAAATCACGAGGCTCATCATGAAATTATACATTCTTATTACATGACTTTCTAGTGCATAGCCTTTATGGTTATGAAAAGTACATTCTCGTTACATGCTAATACATTCTCGTTACATGAAAGTACACATTACATTCTTACTTGATCATGCTCTCATTCTACATGAACTATCATATCTCTATGATTTATATCTTGATGCTTACCTTGTTACTTTGGTTTTATCGCATGTTTCATTACATTTTCATTATCTTACCTTCTAGAGTTAAAATGTTAATTATTTAAACTTGCCTTCATGTTGATACAAAGATACCTATTGGGCAAGTGTGCTCATTCCCTACTTTTTCAATCTTTTTCAAGAAATTCTAGCGAGTAGGATTCGGACTTTTCAAGTGGCGAGTCCGAGAGCGATTAAAGATCGAGAGAAGACATAGATATGAGTCCATATGATTAGTCATGAGTCAATTATGTAATTTTCTCTTTTATTGAGTCTAGTGCAAGGAGTCAAGTGTCGATGTAACCCATGAATTATTATTCAATAAATTGAAATTTTGAGTACATTACCTTGTGCATTCCTCTTTTATGTGTGAATGTTTAGCACTCTGATTATCATTCTTGCTTGAGGCTTTGTTTTCCGGCTGTTCACGTTCCCGAATTACTTCCGCTGCATATCTCGGGGCGTGACAGTTTGATTGCTGACATATGGACTCCTATTAAGTGGTCATGTATAGTTGGTTATTCAGATTCAGTGAAAATCTTGCGAAGGTAATTAGTTTGACAACATATGATCATTCACTCATAGTATGATATATGAGAGAAAATGCCCCATGAATCTATACTCAAAAAACCCCTGGCCAGGATATGGGAGTGTATTATGAAAAAGGAGTTTTTCTAATGAACTAATTTGGAGTACATGGTTCAGTTGAGTGGGGACACGATAGGGTTTGACAGTTGGACCATACCGTAGTCATAGTGGGGGCATTGGATGAATGAAGATCTATAACAATGTGGAATCTGTAGATAGAAATGTTCTAGTGTGGGTTGCTTATCCCCAATGTCATTTGGGATCACCAGGTGTTGCTTGGTATCTTTCGTGATCGGAAGGCCCGTTAAATCCATTAAGAGTTAATGGACAATATTTATTAAGCTAAGAAGGGTTCTTGACTTAATGGGTTTAAAAATCAAATAGACTATTGGGTCTAGAGGGTCACACACTATAGAGTATTGGACAGACCGAGATGAGTAGACTTTATAGACAATTATTGAGTTTTTATGAAAAACGCTAGAGGTCTATAAATATATTCTGAAAGGAGAAACCCTGGCCCAAGCTCTAGTGGAACCCTACCCATCCTCTCTCCCTCTCTCTCCTAGGGGCGCCCCCTCCTTCTCTCTCCTCCCTCCACGGTGGATAGTGGTGCTGTGGTCGGGTCGGCGTGTGGAGATCGCAGAGGAGACCTCGTCTGTTTCCTCTGCTCATGTGGATACGTCTAGAGGCCAGCCGCTTGGATGGCTTGTGACTCTGTGATCTTCTCTCATTCGTCTTCGAGCTTTTGGGAGATTCTCAATCTCGCAAAGGTATAGAATTGTTCTTCTCACTGCGGGATTTACCATTCTTGTTCGATTTTAAAAAACCAGCAATGATATGCATCTAGGGTTTCGATGTTTTCCGTTGTGCTTCTGGTCGAAACCTTATAGCTCCAACGTGCCAGGGAGGACTTGACTGTGGATCCCACTGTCGACTTGCGAGATGTAGGGTGCCATTAAGATGATGCAATGAAGCACTAAGATGTTCATTCCGTGCATGTTGCGAGTACAACTACATCACGTATGGCATGCAGCACTAGCCCAGACCCCGTATACGACGTAGTGACCCTCCCACGCATGCCTGCAAGCACTAAGTAGGCGAGCCCTCCTGTCAAAGCAGCGTGTTGGTAGTGGTTAAACAAAGCCCATGCCATGTAGAACCATGTCGTACGCTATAGCATAGTGCTAGACGTCCGACGTCCTCGTTTGCGGTGTGTCCGCTGCCATCCCCCTATGGTTATCCAGTGAGAAGTCCATCCATCTCTAACGCTATTAATAAATAGTGATTTGGAGATCACAAGCAAGGTTTGATGAACTGTTTGTATCGATCGTACCGGTCTTTTACTAGTACGGTACGGTACGGTACGGCTTGGTACCGTTGCGTACCGAGGTGAAGAAAGAGCCTTTATATATATAGTATATGTAAAATAATTCAAAAAAGTTCCTAACTTAGTTGGTTAGGTGATATGTGCTTCTATATAACATGTCTCGGGTTCGAACTTGGGGAATGTCTTTGGGATTTAAAATTTTTTTTACTGAGAATGTAAAAAAGATACAAAAAAACTCATGCGGCCAGTGCATTTCGAACCGGTGAGCCCTCGCTTTAACATAAGATCTCTAACTAACCTGCATGCAAAACATCTTTAATATAACAAAACAAATAATATTAAAAACATATGAGAGCATACCGGTTGCGTATCATCGGTCTGTGGCTGGTACTGTCTGGTACGGTCGGTTCCCCTCTTACCGGATCGATTTATACCCAGGACAATCTTTAATTCTATTTATGTCCTATTCATGGTTTATTTATGAAAACTATTTATGTTTATGTCCCTTGATGTTTAATTTGATTAAGAAACGAGTTTACATAAATACCCATGTCTCCATCTTGCAAAAAATTAAATATCAAATAGTTTGTTAAATTTACATTACTATTTCACAATTATACCAACAAAATTTTAATATTTATATAAGTGGGCCTAACACATGTAAGATGTGTTTCTGATCATGTTTTTACATTGCATATTAATTAAATGGACTTAAGATGAATACATATTAGGTCCATACATAAGTGCAACTTGATAAACTTAATTTTGGTAATATGAAATGTCATGTTTCCATGATTGAAATATGCATAAATAAATCAGAAAAACATGTTTTAGAAAATTTTAATTTCTACCTTAGTGCGAGACATTAGTTGCTTTTCTTTGCACTATTTCTTTATGTAAGAAATATTTATTTAAGAGAAATGTTCATGGTTATGTTATTCATTTATATGGCATGAAATTTTTCTAAAATCATTTCATGGCAATATAGTAAATAATAATGCTTATTAAAAATATGATGAGAGTTGTTATTCTCTCTCATTTGGTTGATTTGTTCAAAATCATTCTATGAATATTAAAAATCTTATATAAATAGGTGATGATTACTTATTGTGCCCTGGGCCTACTTTCGATCTCCTTACATAAGAAAGTTAGATATTTTTAGTTTAGATTTTTGAGTAAAATATAATGATGTGTAAACGATGTCAACTTAGGCCTATATTGTGTTTTAATATAGTGATTAAGTCATGGCCATGAAACATGTGATTGCTGACTTGACCAAGAGAGATATGCTAGACTAGACTAATTATGACATATGACATCGGAAAATCCGATACCTATTGAATGAGCAAGAGTTGCTTGATCACTTAACCACTACCATATCTCATCTTGAGGAGGTTAAAATCGCCCAACATCGTCGAGACATAGAAGCCTATAGACAATGGTTTAAAAAAGATCATAGTATGCGTTTTAGTACGCTAATCAGCATGCAGGGTATCTTGTTGACGGATTTGAGAAATGCTAGACTACCAAGGAGATGTGGGATGAATTAAAGTTCAATTTTGGTGAAACCTTAATGTTGGAAAAATATCTTTTTTCATAAAATTATTATTTTATATTATGATAAAATAAATAATTATTTATCCCAATCGTATTAAATAACATTAAAAGTTTAACCTAATTCAGGTCTCCATAAACTTAAATTAGAATTAATTGAATATGTAGGATAGACTTAAATAAATTGAATATCGTCTAAGTAAATAAAAGGCTTTAAGTGATAGACGATACATCGTCTAATCAAACTCAACATAGATGATATTCTATCTAATGAGCAAAATGATGAGGAACAAAATTAGACGATCCTTCGTCTAAGTCTCCAAGATAGATGAAGGGTTAGATGATACATCATCTAACATAAAAAGGATAAATGGAAGACTAGACAGTATATCATCTAAATCCCAAGAATTGATGAAGGGATAGACGATACATCATCCAAGTACCTAGGATAGACGAAGGGAAAGACGATGCGAAGAGCTGATAGACGAATCTCCGTCTAAAAGGAAAATAACAAAAAATTGAGAATAGACGATACATCGTCAAGCTTAAATCAGTTAGATGATACTTCGTCTAAATAGAAAATGATAAAAGTTCACGATAGATGATACATTGTCTAACTGAAGATGAGTTAGATGATGCTTCACCTAAAAGAAAAACGACAAAAGATAAGGATAGATGATATATCGTCTAACTAAAGAGCAATTAGAAGATACTTCACCTAAAAGGAAGACAACAAAAAAAGGCATATATGATACTAAAAATACATTAGATAAAATTTAGTCTAACTCACGACAGACGATGAGTTAGACGATATTTCATCTAAGTGAAAAATGGTAAAAGTTGAGATAGAGGGAACTTCATCTAAACTATCAAGTTGAAAGCATTAGACAAATAAAACTACTGATAGACGATGCATTAGACGATACTCCTTCTAAGTGAAAAACGATAAAAGTTGAGATAAACGAAATGTCATCTAATCCATCAAGTTGAAAGTATTAAACAAATAGAACTACAGATGGACGAAGCATTAAACAATACTTCTTCTAAGTGGAAACGACAAAAATTGAGATAGGCAATGCTTTTCTAATATAAAAAGTAAAAAAGAATGGTTAAACGAATAGGTAGACGATACTTTGTCTACTTTCAATAAACAATAAAACCTCGTCGCCTTAATTGTATCTTTCATTCAAATGAGGCAGTATATATATTACACTTTTGACTTGGTCAAAAGTATATCTATGTTGATTGCGCTAAACGATAAACTATACAGTAAAGCACCTACGCAATACATAAATGCTAAAACATCATGCACGTAAACTATATATATATATATATATATATAGTCTTACTAACATTTTTCTTGACATTGATGCCATCTCAACTATAGTGTTGAATAGTCAACTCAATAATACGTCTACATTAAATGCATAGTATCTATTTGGATACTCTTTCATTTCCAAAACATATAAAATGCATCTTATAATCTTCTTGTGCATCACCCAATATCATAAGATATATATATATATATGTGTGTGTGTGTGTGTGTGTTTATGTGCAAAATTGTCATATTTATTGCACACTTTCCTAACTGACATTTGCATTTGAATTTGCCTATCTTATCTCACGTCCCTACATGGGAGGAATATTTTTAGCATTGTTTAGACATACGAACGGCAACAGCCAGGGGGGCAGATTGCACAAAAGAAGAAACTAGACAGACTGACGGATCTGTGATAACAGAAGGTCTGACTCACCTATTACCTCATAGATGGAAGCGTAGAAGTTAATCGATCCATCGAACGTTATGACTGCGATCCGATCGTTGAGAGGCTAATATATCTAGCAGATACAAGAAAGTCTAGAGTTATAAATAGCCCAGACTTGAAGAGGAATGGAACCATCGAAAAAACAAGCCAAACAAAAGATAATCTTCAAGCATATTCCTAGCATTCAAAGCAATCTTAGAGCTCTGCTTCCTACGTACTTACGTCAAGGGAGGACTTCATCATGTTGAAAGCTTCATCCTTGAAGTCCTTCATCCTAGGAGGTATTAAAGAGGAGGACATTGTTCTTCAATGATATTCCATTGTCATCCTCATCCATCTGTCAATGTATTTAATTTTTTTTGTGCTCTGTAGATCCACTATCTACTCATCTGGAAGTATACATGTGGAACTTGTATCTGTCTATTCGACAACAACAAGAGCATGTGTTGCTCTCGGGTGACCAGCACTGAGTGTGCTAAGTTGGCCTGCTAATACCGTTCAATTTAGCTAGGTGACTAGCTCCTAGAAAGTTAGTAGGTGCAAGATCACCTAAAAGACTATGTCACAGGGTGTGGCTGGTTGATTTGCTGAGACCTAATCAAAATCAGTTGGGCTTATGGTTCCTGAAAAATTACTAGGATAAGATCTATTAAGTTCTATTAAGATCAATTGGGGAGTTGGCCCTAGAAACCAGTTGGTGCATCCTTTGGTAAAAGATTAGTAGAAACCCCCGCCGAGTTGTAGGAGACTGCACGTGTCACACCCCGAGATATGCAGCGGAATTAATTTGAGAACGTGAACAGCCGACAAATAAAGTCTCATGCTAGAACGACGATCAGAGCGCTAAACACGTAAAAGAGTGAACACAACATATATTCAAAAACTTCAGCTTTATTGAATAATAATCAAATGTTACAACCTTGAAACTTGACAATGACTCTTTCTAACATCACGACTCTCTAGACTCAAGAAGAAGGAAAATTATATGACATGATCAACTCGACTGCTTATTACAGTGAAGATAACTAAATTACAATAAGACTCAATTTGACACTCTAGGCTTCTCTCGTACTTTATTCGCTCTCGGAATCACCACTTGAGTACTCCGACTCCTAGCCACTAGAACTGCCTGAAAAGATTGAAAAAGTAGGGAATTTGTGCACTCGCCCAGTAGGTATCTTCGCATCAACATGATGGCAATGTTAAAGTAATTAATATTTTAGCTCTATAGAAAAGGTAATAATGAAAGTGCGATGAAATATGCAAATAAACCAAAGTAACAGCAAATAACAAGATAATGGTAGCGAGATGAGATTTCAAGTAAATATGAGAACATGATCATGCAAGATTATAGTATGGCCATTCAATAACAAGAATGTACTATCATGTAACGATAATGTGCTTTCATAACCTTAAAAAGGCTACGCACTAGAAAGTCATGTAACAAGCAAGCGTGTCAAATTTCATGAGATTGTCTCGTAGATTTCACCCGTTTATAAAAAAAGTATTCCCAGCGTAATGCGACGTCAATAATCATCATACCCAATGGTTTTTAGTATGTTTCCGACCATCTGCCGAGGGGATTAGTCTGGAGCCCATGGACACCGTCAGTGCCTTCCCTTGCATCTTCAAGTTATAAATCAAGCTACTTTCACGAGATATAATAATAAAGTCGACCAACAATATCAAGTTCAAACAATATTTTCATGGCAACAAAATCATGGTAAGAATGTACCAAAAGAACATGAGAGATCAAGAATGATTTAATAGAATATTATGCCACGAAGGAATTCCGGCAGCATAACGGTACATTTTCATAATTCCATAGTTCATTCATATCTTAATGAATAAGATTTGGGTTCCAGGTAATCATAAGACCACCTGTGAACAAAGCAATATCAACCCTTGCGTCAAACCTCGGGTTGGACAGCAAGATGACAGAACGCGGTTCAATGAGGACTGCTATCTTGAGGTAGCGGTCAAGTCAAGATCGCTATCAGGAGTGGATTCGACACAGGAGAGGGAACAGATCGACTCAGCCAGAAGTCTGCTGACTGAAACAAGGTAGTGGTCACGGGCCAACCGCTATCTTCATGTAGCGGTCGCCTCCTGGCCGCTATCAAGACATGTAGTGCCCCAGAAATTTTAAATAATTTTCTAGAAATTATAAAGGCCTAAATAAATTTATAAATGGTCTATGTTATTAAATAAGTCATTAAAAGGCCAAATAGTGTTAATCAATTAACCCAACCCACTTAAGTAAAGTCCAAGAGGTTTTAAACTCAGGCCCATTAAGTTAGGCCCATATTCTAGAAGGTATTTAAGCCTATCCACGGATATTAAGGATAAATACTAATAATATAAGATAATTATTTAGATAATTAACAAAAGAGTTTTTATAAATTGAAACTCTAAGCTACGGTGACTGTGACGGTCTATCGTAAGACCGCCACAGCCATGTAACGCATGGGCACTCGACCGTTACATTCCTGTTAGTTCCGTAAGTGAAGGGACTCATGAAAAGATTAGAACTTGATGTTCCTATCCACTAAGGATCGACTTGGGAAGAGTTATAATAATACTAAGGACTCTTAGGGATTAGGAGTTGATGAAATAAGGACTCTAAACTTGATCTAATCCTCAAACCCTAGTCTGAACCTTATAAATAGGGCATAGTTCAGAACTGTGCGACCCTTACTTTTTGGACGTAAAGAAGTAAAGTCAGGAGTCACTATCTCAGGTAAGTTCTTTAGAAGTATTTGATTACAATACTTTAGACTAACTCCCCTCCGAATTTCACATCTTTAGGTCAAGAGGTCGTGGAGTTAGAGCCCAAGGAAGTTGCTGAAAAAGTCACAAGAGAAGGAAGGGATCTAGGGCAAGGTTCTCAACCAAATTCAGAAACTACAGTCTAAGTAAGAGGTAGGTTATCTCATGAACGGCAAAAACAACGTGATAGGATAAAGAGCCTCTGTTTTGATTGGATTCCATGCATGCTTGATCATCAATTTCATATTTTATTGGCTCTATGCATATCATGTTTCTCTTAGCCTAACTAAAGATTAAAGACTTGACTATCCATCTATTCATCAATACCCACGCATATAGATAACCTATACTTCGTTATCATGTCTAGAAACTCATGATATTTTGATTATAGACATGATATGAATCGATCTCTTTATGCTTATACCGTTTTCTGTTAGCAAATAGTATAACGCACTAGCATAGGACCGTCACTTTCAAGTAACGGCCCTACGACAGACCGTTACACACTCTGTGGTATTTGAATTGCACTGTTGGTTCTAACGCGCTTGGACAGACGCGTTACATTCATGTAACGGCTGGGTCCTGACCGTCACTGTCACTGTGACACCCCATCTCCAGACCGTTATATTCTGTGTTCTGTCAACCCTAAGACAGAATATAACCTGCCAATATTATTATTGTGAAAGCCTAGTTACCTAAGTTTTAAATCTAATCATGTGATTTTAAGGTTATTTGATTTTTCATGATAGGTATTGCATGTTTTGATTATCTCACTTGTATTTGAGTTATGTTAGTTTCTTGAAACCAAATTATATAGTTTTGTACTATAAAGCATGACTTTTTAACGTTGTATTTTTGACGCAGTTTTTATCATGATTTTTACATTGATTATACATATCTCTCTCTGTCAATAGAGTCAATTCTATACATACATGGCACATATTCCGGTATGTTGTCATTAGTTCACACTTTGCACTATAGGAACACAATCTTGGACATGAGGACCTCTCTATTGGATATTCCTTCCAATGGACTAGGAAATCATTGTTTCAAGGCCTCCGTAATTCTCCGCGAGCCTGGGATTTCCACTAGGACGCCGAGTTGGTTGTACCAATGAAAGCCCATTAATTAGAACACTCTATCGTGGTTTTGATTCTTGAAATGTAACGGCCTTGAACTGGACCGTCAGGATCACGTAACGGCCCAGTGCCAGACCGTCACATTCCTATGGGTCTATTTTTATCCTTCGGGACTCGGATCACTGTAACAGCCCATTACTGGCGCGTTACATAATGTAACGGCCCAGCCAATGACCGTTACATAGCTTGTTTATGTTAACCCAAGGTTTGACCAAGGGTTGATATTCTGATGATTCTAGGCAAACCTTGATGATCTAGAACTTATCATATTGCTTACATTTATCTAAATGAAATGGAAGTTAAGGAAAATACCGTTATGCTGTCGATTTATTTCTATGAGCATGACATTGTTTAAAGTCTATTTCTTGACTCCTACATTCTTACGTTGAAGCATTCATTCATTGATTTTCGTTATCATGGAATTATTGGAAGTGCTATATTCTTGGCCATACTTTACTGTTATATTACGTGGAAGTAGCTTAATTTATAACTGAAGATGCGATCGAGCACTGATTGTGTTCAAGGGCTCTATGCTAGTCCCCTCGGCTGATTGCCGAAAACATACTATTTTATAAACCATGGGGTATGATGCTACTGGCGTCGCATTGCGCTGGGAGTACTATTTCTATAAATAAGTGAAGATCCACGGCACGACATGACATTCTTGCTTGATATTCCTCAGAAATTCACGAACTATATACTCAAAAGAGACTAGTATGATGAATATGTGGCTTGCTAGTACAATCTCGTTACATTCTTGTGCATGGAAGGCCAATATCATGTTCTTGTTATATTCTTGCTAGCTCATTCTTGATCATTCTATCTTACATGGTTATCTTGTTTCTATTGATTTGATCGCATGATTGATTCGCATTTGCATGATTTTACCTTATTTCTTTAGAGCTAAAATGATAATTACTTAAATAGTGCCTTCATGTTGATGCGAAGATACCTACTGGGCAAGTGTGCTCATGACCTACTTTTCAATGTTTTTCAGGAGATGGAAATAGTTCGGATTCGGATTCGGGCTATAATAGTAGCGGGTCTGGAAGCGAGTGAAAGTGTTATAAAGATGAGAGTGAAGACTTAGGAAGTTTATCATGTTTAGATTGAGTCAATGTAATTTTCCTATTTCTTGAGTCTAGTAGAAGGAAAAGATGATGAAAAGTTGTTGTATTATGAATATTGATCATTTATAAAGTTGAAGTTTGATTAAATCCTGTGCAATTGCATTTATGTGTGTGATTGTCTTGCGCTCTGATTGTTCTTGCTTGCAAGAGGCTTACCATGCCGGTTGTTCGCGCTTCCCGAGCAAGTCTTCCGCTGTAAATAAGGCTCGGGCATGACAGTTAAGTTGGTATCAGAGCCTAAGTCTCAGGACTTAGGGAAAAGAGTCATGTCATAGGATAAGTCCAAGGTTAAGGACCCTTACCTATGAACTAAGGAAGAATTTTCGTACCCATTTGAGGATTGGGTAGAGCCGGGGATAAGATAATTAATTAGCTTTTAAGATTTGGTTTTCATGAGAAATAACAAAGTGTTATTTTTCTCTCTCAGGTACCTTATTATTTTTATCATGGCTCATCGCGTAAATTGGGACGGTATGCAACAAACTATTGCCGGCCTCACCTAGGCACTGCAAACTATAGCACAAGGTGGTGCAGGGGCAAGGGCAGGAGATCTTCATCGCAACTTTCGGAGTCTAAATCCTCCGCGTTTCTATAGATCTTCCAACCCAGACGAAGCAGAAAACTGGATCGATGAGATGAATAGGATATTTGACGTTATACAATGCACTGATCAGGAGAAAGTCCGTCTAGCGCCGTTTCAGTTAAATAAGGACGCCCGTACTTGGTGGAAATCGGTTCCGGCACCTCCGGCCGATGCGCCTCACACATGGGATGGTTTTCTCACTTTATTCCGTTCCAAATATTTCTCCGAGCATGTCAAGGAAAGGAAGGCTATGGAGTTTGCCTCCCTTCGTCAGGGGATGATGACAGTAGCAGAGTATGAATTACAGTTTTCAAGGCTAGCACCATATGCGCCTCACCTTATTAGTACAGACTTATTAAAAGTAAATCGATTTATGGACGGGTTACGGCCCGATTTTATTCAACAACTGGGGACACAGAATATCCGCACTTATGCGGAGATGGTTCAAAGGGCATATTTATGCGAGAGGACCTTAGAGAAGGTCGAAAGGTTGAAAGGAAAGGGAGAGGAATCTAGCTGGCGCTCTGATCGGCATTATAAGAAAGAGAAGTTCAGCATCACGGAACCATACAAAAGCCGTGATAATAAGAAAAGATCAAGGAATGGGAACGGTGGAAGTTCTCAAAAGAGTAGTAAAAAGGTGAAAGAAGAGAAGGAGCAAGTCACCTCGGCATGCACCTTTTGTGAGAAATTCGGCCACTCGGCTGAAGAATGCTGGAAGCGCCTAGGTGCTTGTTTGCGTTGCGGGAGTAGGGAGCATCGTGTACCTGATTGCCCCCTTATGAAAGAACAATCAACCAATGGAGGACGTAGGAGGCAGGCTCGCCTCAATGCAGTTATAGATGACGAAGAAGCGCCCAGGGATCAAGATGATGGGCTCATAGAAGGTACTCTTCAAATCTGTTCTCGTCCTACATTCGTGCTATTTGATACTGGTGCTTCTCATTCTTTTATCTCTACCACTTCTGTAAAATCCTTACCAATTGAATCAGTTTCCCTACCTTCAGATCTCACTATTACTACACCTTTAGGATCTGGAACTAAGCTTACCAAGTATTATCCCGATTGTGAGGTGGTAGTAGAAGGACACAATCTCCCCGCCAACTTAGTATGCCTTGATATGAAAGGTTATGATGCCATTTTAGGGGTAGATTGGCTTGTAGACCACGACGCTTATATCAACTGTCGAAATAGAATTATATCTTTTCGAAAGCCCGATCTTCCAAGATTTTCCTTTCTTGGCATCAAATACAAGAAGCATCCTACCATTATATCTTCTCTTCATGCCTGCAAACTTATCTCGAAAGGATGTGAAGTTTTTCTTGCTTCAGTTATTGTTACCGAGTCTAAGGAAATTATCCTAGCAAACATTCCTATTGCAAATGAATTCCCGGACGTGTTCCCATCTGAACTACCTAATTTACCGTCCAAGAGGGAAGTAAACTTTACCATCGAACTCATTCCAGGTGCAGCACCTGTTTCTATAGCCCCTTACAGGATGTCCCCCACAGAACTCAAGGAATTAAAGAAGTAATTACAGGAACTTCTAGACAAGGGTTTTATTAGACCTAGCACATCCCCTTGGGGTGCGCCTGTTCTATTTGTCAAGAAGAAGGATGGTTCTCTCAGGTTATGCATTGACTACCGGCGATTGATCAACTTACAATCAAGAACAAATACCCATTGCCGCGTATTGATGAGCTCTTCGATCAGCTTTCGGGAGCTGAATATTTTTCTAAGATTGACCTAAGGTCAGGTTATCATCAGCTTAGAATCAAAGAAGAGGACATTTACAAATCGGCTTTTCGAAGTCGTTATGGCCACTATGAATTCGTGGTAATGCCGTTTGGGTTAACTAATGCCCCAGCAGCATTCATGCAACTTATGAACAGTGTCTTCCAGCCATATTTAGATCAGTTCATCGTCGTCTTCATCGATGATATCCTGATATACTCCAAGATAAAAGAAGAACATCTAAGGATAGCCTTGCAAACACTTAGAGAACATAAACTATATGCCAAACTCAATAAGTGTGAATTCTGGCTCAAGGAAGTCTCATTCCTAGGCCACATTATTTCAAAAGAAGGTATTGCTGTGGATCCTTTTAAAGTAGAAGCTGTCAGAGATTGGAGTCGACCAATGACTGTATCAGAAGTCAAAAGCTTTTTGGGTCTAGCAGGTTACTATAGAAGATTCATAAATGACTTTTCAAAGATCGCAGTTCCTTTAACTAGACTTACTAGAAAAGAAAATCCTTTTATCTGGTCGAAGGACTGTGAAAAGAGTTTTCAAAGTCTTAAGAATCATCTTACAACAGCCCCTATTTTGTCGCTACCAATAGAGGGTGCTGGATTTGAAGTATATACGGATGCATCTGGAATTGGCTTAGGATGTGTCCTTATGCAAGATGGAAAGGTGATTTGCTATTCTTCAAGATAATTGAAACGTCACAAAGAGAATTATCTAGTACATGATTTGGAATTAGCAGCAGTTATATTCGCCTTGAAGATTTGGCGTCATTATCTTTATGGAGAAAAGTTCACGATCTATATAGACCACAAGAGTTTGAAATATTTATTTTCTCAAAAAGAGCTTAACATGAGGCAGAGGAGATGGTTGGAATATCTTAAAGACTTCGATTTCGCTATTCAATATCATCCTGGCAAGGCGAATGCTGTAGCAAATGCACTTAGCAGAAAATCAATGGGTATGTTATTAAGTCTCATGATTAGTATGACTAACCTTATTCCTCAATTTGCTCAGTTAAATCTATATGTTGACATTAAGGAAGAAGATTGCTTTATAGCAAACATCCGAGCTCAACCTACATTGATTGAGGATTTGGCCAAGTTACAAGAGATGACCCAATTTTATTGGAAATTAAGGCCAATATTGAACAGAGACAGGATTTTTCTATTTCGAAGATGGAAGATTGCTATTCAAGGGCCGAATGTGTATACCGGATCATGAAGACACAAAGAAATTGATCTTAGAAGAAGCACATAAATCAAAGTACACCATTCATCCAGGAGGTACAAAAATGTATCAGGATCTTAAAAGAAACTTCTGGTGGCCCAATATGAAGAGGGAAGTAGCAGACTTCGTGTCACGATGTCTCACATGTCAACAAGTTAAGGCGGAACATTTTAGACCCGCAGAAAATTGCATCCCTTAGGTATTCCTGAATGGAAATGGGAGAGCATAGGAATGGATTTCATCATGGGATTACCTAAGACAAGAGGTGGACACAATGGCATATGGGTAATCATAGACCGATTGACTAAATCTGCACATTTCATACCAATTAAGAGTCGATGGTCTGTGGATATTCTAGCAGCCTTATACATAAAAGAAATTGTTAAACTACATGGTGTCCCTGTCTCTATTATATCAGATAGAGATCCTCGATTCACATCACAGTTCTGGAAAGGTTTACAACACTCACTTGGGACTAGATTGAATTTTAGCACAGCTTTCCATCCACAAACTGATGGACAAACAGAAAGAATAAATCAAGTGGTAGAAGATATGCTCAGGGCTTGTGTCATTGATTTTAGAGGAAGTTGGCATGATCACTTACCTCTGGTAGAATTTGCATATAACAACAGTTATCAGGTAAGCATACAAATGGCACCTTTTGAAGCCCTATATGGGAAAAGTTGTCGATCACCAATATGTTGGAATGAAATAGGGGAAAGGTAATTTCTAGGCCCTGATTTGATCAGGGATTCTACAGAGAAAATCAAGCTCATTCAGGAAAGGATGAAAATGGCACAAGATAGGCAGAAATCTTATGCTGACAATCGAAGACGCGACTTGGAATTTCAAGTAGGAGAACATGTATATTTAAAGGTTTCTCCGGGTCGTGGTATTCAAAGATTTGGCATTAAAGGAAAGCTAACTCCAAGATTTATCGGTCCATTTGAAATCCTCGAGAGGATCGGTGAAGTGGCTTATAGATTGGCTTTACCACCACAATTAGCAGGAGTTCATGACGTATTTCACATCTCTATATTGAAGAAATATGTGTATGATCTAGATCACATTATCACTTATGACAATATAGAGATTCAGAAAGACTTGACATACGAACAAACACCGATAAAGATTCTGGATCGAGAAGTGCGTCAACTCAGAAATAAGGTCATTCCTATGGTTAAGATTCAATGGAAGAAAGCATGGCCTTATGAAGCAACATGGGAAACCGAATCAGCCATGCAGAAAAGATTCTCGGAATTGTTTGACTGTAAGTACACTCTCCACAATCCATGTTTTGAATTTGGGGACCAAATTCTTTCTAAGTGGGGGAGGGTGTAGTGCCCCAGAAATTTTAAATAATTTTCTAGAAATTATAAAGGCCTAAATAAATTTATAAATGGTCTATTTGATTAAATAAGTCATTAAAAGGTCAAATAGTGTTAATCAATTAACCCAACCCACTTAAGTAAAGTCCAAGAGGTTTTAAACTCAGGCCCATTAAGTTAGGCCCATATTCTAGAAGGTATTTAAGCCTATCCACGGATATTAAGGATAAATACTAATAATATAAGATATTTATTTAGATAATTAACAAAAGAGTTTTAATAATTGAAACTCTAAGCTACGATGACTGTAACGGTCTATCGTAAGACCGCCACAGCCATGTAACGCATGGGCACTCGACCGTTACATTCCTGTTAGTTCCGTAAGTGAAGGACTCATGAAAAGATTGAACTTGATGTTCCTATCCACTAAGGATCGACTTGGGAAGAGTTATAATAATACTAAGGACTCTTAGGGATTAGGAGTTGATGAAATAAGGACTCTAAACTCGATCTAATCCTCAAACCCTAGTCTAAACCTTATAAATAGGGCATAGTTCTGAACTGTGCGACCCTTACTTTTTGGACGTAAAGAAGCAAGGTAAGGAGTCACTATCTCAGGTAAGTTCTTTAGAAGTATTTGATTACAATACTTTAGACTAACTCCCCTCCGAATTTCACATCTTTAGGTCAAGAGGTCGTGGAGTTAGAGCCCAAGGAAGTTGCTGAAAAAGTCACAGAGAAGGAAGGGATCTAGGGCAAGGTTCTCAACCAAATTCAGAAACTACAGTCTAAGTAAGAGGTATGTTATCTCATGAACGACAAAAATAACGTGATAGGACTAAGAGCCTCTGTTTTGATTGGATTTCATGCATGCTTGATCATCAATTTCATGTTTTATTGGCTCTATGCATATCATGTTTCTCTTAGCCCTACTAAAGATTAAAGACTTGACTATCCATCTATTCATCAATACCCACGCATATAGATAACCTATACTTCGTTATCATGTCTAGAAACTCATGATATTTTGATTATAGACATGATATGAATCGATCTCTTTATGCTTATACCGTTTTCTGTTAGCAGATACTGTAACGCACTAGCATAGGACCGTCACTTTCAAGTAACGGCCCTACGACAGACAGTTACACACTCTGTGGTATTTGAATTGCACTGTTGGTTCTAACGCGCTTGGACAGACGCGTTACATTCATGTAACGGCTGGGTCCTGACCGTCACTGTCACTGTGACGCCCCATCTCCAGACCGTTATATTCTGTGTTCTGTCAACCCTAAGACAGAATATAACCTGCCAATATTATTATTGTGAAAGCCTAGTTACCTAAGTTTTAAACCTAATCATGTGATTTTAAGGTTATTTGATTATTCATGATAGGTATTGCATGTTTTGGTTATCTCACTTGTATTTGAGTTATGTTAGTTTCTTGAAACCAAATTATATAGTTTTGTACTATAAAGCATGACTTTTTAACATTGTATTTCTGACGCAGTTTTTATCATGATTTTTACATTGATTATACATATCTCTCTCTGTCAATAGAGTCAATTCTATACGTACATGGCACATATTCCGGTATGTTGTCATTAGTTCACACTTTGCACTATAGGAACACAATCTTGGACATGAGGACCTCTCTATTGGATATTCCTTCTAATGGACTAGGAAATCATTATTTCAAGGCCTCCGTAATTCTCCGCGAGCCTGGGATTCCCACTAGGACGCCGAGTTGGTTGTACCAATGAAAGCCCATTAATTAGAACACTCTATCGTGGTTTTGATTCTTGAATGTAACGGCCTTGAACTGGACCGTCAGGATCACGTAACGGCCCAGTGCCAGACCGTCACATTCCTCTGGGTCTATTTTTATCCTTCTGAACTTGAATCACTGTAACGGCCCATTACTGGCGCGTTACATAATGTAACGGCCCAGCCAATGACCGTTACATAGCTTGTTTATGTTAACCCAAGGTTTGACCAAGGGTTGATATTCCAATGATTCTAGGCAAACCTTGATGATCTAGAACTTGTCATATTGCTTAAATTGATCTAAATGAAATGGAAGTTAAGGAAAATACCGTTATGCTGTCGATTTATTTCTATGAGCATGACATTGTTTAAAGTCTATTTCTTGACTCCTACATTCTTACGTTGAAGCATTCATTCATTGATTTTCGTTATCATGGAATTATTGGAAGTACTATATTCTTGGCCATACTTTACTGTTATAATGCGTGGAAGTAGCTTAATTTATAACTGAAGATGCGATCGAGCACTGATTGTGTTCAAGGGCTCTATGCTAGTCCCCTCGGCTGATTGCCGAAACATACTATTTTATAAACCATGGGGTATGATGCTACTGGCATCGCATTGCGCTGGGAGTACTATTTCTATAAATAAGTGAAGATCCACGGCACGACATGACATTCTTGCTTGATATTCCATAGAAATTCACGAACTATGTACTCAAAAGAGACTAGTATGATGAATATGTGGCTTGCTAGTACAATCTCGTTACATTCTTGTTCATGGAAGGCCAATATCATGTTCTTGTTATATTCTTGCTAGCTCATTCTTGATCATTCTATCTTACATGGTTATCTTGTTTCTATTTATTTGATCGCATGATTGATTCGCATTCGCATGATTTTACCTTATTTCTTTAGAGCTAAAATGATAATTACTTAATAGTGCCTTCATGTTGATGCGAAGATACCTACTGGGCAAGTGTGCTCATGACCTACTTTCCAATATTTTTCAGGAGATGGAAATAGTTCGGATTCGGATTCGGGCTATAATAGTAGCGGGTCCGAAAGCGAGTGAAAGTGTTATAAAGATGAGAGTGAAGACTTAGGAAGTTTATCATGTTTAGATTGAGTCAATGTAATTTTCCTATTTCTTGAGTCTAGTAGAAGGAAAAGATGATGAAAAGTTGTTGTATTATGAATATTGATCATTTATAAAGTTGAAGTTTGATTAAATCCTGTGCAATTGCATTTATGTGTGTGATTGTCTTGCGCTCTGATTGTTCTTGCTTGCAAGAGGCTTACCATGCCGGCTGTTCGCGCTCCCTGAGCAAGTCTTCCGCTGTAAATAAGGCTCAGGGCGTGACAAGACAGTTCACAGAAAACGCAGAAAATATGAAGTGCTCTCTAGACTTTGGGTTTTGATGGTACAACCAGCTCGGCGTCTTAGTGGGAATCACAGGCTCGCGGAGTCTTACGGAGGCCTTGAAACAAGATCACCTAGTCCGGCAGAAGGAATATCCGGCGGAGAGGCTCTCAAGTCCAAGAAAAGTTTCATATCAAGTGTGCTGACTAATAGCAACGTACCGGAGTACAGGCTATGTGTAAGTAACAGGAGAACAGAAATAAGATAAGAAGGGAAGTGCCAAAGCATAAACGGAAGTGTAAGAAGTCTCGTCATGAGTAACAAAACCCTTAAATACAATACTATATGGTTTTGGCATGAAATTATCATAAAGTAAAAATAAGCCTTTAAAAACATGCTAACCCCAAGCAAATAGCCATGACATGATCAGAAGGTGCAATTAACGAGATAAGGCATGAATAATAATATAATTTAAATAGGAAATAAACATGGTTTGATCTGGTTACAGGAACCATATAGTGGTTGATTGAAGATCGCTACTTGAAGGTAGTAGTCTCTACAGGACCGCCTTCTGTCTGCAACAGACAGAGACGAAAATCCGACATACAGAGCCTATTCTATGGCAAAGAATGATGCAAAGCTAAGAGAAAATTGAAGCTAAAGTAGGATAGCATGACTCTAAAGCACAAGAAAGTATGGATTTAATCAAAGTTTTTATCTTTCTAGTTAATATATTATGCACAGCATGAACTAAAAAGACCTACTACGCAATCATGGGAAAACATGAAATTCTCAACGTAGAAAGCATGAAAATGATCAAGATGAGAGGGCTTTTGTTCCTACTTCGATTTTTTAGCCAATCATGAGATAACCTACCTCTGGGTTCACTCCTAGTCGGTGAATTTCTCTCCGGAAGAGGGCTCTGGTTCCTACACGTCCTACGTAGAAACAGCGACTTCCGACCGTCCTAGCTCCTTGACCTCTTGATTTCCTATCACGAAATTTGATAGAGGGTAAGAAGATACTAAAGGGAATAATAAACCCTAAAGGAAGAACTTGAAACAACATCATCTTACCTCTGCTACGCGTGATCCAAAACTAGGGTTGGCGCAGGTTAACACTGGGTCCTATTTATAGGGATTGGCCTATGACTGGGGTTTTAGGTCCAATTAGGAGTCCTATGGGGTGTCAATTTGATCCCCTAAGAGTCCTAGGAAAGTTCTCATGCCAGATCACATCGATCCCTGACGATTGGGAGCATACAAGTCGAGACTTTCCTGGGTTTAATTTCTTACGTTTACGGAACTAGGCAGCGATCATGCCAGGACTGCTATCACCAGGTAGCGATTGCGCGACTCACTACGACTTGTTTGGGCCGCCGAAATTAGAATTTAATTCAAACTCCTTCCTAATTATCCCCTAATTTTCCTTATTTATCTACTTTAATTAGGGAAAATTACCCTATTATGTTTCTAAGGCTGGGCTTGGGCCAAAAGCCTTAGGTTTCTGATTTTAAGGCCCATCTTAAGTGGGCTTAACCACTTGGTTATTAATTGATCTATTTATCAAAAGGCCTTAACCTAATAATCAATTTATTAGCCCATTAAGCCTTTAAGCCTTATTAAATACTTAAATAATCTATTTAATTTCTGAAAAATCTCAAAAAATTACTAGATAAATTTCAGGGTTGCTATAGTATGCTGGGAAGTCAAGGAGGGCTAACCGAACCAATATAAAAACCTAGTGTCTTCTGTGGTTTGCCTGCGCTGTCACGTTTATTTTCCACTGCATTACTAAAGCTAATTTTAATATGCTATTATTTTTCATCTGCACACCTATTCACCCCCCTTTAAGGTGTGCCTAGCTAATAACACTCAACCACGTGGTTAAGGGTTATAGTTCTGATGTTTGAGACATATCGAAAGGATATGTGCTAGACCATGACTTAGCATCTTAGGGTGATGGCTAACATGATCTGTGACTTGAAGGCAATGGGAAATGATCTCACAGACTAACAACAAGTTTAGGGTGTGATCAGATCCTTGCCAGATTCCTAGATCCACATGAAGCAAATTATCATTTACAATGAGAATATTAAGAAATTTTATGATATTTCTCGTCATGTGGAGTCGAAAGTAGAGCTTGAGGAGGATATCTACGTCACTGCCCTAGTCGCCAGGGAAGGTAGACTCTAGGGTAGGAATTGTCCAGGGAAGGGCTACAAGCGGAAGGGACTTGACAGTACATCTACTTCCAAGGTAGGGCAGACACTGAAGTGTCACAGAGGCAAGCATAGTGGAAAGAGAGACAAGACAAAAGCTAAATGCTATAATTGAGAACATTTGGGATATTTCGCTTAAGAGTACACTAAGCCAAAAAAGGTAACCCAAATCCTTAGCTTTCTATATGTGTATGTTTGTTCATATGTAATAGTTGCTCGAACATATTCTAAATGGATTGTGGATTTAGGAGTGATCAAGTACATAATGAGGGAACAAGCGAGATATGTAGATTATCGCCGAGTCTTAGTAGACACGCAAAGAGTATAGATGGGCAATGGCTCCAATGAAGAGGCCACTGCAGTTGGTGTGCACTAGCTCAGGTTGAGAACTGGACGCACGTTGACTTTACATAATGTACTATATGCGTCAGGAGTTCAACATAATCTACTATATGTTCCATCACTTTTAGCACTAGGTTTTTCTCTCACATTTACTAACAACGGTTTTAACATTTATTTGGACAATGTTTTGTATGGACATGGCTTGTTTGTTAGTGGTTTGTTCAAATAAGATTTGGATTTACACAATTCTATTTCTTCCATATCATGTGTGGCAAATGACGAGAAAGACCTTGATTCAGTAGTTTGACATGCTCGGCTAAGACACATAGGATAGGATACAATAGCTAGGTTAGCTATAGAAAGCCTTTTGGGCCTACTTGCTAAACGTCAATCTACCTGTATGTGAGCGAGTAATGTTTGACTGGTAAAGCATGCTAAAAGCCTTTCAGAAAGGATAAGAGGCCCATTTAACCATTGTAGCTTATCCACTCCAACATCTATTGACCTATGAGAATGAAGGCTCGCCAATGGGCTTCACATTTCCTTACATTTATAGATGATTGTTCTCAATATGCGTATGTCTATCTAATTGCTCACCACTATGAAGTGCTAGATTGCTTTAAACACTTCTTTGCAAGGGTTCATAATTAATTGGACAAGAGTGTAAAAGCTCTTCAGATAATCGAGGATGTGAATATATGTCAGATTAGTTCCTATCTCTATGTGAAGAAAAAGGTAAAAACTTACTATTCCATATATCTTCAACAAAGTGGTGTAGCCAAGATAAGGAATAGAACATTGTTAGATATGGTTAGGTCAAAGATGATGCATGCTAGTCTCCCAATATCTTTCTTAGAACCTTTTGACTCTGGGCTACATCTTTAACTGCATGCCTTCCCAGTTAGTTCCTTCCACCCCTAATGAATTGTGGCATGATGAAAAACCCAATTTATAGAATCTACACCCATGGGGTTTGATGGGATATGTCTATGAAACCTACCATAAGTTTGGGAAACTCAATCCTAAAATTAAAAAGCTTATCTTTATAACATATCTTGATAGCTATAAGGACTATGTAATGAATGAATAACATCATGATGGAGGAATGACGTAAAAGGAATTTCCTAGCATTGGCGACACTGGGAGAAGTCTTGAGCTTCATGAGTTAGATGAGTCTAGTGATATCTTATCATCTTCTAGTAAAGGGAGAAAATTAGTTCCTAACCACGTAATCACTAGAGATAGTAGAGATGATCACCAAGCTAGTAGGAGTGTGCCCAGTGGGAGCACCTCATCAGATCAACTAGACACCCAAATACGTTGCAACAAGTGTGGGCACATTTATTATCATCTATTTGAGATTAAAGAGGAAGCTCTTATGTGTTAATCCACATATGATGATGAGCCCAATTCTTTCAAAAATACATTTGCATCATCTTCTAGGAAAAAGTGGGAGGCTTCCATGCAAGATGAGATGGACTGATCTATAGTCAAGAATGAGGTTTGGGAGTTAGTCGATCTCCCCCCTAGGTGTAAAGCTATTGAAAATAAATGTTTCAAAATTAAGCACAAGGTTGATTGATCGATCGACAAATATAAAGCATGACTTATGGCGAAGGGTTATACTTAGAAAGAGAGTATAGACTTGATGAGACATTCTTTCTTGTGGTGAGATTTACATCAATTCATCTTATCCTAGCCATTGTTACACAGTTGGATTTGAAAGTTTTTTAGATTCCCGTTAAGACTACAGTTCTCAATGTAGAACTAGACGAAAAAATCTATATGATTCAACCAAAAGGTTTTGAGGTAGAGGGACAAGAGTGCAAAGTTTGCCATCTCAAGAATTCCATTTATGGTCTTAAACAATCGCCTAGATAGTGGTATTTGACATAGAACAATTATCTCATTTGATTTTGAGATGATTGAGGAAGACCACTGTGTGAATGTTAACGAATGGAGAAAAAGATCCTTACCTTGTCATTATATGTTGATGACATATTATTGGCTTGGAATGACATAGAGTCTACAGACGACATTAAGTAGGAGTTATCTTATATCTTCAAGATAAAAGATATGGGTGAGGTAAATTACATGCTCAGACTGAAGGTTGGGAGAGATCACTTGAAAAGACTTCTAAGTCTATCTTAGGGGAGTTACATAAATAAGATACTTGAGGGATTCTGAATGTTTCACTCCAAACCCATTGATACTCCAATTGATAGGGGATGTGCTTTAAGTGCAAGTTAGTGCCTACAAATTGATGAAGAAAGGAATAAAGTGTCCAGAGTGTCATATGCGGCTAAAATAGGAACTCTGATGTACGCTATGTTTTGTACTCGACATGACATTTGTTATATAGTGAGATTAGTCAGTCGCTATCAAAGTAACTAGGTCTCACTCACTAGAAGGTAGTAAAGAGGATCTTCAGATATTTATGTGAAATGACGGACCCTATCTTATGTTATCACTACAAGAAAAAATGTAGCGATGGAAAACTTTTGTCTCTAATCGACCTCTAATCTGTCGCTAAAGACTTTAGCGATGGATTCGTGGTGATTAGCGATAGATATAAATTAGTAGGTAATTATCAGTGACCAATACAAATTTCATCGTTAATTCATCCCTGATTAGCGATGGAAATTAAAATCCACTACTAATCAGTTGCGGATTAGCGACAGATTTGCAATGAAATTTTTATGTCGCTAGTTCATGGCCGAGTAGAGATAGATTTACATTTCGTCGCTAATCAGGGAAGAATTAACAGCAAAATTATTATTGGCAACTTATAATTACCCTCTAATTAATGACGTTGATTGCTAATTGGTTGTGAATCTGTCGCTAAAGTCTTCAACGATAGATTAGAGGCTGATTAGAGAGAATTTTTTCATCGCTAATCCTACTTTTTCTTGTAGTGTATAATGGAGGTGACTGATGACTGAGAGACTATAGTGATGCCGATTGGCTAGTGATAAAGATGAGGACAAATCCGCCTTAGGCTATGTGTTGGTGCTAGGTGGTGGGGCCATTTCTTGGTTTTTGCAAGAAACAAACATGCATCACTTAATCCATGATAGAATCAAAATATGTGTCTTATTCAGTAGCATGTCAAGAGGCCATTTGGTTACAAAATTTTTTATAGAGTTTGGCCCTAACACGTCACCCAAAGGAGATAGTGTTGTTTTACATTGATAGCACATTGGCATTGGCCTACGCTAAAGATCCAAAGTATTATGGTAGGATCAAATACATTGACATTTATTATCACTACATTCGAGATATACTTGCAAATGGTTAGTGGTTCTCTGACACATCTCAATAGGTCATATGATAGCAGATTCACTAACCAAGCAGATTCCTAGAAAGGCTTTCCTAACGCATATTAGAGCTATGCGATTATGTAATACGTAATGTAAATAATTTTTTAGTTAACATCAATGAATATTCTTGTTCCTTCTTCATGTGTGTCATCAGATGGAAAGCATGTTTAAACATTATTTAGAGAAATGTGTCACCATGCTCGAATTGACATCTCACATAAGTAATTTGCCTTGGCACTGAGATAGAGAGCAAGATAAGATATTAAATATCTATGACGCTTGAAGAGCGAGCAAGATATGCATGATAATTTAGTTATAATGTCACCTTAGATAGAGCTAAGATGAGATCCACTTGGATTGATCATAGGTTTTTAATGTCTAATCATATATAGCCTGACTAAGTTGGATATGAGTTTCATGACATGGCGCTGAGTGGGAGCGACGGTGTCATGAGATTTAGGTTAGTCATAATGGGAGTGACTAGACTAAGATCTGTATGGTGTTTAATTATTCTCTTAAGTAACGTGCCCATGTTGATGGAAAAACACCATAGCATACATCTCATACCGCATATGCTATAGGTGACCATAAGTGAAATGATGAATGGATCATTGTGTGAGTTCCTGAATCATATTTTGTTAATCTCTTGTGTATCCTATATGACTTGAGGGCTATGCTATGAAAAGAAAGCGTGATGTTGCTAGCATGCTCCTTAGGGCTACGGTTTATATAGTCCAGCAGGACATGTCTAGGTAAGTAAGCAGGACCTATTAAATTAGCAGAAGGCTTCTGCATACTCCACAGTGTTTTGTGGCTATACCCCAGAGGACTCTGTTGGCTTTGTGCTAATAGAGTCATAAGCACATGAGATTAACATTGCTTGCTATTTGAGAGATCTAGAGTGTTAAATCATGTGAATATGAGATTGTCTGGGGTACCACAAGATATATAATATTAAAGTGTTCTGTTAGTTTTGGTGATAACTTAACAGTTCACTACTCCTATAATTAAGAGTTTTCTCGTGACGTTGCACCCTCTATTTCTTATATGACAAAGTAAGAGAAGTAAGAATAAAGAGTGAACTTTTGTGGCTGCCTTTTGTTGGCAAGTGAGAGATGATAATTAATGGAGGAAGTGCCTCCCCATGCAAGCACGCACTGCCCACAAAGGGGCAAAAGCATGAGACTATTCGCATGCATACGGTGCATGAAGGATGCCTCCATTGGCCTTCGTCGATAAGTGAGAGATGATAATTAATGGAGGAAGCACCTCCTCGTGCAATCACACACTAGTCACGAAAGGGGGAAAAGCATGAGACTGTTCCCATGCATGCGGTGCATGAAGGATGCCCCCCCTGGCCCATGAAAGGGGCCGTTGCGGCAACACCTGATTGTGGGTGTACGATCCTCTCTCGCGGCTCTCCTCTCTCTCTCTCTCACGGGACTCCCTCTGGCACTATCACATCACTCTTGGTTTTCTCTTTGTTCTCTCTCATATAGAACAGTGCAAAGAAAAAGAACACCGGGTGTTCTTCTTAGTGTTTCTCCAAGGCCCTATCGTTGACGTGACTAGGGTTTGGAGCGTGGATCATGGAAGAGACTCCGATAGTTGCACTCCTTGGGATCTTCATTTTCTTTGGAACCTCCATGCTTTGGGGTATCACGATCTAAGTATTTATCGCTTCCACTTATGCATCTCATGGCAGCATCCAACAATTTACGTGACATAATTAATCCTATGAAGTTATCATCTAGTGATAGGCGAAAGCTATCGTCTAGTGAGGTAGGTGAAAGCTATCGACTTAGTGAGATAAGCAAAAGCTATCGTCAAGTGATAGTTGAAGATGTCAATCAAAAATGTGTTAAGTGCAAAATCGAATAGTTGAAGTTACATAGTTGAAATAAGTAGGCGAAGAAGTGAAAGGTGCAAGGTATCAACTGACACAAATCAGCTGAAGCAACTAATTGTAAGAATCAGTTGAAACTCGTATGATGAAGCTGTCAGTCAATTTTCATTGACTGACATTCAATCGCAAAGTATTGATTGAATCATTTAGTAGTATATGTCAACTGACGATAGTTGAAGGGCTTGGATTGAATGTGCTAGCAACTGAAGGATAAAGGCCAAAGCCCTATTGATCGGAGAAGTTAGTGGAAGGGCTTCGATTGAGAACACAATATGACTGTCGACAGTTGAAGGAGATTTCTATTGATTATTTTAGTCGAACCTATCAATTGGACTTATAGTTGAAGAACTTAGGCGAAGGTGTATCGGCTGCAAGTATAATAATAAGATGAATAAAGTCCACTAAGAGAAATGCTTTGAGTGATTCAACTTAAGATAGATTATTTTTCTCAATTGAATTGTATTTTGGCTGAAATTGTGTACCATCACTTTTGCCTATGTCATCCTACAATCTGACAAATGAAATTAATGAGTAGGGATTTAACAAGGGAGAATGACATGGGAGGGAGGGTTCTCATTTGTGGGGACTAAAATGAAAATATATATATATATATATATATATATATATATATATATATATACCTTCTGTTATCGGGTAACTTTGAAATTTTTTGATAACAAAATCTTGTGAGCCCTTAGATGTGAATCCAATGGTAAGACTCTCTTTTTTTTTCGAAGAAAAAAGCAACCAACCATGCATCCGCTAGGCTAAAATCCATCCACACGAGTGAGTGGGGGGGTGCGGGATTCTCGCGGCTGCCAATTGGATTGGAGGCCCACGTGCCTCGGGTGAACTCGCGCCATCGCGCCAACAACGGCCATTCGATTGTGTGTGGAATGATGCCGTGCTTCTCGTGAATTTCGCCCTTTCACGTGTGAGCGACGGTCTCCTCCGCCTCCTCATCATCATCGTCATCATCATCATTTAATTTTTAAAATCTTTAAAATTAATTAAATTTAAGATCCAACAAAGTCGCATCAACGATCCTTACTGTATTATAACAAATCTCTCTCTGTGTTAACTCTCTTACGTCCTCTTCCCCGTTGCTCTAAGGTCACTTAGTAGGATCGATCTCCTGACCAACAAGAACTCACTCATTAAGATCTCTAGAGTCTCGAGCAAATGAATATAATTCTTTTTTACTTTACCAGTTATCGTCAGTCTAAGCATCAATTTGGTTAAAGCTTAATTAAGAACTCACTAATTTTTTACTTTTTACCAACAAACAAACAACTTCGTATTCATCGAACAGTCACAACAACAGAACAGCAGTAGCATCAACTGCCAACTACTACCACCCAGGGATTATTCAACACTCTCCAGCAGCAGCAGCAACATCCAAATTAATTAGTGGCAACATCCAAATTAATTAGTCTCATCCCCTCTCGAGTAGATAGGAGTTGTTTCACTTTGTGTAGAGGACAATTAATTAATCACCCTTCCTTCGGTACTCAACTGCTATTGGATGACCTAATAATAATAATAATAATTAATAATTAATAATATGGGACCAATGTCATGTATTTATGTGTGGGCTCCTTAGACAACACACTTGAACCGCTCTGGTGGCTAGGGGTAGTTGGTAGCCGCCGCGGCCGCCTAATAAAATCCCCAACAACAGATCTCCGTACCCTCTCTCTCTTCTTATGAGCGAAGCAAGGCACAACTAATTTTATCCCATTTGCTGAAAGAGATGAGTGTGGGGTCGAAGAATTTGTTAATTATATCTAAAACCTAGATGGATTCGATCATGTTCTACTCCAACAACTTCTTTGAATCCTATGAATTGAACTTGCGCTTTCCATCGAGTTGCACGGTGGAGCTACTAAACAGGGCACAAGATACCTATCCCGTATCTCCATATATAAATTATTAAGATATCGAAAGAGTTTAGTTTACATTAACTTGTGTTAATCATTTTGCAAGCAAAGATTAACAAACCATCAAACAAACATAACTGAATCGACTTTATCTCTTTCATAGTTTTTTGCATTAGCAAATGAATTTGAGATTTTGCTCAAACTTATTCAATTAATTATGTAAATAAATAGAGTTACAAATTTTATGAAACTGAACGCTACAAGATGGTCGAATACTAGTGATGACTTACTGGCGACGGTTGCAAAATGTCGTTGCTATTACTACTTACCAGTGATGGCTCTAATAAAACACTCGTTGCTAACAAAATTTAGAGGCAACGAACACAAAAGTCATCACTAATACACATCATTGTTGATGTCTCACATACAGCCGCGACTAATAATAAATTATTAGCAACAACTTACAAAAAGCTGTCGCTAATACACAATTATTAGCGAGTGTTGGAAAAAAAGTTTATTATTTTAGATTATGACAAAATAAATAATTATTCATCCCGATTTGGCTAAGTCGATTTACAAACGTAACATAAATTTAGGTCTCTATAAATTTAAATTAAGATTAATTAAATATTTGAGAAAGAATTAACTATGTAAATTTGAATATCATCTAAGTAAACAAATAGTCGGAGTGTTAGATGATACATCATCTAATTAGACTCAACATAGACGGTATTCCGTCTAATGAGCAAAACGATAAGATGTTGAGTTAGATGATCCTCCATCAAAGTCCTCAGCATAGGTGAAAGATTAGATGATATATCGTCTAAATGAAAGTGAATAGACGATACTCTATCTAAAAAAGTAAACCGACATTAGACGATACTTCGTCTAAGTCTCCAGTTAGACGAAATATTAGATGATATATCAACTAAGATAGAAAAGGTAGATGATGCGAGAACTAGTAGATGAATATCCGATTAAGAGGAAAATGACAAAAGCTCATAATAAACAATGCATCGTCTAACTGAAAAGAAGTGTTAGATGAAATTTCATCTAAGTCACGATAGACAATGAATTGAATGACATTTTATCTAAGTGGAAAACAACAAAAGTTACAATAGACAGATCTTTGTTAGACATAGAGGTAGATGAAACAATAGTCAAAACTTCATCTAATCTATCAATTTGAAGCATTAGAATATACCTCGTCTAATAGAACTACAAATAGGTGAAGCGATAGATGATATTTCAGCTATCTTAAAAAATGACAAAAGTAACAAATAATAATAATAATTTTTATTTAATATAAAAGTAATCACATCATGATTAGACGAATTGATATATGATACTTTATCTACTCTCAATAAGAGACAACCTCATTGCCTTACCTTTATCTTATACTTAAATAAGCGGAATATGCTATACTGTCACCTTAGTCAAAAGTTCATTTATGTTGACTGTGCTTTATTTACAACTACAAAATGACAAGTGCATAGTAAATATCCATGATTAACAGTAAGTACCATGCACGTAGGTGATATTCTTCTCATCTGAACAATTCAATCAAGAAAAATAATATATGTTCTAAGCAATACACTATAAAGTTATATTTTTGTCATGTAAATGGTTATGCTTCCATGCATGATCTGCATAGTATCCGTTAGGGTACTCTCCACTCTTAGGATATAAAAGAAATTATATAAAATATTTCTTCTATGTACTGATGGTGAGATATACTTAACGTACAAGCCCTGCAATATGCTTCTTATATTTTATTCATACCAAGAATTATATTTTGAATATATCTGTTACATCTCACATCCCGATTTGAGAAAAATATTTTGAGTAATGTTTCAGAGCATATAGACAACATGATAGTAGATAGTCTACACAAAAGTAGTAAGAAGATAGACAACATATTGGTGGCAGAGGATATGTTCTACCTACTACCTTGAGAACGACATACTCTCACTCACAAAGGAGGTAGAAGGCTGAAAGTCAATCATAGTAACTGAACCTTATGACTAGGATCAAATTGTTGGATAGAAGATGTGTCTAACGGATAAATGAGGCTTGAGCTATAAATAACAAGGAGTTCCATGAAGAACAAACAGAGAGATCGAAGAAGGTGATTGAACCACGAGCACGTGCGATCTTCCTCTAAAGCATCTTCCTATATATCACAAGATGCTTGTGCACTAAAGTCTAAAGGGGAGACTTTACCGCACTGAGAGCATCATTCCTGAAGTCCCTCATCTCAGCAAGCAGTCAAGAGGAGGAATTACTCATCCATGACATTCCATTTGTCTTATCTATCATTTGTTCTTTGTTTTTCTTTAAGCTTTGTATTTTCCACTATCTGCTCATCAAGTAACACATAAGTGGAACTCTAAATCTATTTATCTGAAAGTGTATAGAGCATTTGTTACTCTAGAGAAACCTACACTATGTGTATAAGGTTGGGTTGCTAATCTAGTGTATCAGTTGGGTTTCTGGTTCCTGGAAAAAATAGTGGTAAGGCTCACTAAAACCTATCAAGTCAGGTGAGTTACTGGTTCCTAGATAAACCACTGATAAGATTCGTTAAGATCTGGTCTTTATTGCGCAATGAGATAAAAGATTTAAAAGTGTTAAAAGAGAGTACTAGAGTTGACACAGGGGAGATGATAATAATGAGTATTTATTTTTTTGACAAAAGGTGCAAGTAAGTGATCTACTCAAGATAGATTTCAACATTCATGTGAAACAATAAGCCATCGATTTGATGGAGTAATTGATGTTTTCGTCAGTTTAACACCGAAGTTCATTTCTCCAGCTCCAACAGGAACTCCAGAATACATTTGTGATAGACAACATTTTTGATTTTTTAAGGTAATGCTTCTAGTGATTAATGTTAATTTAAGTATTCTTCATAGTAATTTTGTAATTATGTTACTGTAGGATTGTATTGGAGCTATAGATAAAACACATATATTAGCTGAGATTCCAACATATGATAGATTGCATTATCGCAATCGAAAGGGGCAAACATCTCAAAACGTTATGGTTGTATGCTCTTTTGATATATGTTTTCTTTTTGTTAATGTGGGTACGAAGGTTATGCCACTGATGCTACTGTTTTGGAAGGTGCTATAAAATCGGGATTTTATGTCCCAGAGGTAAATATATTTTCTTAAATTATATTTATTTATATATGTAGTGACATTTTTTCATGAATAGGTAATATTATCTCGTTGATGTGGGTTATGCAAATACACCATAATTTATAGTGCTATATCGAGGAGTAAGATACCATTTGAAGGAATTTGGTCTAAATCACTCTGTTTCATAGAACCCAAAAGAACTTTTTAATTTGCGACATGCTTCACTATGAAATGTTATTGAACGCATGTTCTGAATGTTAAAAGAAAGATTTTGTATTTTTCGTCAACCGTTGGAATATCCTCTAGATGTACAAATGAAAATAGTTATTACTGCATATACCTTACATAATTTTAATTGTAATCATAAAAAAGGAAAAGATGAAACTCGGATACAAATTGAAAGAGAACATGGTGCATATATTGATAGAGAAGTAGAACGAAGACGTCCAGAAAGAATCAAATTTGAAAAACAACAACGTTTAACAACACCACATGCACAATGTCATCTTGGTAAACAACTTCGGAATAAAATTACATTGGAAATGTGAGAGGATCATGTGAACAAGAGATATAGATCTTGATGATTGTAATTTTTTTAAACATCACGTTCGAAATATTATTTCATAGTTATTTTTCCCTTTTATGAATGATAGTAATCTCTATTGAATTGTTATTATCACTTTAATAATTTTTAAATTGTGGACAGTTATCTACCAAACAGGTCTACACAAATTTTAAAAATTATGACACTACTGCCAAACAGGAAGTGTCAACTTTCATCAATTTTAAATTTTAGGTCAAAAACTGACACAACATAATTTTTTAGATAGAAATAGCTTAAAAAATTTGTTCCTAAACACCCTATTATATGTTAAATTATATTTCATTGCTAATTGAATCTATTGGCATTTTCAATTATGTAGTCTTCGATATCATACAAACAACCATCATAGTCTGCTGCACTACAACGCTCGACGTCTAGGGCACTTACTCATTCATCTCAAGTATACTCGTACCTATTGAGTTACACATTACGAAATTATTTGAAGTTCTTATCAAACATGACCTCCGCTTCTCAAGCATCCGGAGGGAGACAACATGTCGTAGAGAAGCGACTGCCTACTCGACGGAAGAAGAAATCATCATGGACCACATTATTAAAGAGTAAAAAGGACACACAACCACCAGTAAATCCAATGAAATTATAGACTTCGAGATGTTAGATCCCAATGTAAATGACGACACTCCCGAGCCATTCGTAGAGTCCCGCATCAGTGGGAGTCATGACTCCGATGACGATAATACACCAGCTGGTTCTTCGTCCCATAGTTGTGGCAATTCTCGTGGTGGTCAACGGAGTCATCGTGGGGATACTAGTACTGGTGACTAAGAGTATAGCAGTGGTCAAGGCAGAGATCATGGGGCCCACGAACATGGTCGTCACGAATGTATGGTATGGACAGAGGAGTAACACTTCACGCATGCCACACATGATGAGGACCACGGTGCTCCACCACTAGGGGCTAGGCGGGCAGCTGATTATTGGGATCCCTACCATGGAAGTTTGGTTACATACAACACCAGCTTTCAAGACATGCTGTCTAATTTTGAGAGGATGAGCACACATGACTCTCAAGGATCTGGTAGTGAGTATGGATGATCATGGCAGCAGCAACCCAGATATCATAATGATTCTGAGAGCAGTAGTTCATTCTTCCCATCGTACCCATATCCTCATGGCTATGCTTCAATGTCGCAATATACCGAAGGATACGGTCAGCTCTCAGCTATGCCACTACCAGTCGTGTACTTACAGAGTTCCCAAGAGTATGAACGCTACCTACGCATGTACTAGTAGCACTATGCAGGTTCCATGGAATATGAAGACTATTTGTCCTATCTGAGGAGCACACATAATGTCAAATTATTTGGAGATGTGATGTGGCCGAGTTTGGACTCATACAATTAGGAGTATGTATCATCTGTATATATTTGTACGTAACTATGAATTCATCGTTTATTTCTTCATATCTTGACTTTTGCACTTGCCCTTCAAATTATTGATGTAAAACTGTTCAACACTTGCAGGTCATCATGGACGGAGGACGCCAACTTGTGTGGGAGCACGAGTACACTATTGAGGGTGATTGACATGTGCACTGTAGATACTGCGGACATCGCGTCACCGACATACAAAGATTTGAAGAGCATCTCGCGAGAGTGAGACGAGATTTCCGTGCATGCTCCTTAGTTCCAGATGATGTCCGAGATTACTTTTAAACATAGTTATGAGAGGGATGTGTTTCTCGTAGCAGAGTCGAGGCATCATCTTCCACGTTTAGGGTTTTTCCACCACCAACACCGGGCGGATCAGGATCTTCCTCCGCGTCTAGGATTTGAGCACCACCACCACCAATCCTACCAGTAGCTAATGATAGACATGCATCTATAGATGTAGTTAGAGCTTTTTTAGAGGATTTCATGTACCGTCCACCGCTACATATGACCGATTATTTATGCAGATGGTTACATATTTTCAGACTCACCCACATGCACCTCCACCCACTAGGATAGAGTTAGATTATACAGGTCATGAGTCTCATGTATCTAATTCTCTTTGGGATTTGGAATTCACAAATGAGTCAAACGAGTGACTTTCGATATTTTGTACTTTATGAGTGGAGCCGAATGATGAGTGAAGTTCATTATGTATGTGTTCACTTTAACAATTTAATTTATCTTTCTTTTGTCTCTTCAAATAAGATGTTTAATTAAGTGGTGTAATAAGTTATTTCAATAAATAAGATATTAATATTTTCATATATGTAATTATTTAGTTGTGTATAAAATTATGTATTCTTATTGTTACATAATAAAGTTACTAATGCGTAAGTAATATTGTTTATATCTTAACAATAGTTGAAAAAATAAGTAAGATTAATTATATATAACTTAGTACTTAATGTATGATCACAAAAATGGAACTCAACATTCTATTATTTTTTTGGATGAATACATTATTTTATAATTTAAATAAATTAAAAGTATAATTTTGTTTTTAAAAATTTATAATATTAAAATATTAAAACATAATTTAAATAAAAAATGACCCCCTTCAACTAGGGCTGTCAATGGGTCGAGCCGGCCCGACAGGCCCGCGGGCCTAGCCCGATTTCGGGTCGGGCCGCAGGTCTTTTTCGGCCGTGAGCTTTTAGTCGGGCCTAAAAGCCCGGCCCGACTAGACCCGCGGGCCGAGCTCAGACTTTGAGTTCGGCCCGACCCGATCTCTTTTTTAATTCCCACTTCAAATTTTAAAAACTATTTAGTTAAGATTATGTTATTTTACTTAATTAAAAATTTTAAAACTCTCTTTTCACATAAATTATGTAATTAATATCAAAAGTTTAATTAATTTAGTGAGATTATAAGTTTTATATTATTAAATATATTAATTTTTATTATTTATTTAAGTTATCGGATCTGGCCGAGCTTTAGTCGGGCTTTGTATTTTTTAAATAATGTCGGGCTCGGGCCGGGCTCGGGTCTTAATCTTGCTAAGTTGGGCCCGGGCCGGGCTCGGGTCTTAATCTTGCTAAGTTGGGCCCGGGCCGGGCTGACCTAAGCCTGACCCGGGCCCGGCCCATTGACAGCCTACCTTCAACTCATACCAATATATTATTCGTATCGTCCGGCCCATTGACAGCCCTACCTTCAACTCATACCAATACATTATTCGTATCGATTATACTGTCCTGTGTCGAGCCGTTATCAATACGATCGATTCGACAGTAAAAAGGATCTGTTTTTGTTGACCTTGTTAACTACTGTGTAGTGTAAACTCTGAGCCCCACTTTGGTTATGGGTTACCCCTAGGTTAATCCGAAAATAACTCAGCACTAATCTTTTTTTTACTTTAGTTGAGGGTTTTGTTTAATCGATTTAGGTTAAGGACTAACCCAGGGTTATTCCTAAATTTTGAAACCCACATCTAGAGGTGGGTTAAGGTGGGTTAGCCTCCTATGCTCAATAAATGCTCAATAAATGTCTCTCTCTCTCTCATAATCAATGCTCTTTCTCTCTCTCATTATTACTGAGTTAACTTACTATTTATCAAATCATACTAAATTAAAAGTAGGTTAACCCACATCCTTACTCTTAGATTAACTACCCTCCTATCAAATTAAAAATGAGATAACTCCGAACTACTTTAATCAGGTTAAATTAACCCAACTTTAATCTAACTTCGTATCAAAGCCAACCTGATAAACTTCGCCAGACTCTCGTGACAAGAGTCCAAGACGCATAATGGTATGAAACACAAAACTGGATCTTGAGACGTCTTCCTCCGAAACCCAGGAAGTCATTTGTTAATTATAGGGATTTCCTTCCAAAATTTGTCTAATGGTTAAGCACTAAAAAAAGTGCAAAAAGAAAAAAAAAGATCTTTCGCTATTCCTCCCATCATCCAACTGGGGTGCTGCCGTGCTGGCATGCTGCATTACTTTGGTTGGCCACGTGCATGCGCAGCAGCCCACGCATGGTACGATCAAAAATTTACAAGAAAATGACAGTGCTGCCCCCCTATCGCATAAACCCCCCCCCCCCCTACAATTTTCCTTTCAGTAGGGGCTCTTGCATTTGTAACAAACAGCCTATAAATAAGGTTCCGGCGTGGGGTGGGTAGAAGAACCACTTGAGAGTGTGAGAGAGAAGAGAGAGAGAGACAGAGATGGGTCATCAGGTACCCCCCACGTTGCCCAAAGTCCCCAACCATTGTTGGAATCCCCCCCCCCTTTTTCCCCCCATCTTTCTCATCTCGATCTCCTCTGGTTTTGATCCCCCTATGCTGATCGACGCATGTTCCAATTTGTTCTATCGGCCGCTCCCGTCTGCAGTTCTTCTTCTTCGCGTGGGGGCGTCCAGCCAGAAGCGGTTCCATTTAATGTCCTCGTTTTGTCTGTGTTTATCTCCTCCGGATCGGGTGCTCTTTTTTTTTAGCTCCTTGCAGGTGGATTTTTGATGAGCATATGCATGCGCCGGTTCCCTTTCGCGGTCTTGGGTCACTGTAGTTTTAAAAAAACCTCATGGATTTGCTTGTTTTCTTTCTTTCTTTCTTTCTTTCTTTCTTTTCCCTGTACAGGGCTCGTAGGGAAAGATCTCCATTTTGATTGCTATATCATAGCAGATGTCATATGCTTGTCTTCTACGTGGCATCCTTCCCATTGGAGATGTTATCTGTTTGCTCTCTACATGGCATGCTTTCCCATACTCATTGGTTTCCTTGAACCTTTTCTTTGTATCTGGATTTTTTTGTCTCAGGAGGAGTTCGAAGAGTATGCTCAGAAGGCTAAAACTCTGCCGGAGAACACCACAAATGAGAGCAAGCTTGTTCTGTATGGGCTTTACAAGCAGTCAACTGTTGGACCTGTGAATACTGGTAATTATTCTCTGTCTCTTCTGTTATCTGATTTTGGTTACCGTTCCTCGTACAGATTCACATATAAAGTATTGGCCAGAGTAATCCCCTCTTATCTTGGGAACTGCATTAGAAAGGCCTACAATTAATCCTGCATTAGAAAGGTCTACAATCTTTCATAGTTTTCCAATCGCCAAAATCTCAAATCTTTTGTGGTAGAAAAAGATTTCCGGGGACAAGTTATGTCCACAGAAGAAAACTAACTTGTCTAGCTGGAATCCTGTTAACGAAAATTAAACGAAACGTCTTAATGCCATGCTACTTACTAGCTTTTTCAACTTTGAGGATACTGCAAACGAGCCTTGCATCATTGCTATCAGAATGATCATCTTCTTCCAGACTTTGTTTGTCTTTTTCGAACTCTAGAGTTTTTTCTTCAAGTATCCGAATCTTACCTCTTTTTGCTGCTTCCTTGCAATGTAACTATTTCTTGCAGTATTTGGATAATTATTCGCTGATCGCTTAATTATCTGCAGCTCGACCCGGTGTTTTCAACCAGAGGGACAGAGCCAAGTGGGATGCCTGGAAGGCTGTCGAAGGTGTACGGTCTATACTATATTGTCTACCTCTTACCGGGTGGAGGGCGGGGGGGGGGGGGGGGCGGGGGATCAAACATGACATGCCAGCCGTTAGCTTTTGCTTATTCTCAGGTATATGTCATGGACTAATAAATAACGCTGCCTTCTTCTCTACTACAGGGAAATCGAAGGAGGAAGCCATGGGTGACTACATTACCAAGGTGAAGCAGTTGCAGGAAGAAGCTGCCGCTGCAGCCTGATCTCATCACACTATGCAGGCACTTGGGGATGCGTGCCCCCTTTGTTATCCACTTTGAAGTTTAAACAAACCCCCCCCCCTCTCCTCTCATGCTGGGATAATGTGAAACATTTCCTGGGGTTATGCAGAGGACAATCGAGTTGAAGTTTGCCATGGTTCCTATCATCTGGGTGCTTGCCAGTTGTCTCATTACAACGTGTTTGCTGAAATTTACTCTGCAGCAAAAGTAGAAACGGATTTGAGAATTGAGTTAAATCCCCGATAAGACCTAGCGCGCATAGGACTAGTAAATCACAGTTCTTGAGGAGCCACGAAAAACGGATACAAGAGTTGTTACAAAAGGGGGCCTGAACTAGTAGTGCACATGGGGAGTAGTACATATTAATTGCCGCCCATTGTAATGAGACAGACAGAATCCTTCCATATGTCTATTGAAAGGAGGGAGGGTGTTTGAAACTGGTTTGAAAAGCTCGAATTCCACCTTTTTTTTTATCTTTCTATAAATCCTGAGCAAGGACAGGTTTCGTTGCCAGAACAAATTGCCAAGGATTTATCACAACATTTTTAAACAATCTCAGTTACCTCTGCTTCCAGGCACTGCCCTCAGGTGGCGCGTGCACCGAGCACGTACCTTCTCTCGTTAGTAAGATATATCGAGTTATTATTAACTATTACGGGATCATATATCCTAACGGGTCATGAGCTGGTGCATTAATCATCCAGCAGAAGACCCGACCATTGTAGTACGTAATGGGCTGACGGGGGCGTAAAAGGAGTCGAGTCTGATGGAGTGGACGGTAAACTGGGGGGGGGGGTCCAGGTTCTTCAGACTCTACTTGAGTTGAGAGAGGCCAGCGGGTCGAATTCGGTACAGATTTTAGGTGTTTCCAATGGGTGATGGATTTTTGTACCATGCCATCTGTAATTCTTTCTTCTGTTGATCCCATGTAGGTAGGTGCGCACCAATGAAGAGTTGCAGCATATATCTCTCGTTCTGATACCATACACCAATGAAGAGTGGCAACAAATATTCTTTATGAAGGGGCCTTGGGTTTAAAAATGTTAAAAAAAAAAAAAACAAAGCGTCCATTGTGGACCAAGATCCAGGGGCCAAGCGCTGAGGTGAAAATAATTGAGACGAGATTGAGACAAATTAAATGGTCTCTGTTATTAAAAGGCATATATGTCTGGCAAAATGATAAAAGCTTCCAAAGTTTGTCTGGCAAAACAACTGAACCAATATTTGGGAACATTCTCCTTTTCGCTTTCCAAACCACCAAACCCCCAAAAAAGAGGGAGGTTTGGAATTTGGTATATTCGTGTTGAGACATGAGGCAACAATTTGTTTAAAAAAGAAGAAGAAGAAGAAGCTCAGGATTTCTCACATCAAGGGAGTATTATTAATTTACAATGTACGTTAACGTTAGCAAGAGCATTATATAATTTTGTAAGCTTTAAAAGTGTTTTGCATGATAAGATGTCTCTCCCCTTCGATCTTCTCATTTAGACATGCCACGAATGATTGGCATTGTGTAACTAGACACCAATAATCATCACTCGTGGGCTTCTTGTCAAAGAAAAAAGTGGGGTGAAAGCATTGCCAGATGCACATTCCTCGATGAACCATTGAAGCCAAGGTAAAGTTGCCAGCGCCTGCCATTAGTTAACGCGTTTCCCTGTGAATGAATTTGGTGGGTGCCTGCATGTGTACGCAAGGTGAAGTCCTCCCGGGCTACGTCCGCGGCAAGCTCGGGAGGCAGGTGGAGGTCGTCCCAACCACGGCGATGGAAAATGTAATTAAGGCGGCGTGACGTCCACAGATAAGCGGAAGTAACATGGTTACATTCTCGTAGGTTTACATGGATCTTGGGACAGATTCTCGTTAGAGAACTGTTGACTGCGCGTCCAGAGGGAGAGAAATGTTACTGGGCTAACGTGCTATTGGTCCACGAGTCTCACCTAATAAATTTTTTATGTACTCATGTGCCTTTTTTCATATAACTTGTTATTTGTCACAATTAGGGTTAACTATGTAAAGATAACAAATAATTATCTAAGGTTGACAAATATATATCTAAAGGAGGTAAACAATCGACTAAGGTTGATAAAAAGTCACTCCTGCCCATCAAGAGTGGATGATAAATAATTATTTAAAAGTGACAAATAAATATCTAAGGGAGACAATCAACTAAGAGGGACAGTCATGTCAACGAACAGTCTCCAATTAAAGGTGACAAATAACTTAATAAGAGTGAAAAATAACACGACAAGAAAGGTAATTTTTTTTAAAAAAAATTCTCATTCAACATCACGATGACAGTGCAACATCGCCTAAAAAATATACGAAATTTGACTAACCTAGCGCTCTACATAGATCAATATGATTCTGCAAGATAATTTTAACAAAACATTATTATCCGACTATCGAGATAATAATCATTTCTCGTTCTCGGACGCTTGGTTATAGTTTGTAGTGTCATTTGGGCATTGAACTTGACGTAAGACGAGCGAAAAAAATATACCATTGTGCTGATCATGCGGCAGCTGTTTTCAAGTTTCCTTAAATCTTAATTTTGGTGTGTGTGTGTGTGTGTGAGAGAGAGAGAGTGAGAGAGAGAGAGAGAGAGCGTGCATGAGAGAGAGAGAGAGAGGGGGGGGGGGAATGATGCATCTTTTTATTATTTTTATTATTAAGTAGGTGAAAGAAGTACATCAAATCTCAGCCAAGTTAAGGCTTTGTCGTTCCATTTGGGTTTGGAGAAAAAATTCACAAATCAAATCAAATCAAAGTAAATCTCATTTTTAAATTGAAGCAAGTCGAATCGGAAAAAAAGATTTGGTTTGATTTAAATCAAAATTTCATATTTTACTATCATGTATATATTTATAGATATTATATTTAAGATAAAAATAAAATATTATGACTTGTTGAAGTTGACACGAAAATGGCCCTAAGGGATGTCTGACTCGTGGTTAAATCTTGTGTGATTTTGAAGGGATATTGGTAAGACAAGAGGAAATGAATAGAAAACCACGTGTTGGCCAATCTAAAGGAGGAGTAATTTTTTACCCTAATGAACTAAAAGTCAAGGTAAGGTTCACGAGGGTATTCATAAGTGTTTATTTGTTTATATTTATTTATATCACACATATCAATTTTTAAATTTTAATGAAATCAATTATGTAATTTTTTACACAATAATCTCAGTCTCACACGAAATGAAGATTTATCGATAATTAATTGGACTTGAGATATTTACATGATTAAATTTTAATAAAATTGTTTTATAGGAAATTTGGCTATAATTATTCTTTACCAAATTTATTTTTGTGTGAACAAAAGAGGAACAAAAGGGCAAATGATAAAGTAAATATTTCTTGATAAAACTTTTCTGTTGAGGGGCTCATGTATAATTTTTTTCATTTTTTCAAAACCTTGTGCAAGCTCCCTTAGCCAGCAGCAATAGCATGCAACGGGCTCGCCTGGGTCCCTCCTCCCCTCATATGCAAGCGGACTCTAGCACAGCAACCGTATGGGCATGCTCTGGCATCACAGTGGCAGCAGTTACGGCAGCAACACCTTCAGCGGCGGGTGATGGCAGTGGCATGTGCAGGAACAGCTCCCTCATGCGTAGGCAGACAAGGCAGCATGGGCAGACAATGGCCCCTCTTCTTCCCCCTACAAGAACCCAGCGCCACCAGACAGATCCTCTCACCCCCCGACGGGACTTCTTCCCCCCCTCTCCGATTTCTTCCTCTTCCTCTCTCCCCTTCCTCTCCTCTCCCCCCCTCCGGGCGTCTTCCCGTCTCCCCTCCTCCTCTTCCTCTCTTCTTCTTCCCCCTCCGATCTCTATCCTCTTCTTTCTCCCCCTAGGCTCTATCTCTATCCTCTCTCTTCTCTTCCCCTCTCCCGTAGGCTCGCTTTCTCTCCCTTTCTCTCTCCTCTTCTCTCCCCTCTATATATAGCGTCTTCTTCTGCTCACACTCACGCACGCGGCATCGCCACCCCTTCTCGTAGTAGATCTCTCCTCCTCTCCCTCTCTCCCTACACACACCACACATGGGCCTCGCCGGCATCTATGACTACCCCCACGACCACCACCGCGCCATGCATGGCTCCCCTTCTCGTTGTTCTCTCCCTCCATCGCCCCCTTTCTCACCCTTCTCTGCACACACACACACACACACCACCGGCAGCTTCACTCCCCCCTTCTCTGCTCGCTCTCTCCTACACCACCACACCGCCGGTCCCTCTCCCTTCTCTTCCTGTCATCCTCCCATCGTGAACCTCCCCCCTCTTGTCTGCGTCTCCCTCCTCTCTTCTTCTTCTTGCATCCCACCTGCACCACCGGTCACCACCGTCCTCTCTCTCACTGTCTCTGCACCCCCCTATTGTCTCTCTATCCATCGTCTCTCCATCCCAACCTCTCTTTGCACACCCACCGCGCCACCGAAGCACCGTCGCCTCTGCGCACCCACCATCGGCCACCACCGTTGGACGCTCTTCATCCTCTCTACCTACGTCGACCCCCCTCTCTGCAGCGTCGACCCTCACACCCCCTCGCGATCTCTCTCCCTCTTCTCTCATCTCACCACCTCCTCTTCCCTCTCTCTGTTGTCTCTCTCTTGCACACACATGCACGTCCCACATACACACCCCTCATCGCCAGCGACTCCTCCGCCTCCTCTCCCTCCTTCTTCTCTACCTTTCGCACCCCCTCCTCCGCCGTCCGCCTTGCACGTCGAGCTCCCCCCCTCCGTCTCTTCTCCCTCTCTCTTTCTCTCTCTTCTCGCATCCTCTCTTTCTCTCCCCCCTCCGTGTCTCTCTTTCTCTCACCCTCTCACACACACCCACACACGTGTGTTAATTCTTTGTTTTTTTAATTTATTTTTTTCTTCTTTTCTTCCTTATATTTAATTACCTCTCTCCACGTATATCTCTATTTCTCTCTCTCTCTATTTCTCTTGTAGTTACTAGAGACTTTGTTTCCCCCCTCTTGTTGTTCTTCCACCCTAGATATGTTGTAATTTATTTTGCTATTTTGGTTGTAATTTTAATGCACTTGTAAATTTATTTTAATTTATGTTTAACTCTAGTGTTGTTGTTGTTCAGTTCTTCATTTTAATTTCGCACAATCTCTCTCCATCTCTCTCTAATCTCTCTCTAAATTCTTTATCGATCACCCTCTAAATTTCTTCTAAAGTCGGGTCAAGAGAAACAGATCTTCACAACTCCAGTCGAGTGCACGTGGCTGTCCCCGACAACTCGTGATTCAAAAGCTCGAGGAGACGATGTCGTTACCCTCACCACCACGGCCGCAAAATTATCTACCCCACTTCGTCTATTTTATTTAGCACTTAATTTCATTAGATTAAACCTTTCTCTCTCTAGATCTCCATCTTTCTCTCTCTTAACCCTCCATATTTCTTTAGATAAATTTATTTCATGTTCTTTAAATTTTGAAAATTAAAACAAAACATCCATCTATGTTTGCTCTCAAAGAAATTCAAAGTTTTTAATTTCAAAATTCAAACTCCCCGTGGATTCGACCCGTGCTCGCCATTACACTACGTCTTTTTATTTTGTTGCGAGTTCGATATTTTTAAGATTGAGTATCGCGTGTGTTTTTAACGACTAACGTTCCGGCATATCAATTTTTGGCGCCGTTGTCGGGGAGGGTTGACAGTTTTTGTGTTGAAAACTTTATTTTTCATTTGTGTATATTTATACTGTAATTTTTTTTTTGATGTGTCTCCCCTTTTATATCTCCTTAAAAAATTAAAAAAATAATTAAAAAAATATAAAAGACGAGGATCGTGATCCAAGTAAGTGTCTCAATCTTCCCTCATGTGGTTCAGTTTATGCATTTTGTTAGCTTGCAATTTAATTCATTTTTTGTATATTCTAAATTTTGTTAGCTTTTATATTTAGAAAATCTCAAAAAAAATTGTGTTAGCTAGGTAGCTTCATTAACTAAAAAATAAAAAATAATAAAAGACTTTGACTCAAGAAATACCTTGTTTAGGACATGCATCATTTAGTGTTGCATCTTAGTTATTATTATTATTATTATTATTTCTGTCATTTTATTTTTGAAGAATGCGGGGAACAAGGTGAGCACTTTAATTTTTGTCAGGATCATGTTCATGCATTTTACATTTAATCTTGCATTGAAACACCTTGTTTTAACAGTGGTTGTTGCATCTCATTTCAAAATACTTTAAGGGCAATACCCCCTAAACAAGATAAGGGAGGGATTTCATCACCCTTCCTTAACCCAAAATAACTATCCTTGCATTTTGCATTACACCTAGCCTAATAAAAGCAAGTAGACCCGCCCCTAGGATTACATTGGGATTTTGGTACCACGTGAGTCTGTTCTCATTTTTGAAACTGGTGTCTAAGGCTATAGGTCAACAACAAACGCTATAAGCGGATAAGTGATTTTTAATTAGGACTTTAAGGAAGCAAGGGGAGCCTCCCACTACCCCACCTCTTACCTGGCCAGTGAACGAACTTGAGGGTAAGCTTTAGTGGTGCCGTAGTCACTTTGCGAAACCCAACTTGTAGACCTAGGTTGCCCTTAAGCGTCTCAGGTTAATTTTGTCACGCCCCGAGCGCGGAAGATTACCCGGAGGCGTGACACGTCTATATAGATCGTGTCAATCATGTAAATATCAGAGTTTTAGAAATCTGGAGAATCTGGAGAATCGCGGAAGATTACCCGGAGGGGTGCATACCTAGATAATCTGGAGAATTGGGCCTCATACTCGGCCACTTTCAAGCCCCGTTGTTTTAGAACGGCGAATTCCGCGGCTTTCTTTTCCTTGATATGATCAGAGAAGTACTTGTTGTTGAAATGCTCCGTGAATTCATCCCATGTGACATGGTATTCTGGTAGTGTTGCTTCTATAGATTCCCACCAGCATTGAGCGCCCCGCTCTAGTTGGAATACGGCAAGTAAAACCTTTTCTTCATCCGCGCATTGCATCACACGGAAGATTCGTTCCATCTCCTTAAGCCAATTCTCGGCATCCTCGGGGTCGGACGAACCCGTGAACCTCATTGGGTTCATGTTACGGAAACTTCGGTGGAGATCTCCCGCTCCACGATTTGCTCCGCCTTGGGCCACTTGCTGTAGTGCCTGTGTGAGGCCTTGCACGGTGCGCTGCATCTCGCGTCATTGTGCTCTTTCTGCAGCCATGATCCTACAAAAGAGTTAAGTATGATAAAGATCGGATTTACTTGTAAGGTCGAAAGTCATTGTAGTACTTAACCCATGGCTCTATCCATCTCACCGGGTAAGGTATATCTATCCTTGAACTTGGGTTTTACCTATCCTTGGACTCAAGTTTTTACTTAGATTTCAATTTCTAACTGTTTATTTTTTCTACTTCCCTAGGTTTGAAAAGCTAGGCTCTGATACCACGAAGACTGTCACGCCCCGAGCGTAGAAGATTACCCGGAGGCGTGACATGTCTATATAGATCGTGTCAATCATGTAAATATCAGAGTGCGCAAATAACTAAGATTTAACTCGAAATTAATACAAATAGTACGAGCTGACAATTGTCACAACTAATCAAAGGACAAATACATATGTTCTCAAAGTCCAACGACTAGGCTTCAAATCTTAAGCAGTTCTAATCAAGTTGACTAATACAAATGACATAGATGAATTGATACAACTGACATAAGTGAACTAATACAATAACACAAAGGACATGACAATTTGATAACTTCACTCTAACACTCATCACTCAGTCTCATTCCCTTCCGAGTGTTGGTTGACATCCAAATTACCTGAAAATATTAGAAAATAACTAGATGAGCAAATCGCTCAGTAGGAATTACATCTCAAGATTTAACATACTTTAAGTGGTTTACAAGTTCAATTAATGTCAGTAAAGCTATGCATGTAGATGGGTAGATATCAAGGATCATAAAAATCGACAAGAGCAGTGAAGGAATAACAAGTGAGAGTATAAGGATTCCAACTTCAATGCAGCAATAGCAAGAGATTCAAGCAAGTAATAACTGGAATTAACACAATCTTTCCAAGAGAGTAAGAACTCATGTCAAGCAAGTAATAGAAAGTAATATAAATTCAAGCATGAAAAACTGGAATTGGCTATTTATCAATTTCATTCAAGTAAAAACTTTACCCTTCTGCGGGTCTCAAGTCAAATCAATCGAGTAATATCACGAGAATGAGTGGAATGTCTAAAGCCTAACAAGTAAGTACTTAGGTGCAATGCCAAACACCGTGGTCAATAAACTCCCATGGGCACAAGTACCTTCGGGTGCTCCTCCCAGGACCAGACCGGGCCCTATATGCACATCATTAATAATGTTTGTTGACATCCACTCTCATTTATAGTCAATATGGAATTTTAAGGTTTGACCAGTATGATATATAAGGTGAAATTATGGAATGGAATCCAAGGACGCATTGATGTGTAGGGATGAACTAGGAGTGGAAACCAGTAGATAAGAGAGGTGCCTTATGGGCCACCTGACAAGTTTAGAAACGACACCCACACTGTGGGATGCCCTTCCTGGGAACTATACAGGGTTTAGAGGACCCTATTAGGAGTTAAATGGCACCTCTTAGGCTGCCATTAATCAGTGGAGATGGCAAAAGTGAAAGCCTAATGATCACGTTAACGTAATGAGCTAGCTGTGTCGACTCAATAGTTCATCGCGTCAACGCGGTGAACAGGCAGGGTCGACTCTGCAGTTCATCGCGTCAACGCGGTGGACAGGCTGGGTCGACCCTGTGAACAGGCAGGGTCGACTCTGCAGTTCATCGCGTCAACGTGGTGAACTGGCTGGGTCGACTCTGCAGCTCATATCTTCTCAAAATGGCTTAAGGTATTAATCTTTGATTAAGCTAGGGTTAACTGGACGATTAGTTTAACATTATGCAGTTAGAAGGTGCCCATGGGGCTGCCATCTCTTAGAAGAAGGCGCCCTTTGGTCTGCCACCTTCTATTAAATTTTAATAGGTTAGTTAAATGATAAAACTTGCGTTATACGGATATATCGTATGGATATGAAGCTAATTCATACCAATTACCCTAGATTGAAGCTAATACCTGCTAATCGTCTTGGGTATAAGACTAATACATGAGAAACATGCCGTATATACTTTATATCTATTTGCTAAACATGCAATTGAGAGGGGTCTTGGGTTTGTATGTTTATGTTGTTATTCATGTAAGTTCTTGAGATTTTAGTCTTTCTTAGTCCTTTTCATATTTTTCGGATCTTCCTTTCAATTTCATGTCTTCTGGAAACTTGTTCATCCTTAAGTGCTTTACATTTTCTTCTTCAACCTCTTTCTCTAATTCTTTTCCGTTTTTACGTTATTACATGTTTTTCCACTTGCTGTCCTGGCACATTACTGTTCATCCGAGTTGATACTTTCTTTTGTTCCCCAGTGTTCATGCCCTTCCAATACTCTTTTCTCTCTGAGTTCTTCACAAAAGTTCTTCTTCTCTTGTGGATATAGATTTTCTTCTTCTACCACTTCATCCAATTCTTCTTAGTTTTTGAGTTATAATTAATTCTCTACAGTTCTATTTTCTACTCAGTTACTGTTCACCTACGCCTATAGATCTCGATTTTTCACATTTTTCACCTTCTTCCTCTCATTTTCTCTCTCTGCACTCTTCACAAAACTTCTTCCTAACCCTTCAATCTACAACTTTCTCTTCTTTCACATATTCTCATTCTCTCTAGATTTTACGTTATTCTCCTTCTTAGAACCCCCTATTTTTAATAAAATTTCATTGTGCTTTCAACTTGGACTTTTTCAACTTGGTCTTTTTCAACTTGGTCTTTTTCTATGTTTTTCATCCTCTTGGCTACAATTTCTTCCTTCACTATTTTCAGGTTTTAGTCTCTCTAATATAACATTTTTAACATGGTGGTTTCAGTTTCACAGAAATTGACATAATGAGAAGCCCTTTACTAAAGCATGAACTATATCAAATCTGAGGTGATCATTCAACGTAAGACGTGTTGGTAAAACAAGTAACATGGAGATTTAGCCTAACATATTATTAGGTTAGGTAGGCTAACAGATTAATTTAACTCTAATATACCATTTTTAACATAGTGATTTCAGTTTCACAGAAATTGACATAATGACAGGCCCTTTACTAAAGCATGAACTATATCAAATATAGATATTAGCTAATACATGCTAATCATCCTAGATTTAAGCTAACACATGCTAATTATTCTTGGTATGAGACTAATACTTGCTAATACTTGCTAATTATTCTGGATATAAGGCTAATACATACTAATTATCTTAGGTATGAAGCTAATACATGCTAATCATCCTAGATTTAAACTAACACATGCTAATTATTCTAGGTATGAGACTAATACTTGCTAATACTTACTAATACTTGGTAATTATTCTGGGTATAAGGCTAAGACATGCTAATTATCTTAGGTATGAAGCTAATATATGCTAATCGTCCTAGATTTAAGCTAACACATGCTAATTATTCTACGTATGAGACTAATACTTGCTAATACTTGCTAATACTTGCTAATTATTCTGGGTATAAGGCTAATACATGCTAATTATCTTAGGTACAAGCTAATCGTCCTAGATTTAAGCCAACACATGCTAATTATTCTAGGTATGAGACTAATACTTGTTAATACTTGTAAATACTTGCTAATTATTCTGGGTATAAGGCTAATACATGCTAATTATCTTAGGTATGAAGCTAATACATGCTAATCGTCCTAGATTTAAGCTAACACATACTTTATAAACACTAAATATCGCATGGAAACGAGCCTAAGACTAAATGTCTAGACTAATAATCCTAGATTAGCTATTAGTTTAGTTAAAAGTTGAGAGCACCTATCTTGTTGGAAGATCTCTAGCAGTAGCAGAACCCTTCTAGGTGACTGTGTAATCCCTGCAGAGCTTTGCCCCAGCCTTAGCTAACCTAGAATGGGGGTAGCAAAGGGTATGTTATAGGGTCTGGTATGACCGGATAGGGGGGCAAGATCTGGAATAATGGGGCTTTACAGGTTGTACAGGCTGGAGAGATAAGGGATAATGTTTGGACAGCCAATCCATGACCCATATCGTAAAGTCTGTCTCCCACATTCATACACGATCCCTCTTCAATGTGCACACTTTCAAAGTCTGTACATCCTCAAAGTCTATACATTGGCTTCCTCAAAGTCTGTACATCCTCAAAGTCTATACATTAGCCTCCTCAAAGTCTATACATTGGCTTCACAAAGTCTGTAGGTCCTCTCCCTCTCAAAGTCTATCTGTACATCCTCTCCCTCTTCACAAGTCTGTACATCACAAAACAAGTCTATACATCCTCTCCCTCTCAAAGTCTATACATTGGCTTCCATGACAAAGTCTGTACATCATCACAAAGTCTGTACCCTCTCAAAGTCTATACATTGGCTTACATCACAAAGTCTGTACATCCTCTCAAAGTCTATACATTGCAGCTCAAGTCTATACATTGGCCATTTGTGCAAAGTCTATACATTGCTGCAACTCCAAGTCTATACATTCAAGTCTATACATTACATCCTCTCAAAGTCTATACATTGCAGCTCAAGTCTATACATTGGCCATTTGTGCAAAGTCTATACATTGCTGCAACTCCAAGTCTATACATTCAAGTCTATACATTGGCCATTTGTGCAAAGTCTATACATTGCTGCAACTCCAAGTCTATACATTGCAGCTCAAGTCTATACATTGGCCATTTGTGCAATTCAAAGTCCATACATTGCTGCAGCTCAAGTCTATACATTGCTGCGGTTACTGCGGTGGCTCAAAGTCTATACGTTGCTGCAGCCCGCAACAAAGTCTCTACATTGCTATTGCTAGCCTATTTATCAAGTCTGTACGTTGCTAGCCTATAATGTATAATTAATTTACACAAAAGGTAAACGGTGTATGTTAGGATTTGAACCCTAGTCATTGGGTTGAAAGACAAGTTACTTAACCAACTACACTAGGAAGTCACATGTTGAGTGAATAATCTTTACATATGATAACTTCGTGTTCCAACTTCTTACTTAAGCTTCCTCTAGAGTTTATCTAATATATTTTTTTTATATTTGAGAAATATTATTAATATATATATATATTTATACGGGGTGCTACATCCTCCCCACTTAAAAGAATTTGGTCCCCAAATTTAATTACATTATACAGAAATAGGGAAGGTGTAAAGTTCTTACAATTAGAATAGCTCGGGAAACCTTCTTTTCATAAATTCTTCAGCTTCCCAGGTAGCTTCTTATTCTGAACATTGATTCCATTGGATTTTCACCATAGGGATCGTCTTGTTTCTTAGAACTCGGACTTCTCGGTCAAGGATCTTCAGTGGCTTCTGCTCGTAGGTAAGGTCCTTCTGTACCACTATAACACTATGGTTAATGACATGGGAGGGATCGTGCACGTATTTCTTCAACATAGAAGCATGGAATACGTTGTGCACTTCAGACAGTTGTGGAGGTAGGGCGATGCGATAAGCCACTTCGCCTACCCTTTCCAGTACTTCGAATGGACCGATAAACCATGGTGTTAGTTTGCCTTTAACACCGAATCTTCTAATGACTCGGCCGGGAGATACCTTGAAGAAAACATGATCTCCGACTTGAAATTCCAGGTCTCGCCTTCTGTTATCGGCATAAGATTTCTGCCTTGACTGTGCTATCATTAACCTTTCTCTAATGAGTTGTATCTTCTCAGTAAAATCTCGTACCATGTCTGGGCCTAGAATTTATTTTTCATCGACTTCATCCCAGCATATGGGAGATCGGCAACTCCTGCCATATAATGCCTCGAAAGGTGCCATTCGTATACTGGCTTGATAGCTGTTGTTATATACAAATTCGGCTAGTGGTAAGTGGTCATGTCAGCTTCCGCCGAAATCTATAATACATGCTCTTAACATATCTTCAACAACTTGATTTGTCCTTTCCGTCTGACCATCTATCTGGGGATGGAAAGTAGTGCTGAAATTAAGTTTCATCCCCAGAGAGTGTTGTAGACCCTTCCAAAAATGAGAGGTGAAGCGTGGGTCTCGGTCAGATACGATCGAGATGGGAACTCCATGCAATCTAACCATCTCCTTAATATACAGGGCAGCAAGTACGTCGACTGACCATCGACTTTTGATGGGTAAGAAATGGGACGATTTAGTTAATCGGTCAATAATTACCCAAATTCCATCATATCTGCCCCTAGACTTGGGCAAACCCATGATAAAGTCCATGCCAATGTCTTCCCACTTCCACTTGGGAATATCCAGTGGATGTAGCTTTCCGGTGGGTTTTTGATGTTCCGCCTTCACTTGTTGGCATGTGAGGCAACGAGACACAAAGTCTGCTACCTTCCTTTTCATGTTAGGCCACCAGAAAGTTCTTTTCAAGTCTTGGTACATCTTAGTGGCTCCAGGGTGGATTGTGTACCTCGATCTATGAGCTTCTTCAAGAATCTTCTTCTTCAATTCGGGACAGTCGGGCACACATGTCCGTTCATGAAATAGTAATCTGCCATCAGGTGCCATCTTGAAATCCAGTCTCTCGTCCAGCTTGCTCTTTATCTCCACTAGCGAGGGATCCTCTTCTTGTAACTTCTTGATTTCAGGTAGCAAATCTGGATGTAGGCTCATATGAGATAGAATAATACACATGTTCTTCTCATCTGTGCTGATATCAAGCTCAGAGAATTTCTCCAGCAGTTTCCATTCTTGTATCATGCAGTTGGCCAATATTGTTCTCGGCTTTCGACTAAGGGCATCAGCTACGGAATTACCCTTACTAGGATGGTACTGTATAGTGAAGTCGAAATCCTTGAGATACTCGAGCCAACGCCTTTGCCGCATGTTCAGCTCCTTTTGGGAGAATAAGTACTTGAGGCTTTTATGATCAGAGTACACAGTGAATTATTCTCCGTAGAGATAGTGCCTCCAGATCTTTAAAGCGAATACTATTGCGGCCAGTTCTAAGTCGTGAACTGGGTAGTTCTCTTCATGTTTCTTCAATTGTCGAGAAGAGTATGCAATGACTCTCCCATTCTACATCAATACACATCCGAGGCCAATACCAGAAGCATCGGTATATACCTCGTATTTTTCTCCTTCCATTGGTAATGATAAGACTGGAGCAGTGGTCAAAAGATCCTTCAAAGTTTGGAAACTCTTTTCACAGTCTTCCTTCCACTCATAAGGCACTTCCTTGCGGGTTAACCTGGTTAAGGGAACAGTAATTTTGGAGAAGTCCTTTATAAAACGCCGGTAGTAACCAGCTAGACCCAAGAAGCTCCGAATCTCAGTTACATTTGTGGGTCGTTCCCAGTTCTTCACGGCTTCGACCTTTGATCGGTCAACAGCAATTCCATTCTTCGAAATGATATGGCCTAAGAAGGATACTTCCTCGAGCCAAAACTCACATTTGCTGAATTTGGCATATAGCTTGTTTCCCCTTAATATCTGCAATGCCTTCTTGTGGTGTTCTTCATGATTCTCTTCGGTCTTTGAATAGATCAGAATATCATCAATAAAGACCACAATAAATTGGTCTAAATAGGGCCTGAATATGTTGTTCATTAACTGCATAAAAGCTGCGGGGGCATTTGTTAGACCGAAAGGTATAACAGTAAATTCGTAATGCCCATACCTGCTTCGGAATACAGTTTTATGAATGTCTTCTTCTTTGATCTTCAATTGGTGGTAACCAGAACGAAGATCAATCTTGGAGAAATATAAAGCTCCAGATAGTTGATCGAACAGCTCATCAATCCTTGGCAGTGGATACTTGTTCTTGATTGTAAGGTGATTTAGCTGTCGATAATCTATGCATAATCTCATCGATCCGTCCTTCTTTTTGACGAATAGCACGGGTGCTCCCCATGGGGAAGTACTCGGCCTGATGAAACCCTTGTTCAATAACTCCATTAGCTGCTCTTTTAGTTCCATTAGCTCAGCAGGGGACATTCTGTATGGTGCCCTGGAAATAGGACCACCACCAGGGACAAGGTCGATTGTGAGCGACACTTCCCTTTCCGGGGGTAAGCCGGTTAAATCTTCTGAAAAAACATCGAGAAAATCCCGAATTACACGGATGTCTTCAAGTTTAACCTTCTCGACTTCCGTGGCAGTCATGAATGCTATTAAAGTCATGCATCCCTTATTCATAAGTTTACTAGCTCGGAGTGCTGATATAAGAAGTGATTTACTCCGAGGGCTATTGTAAACTAGCTCTGGGAAATCTACGAAAGTTACCTTACCATGCTGGCAATCTACAGTTGCTTGGTATGTGGATAGCCAGTCGGCACCTAGTATGACATCATAATCCTTTATATCTAGGCATATCAGGTCAGTAGGTAAATTATTTCTCTTAATCATCACTTCACAGTTTGGATAGTGATAAGTGATATCAGACTCATTCCCAAGAGGTGTAGATATGACCAAATCTAACAGTTCATGTTTCTTAGAAAATGAAGCAGCAAAGTTCTTGGAAACGAATGAATGAGTTGCTCCGGTATCGAATAAAATTTGAGAAGTTTTTGAACAAATAGTGAGAGTACCTTCCATAATTCCACCTTTAGTGGGTTCCGTCTCTTGGAGAGCTTACAGACGGCCTTGTTTCTTTACCGGACGCTTCTCATCTTTGGTGTCTTGTTCCTTCATCAGTGGGCAGTCTGGGATTCGATGCTCTCGACTCCCACATCGAAGACAAGCTCCTAACTTTCTCCAGCATTCCTCGGTCTTATGACCAGCTTTATCACAATACTTGAAAATCTCCTTTGATGGTGTGGTGGGGGAGAATGGCCTGTCATTCTTCTGGAATTTCTTCACCTTAGAGGGCTCCCCTCCCATGAAGAATCGCTTCTTGTTGAAGGATTGTTTGAATTTTCCCGGGCTTGTGACGGGTTCCTTCTTGTCTCTTCATCAGATTCTCTCAAATAATTCGGTGGCGTCTTCCAGTAGTTGAGCACGCCGAACCATCTCCGAATAGACTTGGATGTCTATCGGGGCAAGTTGTGTGATATAATGGGGCCGAAGCCCGTTGAGGAATCTTCTCGCCCTCATCTTTTCCGTACACATCAAGTGGGGTGCATACCTAGATAATCTGGAGAATTGGGCCTCATACTCGGCCACTTTCAAGCCCCGTTGTTTTAGAACGGCGAATTACGCGGCTTTCTTTTCCTGGATATGATCGGAGAAGTACTTGTTGTTGAAATGCTCCGTGAATTCATCCCATGTGACATGGTATTCTGACAGTGTTGCTTCTATGGATTCCCACCAGCATTGAGCGTCCCGCTCTAGTTGGAATACGGCAAGTAAAACCTTCTCTTCATCTGCGCATTGCATCACACGGAAGATTCGTTCCATCTCCTTAAGCCAATTCTCGGCATCCTCGGGGTCGGACGAACCCGTGAACCTCGGTGGGTTCATGTTACGGAAACTTTGGTGGAGATCTCCCGCTCCACGATTTGCTCCGCCTTAGGCCACTTGTTGTAGTGCCTGTGTGAGGCCTTGCATGGTGCGCTGCATCTCGCGCCATTGTGCTCTTTCTGCAGCCATGATCCTACAAAAGAGTTAAGTATGATAAAGATCGGATTTACTTGTAAGGTCGAAAGTCATTGTAGCACTTAACCCATGGCTCTATCCATCTCACCGGTTAAGGTATATCTATCCTTGAACTTGGGTTTTACCTATCCTAGGACTCAAGTTTTTACTTAGATTTTAATTTCTAACCGTTTATTTTTTCTACTTCCCTAGGTTTGAAAACCTAGGCTTTGATACCACGAAGACTGTCACGCCCCGAGCGCGGAAGATTACCCGGAGGCGTGACACGTCTATATAGATCGTGTCAATCATGTAAATATCAGAGTGCGCAAATAACTAAGAGTTAACTCGAAATTAATACAAATAGTACGAGCTGACAATTGTCACAACTAATCAAAGGACAAATACATATGTTCCCAGAGTCCAACGACTAGGCTTCAAATCTTAAGTAGTTCTAATCAAGTTGACTAATACAAATGACATAGATGAAATGATACAACTGACATAAGTGAACTAATACAATAACACAAAGGACATGACAATTTGATAACTTCACTCTAAAACTTATCACTCAGTCTCATTCCCTTCCGAGTGTTGGTTGACATCCAAATTACCTGAAAATATTAGAAAATAACTAGATGAGCGAATCGCTCAGTAGGAATTACATCTCAAGATTTAACATGCTTTAAGTGGTTTACACGTTCAATTAATGTTAGTAAAGCTATGCATGTAGATGAGTAGATATCAAGGATTGTAAAAATCGACAAGAGGGTGAAGGAATAACAAGTGAGAGTATAAGGATTCCAACTTCAATGCAGCAATAGCAAGAGATTCAAGCAAATAATAACTAGAATTAACAAAATCTTTCCAAGAGAGTAAGAACTCATGTCAAGCAAGTAATAGAAAGTAATATAAATTCAAGCATGAAAAACTGGAATTGGCTATTTATCAATTTCATTCAAGCAAAATTTTTACCCTTCTGCGGGTCTCAAGTCAAATCAATCGAGTAATATCACGAGAATGAGTGGAATGTCTAAAGCCTAGCAAGTAAGTACTCAGGTGCAATGCCAAACACCGTGGTCAATAAACTCCCATGGGCACAAGTACCTTTGGGTGCTCCTCCCAGGACCAGACCGGGCCCTATATGCACAACATTAATCTTGTTTGTTGACATCCACTCTCATTTATAGCCAATATGGAATTTTAAGGTTTGACCAATATGATATATAAGGTGAAATTATGGAATGGAATCCAAGGGCGCATTGATGTGTAGGGATGAACTAGGAGTGGAAACCAGTAACATTTGATACAGGGAAAAAACTAGATAAGAGAGGTGCCTTATGGGCCACCTGACAAGTTTAGAAACGACACCCTCACTGTGGGATGCCCTTCCTGGGAACTATACAGGGTTTAGAGGACCCTATTAGGAGTTAAATGGCACCTCTTAGGCTGCCATCTATCAGTGGAGATGGCAAAAGTGAAAGCCTCATGATCACGTTAACGTAATGAGCTAGCTGTATCGACTCAATAGTTCATCGTGTCAACGCGGTGAACAGGCTGGGTCGACTCTGCAGTTCATCGCGTCAACGCAGTGAACAGGCTGGGTCGACCCTGTGAACATGCAGGGTCGACTTTGCAGTTCATCGTGTCAACGCGGTGAACTGGCTGGGTCGACCCTGTGAACAGGCAGGGTCGACTCTACAGTTCATCGCGTCAACGCGGTGAATTGGCTGGGTCGACTCTACAGCTCATATCTGCTCAAAATAGCTTAAGGTATTAATCTTTGATTAAGCTAGGGTTAACTGGATGATTAGTTTAACATTATGCAGTTAGAAGGTGCCCATGGGGATGCCATCTCTTAGAAGAAGGCGCCCTTGGGTCTGCCACCTTCTATTAAATTTTAATAGGTTAGTTAAATGATAAAACTTACGTTATACGGATATATCGTATGGATATGAAGCTAATTCATACCAATTACCCTAGATTGAAGCTAATACCTGCTAATCGTCTTAGGTATAAGACTAATACATGAGAAACATGACGTATATACTTTATATCTATTTGCTAAACATGCAATTGAGAGGGGTCTTGGGTTTGTATGTTTATGTTGTTATTCATGTAAGTTCTTGAGATTTTAGTCTTTCTTAGTCCTTTTCATATTTTTCAGATCTTCCTTTCAATTTCATGTCTTCTGTAAACTTATTCATCCTTAAGTGCATTACATTTTCTTCTTCAACCTCTTTCTCAAATTCTTCTCCATTTTCAAGTTATTACATGTTTTTCCACTTGCTGTCCTGGCACATTACTGTTCATCCGAGTTGTTACTTTCTTTTGTTCCCCAGTTTTCATGCCCTTCCAATCCTCTTTTCTCTCTGAGTTCGTCACAAAAGTTCTTCTTCTCTTGTAGATATAGATTTTCTTCTTCTATCACTTCCTCTAATTCTTCTTACTTTTTAAGTTATAATTAATTTTCTACGGTTCTATTTTCTACTCAGTCACTGTTCACATGTGCCTATAGATCTCAATTTTTCATATTTTTCACCTTCTTCCTCTCATTTTCTCTCTCTGCACTCTTCATAAAACTTCTTCCTAACCCTCCAATCTACAACTTTCTCTTCTTTCACATATTCTCATTCTCTCTATATTTTACGTTATTCTCCTTCTTAGAACCCCCTATTTTTAATATAATTTTATTGTGCTTTCAACTTAGACTTTTTCAACTTGGTCTTTTTCAACTTGGTCTTTTTCTATGTTTTTCATCCTCTTGTCTACAATTTCTTCCTTCACTATTTTCAGGTTTTAGTCTCTCTAATATAACATTTTTAACATGGTGGTTTCAGTTTCACAGAAATTGACATAATGATAAGCCCTTTACTAAAGCATGAACTATATCAAATCTGAGGTGATCATTCAACGTAAGACGTGTTGGTAAAACAAGTAACATGGAGATTTAGCCTAATATATTATTAGGTTGGGTAGGATAACAGATTAATTTAACTCTAATATAACATTTTTAACATGGTGATTTCAGTTTCACAAAAATTGACATAATGACAGGCCCTTTACTAAAGCCTATAATATATAATTAATTCTCACAAAAGGTAAATGGTGGATATAAGACTAATACATGATAATTATCTTAGGTATGAAGCTAATACATACTAATCGTCCTAGATTTAAGCTAACACATGCTAATTATTCTAGGTATGAGACTAATACTTGCTAATACTTGCTAATACTTGTTAATTATTCTGGATATAAAGCTAATACATGCTAATTATCTTAGGTATGAAGCTAATACATGCTAATCATCCTAGATTTAAGCTAACACATGCTAATTATTCTAGTTATGAGACTAATACTTGCTAATACTTGCTAATACTTGCAAATTATTCTGGGTATAAGGCTAATACATGCTAATTATCTTAGGTATGAAGCTAATACATGCTAATCGTCCTAGATTTAAGCTAACACATGCTAATTATTCTAGGTATGAGACTAATACTTGCTAATACTTGCTAATTATTCTGGGTATTAGGCTAATACATGCTAATTATCTTAGGTACATGCTAATCGTCCTAGATTTAAGCTAACACATACTAATTATTCTAGGTATGAGACTAATACTTGCTAATACTTACTAATTATTCTGGGTATAAGGCTAATACATGCTAATTATCTTAGGTATGAAGCTAATACTTACTAATCGTCCTAGATTTAAGCTAACACATGCTAATTATTCTAGGTATGAGACTAATACTTGCTAATACTTGCCAATACTTGCTAATTATTCTGGGTATAAGGCTAATACATGCTAATTATCTTAGGTACATGCTAATCATCCTAGATTTAAGCTAACACGTGCTAATTATTCTAGGTATGAGACTAATACTTACTAATACTTGCTAATACTTACTAATTATTCTGGGTATAAGGCTAATACATGCTAATTATCTTAGGTATGAAGCTAATACATGCTAATCGTCCTAGATTTAAGCTAACACATGCTTTATAAACACTAAATATCGCATGGAAATGAGCCTAAGACTAAATGCCTAGAGTAATCATCCTAGATTAGCTACTAGTTTAGTTAAAAGTTGAGAACACCTACCTTGTTGGAAGATCTCTAGCAGTAGCAGAACCCTTCTAGGTGACTGTGTAATCCCTGCAGAGCTTTACCCCAACCTTAGCTAACCTAGAATGGGGGTAGCAAAGGGTATGTTATAGGGTCTGGTATGACCGGATAGGTGGGCAAGATCTGGAATAATGGAGCTTTACAGCTTGTACAGGCTGGAGAGATAAGGGATAATGTTTGGACAGCCAATCCATGGCCCATATCGTAAAGTCTGTCTCCCACATTCATACACGATCCCTCTTCAATGTGCACACTTTCAAAGTCTGTACATCCTCAAAGTCTATACATTGGCTTCCTCAAAGTCTGTACATCCTCAAAGTCTATACATTAGCCTCCTCAAAGTCTATACATTGGCTTCCATCACAAAGTCTGTACATCCTCTCCCTCTTCACAAGTCTGTACATCACAAAACAAGTCTGTACATCTTCTCCCTCTCAAAGTCTATACATTGGCTTCCATCACAAAGTCTGTACATCATCACAAAGTATGTACCCTCTCAAAGTCTATACATTGGCTTACATCACAAAGTCTGTACATCCTCTCAAAGTCTATACATTGCAGCTCAAGTCTATACATTGGCCATTTGTGCAAAGTCTATACACTGCTGCAACTCCAAGTCTATATATTCAAGTCTATACATTGGTCATTTGTGCAAAGTCTATACATTGGCCATTTGTGCAAAGTCTATACATTGCTGCAACTCCAAGTCTATACATTGCAGCTCAAGTCTATACATTGCTGCAGCCCGCAACTAGGCCTGTAAACGGTCGGATACGGAGCGGATAGTGTGATATTTGAATTCGTATCCGATTAATAATCGAATTATCCGATTAGTAATCGAATTATCCATCGGATACTTTATTCGGATAACGATCGGATAAATACGAATTCGAATTCGGTTCGAATTTTAAACGGATAATTACTAAGCCTACTTAGGGGTGAGTTGTGTTAGCCGTGTGAGAGCATCATATATTATTTTCTCAAAAAAATAAAGAGAGAGTGAAAGTTTTTTTATTTTGAGAGATGTTATCAAAAGATTAGACTTCATCTTAAAAAATAGGAGATAACTTACGAAGTGGATGTAAGTGAATTTCTTATTTTTAAATTATATTTTGAGACCAAAAAAGATAAAAAAGAACAATCAAACAATATATTAAAATTTAAGCTAATTATATATAGAATATGTATATCATTAGATTTTTATCTAAGGGTTCATATTCGGTCGGATAATATCGGACACGGATATCTCAATATTTGAATTCGTATCCGATTAATAATCGGATATTCGATATCCGATTAAATTATCCGTCGGATATTTTATTCGGATAATTATTCGTTTAAACGACTACGAATTCGAATTCGGTTCGAATTTTAAACGGATAATTGCCAGGCCTACCCGCAACAAAGTCTCTACATTGCTATTGCTAGCCTATTTACCAAGTCTGTACGTTGCTAGCCTATAATGTATAATTAATTGGCACAAAAGGTAAATTGTGGATATAAGGCTAATACATGCTAATTATCTTAGGTATGAAGCTAATACATGCTAATCGTCCTAGATTTAAGCTAACACATGCTAATTATTCTAGGTATGAGACTAATACTTGCTAATACTTGCTAATTATTCTGGGTATTAGGCTAATACATGCTAATTATCTTAGGTACATGCTAATCGTCCTAGATTTAAGCTAACACATGCTAATTATTCTAGGTATGAGACTAATACTTACTAATACTTGCTAATTATTCTGGGTATAAGGCTAATACATGCTAATTATCTTAGGTATGAAGCTAATACATGCTAATCGTCTTAGATTTAAGCTAACACATGCTAATTATTCTAGGTATGAGACTAATACTTGCTAATACTTGCCAATAATTACTAATTATTCTGGGTATAAGGTTAATACATGCTAATTATCTTAGGTACATGCTAATCATCCTAGATTTAAGCTAACACGTGCTAATTATTCTAGGTATGAGACTAATACTTACTAATACTTGCTAATTATTCTGGGTATAAGGCTAATACATACTAATTATCTTAGGTATGAAGTTAATACATGCTAATCGTCCTAGATTTAAGCTAACACATGCTTTATAAATATTAAATATCGCATGGAAATGAGCCTAAGACTAAATGCCTAGACTAATCATCCTAGATTAGCTACTAGTTTAGTTAAAAGTTGAGAACACCTACCTTGTTGGAAGATCTCTAGCAGTAGCAGAACCCTTCTAGGTGACTGTGTAATCCCTGCAGAGCTTTGCCCCAACCTTAGCTAACCTAGAATGGGGGTAGCAAAGGGTATGTTATAGGGTCTGGTATGACCGGATAGGGGGGCAAGATCTGGAATAATGGGGCTTTACAGCTTGTACAGGCTGGAGAGATAAGGGATAATGTTTGGACAACCAATCCATGGCCCATATCGTAAAGTCTGTCTCCCACATTCATACACGATCCCTCTTCAATGTGCACACTTTCAAAGTCTGTACATCCTCAAAGTCTATACATTGGCTTCCTCAAAGTCTGTACATCCTCAAAGTCTATACGTTAGCCTCCTCAAAGTCTATACATTGGCTTCACAAAGTCTGTACGTCCTCTCCCTCTCAAAGTCTATCTGTACATCCTCTCCCTCTCAAAGTCTATACATTGGCTTCCATCACAAAGTCTGTACATCCTCTCCCTCTTCACAAGTCTGTACATCACAAAACAAGTCTGTACATCCTCTCCCTCTCAAAGTCTATACATTGGCTTCCATCACAAAATCTGTACATCATCACAAAGTCTGTACCCTCTCAAAGTCTATACATTGGCTTACATCACATAGTCTGTACATCCTCTCAAAGTCTATACATTGCAGCTCAAGTCTATACATTGGCCATTTGTGCAAAGTCTATACACTGCTGCAACTCCAAGTCTATACATTCAAGTCTATACATTGGCCATTTGTGCAAAGTCTATACATTGCTGCAACTCCAAGTCTATACATTGCAGCTCAAGTCTATACATTGCTGCAGCCCGCAACAAAGTCTCTACATTGCTATTGCTAGCCTATTTACCAAGTCTGTACGTTGCTAGCCTATAATGTATAATTAATTGGCACAAAAGGTAAATGGTGGATTCTAGGATTTGAACCCTGGCAATTGGTTTGAAAGGCAAGTTACTTAACCAACTACACTAGGAAGCCACATGTTAAGTGAATAATCTTTACATATGATAACTTCGTGTTCCAACTTCTTACTTAAGCTTCCTCTAGAGTTTATCTAATATATTTTCTTTATATTTTAGAAATATTATTAATAAATATATATATATATATATATGTATATATATATTTATACGGGGTGCTACAAATTTGTTTGTCACCTGTTTGTGTTTATTAAAAAAAATAAACAAACAAAAAATTAAGGAAAAGGAGATAAATAATGGTGGAATAAAATAAAAAAAATCAAAAGATTAACAAAATAATAATAAAAAAATTAAAAAAAAATCTTTTTGGAGTCTAATCTATTGTGATCAATGACTGAGTATCTAGGAGGGAAATCCAAGCAAATGAAAGAATACTTTCTTCCTTCTACCTATAAGCCCTCAACCTGCATTGAACTGCTTGATATCCCTGTAGATCACTATGAGATTGAGCCCAGTACCATCTAGATGCTCCCTTACTTTTATGTGAATACCAATGAAGATCCTTATAGGCATCTAGATGATTTTCTAGAAATTTGCTCCCTGGTTAAAATTCATAATTTTGGTGATGTTACCCTAAGATTGACATTGTTTCTATTTTCTCTAAAGGATAAAGCAAAATGTTGGTTACAAATTTTGAGGAAAATCATTAGGACTCGGGAATAAATGCAACAAGAGTTTTTCAAAAGATTCTACCCCATAGTCCGGACCAACACAATAAGGAGGGTAATTACAGGATTCACTCAAATATAGGGAGAGTAATTTCATGAATCTTGGGAAAGGTTGGAAGAATTGTTACGACAATGTTCATATCATGGGTTGCCTAAATGGCACATTGTTCATGCATTTTATGATGGGTTATTAGATCATTATAGGGAAATGATGGATGTATCTTGTGAGTGGGCATTTTGGATAAGATCGAAGATGAGGCATATGATCTGTTTGAATTATTGAGTGAGAACTCTATGAACCATGTCTCACTTTCATTTTAAAGTCAATCTGTAGGGCATTCCAAATAGACTAGCCTTTATGAGATAAACAATTGGGTAGAACTTAACTCTAGGATGGACATTTTTGCTACTGTCCAACCATCACCAAGTCCATACCAGGGTTCAACCCAATATTTTAAGGAGGCTTGTGATTTTTGTACAAGCCCAACTCACCAGGTGAGTGAATGTCCTGGTTTTACCCAACTCCCACCATTCATCCAAGAGCAAGTCAAAACTATCCAAGGATTCGCCAGACCCAGTTATGAACCCATTTCAAATACTTATAACTCAAGCTGGAAAGATCACCCAAAGGTCTCTTGGATGGATCAGGTACACTAGACCTATTTGCCTTATCTTTCACCCCAACATGTTCAAGGGCTACCCATGCAAAATCACTTTCCGCCTTACCCATTTCAGCCTGATTTTAACATCAACACCGATGCTATGGGGCCACAAGCGCATTCACAAGGCTGTTATTCTACACCACAATTCGCACACGCTCAGCCCACCTATCACAACCCTCCTCCATTGATATATCAACCTCTTCAACAAGTAAACCAAGATGATGATGGGCTAATGTAAATGCGTCTATCACAACAGCCCATCTCTAACATGGAGGCCCAGCTTGGCCCAATTATTGAATATACTATGAGGAGCAAAGTGGGTCAGCCCGTTACAAATCCACAACACCATCCTTCGGGCTTTCACCAACATCCCCTCCATGTCTTTCCACCTCAACTAGGTCCCAAGCCATTGGAAGGCCCACAATTGGATAATATAGTTTCAACCTTCAGCAAGATCCTAGAGGACCCATGTAAGGCCCATGATTCTAATCATACTTCATCTAGTTGGGCTCAAGAGGTTAGCAGCGATAATGAGGGAGATCCCACTAGCAACACAATGAAGAAAATTGAGGAAGGAAAGGAAGTGGGTGAATTGTATATGGATGATTTCAATATTGATGTTATCACCCGTGTTGATCATAATTCTGGGACTGAGAGTACTAATTCAAAGATGAAGGCCCAATTCCACATTTTTGAGGAAGATGATTCCAACAAGGTCTCTCTTGATGAGTTTAAAGAAAAAGCTCATACATATGAGGTGAACACCCAACTCAAGGTTTCACCTCTTATATCACAGTCTATGAGCCTTGAACCTTAATCTGGAGTAGATCCTGAGCTCTTAAATTCTTCAAATCAGATTCCTCTACAATTTGAGTGTGGCCTTCTAGAAGCCAAGGGGACCTTGCTAGGCAACACTACTTCTGATCCAATCCCTGAGCAAGAGAGCCACCTACTAGATGACCCAAATCCAAATGAAGCTCCTATTGGGTGTATGGAGGCTGATCTGATAGACATTCATCCCTGGGCATGCATGCATCATATCCATACAAAGGACAATGTTGAACCTGGGCATGGGATTGACAACCAATCTAGTTTTACCATACAAGGGATAGACAAGTAGGTGGACATCAGACAAGGATACAAGTGGGTAAACACTAGACAAATGTTCCACCCATACCTTCCAGGGATCATGGCTATTGATATTTTTATGACCCCTAAGGAAGAAAATTGGTTAGCATATGGCACAATGCCAAAATCAATAATGCTAACAACCAACATACTTCTAGCCCACAAACATACATGCATAATCTTGTCCTCCCATGGTACAAGGGTTGAAATTTAACGGAAGATAAGATCATTTGGTGGCTCATTCTGACTGCCACCCGTTGGTTGTTGAGCTACATTACGTATGACTGAAGACGTTAAACTTAGTACTTCTTGGGAGGCAATCCAAAGTTTTTAAGAGTGTTGTGATAATAATTAATGAATGGCTTCTTGAGAGAGAACCCAAGTTTTTATTGTGGTTTTACTTTTATTTTACAAGTGTGAATAAAAGATAAGTTGGGGGGAGAGAGAGATGATGTCAAGTGCCGCCATTTATTCATGAGAAGAAGCCCGTCGAGAACCACTTTTACATGCCCTAGGTTGTACCTTTCCTTCACAAAATTTCATGTCTACATTGTTCTATTATTACATATTGTTCATATCATCAAAGACAATGTTACTTCAGTTGGGGGGTAAGGGTAATCATTGTAAAAATCTCATACAACCTACGCCGCATTTTGTTATTAAAAAAAGGAAGAAGAAGAAGAAGAAGGGAGCCCCAACTGTGTTTTCATGATTCATGCTCTCATGAAAGAAACTCTGGAATGGAGAAGACTATGGAGATGGATGATGGAATAATTTTCAGTATCCAGTCATGGGAACTAATTTAGAATTCCCTAAGGTCTTTTAGCACTGAAAAAAAATCATCACTTGCACACTAATGAAGCAGGTAGGACAAGCCTTTTGTTATTTTTCTATGGTGTCTGATACTCTGCATCTACTAGTGAAGTGACATTTTTGAAATGCTATCTGCCCAGTTATCTATCAAATATGTGCAAAGCACATTATTGAAAAAAAGAAAGAAAAAAGAAAAAAATATGGAAGATGCCATGGATCTTAGTAACATGGTCTGCTTCTCTTAAGGTAAGAGATGAGGTTCACGTTAAACGGTGAAGGGATGTGCAGCACCATGGATTGAAAAAAAATGATGATGCAAAAATAAGGCAGAATAAAGCGACTGGACTGAATGCTCTGATCTGAGAGGTGTAGAGTTGAAAGACACCTAACTGAAATGACATTATGAAGGATGCAATTGTCCAACTGTGGATTTAGGTTTCACTAGTACAAGCGCTATAAGACTTTGTGAGTATTCTAAAAAAGTTATGAACATCATGTTCTAACCCTATGACTAGTATGTTATGATAATTCTAAAGTCATAATTCTTAGTTTATTCTATGAAGGAGGATCTTGACATGAGATATGAACCTTTTAAACTCTTGTTGGTCCCTAATTTGTAACTTATTTGTATTGCTAAGGGACTAGTAATGAGTAAGTTGGGGGTGTGATAAGTGCTTATTTATTTATATTTATTTATATCACACATATCAATTTTTGGGCTTTAATGAAGTCAATTATGCAATTTTTAACACAATAATCTCGGTCTCACATAAAATGAATATTTATCGATAATTAATGGGACTTAAGATATTTGCATAATTAAATTTTAATGAAATTGTTTCATAGGAAATTTGGCTATAATTATTTTTTACAAAATTTATTTTTGTGTGAACAAAAGGGCAAATGGGAAAGTATATATTTCTTGATAAAACTTTTCTATTGAGGGGCTAATGTATAATTTTTTCATTTTTTCAAAACCTTGTGTAGGCTCCCTTGGCCAATAGCAACATCATGCAACACAACTTCAACGGCGGATGATGGCAGCGGCATGTGTAAGAACAACTCTCTCATGCGTAGGCAGACGAGGCAACATGGGCAAATGGTGGCCCCTTCTCTTCTTCCCTCTACAAGAACCCAGCGCCACCGGACAGATCTCTCACCCCCCAGTGGGACTTCTTCTCCCCCGGCCCTCATCTCTCCCCCCCTCTCCAATTACTTCCTCTTCCTCTCTCCCCTTCTTCTCCTCTCCCCCCCTCCGAGCGTCTTCTCGTCTCCCCTCCTCCTCTTCCTCTCTTCATCTTCCCCCTTCGATCTCTATCCTCGTCTTTCTCCCCCCCTAGGCTCTATCTCTATGCTCTCTCTTCTCTTCCCCTCTCCCGTAGGCTCGCTTTCTCTCCCTTTCTCTCTCCTCTTCTCTCCCCTCCGCGGCATCTTCTACTGCTCTCACTCATGCACGCGGCACCGCCACCCCTTCTCGTAGAAGATCTCTCCTCCTCTCCCTCTCTCCCTACACACACCGCACACGGGCCTCGCCAGCGTCTGTGACTACCCCCGTGACCACCACTGCACCGGCAACCGTGCCATGTACGGCTCCCCTTCTCGCCGTTCTCTCCCTCTCTCGCCCCCTTTCTCACCCTCCTCCGCACACACAAACACTGTCAGCCGCTTCACTCCCCCCCTCTCAGCTCTCTCTCTCCTGCACCACCACACCACCGGTCCCTCTCCCTTCTGTTCCTGTCATCCTCCCATCGTGAACCTCCCCCCTCTCGTCCGCTTCTCCCTCCTCTCTTCTACTTCTTGCATCCCACCTGCACCACCGGTCACCACAGTCCTCTCTTTCACCGTCTCTACACCCCCCTGTCATCTCTCTATCCCTCGTCTCTCCGTCCCGACCTCTCTTTGCACACCCACCGCACCATCGAACCACCGTCACCTCTACGCACCCACTGCTGGTCACCACCGCTACCCGCTCTTCATCCTCTCTACCTGTGTCGATCCCCCTCTCTGTAGCGTCGACCCTCACACCCCCTCGCGATCTCTCTCCCTCTTCTCTCATCTCACCACCTCCTCTTCCCTCTCTCTGTTGTCTCTCTCTCGCACACACATGCGCGTCCCACGCACACACCCCTCACCGCCGGTGACTCCTCCGCTTCCTCTCCCTCTTTCTCTACCCTTCGCACCCCCTCCTCCACTGTCCGCCATGCACGTCGAGCTCCCCACCCTCCGTCTCTTCTCCCTCTCTCTTTCTCTCTCTTATCGCACCCTTTCTTTCTCTCCCCCCTTCGTGTCTCTCTCTCACCCTCTCACGCACACCCACACACGCGTGTTAATTCTTTGTTTTTCTAATTTATTTTTTTCTTCTTTTCTTCCTTATATTTAATTACCTCTCTCTCCACGTATATCTTTATTTCCCTCTCTACAACTCTTTCTCTCTCTATTTTCTCTCTTTCTCTCTCTTGTCTCTCCCTCTCTATTTCTCTTGTAGTTACGTAGAGACTTCTTTTCCCCCTCCCTTGTTGTTCTTCCACCCTAGATATGTTGTAATTTGTTTTGCTATTTTGGTTGTAATTTTTATGCACTTGTAAGTTTGTTTTAATTTATGTTTAACTCTAGTGTTGTTGCTATTCAGTTCTTCATTTTAATTTCACACAATCTCTCTCCATCTCCCTCTAATATCTCTCTAAATTCTTTATCGATCACCCTCTAATTTTTTTCTAAAGTCGACTCTAGAGAAACAGATCTTCACAACTCCGGTCGAGTGCACGTGGTTGTCCCCGACAACTCGTGATTTAAAGGCTCGAGGAGATGATGCCGTTACCCTCATTACCACAGCCGCAAAATTCTCTACCCACTTCGTCTATTTTATTTAGCACTTAATTTCGTTAGATTAAAACTTTCTCTGTCTAGATCTCCATCTTTCTCTTTCTTAACCCTCCATATTTTTTTAGATAAATTTATTTCATGTTCTTTAAATTCTGAAAATTAAAACAAAACATTCACCTATTTTTGCCCTCAAAGAAATTCAAATTTTTTACTTTCAAAACTCAACCTCCCAATGGATTCGACCCGTGCTCGCCATTACACTACGTCTTTTTATTTTGTTGCGAGTTCGAAATTTTTAAGATTGAGTGTCGCGTGTGTTTTTAACGACGAACGTTCCGACATGTCAGGTATCAACATGTGAGAGGTGAGATGAGATGCAATTTCACATCTTAATTTTTTTAGTTACAATATATAATAGACTTATGTTATTGGTCCCTTGCTCTTATAATTATGTGGAGTGATCACATCCATGTTCCTATCTTGGAATTTTAACATCTTATTTCTCAATTATTATGGACTTGTATCATTGGTTAATTATTTTCTTTTTTTTTTTCTGTGCATGTGTTTTGTGATTATAAACACGGAGAAGAGAAGGGAACTTCTAAGTGATCCGGTGCTCTTCATATATATATGCCCCTATTCTCCTCTTCCCCAAACGGCAACTCTTTTTGGTTTTGGTTGAGAAAGCCTCCTATCCAACACTTTGTTCCGTTCATGAACTAGCATGCATGGGTTCAAGTCTTCCAATTTGAAGAAAATATATGGAATACCCACTTGGTCTAATGATATCATCCGGGATGCAAACATTGGTGTTACTTTCTTAAACACAGTCTATCAGATCATACTTCTATCTCTGACCACGATATTATTGCAGCGTTTTCACTACTGTTCACATTATTTCTGCAGTACTTGTATTTACAGTCAAATAAATTTATAGATGTTGTTTTATCACGATCAATTTTTAAATTACCCATTCACCCCCCCTCTGGGTCGGCCATTTACTGGGCAACACTTATCCATTAGCCCGCTACAACTCTTGTTTCCTCTCTGAGCCATACCCCTTTACTCAGTGGGGAATAGATATCCTGGGCTCCTTTCCTACAGCCCAAGCCCGCTACAACTCTTGGACGCACTCTTTAATCTTATGTATATCATTTTATCTTTTATCATTTTATCAGTTTATCATTTTGTCAAGTGCAAGGGCCTGCTAGTCACGTGTGTGACAATGTGTTCGAGCTTCAAGATTGGAGTGGTCCGAAGCCCGGGGTGCGCTCCGTCTGACTAACCATACAATTGTGGGTATCGGGTCAAGACTGAGGACCCCCCGCGCCATAAAGGTCATGACGTTAATTACATTCCCTCGGAAAGGGGAAAACCTCTGATTAATCGCCAAGATAAAGGGGCTCATGACCTAAACATCAATTTTAATGCAAGAAACAAATAGTGTATTGAAAAGTATTGAGATTCCCCACACTAGGGTATAGAAGGACATTTGGAGTTGTATCGGTCGTAAATCCATCATTTAATGTTCAGACGAATATCTGGGTTGAAAACATCATAAACATCGTGGTAGAAATCGGAGCATATGTATGCCGGGACACGGTAACTTTGTTGTTTGAAGAAACCGAAGGCGTTTGGTTAAATCCCGGTCAATGCGGTTCAAAATCAGCGGAGTATCGGCTGGGGTGCAAAGTGGAGCTATGGCCATGACGGGGTGACCCCTGGGGGGCCAAGCAAGCCTTTGCAAGGACGCGTTTGATGTTCCTCCCTATATAGGGTCAAAGAAAAAGTAAACCTGGACAGATGCCGTTGGGCCATTTTATTCATGTTTCGTTTGTGTATTTATCATTTTCTCTCTTCTTCTTATTCTTTTTTTGAAATAAGGGGTTTCGATCGACCGGTCTAGTCAGATCGGTCGACCGATAATGCCAATGCTAGAGACACTAAATGGGCAGGTCGATGCACCTATGCATGGAACTGGGGACAGGTCGATGTATCAGTGCACAGCATTGAGGACAGGTCGATGAACCTGTGCATGGAACTGAGGATAGGTCAATGCACCTATGCATGGAACTATGGATATGTCGATGCATTAGTGCACAACACTAAGGATAGGTCGGAGCATCAATGCACGGCACTGGGGACAGGTTGATGCACCTATGCATGGAACTATGGATAGGTCGATGCATCAGTGCACAACACTGGGGATAGGTCGATGCACCTATGCATGGAAATATTGATAGGTCAAGGCATCCAAGCACAGTGTTGGGGACAGGTCGACCTGCCCAGGCTGGACATGGCTTTTCTCTCTTTTTCTTCTCCCTCCCTTTCTTGGGGTTTGATGCAATGCATGAATGTAAGATTCTTATCTGACAAGGATGCTATGCCCCCTGGAGGTACATGCATATGAGGCATTGATGAAAGATCATGTGCAGCTTCGGAGAGTGTTTGTTGAATGCATATGAACATGGTATGCATTGTGCAAATCTGAATTTATGTATGCGAGGATGCATATGGGTGCCATTTCAATATAATGGGCAATGTTTGTTTTTTTCTCTTTTTTTATTGATCTGGGAGTTGGCATTTTAAACTCAGCATTTGATTTTGTTCTGTTCATCCCGGCTTTAACAGATCTCAACAAATTGCGGTTGATCATTTGGAGTCCAATATGCATGAGCCCATTTGACTGAATTTCTGCTCTGATTTGGAGGGATTGGGCCCCAAACACTTTGTTTCATCCATTCTATCTTGGCCATGAGGTTCCAGCACTTTCTGAGACTGAGTTGGTTGTTGCTTCATATTAGTTGTGCAGAATTTATTTTTTAATATGAAGGATTGGAATTTATATTCAGAGTTCGGCCCTTACTCTGCCCATCTTGGTTTTCATCAAATTCAGAAACTAGGTCTGATCACCATTCCTTCTGTGTATATATCAGTCCAAACTTTATTTCAATTCATATTCATGATTCACTTTTAATTTGTTCATCCTGTCCTCAGTAGTTTCAGAATCACACTTGGCCATTGCACCCGTCTGAACACCAATTCACGGTGAGCTCTTTGATTCAGCCCACATACTCATTTATTTTTTTCTTATTCAGACCATTGGTCATCTCCCCTTTTGTTGGACATTAACCCTTCATATACTTTTAAGCTTTTTATGTGAAGCACGCATGTGAGAGTATGCACATAAATACAACTTTAAAAGCTTGTGCGGTCTTCACTAAAATGCACAGGATTTGTGCATGCGAGAGATGATGGGGTTTCCTTGGGAGCTCCTTTATGCAAAAATGCTAATGGGATTTCTAGAGATCACAATTTCAAAACCTGGAGGTTTTGAATTTCAGTTGGCAAGTCATTTTTTTATGCATCTACGCATATACAAATATGCAAATATGATGCATGGACTCTGACTTAACCATGGCTGCACGTGTCATATGCAACAATGCGGAGACTTTAGTTTTGAAATGCACTGGTTCATTGGTTTGCACAGGGTCTGCCCAGCCAGCCCTTTGGATTTGAGTTTGATGTGATCACTTTAGAGCACGATACATGCAAATGCAAAATGTCAAAATGCATTGTTTCTAAACTTTGCGAATGCTAATGAGGTTTCTTTGATTCATACATACAAAATGCGGTGAGGGTTCATTAGTCCTCATTGATTGATTTTTTGTTCAAATAGTCTTGAGCGGAGATCTCAATTTGTTTTTTTTTTTGTTTTGAAACCAGGAAGCCCAGTTTAGTATCCATTCTATACTAACCTTTTTTGTTTTGCTTATTCTATCTTTAGAAATTTCAGCGTTGTGTTTGGTCATTGTATTTCTAGGTATCAATTCCCAGCAAGCTCTTTATTTCAGTCAGATGCCCATTTTTTTGTACAGACCGTTTGATCGTTACCCTTTAATTCATTACATTAGTCTTCAAATTGCCTGGGAGAAATTCAGCAGCACCTCCCCTTGACCTGGAATATAGGGGGGGTGTAAATAGGGGACGCACCTACGGAGAAAGTCCGATATGCCCCCAAAATAAATAGGGATGCACACGGAAGCGACATCATCCCGTCACCCATTTTGGGTGCAAAGATCCCAAGGGCTAGCCTACAAAGGACCCCGCCGACCCATGGGTCGCCACAAACTCGTCGTCGAGATGTGGACTTGAGCTAGTGCCGTGTAAGGCTATCGATGTTCACTCCTCGAAGGGAAGCCTCCCGGGGTCCACGTTAAGAGGTAACGAGCCCCTGGGGTCCATGAGTGATCAAGAACTTGAAATCTAGAATCGGTGGAAAATAATTGGTTATTCGGGATTAAATCTCATGTGCCTCACCCCCTTGGAATCATGGCCGTAGAGTCTGTCCAAACTCCAAGATGGGGTTTTGAGAAGAGAATCACGTTCATGGCGAGACGAAGGAGACGTATATTGGCTTTCGATGGTTGGCAACCCTGGGCCACACTCATGGAAGGGTGTGAGCTCTGGGCCGGTGGCCATCGTGGTAAAACAAAAAATAGCTAGATGGCTGGCTTAGAGAAATAAAAAAAGGGTTTATCCTATCTACTGTGGAGGGGGATGATAGTAAAAAAAAACAAACGCATGTATGCGCATATATCTATATACATATACATATGTATATTTTTATACATATATATATATATACTCCGACGAAAACATATGAACTTGCAAAGGGAAAGAGATGAAAAGTCAAGGATAGGTGGTTATATCATACACATATGTGCATGCGCTCTGGCAGGGGAAAACAAATTCATGCTATCAAAGGAGACAAGAGCAAGATCAGGTTAAAGACCATGTTTTCATTGATCTCCAACAGAGAATCTACATGGATATCATAGAAGAAAAGAAGAAGGGGTTACATGAGAAAAAGAAAAGAATGAAGGGAGATCTCTCTTCCTCCCACACCTCTCTCTTTTTTCTCTACTTTTCTCACGGCTGTGGCTTCAGGGCTTCAGGGACTCTTCCTTCTCTGAGCTTCCAAGGTTGTCCAAGAGGGATGAAGGTTCACCATCGTGGGCCTTTATAGGGGGCCGGAGGCTTTTTTTTTGGAGGGATGCTCTCTGGACTTTCCTTTCTCCTGCTGGTTCCTTATTTTCTGCAACCACCACCGCTGCCCTCCATGCTGCGTGCTACACTTTCGGTCGGATGGCGATGCTGCTGCCGCTGGTGACGTTGCTGGTGCTGCGCTGTCGATGTCTCTGTTGTTGCTGACGTTGCTGCGTGTCGTGACTATTACAGGCGAGAGCGGCGGAGGAGCGCAGGGACAAGGGTCCGATGCTGGCGACAGCCCTTGCCCTCACCATTTGAAGCTGCTGGCGCCCTCATGATCATCCACGTAGGGGACTTCAAGCATTGAATGCTCGCATCGGAGAAGGGGGTCTACAGTGTCCTCTATCGCGAGGAGAGGGACTGTCGTATGTGAACAGTGCACACATAATTTCCTCCTATTTCTATTTTTTTAAAAAAATCCTCTTCTTTTACCTTTTTACCCTCCCTTTTTTTATTTGCGTAAATACCCCTTCTTTTTCCCTTCTTTTATCTCGTTTGGCCCACTTTCTTGTTTGGCCCAATTGGCATTAGGCCCATTCTTTTTTCTATCTTCTTTTTTGATTGCCAACAAATGTCCCCCACTCGCAGGTGTCGCGAGCGAGAGACGAGAGAGAGGGACCTGCGGGTGTAGCTTCTTTCCCTGCGAGAGTCTTTGGCTTCGTGAAGATGTTCTTGGCTGCAAACTGTATCGATTGGTCTTGACCGGGAGTCATAGGGCAATCAAGATGATATTCGTCGATATTGGGTCTATACCAATGCAAGGAATTCAGGCTTTTCCAATTTAGACAAAAGGGCTAGGTCAGATCGCTCGGATGAGACCCCAAAAAGGCCTTAGGCGCCGAGTTAAAGGTGGTTCAACGATGTTGGGATGGCACCGACACAAGGATTTCATGTTTCTCTGACTTAGACGAAAGGTCTAGGTCAGATCGCTCAGCTGAGACCCGGAAAGGCCTTAGGCACCGAGTTAAGGTGGTTCATCGATGCTGGGACTGCACCGACGTAAGAACTTCAGGTTTCTCTGACTTAGATGAAAGGTCTAGGTCAGATCGCTCGGCTGAGACCCCGGAAAGGCCTTAGGCATCGAGTTAAGGTGGTTCATCGATGTTGGGACTGCATTGGCGCAAGAATTCCAGGTTTCTCTGACTTAGATAAAAGGTCTAGGTCAGATCGCTCGGTTGAGACCCCGGAAAGGTCTTAGGCGCCGAGTTAAGGTGATTCATCGATGCTGGGACTGCACCGACGTAAGAATTTTAGGTTTCTCTTACTTAAACGAAATGTCTAGGTCAGATCACTCGGCTGAGACCCTGGAAATGCCTTAGGCACCGAGTTAAGGTGGTTCATCGATGCTGGGGCTGCACCGACGCAAGAATTTCAGGTTTCTCTGACTTAGACGAAAGGTCTAGGTCAGATCGCTCGGCTGAGATCCTAGAAAGGCTTTAGGCACTGAGTTAAGGTGGTTCATCGATGCTGGGACTGCACTGCCGCAAGAATTTTAGGTTTATCTGACTTAGATGAAAGGTCTAGGTCAGATTGCTCGGTTGAGACCCCGAAAAGGCCTTAGGCACCGAGTTAAGGTGGTTCATCGATGTTGGGACTACACCAACGCAATAATTTCAGCTTTCTCTGACTTAGATGAAAGGTCTAGGTCGGATCACTCGGCTGAGACCCCGGAGAGGCCTTAGGCACCGAGTTAAGGTGGTTCATCGATGCTGGGATTGCACCGATGCAAGGAATTTTGGGTTTCTCCGGCATAAACAAAAGGTCTAGGTCGGATTGCTCGGCTGAGACCCCGGAGAGGCCTTAGACACCGAGTTAAGGTGATTCATCAATGCTGGGATTGCACCGACATAGGGAATTTCAGGTTTCTCCGACTTAGACGAAAGGTCTAGGTCGGATCGCTCGGCTGAGACACCGGAAGGGCCTTAGGCACCGAGTTAAAGGTCCCTAAGGAACCGTTTCTTTCTTCTTCCTCTTTCTCTTTCTTTTCTTCTTTCTCTTCTTTCTTTTTTTTATTTTTTTTCTATTTTTTATTTTTTTTTTATGATCGCGGTGGGATCGGACCACAAAGGTATGATAGTATCATCGACGTTGGGTTTACGTCAATGCAATGGAATCGGGTTTAACCAATTTAGACGGAAGGTCTAAGTCGTGTCGCTCGGCTGAGGCCTCAGAAGGCCATGGGTGTCAGGTTAAGTGGTTCGTCAATGTTGGGATTGCACTGATGCAAGAAACTCGGGTTTCTCCAATTTAGACGAAAGGTCTAGGTCGGATCGCTCGGCTGGGACCCCAGAAGGCCTTAGGCACCGAGTTAAGTTTTCTGGTGTTTCATGTAAAAAGTTCCAAGATACAATCTTGTTCATTGTGGGGTATTAGTTTTTGTTGATCACTGAGCTGGGGAAGTGGCGCATAGTATAGAGTCAGGTGTTTCCCATTGAGGGGCGGAAATTGAACTTCCCCTCTGTGGTTGACGATGACATAGGCACCGTCTTCATAAACTTTCTGGACCACGTAAGGCCCTGTCTAGTTTTCATTCAATTTGCCTTTGGGATTGGCCGCCATGACTTCTCTTCGCTTGACCATGACTAGGTCTCCTTTCTTGAATTCTCGCTCTTTGAGGAGTTTATCAAAGGCGCGGGCCATATGGGCCTGATACATCTGTATATTCTGCTGGGCTTTGAGCCGCTGTCCTTCCAGATCGGAGAGTTTCTCTAGTCTTATTTCTATGTTGGTTTGGCCATCCTTGACCAATTCATGCTGGATTGTAACCCATAACGAGGGTATTTCCAGCTCTATCGGGACGACTTCTTCCTAGCCGTACACCAAGGAGAACAGTGAGCAACCTGTCGGGGTCTTGTACACGGTGTGGTACGCCCACAGTGCTTCATACATTCTGTCTTCCCAATCCTTTTTGCTAGAGCTGACCGTCTTGGCAAGAAGTGTACATAGTGTTTTGTTGAAGGCTTCCGCTAACCCGTTTGTCTGTGGATTATACGGAGTGGACGTCCTCCAATCAATCTTGAATTTATCCTCCGTCGAGCTCCTCGCCTGCCTGCCTACCAGCTCTTCCCGTTGCCCCCCTGCCAGCGGATGCCTCCTTTCTTAAGGGGGGGGGGGGGGGGGAAGCTCATATGCTAGCGGCAACAGCTGGCATCGTGGGTGTCGACACCCCCCGTCATGGCCTCCCTCCGCCTACAGCAGCTGGCAACGTGGGTGTCGACACCCCCCCTGACGGCCTCCCTCCACGGGCAGTCGCTGCCTCTCCCATGCAGGCCCCTGGCCTTCGGGCCTCCTCTCCTGTGGGACCCAGCCCTTCGGATGTAGCCCCTCCTGCACCTCCCTCGGTGCCTGTTCCTGCTGCTTTCCACACTCCTACCCGTGGAGCTGAGGGGACTCCCGCCCCTGCAGTGGAGCTCCCCCTTTCTGTGTGCCCTACTATTCAAGTGCTCTCGGTGCCAGGTTTGGAGCCCATTTCTTTCTTTCCGGACTTGCCCGCAGCACATGCTAGATTTGTTGGCCTCGTCCCTCCTCCGGACCCAGGTGCTCGTGGTGTTCTCCCCCCGCCGTCAGTGGGCATTGTGTCTCCGTGCTCAGTTGTGCCTGCGGCTGTTCCTCCTGCTGCCCGGGCGACCTCCTCTTTGGTCCTCGGCCTCCCGGCGCCGGATACCCACCCCCTTGGCGGCCCTTCTTCGGGGCTTAATGTCGGTGCGGTTGCTTGGTCCCCTGGGGCGCAGCCCCCTGCCCAGGCGGCCAACGTTGTAGGGCCGTTGGCCTCCTCCTCTTCTCCGACGGCCGCTCCTCGCCTCTCCTTCGCCCAAGCTTTGAAGAAGAAGATCAATCGGGCCCCTCCCGGGCCAATCGACTTCACCGCTCCCCCTTCTGCTCCGGTGCACTCCGTGGGTGTTGTGCCCCCCCAGATCTTGGCACACCTCTCCGGTTCCCTCAGCTCGTCCAGGCTCTCCACGTCCCCGGGCTTGAGCCTGCTTCGGGGTTTCGTGACCTTACGGCGGCCCATACGACCTTCGTGGGTACCTCTGGGTTGGCCCGCTCTCGGCCGCCCTCGAGGATGGAAGATGGGGCTCCTCGGCGTTCCTTTCGGCGTTCCAACTCCACCTCATCCTCGCGTGATCGGCAGTGCATGTTTGAGGACGCTGGTCTCCCTCTGCGTCGTTCTCTCCGGCTCCAGTCTTCTTCGATGGCGCCTCCGCCGCCGGTCGACCCTTCCTTCTCAGAGGTGCTCGATCCCGACGGTTCGGAGGTTGATCCACTTGACTGGCCTTGCTCTCCGGGTCGTCACCGTGGTGTCCGTTCTGTGTTCTCGTCTGATTCTGAAGGGGTCTTCGACGAAGACTCCTATTTGTAGGGACTTGGTTTCCTCTGTGGGTTCTCGACCTTTTGTTGCTGCCCTCGCTTGGGTTGTTTGGCCTCGTTGTTGCTTCTTTGGGCCTTGGGCCTTGTACGCTTCTTGGCCCACTTTGGCCGTTTCCCCTCCCCCCCTCTGTACCCCTTTCTCTTTTATGCTTTCTTATATGAAAATCGCTTGCCTGGTGGCCAGGATAGTGGTTTCATCTTCTTCCGCAATGAAGAGATGAACCCCCTCTCCCGTCTCCCCCCCTTGCAAGTATCAACTTTAGTTTAAAAAAAAATCTTGAATTTATCGGCCAATCTGTAGACCTTTTGGTTTTGGAAGTACCGTTGCCGGAGACAATCCGATCGGGCACGCCGAATTAGAATATGATGTTTCGACGGATAAATCTGACTACGATTTCTCCCGTCACTTCTCTTAGAGCCACAATCTCTACCCAGCGGGAGAAGTAATCCATCGCTGCTAGAATGTATTTGCATCCTGATGAAGATGCGGGCAATGGGCCTACAACATCGGTGCCCCATTGAGCAAAACGTCAACTGGGGGCCGTCGGATGTAAATGTATTGGGGGTCTTCTTGGGATCGCAGCATGCTACTGGCATTTATGACATGACTTGGCATAATTGCAACAATCATCGAACATAGTTGGCCAGTAATATCCCAACTTCTTGACTTCAATTTTCATCTTTGGCCCAGCTTGGTGGACACCGGCTGATTCGGCATGCACTTCCTTCATGACCGTCCAAGCCTCCTCCATGGACATACATCAAAGGAGGACCTTTCTTCTGGCATCTGCCATAGTTCAGAACAAGGTTCCATTTCTGACTTCTTAAGAGTCCTTCATTCTGATCAATCTGATCTTTTCTTCCCTTTGCTTGGGCAATTCTTGGTTTTTGAACCATTTCATTAGGGACTCCCTCTAGTCAGGAGGGCTGATTGCTTCTGCTGTTGCAGCTTCACATTCTTCTTCTTCACCGGGCTCCTCTATCACGCTAAGAACCGGACACCTGTTTATCACTGTTATGTTGAGGGATTCACCTGGCAGGACTACCAGCGACCTGGCTAGTTTTTCCAGCGCATCTGCATGGGCATTTTGACTTCGGCCGACATGGCCTATTTCAATGAAATAGAATCGCCCCATGAGCTTCTTCGCCTTGGCGCAGTAAGGGAGTAGCCCGGGCTTCCGGACGTCGAACTCTCCTTGTATATGTTTGACGATCGGCATTGAGTCGCCAAACACTTGCAGCATTCGAATCTCCATATGGAGGGCAATCTGAAGACCAATGATCAGGGCTTCATATTCTGCTTCGTTGTTCGTGCACGATTTGTTGATCGTGCATGACGTATGCAACACTTCTCTTTCCGGGGATTTGAGGACGATGCCTACTCCAGCCCTTACCGTCGCATGCTGCGTTTGGGAGGTTTCAGTCCTAGATGCTCCGTCAAAGTATAACTGCCACACGGCTTGACGGACTTGGTCCACTTCCAAGGTTTCATCTTCCGGGAGCTCCGTGACAAGAGGGGAATTCTCAGGCATAGGGTGTGCCGCAAAGAAATCTACTATCGCCTGGCCTTTAATAGCCTTTTACGGCACGTATGTTATATTGAATTCCATCAAAATGACGGCCCACTTTCCCAGTCGCCCTTTCAGCGCCGGTTGGGACAAGAGATATTTGACCGCATTGCCCCTTGATATCAGCTGTATTTCATGCGAGAGCATTTAATGCCTCATTTTCTTGGCTATAAAGACCAAGGCAAGGCAAACTCTCTCGATCGGGGTATATTTTCCTTCCGCCCCGACCAGTCTTCGACTGAGGTAATAAAGTGCCTGCTCCTTTCCTTCGTCGTTGTTTTGGGCCAACATTGCCCCTAGTGAACATTCGATGGCGGCTATGTAGAGAATCAACGGCCGCCCTTTGACAGGTGCCCCCAACACTGGTGGGGTCTTCAAGTATTCCTTCAGCTGATCAAAAGCCATCTGGCATTCTTGATTCCATTCGAACGACATGTCTTTCATTATCAACTTATGGATTGGCTAACATCGCCCAGACAGGTTGGAGATGAACCTGCGGATATAGGCCAATCGACCCTACAAAGATCGCAGTTTAGTTAAGTTATTCGGAGGCGGTGGCTCCTGAATGGCCTATATCTTGGAGGGGTCTATTTCAATCCCCCAATATCGGACAATGAATCCTCGAAACTTCCCACTGGAAACGCCGAAGGTGCACTTCAAATGGTTCATCTTCAGCTCATATTTCTGGTGCCTTTGGAATATCACCTTAAGGTCATCCAAGTGGTTTTCTCTCTTCTTGGTCTTGACGACCAGATCGTCGATATAGCATTCTACTTTATCATAGAGCGGCTCATCGAATATCCACGTCATCGCCCTTTGGTAAGTGGCATCGACATTCTTAAGGCCGAAAGGCATCCTTTTATAGTGGAATATCTCTTTGGGTGATCGGAAGGCCGTATGAATTCTATCATGTTTGGCTATCCATATCTGGTTATATCCAGATGACCCGTCCATGAAGGATAGACCTTCGTGGCCAGTGGTGGCATCAATCATGACTTCAATGATGGGCACTGGGAAGTCATCCTTCGGGCATGCTTTGTTCAAGTCCCGAAAGTCCACACATATCTGGATCTGGCCGTTCTTCTTCTTGATGGGCACAATATTGGCCACCCAAGTGGTGTATTGGTTTTCTGCGATGAAGTCGACGTCTATGAGCTTGTCGACTTCCTTGCACACCTAGCTTATCAATTCTGGCCTCATCCGCTGGGGTGACTACTTCACTGGTTTAGCCTCGGGGTTAATGGCCAATATATGTTGAGTAATCATCGAGCTGAGACCTGGCATTTCTTTGTAGTTCCAAGCGAAAAAGTCTCGGAACTCTTGCAGGAGCTTAATGTATCACTCTCTTTCTTCTGGGAGAAGGAGGGCGCTGAGGAAGGTTGGCCTGGGGTCATCTTTTGTACCCAGGTTTACTTCGATCAGCTCATCAACGGTGGCTTGGCCACCATCTTCTATCTCCGGGGGAGCCAGTTGCAAATCGATGAAGCCTTCATCATCTTCTTCAGCCTCGAGGGCATCGTAAGTGTTTTCTTGTGTCACCCTGCTCAGCGGCAGGGCTTTGTCAGCTTCTTTCCCTGGCTTGGGGATTAGTGCCGACATCGGACAACATGACTTCCGGGTGACTTGAAGGTTGGTCCGTGGGCGAACCACCATCAGGAGTAGTAGGGAACTTTTCAGCTTTCTGCTCTCATGGAGCATCATTGGAGCTCGTGGCGACCTCGTTGGTAATGGATTCCCAACATCTGCAGGGGGCATTGTCTTTCGGCTCTTCTTGTATCATTATATAGGGCTTTGGGGTGTCTCCTGGCACAAAGGGCCGCAGAATCTCCTCATGGTCTTCTTCATAATTATCATAGACCGGCTTCATGGGGCCTTCACCAGGAGAGGTGGAAAGGGATGCTTCTCCTACTTCTGGGCATCTTCCATCGATGGGGCTTGCGACCTCCGTGAGCAGGGAGACCATGTGGACCCTGCTTCTATAAATGCATGCATCATGCAGACGTGGTGAGTACACTTCACATTTTCCCATCCCCAGTTCGTCCCTCCTGATCAGGCCTTGAGCGATATTTATGAATACATAACAATTTTCAATAGGATGCCCCAGCACCCAGTGATAAGGATGTTGAGTAGTGGACAGTGGATTTAGAGGGGAGGGGTGAATAGATCTGCCCCTCTTTTCGCAATGCAACCCTCTATATAGCTAGATAAAATAAATTACAGCGGAGTGTAACTAGCTTATCAAAGAACACTATGAATCGCTTGGCAAGATGAGCAACTAATATATCGATTTGAACCTAAGCATGCATCTAGAACGAAGCAATCACATAAACAAACCACAACACAAATATTTTTAAGGTGGTTTGGACTGAATCCCCAGTCCTACGTCGACCCCTCACAAAATCCGGTGAGGATCACGAACTGAACTGCAAATCGGAAAGACCTCCGATTGCCTTCCTACTAACCACTGGTAGGGACGTCAACACCGTAGATCGGACAATTTTCGATTGTCTTCCTACTAACCACCGGTAGGGACGATCTTCAGTTTCAAATGTTTGAATGAAATGGAAAGAGAACAAATATGAAAACACTCAAACAAGATATAGAATATGCTCAAAGAGAAAAGATCTTGTCTGAGATTACTAGAGCTTGAATCTGATACTTCAATGGTATCTTCTTCCTTGTGAAAAGATCTTGCTTGGATCACCTTGAGTTGATGAAGAAGATGAAGGATGAAGATTTGATCTTCCTTGAGAATGGGCTTCTTTGGATCACCTTGAGATGATGAAGAGGATGATGGTTGCAGCTTTATCTTCACTTGGTTTGGGATTGATCTCCTCTTGAAGTAGCTCGAATCACTTGAGGATTTGATGAAGAACTTCTTCCCGGAGTACTGTGGATGGAAATCAAGCGAGCTGCCAGGCCAAAAGCTGATCGTGGAAGCTGCTGGGCCGTTGATGAACACGCTACCTTTGGGTAGCACGACCTGAAGAAGGCGCTAGGTGTCCCTAGCGCGATCTCAGCCAGAAGCTCGACTGCAGACGGTCCAACTTCCCGGCGCTTGGAACTCCGAATGTCTTCAATGTCCACTGTTTTCCATGGATGTAATCAATGTTCTTGCATCGTTTTGTCTTCCCCTTTCCCTTTATATGTACCCCCATCTCGTTTGATTAAGCAATAGAGAAAAGAAATGAATGTTTGAAAGAGTTTGAGTATAGCATGGCTATCTCACCCCCAATCTTTGGAATCCCCTCCCTCCTCCCCTCTCTGGGTGCGATGCCCATGCTATTCTTCTGATCCTCTACCTTTCACCTTCTCTGGAGGACGACCGAGGTTCTGGATGCACCGGTCCTGCGATGGGATCGAGTGTGAGGCCCCATCCGGGGCTTCGTTCTTCCTCCACCGACGAATGCCGCCCTCCACCATCGCCAACGACGCTGCTATGGTCAAGAGGAAGCTCGGTTGCATCGGTCCTGCGATGGGATCGGGTGAGAGGCCCCAGCCCAGCCCCCTCATGGTCCTAGCACGCCCTGCCATGCCCCTTTCTCCCTCGTCGCCCACCACCGCTTCCACCTTCACCAAGTTATCCTAGCTAGTATTAGGTTAGTTTAATCTATGTTTAGGACCCCTCATGTGTTTGTTTAAGATCCCTCGTGTATTACCCACCCTACAATGTGTTTCCCCCTGTAATTCACTCCCCCGAAGACATCCACGGGCGTCCCAAAGCCGAAGATCGTCATTCTGCCGCTGCCTGAGAACGCGCTAGGACGATATAGCGCGTTCTTCAAGAACGCGCTAGGAGGCTATAGCGCGACCTTGATCAGAAGGAAGAAGACCACCAAGCCCGTCTCACATCAATTGGTATCAGAGCTTAGGGAACCAGCCTGTTCTCACAGACTGGGATCTTGAGCTACTAGGTTCGAGGTCGAACCTTCCAAAGTGGAGGGGTTTGATGGAAATCAAGCGAGCTGCCAGGCCAAAAGCTGATCGTGGAAGCTGCTGGGCCGTTGATGAACGCGCTACCTTTGGGTAGCGCGACCTGAAGAAGGCGCTAGGTGTCCCTAGCGCGATCTCAACCAGAAGCTCGACTGCAGACGGTCCAACTTCTCGGCGCTTGGAACTCCGAATGTCTTCAATGTCCACTGTTTTCCATGGATGTAATCAATGTTCTTGCATCGTTTTGTCTTTCCCTTTCCCTTTATATGTACCCCCATCTCGTTTGATTAAGCAATAGAGAAAAGAAATGAATGTTTGAAAGAGTTTGAGTATAGCATGGCTATCTCACCCCCAATCTTTGGAATCCCCTCCCTCCTCCCCTCTCTGGGTGCGATGCCCATGCTCTTCTTCTGATCCTCTACCTTTCACCTTCTCTGGAGGACGACCGAGGTTCTGGATGCACCGGTCCTGCGATGGGATCGGGTGTGAGGCCCCATCCGGGGCTTCGTTCTTCCTCTACCGACGAACGCCGCCCTCCACCATCGCCAACGACGCTGCTATGGTCAAGAGGAAGCTCAGTTGCACCGGTCCTGCGATGGGATCGGGTGAGAGGCCCCAGCCAAGCCCCCTCATGGTCCTAGCACGCCCTGCCACGCCCCTTTCTCTCTCGTCGCCCACCCCCGCTTCCACCTTCACCAAGTTATCCTAGCTAGTATTAGGTTAGTTTAATCTATGTTTAGGACCCCTCATGTGTTTGTTTTAGATCCCTCGTGTATTACCCACCCTACAATGTGTTTCCCCCTGTAATTCACTCCCCCGAAGACATCCACGGGCGTCCCAAAGCCGAAGATCGTCGTTCTGCTGCTGCCTGAGAACGCGCTAGGATGATATAGCGCGTTCTTTAAGAACGCGCTAGGAGGCTATAGCGCGACCTTGATCAGAAGGAAGAAGACCACCAAGCCCGTCTCACATCAACTGTTCACGGCTACAGTACTCGAACTCCTCTCCCTTGAACACACCCTTGCAGCCTCCTTTGATCTCCCCAATGATCAACTAGGGTTTCTAACCCTCTTGCATGTGTTTTATAACCTTTGAATGGTCCTTGGACACCCCCCAGACCAGATCCACATTTTGTGGGTGATTGGGTGACTTTAGGATTAAAGAAATCCATGGAGAATGGCCCTTCTCGAAGTGGAAAATAAAGTCAACAATTGATGGCTCGAGGCTGGCGGTCGACCAGAAGCTTCTGGCGGTCGACCGCTACTGAGAATCGCTGTAGAAATTTAGTCCATGGAATTTCCGATCGACCGCTACTGAGCTGGCGGTCGACCGCCACTGAGAAACGTGCAAGCAGTTGGCTGCTGGCAGGGGCGGTCGACCGCCCCTGTGCTGGCGGTCGACCGCCAGCTGGGCAGAACCCGGGTTACCCCGGTTCAGTCCATTAACCGTTTAGCTCCGTTGCTTAAGTCCTTTAGCAGCCCATTCTCATCTGTGGCAACAACCTTGACAGTCTTGAAGATTTCTATTTGATTATATCGCTCCTATAATCAAAATTTTGTTCCGGGGGCTCCGCCCTCGGAAACCCCCGCAAGGGGCGCTGCCCCCTTGACCCCCATGACCTGACCGGGCAGGTCGATCCCCGCGACCTGACTCCACTCAATTCCTTGTCCATTTATTGGCTTATTGATGGAGGCATCATCCACAATTCCCTTTGTCTAGGGTCTTCTTCACACTCCGGCATCGTTTGAGTTCGGGCCTCTCTCTATAAAGGCCCACTTATCTTTTTTATGCTATTTACTTGAGTCATTTGATGTAATTTTCAGTTTATTTGAGTCATGTCCCTAGGTCTTGCATTTATTTTCCTAAGTATTGAGTGTCATTAGATTGTGTAATGTGCTATTGGGCCCAATTCTTCGGGCTTGGCCCATGAGCCCCCCTACCCCTTCGGTTATTTGTTATTGAGTCTTTTGTAAGGGACTTATTGTAAAATGTGGGTTTCCTATATATAAGGCCCCATTTCCTTCATTTGGAGGTAATGAATGATTCAATACAAAAAATTTCCATTTGAGTATTCAAGTCTAGTTCTATTGGAGTGAATCCTATAGTTGGGTGAGAAGCCCTAGGGGAGTGATTCCCCACCCCACCTCTCTCTCTATCCTTCTTTCTCTCTCCTAGGTTCGCCCCTTTCCTCTCTCCTCCTCCTCCCAACCACCTCCAACCCCCACCTACCTCCATTAAGGCCCCTCCACTTCCCCACACCCCATTTACTTCCCCCCTAGTTCCAAGGTAGAGCCCTCCCCATTCCAACACCATCTCCCCCATTCCAACCAAATCCTCCCCATTCTAACACAATCACCCCTCTTCCCCACACCACCTCCCATCTTCCAAGACCACTTTGAATTTGAATTCCCCTCCCCTCCAAGTCTTTGGCCGCCCCCCTCCCATCTCCATTAGGCTAGGTCGCCCCTTTCTCCACCCATTCTCCACCACCCTTGCATACCCCACCCCTCTTCCTCCAGCTGAAAACCTACGACCTCCCCTTCTTCCTCCACCTCCCCTTTACCATTTGCACCCCTCCACACCTCTCATACCTCCCCTCCACCATTCTTCATCCACCCCTTCACCATATACTATCCCCTTCTTCTTCTTTTAGGGTCACTTGGAGGCTATGTCAAAGATGCTGTTTGCAGTCCAGAAGTAACAGCTGAACCAGCAACTCGCAGCGGCCACCACGACCTCCTCCAGATGAGTTTGAAGACCCAAGAGTCACCGTTGGAAGCGTCTACCAGTATCCTTTTCAACAGAAGTGGTTTCATCTACATCCGAGTTGTGTGTTGCCCGGGGGCTCCATTCTCCCACGACTGCGCAGAGTTGGCTCTGCAGAGATCCTGATCCGGAGAGAAAGCTTCACCACGACAAACTTCGGAGGAATCAGTCCAAGAGCTCTTCTTCAAAGTTCTTCATCGCCTAGTCTACTTCCATAATCAAGAAACAGAACTTCATTTGGCGTTCGTGATCCAGAGTTCTCATTTTTCTCACTCAGCTATGCAGATCTGCTACCCACAGTCTTCACCGACCTGTCACCATTGTTCTGCATCCCCTAGTCTTCTCCGAAATCAGTTGGCTTCCCTGTCAGTTTTGCTACGAAGAGGACGCGTCCACGATTCCAACGACTCTGACGGCGCTTGATTCCGAGGTCGGTAGCTGCCGGGGCGTTCTCTGCAATCTGCTATTAGAAGTCTGCCACTGCAGGTCCGAGAATCTGAAGCTCTGTTCAAACCTCCATCCCGGTCAGCAGTGGCTCCAAAAGAAATTAAAGAAATTCTGAGGCATTCCCTTCCCAGCTACGAAGATTTCCCCACTGGTCTCGTCATCAGAGAAATTCCTGAACGAGTTCTACAGCAACAACACCGACTACCTGTCCCTGTTCAGAGAGAGCAGATAGAACCGGTGATTTCATCATTCAATACTTTTAATCCTAGTTTCCCCTCCCCGCTTGGCTGGCTGAAGGCCCCTCCCTGTGTGGAGGTAATTTTGGTTGTAATATCCCTTAACCCCCACCCCAAGATCCCCCTCCTGCGAGAGGTGTAGTGTTGTAACTTGCTTGGGCAGATCAAGCTACCCCGACGCGGCGTGTGGGGATCCACTCGCCTCCCCGCTCGCCCTCGTCTCCGACCGGGACCGGTTTCTTCAAACCGGTCGAGTAAGTGCTCAAACCATCACTCCATTTAGTGCTTGTCTTTCAATATTAGTTCTTAATTCCGCTGGTTATGCGAGTGAGAGCCCGATCCTCAAGCCTCGTTGTCTTGAGTGATCACCGTGGGAGAAGTGCAACTGGTGCCTTTGGCACTTTGTCGGCCCCCTTGAATTGGGCCTCCACACCCATTGGGAATCCCCTCTTGGCCTTGCTGGCCCTCTACCAGCAAGGGCCCAACCCCTCAACCTCACCTTGGCATTGCCAAGTTACCCCGGGCTTGGGTGAGTGTCGATAGAGCGGTGGCCCAATTCGGCCCATTTGAATGCGATTGTGCTTGCTTGTATTATGTCCGAGGTTGTGTCACATCAAGTGGTATCAGAGCAAGTCATTGACTTGTCTCTATCAAGTCAAGTCCTAGGGCATGCTTGCATTAGTGTCATCATCAATCTGACCCTTGCATTGATCCCCCCGTTTATCATGACCACCTACTTAGCCTACTCACCACCCATAGACTTCATCCTAGATAGGGATATTACCTTTGACGGATCACATTCTAGTGACTATCTTAGGTGGGAGGCTATGATAGAAAAGTACTTCGAAAAGACTTGGGTATATGGACCGGCGAGAGTCCGAAAGGCCAAGGGATGACTTCGGGATCAAGCCAAAAGTAAGTGGGAACACATAGAGGGCTTAAGGAGGGTTAGAAGATAAGAACCTATTCACTCATGGGAAGAGATGAAGGTAGAACTTAGAAAGATCTACATCCCCAAACATTCCCACCCCTCCTACTCAAGCACCCCTAACCCGAGGAGCACTACCACTCCTCCATCCCCACCCGGCCAACTTGAGACCGACCTTTGGTCTCCACCCCCACCACCCCCAACAATTCATCTCTCAACCATCATAACAACACTTCGCGACCAAGTCCTCTCCCATAAGACCCAAATAAACCAAACAACCACCTCTCCACCAAATCCCATGAGGATCCCCACACTCCAACCAAAACCTCCTTCCACAAACCTATCTATCCAAACTCAATTGGCCCCCACTACCACCCCTCCACAACCAGCCGATCCCAAGGGGAAGAGACCCTTAACCGACGCGGTTTCCCCAAAAAGGACCACCACTCACCCTATTCTCACCATTCAAACCCAAGTAGACCCCGTGTCCATCCCTCCACCTAGAACCATGACGGCCACCACCACCCAACCCAAATCCTGTCACCCAACCCACCTTCCACTTCCAAACCCAATCCTACCCCAACCTAGACCTCCACTACTTCCACTCCCAAACCACATCCTACCAATCCCAATCCAAGTTTCCCTTTACCCTCTATCCTGGGAACACCACACACAAGCCCTCATCACCCCAAAAGACTCTCTCACCTCCTTGGTAGCAGAACTCATACCCAATCCAATAGTTGTGAGCATTCCAAACCCACCACCAACTTTGGAGGAAACCCAAGTCCAAGCTGAAGAAGGAACCTCACACGATGGTCTTTACCTTACACCACCCTCTCTAGTTGGGGCGGAGCTCATCTTAGGAGAATCCATTGTTAGTTGGCTAAAGGAGAGCCCAATTCGAGAGACCCCGGCCCATGTTTTCCCTCCCATAGAACGAGACCTTCCCATAGTGCCCTTCTTCTCCTATCACACCACAATCCAAGCATCCTATCAAGTGGAGACCTTAGAGGACCTTCTCAAGGGCATAGCATGGCAATTAGAGATGACTAGCATGATGACCCGTATGGTCGAACAACCTAGGAGCCTTAGCCTCCTACACCTATGCATAGGGTCTATCACCTCGGTTTGCACCATTGGTTGCTACACTAGCGACCTCCTTCTATTCCTCCCTACACCCGATGAGCCCAACCTTCTCCTCGATTTAGAGCTTCTTATCTCGCGTAGAAAGCCAAGCCCTCCACTCATGGCCGACCCACTTGTCAAGAACATTGGCCCAACTATCATGGAGAAGGATGACTTAGCACCTTTTAAGGATCTTGAGGACATGGAGTTCCTCCCCCTAGGTGACCCATTTTATGATCCATATGATCCATTCCAATGGGAGTCAAGGGACTCATATGACCCAACCATCTTACCAACCACCCACCCTTTCCTACCCTCACCCACCATATTGGGCCAAACCCACCTCATCCATGACCCGGGTTACACCTTGGGAGCCATGACCTTGGGCCACATATCCCTAGGTAATAAGTTTGTGCCCCACCCCATGACGACCACCTTCTTAGATTCATTCGATCCTTTCCAATGGGAGTTCAAAGGTTGTCCCACACCTATACACATGGAAGTCACCTTTGGGAAAAGTATGCATGTGTCTAGGCTTACCACACCCCTTGGCATGAACACTATGTTGGGTCCATTCATTCATATCACCCACATGTCAAGTAGAAAGTATGAGTGGTCCATATTCGGATGTCAGGGTCCACCATCATTTATCATGGGTCTTAAGCATGTCAAAAGCATCTACGGATGTCCGGGTCCCCCTACATTCATCACCACTTTGCATGATAGGTTCACCTACGGGTGTCCTGGCCCACCTAGGCCCACCAAAGTCTACATGACAACATTGCATGATAAGTCCACATATGGTTGCCCCGGCCCTCCAAAATCCATCAAAGTCTTCTTAGCATCAAAGCATAATTGGTATACTTTTGGTTGCCCAGGTCCACCCATCACCCCTAAGATGTCAACATTCACAAAATTGCATGAAAGCCTTTGCAAGCACATAAGCAAAAAGAATGAGTATTATAAGAGGCGGGCCGACTCTCATCGGCGTCACCAAGAATTCCATGAGGGTGACTTTGTGATGATAAGGACGGAGAGGCTCTCCCCGGGAGCCAACTCTAAACTGAGGCCACGTGGGGCTGGTCCCTTCCAGGTCTTGAGGCGCATTGGTGCAAATGCCTACGAGTTAGATCTCCCTGAGGAGTATGGAATAAGTCCCACATTCAATGTCGCCGACCTAGTGCCATATAAGGGACCCACGGTGGTACCTAGTAAGGAGATTGAGCCTACTTCTTCCATTGAGAGAGCACCCACCCGTGAGGAGAGGCCACCAACCACAAGAGCCCAGCGTGAACAAATTGAACAAATATTGGATGTACAAGTCACTACCACTCGGAGCAAGGTATATGAGCGCTATCTCGTCAGGTGGAAGGATCGGCCTCCTTCGGAGGATTCTTGGGTGAGTCGGGAGGATCTCCAACGGTTGGATCCGGACCTCCTCGAGTAGTACCACAGCCGGATGGACCCCTACTCGACGGAGTCGAGCTCTTCACAGCCCAGGGGATTTGATGGAGGCATCATCCACAATTCCCTTTGGCTAGGTTCTTCTTCACACTCCGGCATCGTTTGAGTTCGGGCCTCTCTCTATAAAGGCCCACTTATCCTTTTTATGCTATTTACTTGAGTCATTTGATGTAATTTTCAGTTTATTTGAGTCATGTCCCTAGGTCTTGCATTTATTTTCCTAAGTATTGAGTGTCATTAGATTGTGTAATGTGCTATTGGGTCCAATTCTTCGGGCTTGGCCCATGAGCCCCCCCTACCCCTTCGGTTATTTGTTATTGAGTCTTTTGTAAGGGACTTATTGTAAAATGTGGGTTTCCTATATATAGGGCCCCATTTCCTTCATTTGGAGGTAATGAATGATTCAATACAAAAAAATTTCCATTTGAGTATTCAAGTCTAGTTCTATTGGAGTGAATCCTATAGTTGGGTGAGAAGCACTAGGGGAGTAATTCCCCACCCCACCTCTCTCTCTATCCTTCTTTCTCTCTCCTAGGTTCGCCCCTTTCCTCTCTCCTCCTCCTCCCAACCACCTCCAACCCCCACCAACCTCCATTAAGGCCCCTCCACTTCCCCACACCCCATTTACTTCCCCCCTGGTTCCAAGGTAGAGCCCTCCCCATTCCAACACCATCTCCCCCATTCCAACCAAATCCTCCCCATTCCAACACAATCACCCCTCTTCCCCACACCACCTCCCATCTTCCAAGACCACTTTGAATTTGAATTCCCCTCCCCTCCAAGTCTTTGGCCGCCCCCCTCCCATCTCCATTAGGCTAGGTCGCCCCTTTCTCCACCCATTCTCCACCACCCTTGCATACCCCACCCCTCTTCCTCCAGCTGAAAACCTGCGACCTCCCCTTCTTCCTCCACCTCCCCTCTACCATTTGCACCCCTCCACACCTCTCATACCTCCCCTCCACCATTCTTCATCCACCCCTTCACCATATACTATCCCCTTCTTCTTCTTTTAGGGTCACTTGGAGGCTATGTCAAAGATGCTGTTTGCAGTCCAGAAGTAACAGCTGAACCAACAACTCGCAGCGGCCACCATGACCTCCTCCGGATGAGTTTGAAGACCCAAGAGTCACCGTTGGAAGCGTCTACCAGTATCCTTTTCAACAGAAGTGGTTTCGTCTTCATCCGAGTTATGTGCTGCCCGGGGGCTCCATTCTCCCACGACTGCGCAGAGTTGGCTCTACAGAGATCCTGATCCGGAGAGAAAGATTCACCACGACAAACCCCTGAGGAATCAGTCCAAGAGCTCTTCTTAAAAGTTCTTCATCGCCCAGTCTACTTCCATAATCAAGAAACAGAACTTCATTTGGCATTCGTGATCCAGAGTTCTCATTTTTCTCCCTCAGCTACGCAGATCTGCTACCCACAGTCTTCACCGACCTGTCACCATTGTTCTGCATCCCCTAGTCTGCTCTGACATCGTTTGGCTTCCCCGTCAGTTTTTCTGCGAAGAGGACGCGTCCACGATTCCAACGACTCTGACGGCGCTTGATTCCGAGGTCAGGAGCTGCCGGGGCGTTCTCTGCAATCTGCTGTTAGAAGTCTGCCACTGCAGGTCCGAGAATCTGAAGCTCTGTTCAAACCTCCATCCCGGTCAGCAGCGGCTCCAGAAGAAATTAAAGAAATTCTGAGGCATTCCCTTCCCAGCTATGAAGATTTTCCCACTGGTCTCATCATCAGTGAAATTTTTGAACGAGTTCTACATCAGCAACACCGACTACCTGTCCCTGTTCGGAGAGAGCAGACAGAACCGGTGATTTCATCATTCAATACTTTTAATCCTAGTTTCCCCTCCCCGCTTGGCCGGCTGAAGGCCCCTCCCTGTGTGGAGGTAATTTTGGTTGTAATATCCCTTAACCCCCACCCCAAGATCCCCCTCCTGTGAGAGGTGTAGTGTTGTAACTTGCTTGGGCAGATCAAGCTACCCCGACGCGGCGTGTGGGGATCCGCTCGCCTCCCCGCTCGCCCTCGTCTCCGACCGGGACCGGTTTCTTCAAACCGGTCGAGTAAGTGCTCAAACCATCACTCCATTTAGTGCTTGTCTTTCAATATTAGTTCTTAATTCCGCTGGTTATGCGAGTGAGAGCCCGATCCTCAAGCCCCGTTGTCTTGAGTGATCACCGTGGAGAAGTGCAACCGGTGCCTTTGGCACTTTGTCGGCCCCCTTGAATTGGGCCTCCACACCCATTGGGAATCCCCTCTTGGCCTTGCTGGCCCTCTACCAGCAAGGGCCCAACCCCTCAACCTCACCTTGGCATTGCCAAGTTACCCCGGGCTTGGGTGAGTGTCGATAGAGCGGTGGCCCAATTCGGCCCATTTGAATGCGATTGTGCTTGCTTGCATTAGGTCCGAGGTTGTGTCACATCACTTATCTGTCATGAGCAAAACATCACGTATATCAGTCATATGAGAGTAGAAAATAACAATGACTTATAGTGTTTAGCCATTATCAAAATCATGAATATCAAATAACTCAAATGACCACAGGGGCACAACAAAGGACAGAATCAAGGGTCATTAATTCATTTGACATCCTCTGGCCTTTTGGGCTCTGGAAAGGTAATCTTGCCGTAACGACAAGCCCATTCAAAAATTCTCCGAGTTTTGTCTCTCGGGAAGGAGTAAGTCCTCCTCATTTTCTCTCGCAATGAGGCCGGTTGATTGGTCGAAGGATTGGCTGGCTCCTTCATCTTTTCCTTTGCATGCCCAGAAGCGCTGAAGCTGACATCTCTGGGTTTATTTCCTCATTCTGCCAGGGTGGTGGCGGAGTAGTATTTTGCTAGGAAGGCTTCAATATCAACCGCTATCACGACCAATTGATCAAGGGATTGGACAACGAGGCCGACCATCCGTTGTTGAATCTCTTTCTTCAAACTTTGTCTGCAAACCCAGGTGGCAACCTCGTGGCTTAACGAGAACTTGCATCCCGCATAAAGGCTTCTCCATCTTTTGATGTAGTCCAGGATGAGCTCATCGTCTTCTTGCCTGTGACTGTAGAGTTCTACCCTGATCATGGGGAAGTGCTTCGGGCTTGGGTGACTGTAATGCTGAGGAAGGATACCCCCTGCTAGGTCAAAATGACACACACTTATTTCGGCTAGTTGCTTCTCCAGCCTTTCCATCTCCTGTCGTAGCCCACCGAACAACGATGGTAGCGCGGAGTCATATTGAGGGGAATCTGCTTCAGGGCATCTTCCATCGGCTGAGCTTGCGACTTCCGCAAAAAGGGAGACCATATGGACCCCGCTTTTATGGATGCCTGCTTCATGTGGTTGCGGGGGCTTCACCTCATAATCACCCACCTTCAATTCACCTTTCTCGATCAGACCTTGGGCAATATCCTTGAAGACATAACAATCTTCGATAGGGTGGCCCAGGATTCGATGATAGAGACAGAATTCAGGGTCATTACTTCTTCTGGCGTACTCTGGCCTTTTGGGCTCTTGCAAGATGACCTTGACGTAGTGGCAAGCCCATCTAAAGATTCCCTGAGTTTTATCCCTTGGGAAGGAATAAGGCTTCTTCATCTTCTCCTGCAACGTGAGGACTCGTTCTGCCAGCCAGCTAGTTGAAGGACCGGCTACTTCTTTCGCCCTCCTCTTGAGTGCATAAAAGCACTAAAGTTGATGCTCGGGGATTGATTCTCCCATCTTGCCGTGGTGGCAGAGGAGCGCCCCTGGTTCATGGATCTGCCCTGCCGGAGGTGGATACCCTCGGTTAAACCGAACAATAGTTTGGTCATTTCGTTCAACTGTGCCTTCAATATCTCGATCTCCTGCTGCTACTCATAGCATATTGCGAACATAACAACGTCGTATGGGGAGAAGTCCGGAGGGTGGCTTAGACCACTATCTTCGTCCTAATGTCCGACGGGGGTGGTGGCAACCCATCACCATGGCTATCTGGGACTGGCCCCTCAGAAGTGGATGGGACCACCTCTATATCCCTACTTGGAGGTGGGTTCGAGAGGAACACTTCTTCATTTTGGGTTTCGTCGGCCGGAGGCATATGTTGCTCTTGGCCCTTGGCTTCCTGTGCATCTGGATCTTCTGGGGGATCGTCATCGGCCGGAGCCGAGACAGATATCACGTCTGCTTCATAGAACTCTTCTGCTAAAAAACCCAAGCCAGGATGTCGGGTAATCTTCAGGAGTTCTCCATCCAGGTTCGGTGGATACCACAGATTCTTGAACATCTGATTTAAGCTTTCGGTCTAAAAGAAAGGCAGTTGTTGCCCCCTGGCCATCTTTACCACTATGCCGGATATACCCGAAAGTCCCATGATCGGGCCGACCGGGTTGTGAATTTCTTCGGGGAATTTGTAATCATCATCTCCCTTAACCGACTGCTCATCAGCCGCATAGAATATCGTGGATGGACCCTCTGGGTTGGGCACCTCTGGGACCTTCAAAAATTCGATTGTCTGATAGTCTATATCTGAAAGGGGCTTCGTGATCCCTGGAGGTACCTTTACGTACCCTGGCAAATCCTCGAGCTTCGGAACTCTTGGCTCGGAGTAAATACTGAAGGGGATTCCTCGAACCACACCGTCAACTTCAAAGATGCGTGACACTTCCTGTGGTGCCACGTAATTGGGCGGCGGTGGAGGGAACCAGTCGTCACCCTCTGCTATCTTCTTCCCTTTCTCGTTCCCTTTACTTTGAGTCGGCTGGAGGTTCTGCTTCGGCTTCTCCATGTAGAGTGAAGCCTCGAGCATATGGCATTCAAACACCTCAAAGGAGTGTAAGTCTGCAAAAATTCTTTCTTCTTTTCCATTTCGGGAGTACTTAATGCACTAGTGCAGGGTCGAAGACACTACCCGATTTTGATGCAGCCATAGTCGGCCAAGCAATGCCTTATATGAGGTATCGGCATTGATGATGTGGAACTGCACCTTGGTGGTGAAGTCTCCTAGTGACAGCTTGAACTCCGCTACGCCCATGGGGACTTCAAACTTTTGGTTGAACCCAGCTATCTTCATGTCCCGGACCTCAATCAGGTGCACATTGAAATAATGCTTCTGGTAAACCCGGTAGAGCAGTATGTTTACTGCTACCCCTGGGCCGACCAGGACCCTGTTTATAGGCTGGCCATTCAGCTGCCCCCTCATGTACAAGGGTCTATTGTGGCAGGCCGAAGGCAGAAGCATGTCTTCTTCGGCGAAGGTAATGACCGCCGCCGACTGCATTTTGGTTAAGTAGCTCTCGTAGTGTGCTGGGCTTTGCAAAGCTACAATGATAGCCTGTCGATTTTCATTGTCTAGTGAGAGTATCTCCCAGACACTGAATCTTGCCGGGATTCTTTTCAATTGTTTTAATATCCGGGTGCCAGCCCGGACGTTACCTAACTTTGCTTCTTCGGCTTTACTGTGCTTGCCATGTTCTGGTGCCGAAGGAGTCGGCAGGGAAGATGGTTTATCTTTCTTTTCGGGGGTTACCCCATCCTAACATGCCTGGTCGGCTGGTCCCTTTATCTGCAAGGGCTGCACCACAAGGGCAGCGCCCTCATCATCTTTATTCGCCGGGGGTGGCATTCCCGAGGTGGAGGCAAGGGTGCTCTTGGCCTTCGACCCGGGCGGTTGGTATGGTTGTTTGCTCTTCTTTGCGAGCATAAATTTGGCGAACGAGGGTACCACTTCGCCTACTGCATCTTCAGGGTACAAGCCCGATGGAGGCGGGACTCTCGCTCCTTTGACTTCAGGATCGGAGACATGGTATGGTTGTTCGCCCCAGAATAGTATATTGTTTTTGGACAGGGATGGACGTCCCCATCTCCTCCCAGATCTGGTGGCATGCTGGGAAGTAGAGGCCTTGGCCTGGTTTGCTTTGGCAGGCGTGAAGCATATTTCTTCTTCTTCCTCCTCTTCGGAGTTCTGGGCCATATTGACTAAGGCCGACAAGGTATTGCAGAACAAAATGATGCATTTTCTTTTATTTTTTAGCTTCTTCTTCTTTTTTTTCTTCTCTTCTTTTACAGCTGGAAGCTGTTATTAGGGAGGTTCATCCCATATGTCAGTTTCTTATGTTTCAGCTTCGACTTCTTCGGCCAATTCCAGGGATTCAAAGTGCTCCTAAGGGACATACTCCTTCAGTTGCACCGGTTGGATCTTGGGTTGTTCATATTCTTCTAACCCGTCGATGATTTCCTACAGTCGTCTGACTGTCGGGCTGACTTGTGTGTGCACCCGCAGCAGGAGCAACCTCTTCTTGTTGTCAGTCAGCCTTCGGAGGACCAACTGGGGAGTGCTTTCGTACCAGACTGGGGTTACAACTGGTGATGGAAGTTGAGGTGTGACCCCATGAATTCCGACTCCCAGGGTAGGGCGGGATGTCAGCTTTCTTCTTGTCTTCTTCGGCACCGTCTGCCAATTTCCCTGGTCCTCTGTGGGAGCCAGGACAAATGCCTCATAGGTGTGCTTTATACAAGCATCTAACACCTCTTCGGGTAGTTGTTGGTATAAGGATATCATATTTATGGTTGCCCCCATCACCAGCATCTCATGAGGGCAGGGTAGGTCCACCTTGTGTTCGCCCATCTGGAGCTCTCCCTTCTTGATCATGCCTTCAATGATGTCTTTGAAGACATAGCAATCTTCGAGGGTGTGCCTGAGCATCTGGTGGTACGGGTAAAATCGAGGATCATCTTTCCTCTTGATGTCACCGGGTCTCTTCGGCTCTGGGAGGGTAATCTTATTGTACTGGGTAGCCCATTCAAAGATGACCCGAGTCTTCTCCTTCGGAAAGGAATACAACCTCTTCATTCGGGACCATAAGGAGGCAGCTTCTTGTTGTTTGGCCTACTTGGCCGGAGGAGCACTAGCGACTCCTTTATCTTTGTCCTTCTACTTCTCGAAGTCCTTGAAGTCGATGGTATTGACTTCCTTAGGCACGGGCCGCTTATCAGCTGACTTCATCTTTTGGGATGAAGTGGCCAGTGTGGAAGAGTACCTAGAGAGGTAGGACTCAATTTCTACCACCACATTATTTAATCGATCAAATGACTTGATCTCTATCCCGATCATCTTTTTGAGAACTTCACGCTCCAAATTCTGCTTGTAGATTTGAACCACATCTTCTTGGTGTGGCGGGTGCTTACACCTCATGCTGAGGTTCTGCCATCTCTTGATGAACTCTAGGGCAGTTTCATCATTCTTATGCTTGGTGGCATAGAGTTCGATCACCGTGACCTCCCTTTCAATTACGTGGAACCGCTCCCGAAATTTCCTTTGCATATCCAGCCAGTAGTTAATGGACCCCACCCGCAAGTTCGAGTACCATTCGAAGCCAAGCCTTGTGAGTGAGGACCCGAAGAACTTCAGCAGGTCCAATTCATCGGTCGCTAGATCGCCCATCACATTGATGTAATAGGCTATGTGTTCCTTTGGCAAGCCTTGGCCATTCAATTTGTCGAACTTTGGCGGCTTGCTGACGCCAGGGGGCAATCTTTTCGCCGCGTGATGGACAAGGTAAGGCATCTTGTACACATCGAATGAGGCATATTCTTCACTGCCTCGATCGGCCAGCTTCATTTCGACTATATGCTCAATCATGAGCTTGCTAGCCATTGTCGGATCCACTGCTTCTGGGTAGAAATCAGCTGACTGCATCTATGACATTGCCAACACCATCGCCTGGGGTAGAGTGGCGGTGTCTTCGTGATGGGGAGTTGGAGGGGTTATTGGGACCATGCCCCTAGGATAGTTGAGGATTGGATGAGAAGCCATCATCTGGGGTGAACCCTGAAATTCTTCGGCGCCACGCCGGGATGTTTCTGGAGGAGGTTCGACCTGCTTCGAGACAGAAGCATGCATGATCAGCTCGCCCACTTGTCTTTTTAGAGCTTCGATCTCCTGTCGGTAGGCTTGAAGCAGCATAAATATTGCTGGATCGGGGGTATATGGGCTAGGATCTTGGTCTCCCCCTTCTATTGGAGTATCTAGAGAAGGTGTCAGCCCCTTTCCTTCGTCTTCAGTGGTGATCACGTTTGCCGCCATGGCGACCGCAACTGAGCTCGTCTCGCCGGTGAGGGCTTGTATTACCTCTACTGTGGCTCTTCCCCTTCTGGTGATGGGGCACGGCCTGTCAGCAAGCCTGGCCACTTCTTCTTGGTTTTCGGGGAGGGCCCCATACTGGCTGGCCACTCCGGCCATATTGCAAGTATAAACCCGCATCTTCTTGTTTCTTCGGGTCACTTTCCTGGTTGACTGTCCAAGGAAAGTTAGCCTGTCAAACATTGAGATTCTCGATACGGCTTCTTCACGAAGGGATGGCCCATAGCATCCTGACTCCGCGTCTTCAATATCTTTTGGGTTGACTTGTCGCTCGCGGCCTTTCTCGGCATCATTCATGGCTTCTAAAAGCCACTGAGTTCCTAGCAGGGTGTTTCCAAGGCCGCGGAGGTATCGCCGCACAGCATGAGTGATATTGTCTTGTCCTTAGGTGGGGCAGATGGTTTACGGTGATGCTTGCGCCGACGGGTTGTGGGCGAGGCGCCTCCGCTCATACCTCCTACTGTATCTTCCTTCATTTGGATAGACACTCGCCTGCCGGCCATGAGCACGGAAGGCCGATTTTTGAGATGCTTGAGCTAGTCCCTCAATCTCCTCATCTTCATCTTCCATCTTCCTCTTCTCGAGCCGGTCAGCCCTGATGGGCTCTAGTTGGGATGGGGCTGGGGCCCGCCTCTTGGGCACCCATGCTTGCTTGAATTTAGTCAGCTTTCGGGCCGACTCTTGCTTTGGCATGGACCTGGTGCGGTCCTCTCGCTCCCGGGCTAGCGCTTGGAACTGATTGTGCACCGGCACCGTCGGGATCACCCTGTCGGGCAAGACCGTGGCCTGGCGGCCATTCAGGTACACTCAGACTCCTCCGATCATCACGGATTTGCCCAAGAGGGAAAGCCAGCCTTGTTGCGTATCGGCAGTCCCTTTCACCGCCCTCCTGGCAGCTGAGGTGCACTTCTTCTTCGCTTCAATGTGGTGGACGTAACAACCCACCATCTTCACGGCTTCGGGCGTCGCCTCCATGGGGGCGACGGGCTCTGGCTCCTGGACGTCTAGGAGCTCCACGAACATAACCCCAAGGAAGTTGGGGAACCCAACGACCGTGGGAAAGTCGCCGAACTGAATCGGCACTGCTAAGTAGCCATGCTCCGCATGGCTCGCCACAACCAATGGACTTAAAGGGACATCCATTGGTTTTTCAGAAATAAATCCCTCCTGTAAATGTAAAGGTGCGGAAGTTTAGAATTTTTGAAAAGGCTGTTGGGCTCCTAATCCCGGCGATAAGATGAGAGGTAGTTCAGTCCCACCGGGAGTGCCAACTTGTTGGACACACTCATTAATCTTATGTATATCATTTTATCTTTTATCGTTTTATTAGTTTATCATTTTTTCAAGTGCAAGGTCGTGCCAGTCACATGTGTGACAATGTGCTCAGGCTTCAAGACTAGAGTGGTTCAAAGCTCGGGGTGCGCTCCGTCTAACTAACCAGATAATTGTGGGTAACGGGTCGGGACTGAAGACCCACCGCGCCATAAACGTCACGACGTTAATTACATCCGCTCAAAGAGGGGAAAACCTCTGATTAATGGCCAAGATAAGGGGCCTCATGACCTAAACATCAATTTTAATGCAAAAAATAAATAGTGTATTGAAAAGCATTGAGATTCCCCACACTAGGGTGCATAAGAACATTTGGAGTTATATTGGTCGTAAATCAATCATTTAATGTTCATACAAATATCCAGGTTGAAAACATCATAAACATCACGGTAGAAATCGAAGCATATGTATGCCGGGGCACGGTAAGTTTGTTGTTTGAAGAAACCGAAGGCGTTTGGTTAAATCCCAGTCAATGCGGTTCAAAATCAACGGAGTGTCGGCCGGGTTGCAAAGTGGGGCTATGGCCATGATGGGGTGACCCCAGGGGGGCCAAGCATGCCTTTGCAAGGATGCGTTTGATGTTCCTCCCTATACAGGGTCAAAGAGGAATTAAACTCGGACAAATGCCGCTGGGCCATTTTATTCATGTTTCGTTTGTGTATTTATCATTTTCTCTCTTCTTCTTCTTCTTCTTTTGAAATAAGGGGTTTCGGTCGACCGGTTTGGTCAGATCGGTCGACCGATAACGCCAATGCTGGAGACACTGAATGGGCAGGTCCATGCACCTATGCTTGGAACTGGGGATAGGTCAATGTTTCAGTGCGCAGCATTGGGGACCGGTCGATGAACCTACACATGGAACTATGGATAGGTCGAAGCACCTATGCATGGAACTATGGATAGGTCGATGCATCAGTGCACAACACTGAGGATAGGTCAGAGCATCAACGCACGGCACTGGGGACAGGTCGATGCGCCTATGCATGGAACTATGGATAGGTCGATGCATCAGTGCACAACACTGGGCACAGGTTGATGCACCTATGCATGGAACTATGGATAGGTCGATGCATCAGTGCACATCACTGGGGATAGGTCGATGCACCTATGCATGGAACTATGGATAGGTCGAGGCATCCATGCACAGTGTTGGGGACAGGTCGACCTGCCCAGGCTGGACAGGGCTTTTCTCTCTTTTTCTTCTCCCTCCCTTTCTTGGGGTTTGATGCAATGAAGGAATGTAAGATTCCTATCTAACAAGGATGTTATGCCCCCTGGAGCTACATGCATATGAGGCATTGATGAAAGATCATGTGTAGCTTCGGAGAATGTTTGTTGAATGCATATGAACTTGGTATGCATTGTGCAAATTTGAATTTAGGTATGCGAGGATGCATATGGGTGCCATTTCAATATAATGGGCAATGTTTGTTTTTTTTTGTCTCTCTTTTTTTTGATCTGGGAGTTGGCATTTTAAACTCAGCATTTGGTTTTGTTCTGTTCATCCTAGCTTTAACAGATCTCAACAAAGTGCGGTTGATCATTTGGAGTCCAATATGCATGAGCCCATTTGACTGAATTTCTGCTTTGATTTGGAGGGATTGGGCCCCAAACCCTTTGTTTCATCCATTCTATCTTGGCCATGATGTTCCAGCACTTTCTGAGACCGAGTTGGTTGTTGCTTCATATTAGTTGTGCAGAATTTTAGTTTTAATCTGAAGGATTGAAATTTATATCCAGAGTTCGGCCCTTACTCTGCCCATCTACGTTTTCATCAAATTCAGAAACTAGGTCTGATCACTATTCCTTCTGTGTATATATCAGTCCAGACTATATTTCAATTCTTCAGTCAACGAGCTCCATATTCATTTGTCACGTCTCGAACCGATAGCAGCGGAATGTGTCGTTTGCTCGGAACGTGACAGTTAAACAGTCGAGTCAATCAGAGCATAACCATAAGACGAGATATATATGGATAAAATAATATTTCATTTCAAATAGAAGTTGATTACAATTTGGACCCAATAAGAGAAAGACTCAATAAAGAAAAATTACAAGAGACTTATGACTAGACAAATCTTTAACGTAGACACAAGATAACTAGACTCGGGTATTCATCTAGGTTTGCCGGAGTTCTCTTCACTCTAGCCCTTGCCCATCATGTTCGGTCTTGTCGTCACTAAGGTTGTTACCTGAAAAACATTGGAAAACACTGGGTGAGCGAACGCTCAGTAGGACTTAATAACTCAAGCTCCAAGCTAGCTTAAGTGATTATCAATTTAACATGCTCATCCAGGTCATGCGAGCTATCACAATCGAGAACTATAATGGCACGAGCTATATCGATAATTCGGAGATAAATTCAAGAACTAGAATTAAAGAACTAGAAAGAGGAATAGACAAGATGATCGATACTTCCAAAAGACAATAGATAGACGGGTGAACATATCAAGGACATTCATGACGATATAACAAGTACTTTTCATAAGGTAACTCAAGAGCGTTCTTGAGGAGATAATAACAGTCACTACACTATAGCATTCACTTTCACTAGAGCTTTTGTAACTATCACTTTATGAGATTGGCCATTGTAAAAAGGTGTTCAAACACTTGTTTAATGAGTATGTAAAACACTTGTGGAAATGTCATAGACCAATTTTGCTATCTTTGGTGCAATGCCAACACCCGATCATTCATGATACCGGTACACATTTGGGCTTTGCCTCACCCATGGGATCAGATCAGGACCTCGTATTTTATACACTAGTATTGAAATGTCAATTTGTTGGGACCCATAGCCCCTCCTGTATCCAGACCCATTCCACTTAAAGTTAATGGCCAAGAATTTCAAGGATCAGGCATGTAGGAATAATAGGGTAGATTTATAGAGATTTAAGAACATACCTTGACAAGTATAGCACAATGGCACATGAAATCGAGACAATTCATGAAATCTGGGTAATTGGCACCCACTTGGCTACCACCAATTATAGAAATAGCGCACACATGTGTGGTCGCCCATTCCTGCGAACATACAGGCTCGATGAAATAGCGCCCAAGCTCAGGTTGCTATATCAGGGAAATAACGGCATTGGACAGGTCACCAGTTCCTTCGGGCATCCAGGTCAGTGTCGCCAATTGCTGGCAGAGAACAGACTTCTCAAGGAGGCTAGAAACAACGCTCTATGAGGTCTAAAGCATCACGTTTCTTCAGAGTGACGTGACCAAACACGGTGTCATGGGTTTTTAGGGTACAACCTGCTCGGCTGCCTTGAGGGAATCCAAGGCTAGCGTCGACTTACGGAGGTCTCGATGATGAAATCACCAGTCCAAAGGAAGGAATATCTCACGGAGGGCTCAAACATCACCGAGAGTTGAGGGCTATGCGAGAATCATCGTGAAACATGGGACTGTATCTACAGACTGAGAATACAGTGCCAAAATACTCACGGTTAGGGGTCAGAAACGTGATAAAATCAAGAGACATGAAATCTGTGCCCAGACAGAAAGTCGTTATTACATAAAATAGCACCTATCCATTAGGTCGATCAATCTTTTATTCATGAGAATTTAAAATAGTAAAATCAGGATTTCACACGCACTCAGACGGGCGTGCATTCCTTACTAATTTCAACAGGTTTATGATTTTTCAAGAAATAAATAAAATGGCGTCTCTGTACGAGGGCACAGGTTCTGTAATGTGCGACACATCAAGTGGTCGTTAATTCCATAAACATTTTCTTTATATATATACATACTCCAGGAACAATAATGCATGCTCACGCGAGCGCACATTCATAATATGCGACTGCGCTCTGGCCACCCATTCTTTGTCTGATGATACGCATCGGGCAGATACGATCATAGACACATATTACTATTTACAGACTGGGAGTTCTCAAAATCAGGAAAGTAAGGACACAAATAGACAGAGAAAATTATCAGAAATCCAGGAATATACATTACATGATTTTTAGGTACATGGTCCCATAGTTATTAAATTTTGAACATGCTATAATTATTATTTATCTAAAAGAATTAGCGGCAGTTGTACTGTTGCCTATTAATTAGCGCCCGTTAGAACGGTCGCAGTTTCTTGGGAATAGCGGCCATGCCATGGTCGCCAATTCCCTTTCATGCTGTACAATTCCAGAAGTTCAAAAAAAAATAAGTTTTATACATGCGAAAGCTTCGTGAAGGATTAATCTACATACTCTAATGAACTATCATAGTGATTACTTGGGTTTTGCTTGGGAGATTACCTACCTCGTGAGGTTATCATACAATGACGTAAGAGGGAAGAAGAGGACACAACAAGATGATGAAGAAGAAGATAGAGAAGAAGCCTCGCACGTTAACAACAACAGCCGCAGCACAGCAGCAGTACGTTCACGACAGGAGGAAGAAGAAGAAGAAGCTCGTTCGCCCTTCGTGTAATAACATCAGCAGACGGACGAACATGGAATGAGGGGAAGACGAGGATGACACTGGACAACGATCTCACGTACGGTACGTCGACGCGGCAATAGTAGGATCAGCAACGATGGCCCTACCATCGCCCGTGAGGGTCTTATTTATAGGGTTTTTAAGCTTTACGGATCCTACCGTGGATGTAGTGTCCTAATGGGATTTAAGTTTCCGCAGATAAATCTAGCCCTCCCATAATTTCAGCCTCCAATCATTGTTGGTTAGAACCCTAATTCCCGCATGCATGGTCGACCTCGTCCTAGAGCTTACGTAAGAACCTTTGTTGGGAGTTTAATATTTCGATAATACCTGGAGAGGGGGATTTCCGTAGCCCACCACAAAGGCAGCCCAACAAGACCCACAAGGTCCAACCGGGCGAGCCCACCCGAGTGATAGCCCACAGGGCCCACTTAGGGAAGAAAAGCCCAATAAATAAGACTCGAGGAACTAACTCTCCCCGGCGGCCTTCTAGGCTCGGAGGGCCCGAGACAACGGTCAGGTCCCAAGGAAGGTCCGGCCTAAAGCCCTCTCCCCGTCCGAGAGAGATAGGCTCCAGCCGACCTATCCAACCCCACCCTCGCCGGGCCATGCCTATCGCTCGGACATGAGCTAGCATCCCCGAGGCTCGGTAAGGCCGGTTGATTATCCACATGTGCAGCCGTTCAGAGTCCCCCGCCAGCGGGAGAGTCAGGGGAGCGGCCGGACTCCGAGGGGATAACGTTCCCACGATCAGGCCATGAAAGCCCCCGTTAAAGACGTAACTCCCGCCGGAAACCCCTCAGCTTACAGGACTCCTGAAGGCGACGCACTATTTAAGCAAGGGATACCCTCCGGAAGAAGGTAAGAGAAACAAGGCATTCACACACCCTTAGCTCCTGAGCACGATTCGCTTCACCCTCTGGTGGAGAGGATTCTCGCGCATCAGCTCTCTCCTCCCCCCATTATTGCTTCCACCATAGCTCTACTGACTTACCCATCGGAGGGTTTTCCCCCAGGGAGATCCCCTGGGCCCTCTGATACATTTCCCTCTCTTGCAGATTCATCTTCTGGTGATCCATAGCCCGCTCAGGACTCAGCGCGAGATCTCGCCTCTTCATCTGGCGCCGTCTGTGGGAAACGCACGAAGAGCCAAGATGGTGAGAAAAAGCTCAGGGAGGAGATCCGCCGGTGGGACGGGTAAGGCTGTGGCGGCGGCGGGAGTCGCCCCCTCTAGGGTCTCACAGAGCCCCCCCTCCAACGCTAGCATCCCCACCAACAGGCCACCACCCCCCCCCCCCCGGCGGAGACAGGGGCACCCCTCGACGGTGGCGCCAATGCCTTCCGAGCCCTCAACGAAAAGATGGACGTCCTCGTGGAGCTCATGAGGGCCCAGGCGGCCAGGGACGCAAGGTCACGCGCCCCGTCAGGAAGTCCCCCTCGAAGGAGTGCGACGCAGCACACCGCCGGAGGCCGCTTCACCCTCCGCAGCCGACAGCTCCTCCGCAACGACGTCGGAGGACCCTCGCAAGCTCCGCCTGCGGAGCAAGAGGCTTCCTCCATGCCGAGGAGAGGGAAGCAGGGGGCGAGGCCGTCACGCCCGGGCACTAGTGCCCCGGGAGATCCCCAAGACGCCCCCCCAGCCCCACGGTGCGACTGCAGCCAGAGCTGTCCCTCCGGCTGTGGGATTTCGAGAGACGGTTCGCAGAGCAAGAGCGCGCCCTCTGCGCCCTGCAAAAGACCTCTCTCCCGGAGGACGAGGAGAAATCCCCTTTCTCCGAGTACATCTTGAAGGCAGAGGTCTCTCCCAGAGCCTCCATTCCAACCTTCAAACTCTACAACGGCCAGGGCGACCCAGCCGACCACTACGATAGCTTCGACGCCCTGGTGACCCTTCATGGAACGCCGGATCCCATCAAATGCCGAGCCTTCGCGGCCACCCTGGTCCAAGGTGCTCAGGCATGGTTCCGGGCCCTCGCCCCTGGGTCCATTCGAGACTTCAGGCAATTCGGGTGAATTTTCAAGGAGAGTTTCGCCGGTAGCGCCCCCCCAAGGTCAGTAGCGGGGCTCCTGGCCCTCAAACAGGCGCAAGGGGATAGGCTCCGGACTTACGTCCACTGATTTAAATCGGAAGCCCTCAGGATCCCCCGCCTGGATGTGGCCTCAGCCACAACCGCACTGACCGGGGGCACCCGGGATGAGAATCTCCGCCGCGAGCTTGTCCTCCACCCTCCCTCGACCCTTGCCGAGCTAGTGACTCTGGCACTGCGCCACGCCGAGTGCGAAGAAGTACTCAGCACCTGCCGAGACGCAACCGGCTCGGGTCGGGAGGGGGACAAAAAGCGGACCTCCGAGCCAAACCCTGGCTCGAGTAAGAAGCGTGATCGAGAAGGAGAGCGCAAGAGAAAGTACGAGCGGTACACCCCCTTGACCGCGCCAGTCTACGAGATCTATGAAGACATCAGAGACTCGGGACTTCTCCGCCAGCCCGAGCCAATGAGGTCGAAGAACCGCAAGTGGGACAAGCATTGCCTGTTCCACGGCGACCACGGGCACCACACCGGAGATTGCCATCAGCTCCAGGACGAGATCGAGCGCCTCATCCGTCTGGGGCATCTAGCCCGGTTCACGACCGAGCACAAAGAAGACCGAGACACCGTAGAGGAGATCGACAACACCCCCCGAGGGGTCCACATCAACGTCATCTCCGGAGGAGCGGCATCGGGCGGCGACACCAGCCGAGGAAGGAAATGTCATGCTGAGCGAGCCTCAGAGCCCCCCAGAGGCCCGCCGATGGAGCCCCAGGTCATAGTCTTCTCCGACCAAGACCTGGAAGGGCTGAGCACCCCGCATGACGATGCCCTCATTATCTCGGCCACGATAAATCACTGTAATGTAGACAGGATTTTGGTTGATAATGGGAGCGCCCCCGATGTATTATCTTATGACTGTTTTCTCAAGATGGGGGAAGACCCATCCAAGCTCCGCCCGATCCGAACGCCCCTTTGCGGGTTTAATGGCCTGGCCACCTACCCCGAGGGAGCCCTAAGCCTGCCGGTCACTATCGGCACCCCACCCAAAACCGTTACGGTCATAGTGGACTTCATAGTGATTAAAGGTATGATAGCGTACAACGCCATTTTCGGCCGAAAATTTCTCAGCCGAATAAAGGCCGTACCATCTACCTATCACCAAAAAATGAAGTTTCCCACCAAAAACGGGTTGGGGGAAGTCCGAGGTAACCAGGCCACGGCTAGAAGGTGCTACAACATCTCGGTGGAATCCTCAAGGCCGGACGGGAAGGATAAGGGCCCCAGGGGAGTCGAAGGAAAAGCCGTGACCACCGAGCCCGGTGGCGAGCTATTAACGGTATTCCTGAACGACGACCCGGCCCTAGGAGTAAGGATCGGCGCCGACCTACCACCAGAGGAACAACATCAATACAAGAAGTTTCTTTCTGAGTATGTTCGGGTCTTTGCTTGGTCCGATGATCAACTCCCTGGTATACCAGAGGAAACTGTGATGCACAAGCTCAACCTCGATACCACCGTGAGACCCGTACAGCAGCGGAGAAGGAAGCATGCGCCCGAGAAACAGGCGATCATCAAGGCGCAGGTCACCAAGGGACAAGAGACTGGTCTTTTCAGACCGGTCCTATACCCAACGTGGCTAGCCAACGTGGTCCTGGTGCCGAAGACCACAGGCAAGTGGCGAATGTGCGTAGACTTCACCGATCTGAACAAGGCCACCCCCAAGGACTGCTATCCGCTACCGAGCATCGACCAACTGGTTGACTCAACCTCGGGCAACGAGATACTCAGTTTCCTGGATGCCTATTCAGGTTATCATCAGATCTGAATGAGCCCTGAAGATGTTGAGAGGACCGCCTTCATCACCGACTACGGCGTGTACTGCTACACCCGGATGCCCTTCGGATTGAAGAATGCTGGAGCCACATACCAGCGACTGGTCAACCATATGTTCGAGGGACAGTTAGGTCGGAACGTCGAGGCCTACATCGACGACATGCTCGTCAAGACCCTGAGGGCCCAAGACCACTTCACCGACCTCGCCGAGACTTTCGGCACCCTCCTGAAGTACAGCATGAAGCTCAACCCCGCCAAGTGCGCCTTTGGAGTAAGATCCGGGAAGTTCCTGGGTTTCCTGGTCACTCAGCGAGGGATCGAAGCCAACCCCGACAAGGTCCAGGCCATCCTGGACATGCGCCCGCCCACGTGTATTAAAGACGTCCAGCGTCTGACAGGGCGTGTCACTGCTCTCAGTCGTTTCCTGTCCCGTGCGGCCGAACGATGCTTGCCCTTCTTCAAGCTGATGAGGGGGCCCAAGGTAGCATCTGCTATGTTCGCATGGGATGAGGAATGCCAGACAGCGTTCGCCGAGCTCAAAGAGTTCCTGCCTTCGCCCCCGGTGCTTTCCAAGCCTGTCCCGGGCGAGGTCTTGTTGCTCTATCTCTCGACGACGCCATCAACGGTCAGCTCGGTCCTAGTCAGAAATGACTCGGGAGTCGAGAGGCCGGTCTACTACACCAGCAAGGTGCTCAACGAGGCCGAGTAGAGGTACCCCGCAACTGAGAAACTCGTGCTAGCGTTGGTTACCTCCGCAAAGCGCCTCCGACCCTACTTCCAGGGGCATCCCATCACCGTGCTAACCGGCGAACCACTGAAGATGATTCTGGCCCATCCCGAAGTCTCGGGACGACTCGTTAAATGGGCCATCATGCTCGGGGCCTACGACATCTCTTATCGGCCGCGATCAGCTATCAAAGGACAAGCACTCACCGACTTCATCGCCGAGAGCACCGTTCCGGTCGAGGACAGGCCTCCGACGGCAACCGGGCCAACCTGGGAGCTGTTCGTCGATGGATCGTCCAACTCGGTCGGTAGCGGCGCAGGGATCCTCCTAAAGTCCCCCGAAGGAATAGAGCTGCAATACGCCCTAAAGTTCAACTTTCTGGCGTCCAACAATGCTTCCGAGTACGAGGCCCTTATCTAGGGAGCCCGCATGGCCCGACGGTTGGGGGCCGAGCGAGTCAGGATCCACACCGACTCCTAGCTAGTTGCAAGCCAGGTCAGTGGCGAGTATGAGGCTCGGGAGGCACCTATGATCAAATACCTCCAGTTGGTCCGGAGCTTGGCCCAGCAGTTCGAGGAATTCGAGGTAGTCCGAATAGCTCGAGAGCAAAACTCTCGGGCGGACGCTCTCTCCCGACTGGCCTCCTCCCTAGACCCGGAAGGTACACGATCGGTCCTCCTAGAAGAGCTCGAGCGCCCGAGCATAGACTTGGAGCTCCTCGCCATTGACTCGGCCACTCCCGGTGACTGGCGCTCCCCCTACCTGTCCTGGCTACGGGACTCCCAGGAGCCCTCCGACCCTTGGGAAGCCCGCCGAATGAAGTACCAAGCTCGGCGCTTCGTCATCCTCGACAATGCTCTCTACCGAAGATCGTTCTCCGGGCCTCTTCTGAAGTGTCTTGGTCCCGACGAAGCAAGCCAAGCTATTGAAGAGATTCATCAAGGCCTGTGCGGAGCACATTCAGGAGGTCGGTCGCTGGCCAGAATCCTGCTAAGGCAAGGGTACTGGTGGCCGACCCTGCAGCGCGACTGCACGGCTTACGTACAACATTGCGACCGTTGCCAGCGGTTCGACCATTTGGTCCATCAGCCGGCCACGAAACTTATCGCCCTGACCGAGCCCTACCCCTTCGCTCGGTGGGGGATCGACATCCCCGGGCCATTCCCAACGGCTCAATCCCAGAAGAAGTTTATCATCGTCGCCATCGACTACTTCACCAAGTGGATCGAGGCTGAAGCTACAGCAAGGATCACCGAGACAGTCGTCTGGGGCTTCGTTTGGAAATCGATCATCTGTCGCTTTGGCATCCCCCGAGTGATAGTGAGCGATAACGGGCGGCAATTCGACTCTCGGTACTTTCGAGACAGATGCGTCGACCTAAATATCCGCAACCACTTCACTTCGGTCGCCCACCCTCAGGCCAACGGGCTGGTTGAAAATGCCAACAAGACCATCTTGAAGGGCATAAAAACCAGACTCGGCAAGGCTAAGGGTAGCTGGCTCGAGGAACTGCCTAGCGTACTATGGTCGCACCGAACGACCCCTAGGATGGCAACCGGTGAGACCCCTTTTCAGCTGGTATATGGCACCGAAGCCGTCGTTCCGTTAGAGATCGCCATTCCGTCTCTCCGAGTGATCAGCTTTTCGCCCGAGGCAAACGAGCAGAAGTTGATCGAGAACCTCGACCTGGCAGACGAACTCCGAGAGATCGCGAACGTCCGAGCTACAGAATACCAGCGCCGCCTCACTCGGTACTATAACGCCAAGGTCCGAGGCAGACAATTCCAACCAGGGGACTTCATCCTCAGGAAGACCGAAGCCTCTCGACCACTGGGGGCGGCGGGCAAGCTATCCCCCAACTGGGAAGGCCCCTACCGAGTGATCGAGACGCTCGGGAAAGGTGCGTACAGGTTGGCCACAATGGAAGGGGAACCCATTCCCCGGACATGGAACGCAACCACACTACGCAGATTTTATTTCTGAAAGCTATATCAACAAATCGGGTGAAATAAAACCCCCTTTTTTTTGCATTCATACAAGATAACTGTTGGTACATCAGAAAGGCAACTGCCAGTACATTACATAGTGAAAAGTAAAAATCCATCAAGCACCGCGGCAAACGGCCATCGCCCGGCCGACCCGGTCTTGACCTTCTCGCATCCAGCCACTGACTCTGCCTCGCGTAGAAACTGGCTCGGACAAGAGATGGTCGACCCAGTTGGCTCGGGTGGACCGTGACAAAGGTGACATAGGGACAGCAAGGAGAAGGCCACCTTTCACGCGAGGAAGGCTACCTTCCAAGTTGGCAACAACCTGGAAAAAGGAGCGCCGTGAAGGTCTCCTCTCTGCCAATCTACCAACTCTTTGGAGGCGAACAGAAAGCAAGCAGCCCCCGAAGAGTGAAAGAAATGAAGAACAAAAGAGAGAGAAAGAGGCTGCAGACAGAGGTGAGGAAGGAACTGGAGCCGCCTCCTCCCCTCCCACGGAGGGGAATGGCGGCTGGCATCCCTAACTCCCCCGTCCGCCCTCCATCTCGGCGTCCGCCCGGAAGCGTCATCGGAGCCAAGAGGAGGCAAACGGCGTACCCCCGCACGTCGAAGCCCTCTCCAGATCCGCGCGGCGACCGTCGGACCCGTCTCATGCACGCGCGGTGACCGTGGGACCCGACCGATATTCCAGGACAGCTGGAACCGGCCGCTCCCCGTCGTCTGCGGCGTCATCTTCTGAAGGGTCCTCCATGCTCCGATCACGGCGGCGCAACGCAGAGCGAAAACGAGGGAACAAGAGCAGACCGCCGGCGAGAGTCCTAAGTGTTAAAAGGGAAGGAGCACCCTGCGGTCCTTTTTATAGGCCAAGGGAGGCCACGCGCCTTAAATGACTCCCCCCTCGAAAACACGCTACAGGACCTCCCCTGGAAGGTCACCTCCAATTCCTCGGCCCCCGCCCTAGCGGGATTTGTGAAGCGCCTCGACTTTCAAAGCATGGTGGAATGAAAGGACGCCCTGCCAGAAGTCTCCCGAATCGGCATGCGAAAATGGTGCAGAAAATATCGGCACCTTCCAACTGCCCCCGATACGCCAGCCAAATCACGGCAAAGATAACGATCAAACGAAGTAAGTCCTTTATTGCCTCCCATAAAGAAATCCTCTTACAGAAGGAAAAACAGACAAAAAGGGGAAGGGGCAAAATAAAGCATAATACATAAGGCCTCGGGCCCACTTTGAAGCTCGGGAACAGCAGTAGGGGACGCGTCACCCCCGGTACCTTCGGTGACGGCCGGCCCGGACACTGACCTCGCCTGTGCGAGAACTGTCCCGGTCATGAGCCCTCCTGGAGCCTCCGGAGTTGGTGACCCCGCTGGAGGTGACTCCTCCGGTTCTTCCCCGGCCGAGGATGAGGAGCTGGAAACTGACTCATCCGAGTCATAACTCTGGCCGTAAGGAAAATCACCCCCCGGCAAGGTGCTCATTGGCATAGCTCATCGCCCGGCGATAGCCCTGCCTGAATCCCTTTTGAGCACCCCGGCGGAGCGCTACCTCGTAGTAGGGGAGGGCAGCTTTAATCAAGTCGGCCGAGTAAGCCTCCGAGCCTTTGTACCGCTCGATCGCCTCGGCCTCGACCTGCCCTACCCTTCCGGCAAGCTCAACCCGAGCCCGCTCCGCCTCGGCCGCAAGCTCTTCCGCCCTCGCCAGACGCTCCTCTAGCTCGGTCATCCTCCGCTCGGCTTCGATCGTCCGGCCCTCCGTCTGGAGGATGAGCGTCAGCGCCACATCCTGCAGCTCGATGTGGCGCTGACGCTCATCCTCCAGACGTTTGCTCTTCCTCTCGAGCGATTCTTGGGCCCTTGCTAGCTGCTCGGCCAGCGCCTCAGCTTCCCGTCGGCTCGACCGCGCCAACTCCCTGAATGCAAGGAACTCCCGCCGGAGCCCCTCATGCTCCCCCTCGAACCGGGCTAGTTTCCCCTCGCACCCACCAAGGGTCCAGGCGAGCCTCGACCGTTCCGCCTCCGTCCGGGCGTGCGCCTCCGCCATCACGGCCGCTGTCCGAGCTATGACCAGGCCGCCCTCCATCAAGACATCAAGGACCCCGGCGGGGGTGTTGCGCCTTTCTCCCCCCCTCTCGGTGATCGACCGGCAGAACCGGTACAAGTCGCCCGAGATACCGAGCCTGTCCAGAGGCTTCGGCAAAGGGGACCGCTCCACCCCGGGCACCCCGCCAGAAGAGCCTGTTCGGGCAGCGAAGCTGACCGCCCCGCGCGCCACGGTCGGTTGGGGTTGCGGCGCCTCCCCAGGCGAACCCCCACCCTCGACCGGCGCCGCGGGATCAACCGCACCAGAAACTGCCGGCACTTGGGGTTGTGACGCCCCCGCGGGCGGACCCCCATCCGCGCCGACCGATCCCTCGGTCCCGGCACCGGCCACATCGGCATCGGCCCCCTCTGCCCCCACAGGGGGGAGAGCCGACCCATCACCTCCCTCTGAGGGGCCCCTGGTCTCCTCGGCCCCCTCTCGCCCGGCGGATGGGAGAGCCAGCCCGGAGAGGTCGGCCCCATCCTGCCCCCGAGAGCGGAGCGCCGCCGAGCCAGAATCGCGCCCGACGGCGGTAGTAAAACCGGCTTTCTTGGCCCTTTTCCTGGCCTTCGCAGCCTCCCGCAGTTTCCCCGCCAGGGGATCCTTGCGCTTCAGGCCGATCGATCGAGAAGACCCCTCGGGGGCCACCCCCTTGCCCTTATCTCGGGCATGGACGCGACCCACCGGGGCATCAGGCTCATCGGCTGCCGAGTCATCTCCCAGATCGATGACCTCAGCCGCCTCCTCCAGCGACTCCCGCCTCGCGTCTGCAACAAGGAGAAGCCCCAGTCAGGAGGAGGAAAGAAGCTACCTCTCCAAAAAAGAAAAAGAGGAAAAAAGCCTCAAGGGCTGTACCTGTCGACGTCAACCGCGAGAGAAGACACCGTTCGATGTTCTCCGGCGTCACCAGCTCCTCGGTCGATCGACGGTCCTCCAGTAGACGAGCCACCTGCTGCTCCACGTGGGGAGGGAACTCCTCCTGGCGAGGGGGTAGATTCGGATGAAAGTTGGGCGAGGTCCGACATCTCCAGATCTCGTCCGTCGCCACCACCTTCACCCAGAAGAAGTGGGTCTTCCACCCCTTGTGCGAGGAGTCCTTCGCCGCAAGCGAGATGCAGCTCCTATTCCTCCGCGCCTGGATGAAGTAGAAGCCTTTTCCCGCCGACGGGTGCGCTTTCAACTCAAAAAAGAAATGGAAGAGGTCCAAGGAAGGAAAAATATCGTGCTGACGACAAAGAATCCGGAAGGCCGAGAGCAGCAGATATGAATTGGCCACCAACTGAATAGGTGCCAACCGGAAAAAATTAAGAAGTTGCAGCACGAAAGGATCGAAAGGGAGCCGAAATCCACTCTTCCAAGCCAGAAGGAAGGTGCAAATGTGCTCATCACGATCATCCAGACTCGTCTCGTACGAAGTGGCGGCAACAAAGCTGTATCTGAGAGGCAGGCGGAAACGATGCTCCAGCCTCCGCACCTCCGCTTCCCCCAACTCACTACAGTTGGGGACGGGTTCCCACCTCACCGGCACAAGTTCCGGACTCTGATCCGCCATCGAGTCGGGAGGAGATCCCTCGTACGAGCTCGAAGACTCCGGGGGAGAAGGAAGTTGCCTGACCGCCTCTGCGGTTATCCTCGCCAACTCCTCGAACACCGCCGTAAGGCTCCGCGTCTCCGCTGTGCTCTCACGGCGCATCAAGAAGCAAGGAAAGCCTAAAACCCTGGAAGCCTAGAACGATGAACAGCGCCCCCTAAAAACCCCTGAGGGTGGCGGCGCGCCGTTCCGTGCTCTGAGAAAAAGGGGGGCCCCTTCGTTTCGAATCCGTCAGGATCATCATTACGGGCCTCGGCGACCGCTATAAGCGGCTCCATAACGCCAACAGAATTCCACCCACATGAGCCACGCCGGTCCAAAGCCTCGAAAAACTACTCATCCGAGCCTCCTTGGCTCGGGAGTAGGAGGGGGACAAGTGGAGAGGGGGATTTCTGCAGCCCACCACAAAGGCAGCCCAACAAGACCCACAAGGTCCAACCGGGCGAGCCCGCCCGAGTGATAGCCCACAGGGCCCACTTAGGGAAGAAAAGCCCAATAAATAAGACTCGAGGAACTAACTCTCCCCGGCGACCTTCTAGGCTCGGAGGGCCCGAGACAACGGTCAGGTCCCAAGGAAGGTCCGGCCTAAAGCCCTCTCCCCGTCCGAGAGAGATAGGCTCCAGCCAACCTATCCGACCCCACCCTCGCCGGGCCATGCCTATCGCTCAGACATGAGCTAGCATCCCCGAGGCTCGGTAAGGCCGGTTGATTATCCACATGTGCAGCCGTTCAGAGTCCCCCGCCAGCGGGAGAGTCAGGGGAGCCGCCAGACTCCGAGGGAATAACGTTCCCACGATCAGGCCATGAAAGCCCCCGTTAAAGACGTAACTCCCGCCGGAAACCCCTCAGCTTACAGGACTCCTGAAGGCGGCGCACTATTTAAGCAAGGGATACCCTCCGGAAGAAGGTAAGAGAAACAAGGCATTCACACACCCTTAGCTCCTGAGCACGATTCGCTTCACCCTCTGGTGGAGAGGATTCTCGCGCATCAACTCTCTCCTCCCCCCATTATTGCTTCCACCATAGCTCTACTGACTTAGCCATCGGAGGGTTTTCCCCCAGGGAGATCCCCTGGGCCCTCTGATACGTTTCCCTCTCTTGCAGATTCATCTTCTGGTGATCCATAGCCCGCTCAGGACTCAGCGCGAGATCTCGCCTCTTCAATACCCATTATGTATTTATGTGTTTTAAGTGTAAAGCCCACTAATTACTTTTCTTCTTTTAAGAATTCAAAGCCCACTCGTTTTAGACGTAGCCCTTTTCAAGGTCCAAAAACCCATTAGTTCTTTTAAAGGTTCAAAGCCCATTATCGGTTAAGGCCCATTAACTATATGTAATGAATTAAATGTCTAAATCTTTAGTAAAACCCTTTTTGGAAAGTTCAAGCCCATTAGTTATGATCAAGGCCCACTAATACGTGAGGCCCATCAATATATTCCATGAAGGTTTTAAGGGTTTATGTTTTATAGTTTGGGGTTGGGCTTTTAGTCTTGTAAACTAACATGTGTTGAGCCTTATCCTTTATTAAGGCCCACTAATTATATTTGTTAAAGTTATAATAAGTTTTAACTAAATTATTTAGTCGGACTCTATATATATATAGAGAGAGAGATCTTAATTCTTATAACTTTACTTATTTATCTAAATTGTTGAATTTTTACGTTGTCTCGGGTATCAGAGTCGGGTTCGATCCTATGACACTTTACTCAATTATTTATTATATCTCTATTAAGGCCCATTACCTATTTAGACTAATTCTTTTATCAAAATTTTTTATTTTCAAATTTATTTTATGACTAATAATAATAATTTATTCTTTATAAATTTTCGGGGTGCTACACCCTCCCCCACTTAAAAGAATTTGGTCCCCAAATTCACATGATTCCTTTCCGTACTAGTGGGGTAAAATCCCCATATCCAAAACATGTACTCTAGCTAGATCATTCTCATAACATGCTAAGTGCTAAGATCACCATATTTGATTCATGCAATTATAGATGAGATAGGTTTACAGAGTTACCTTCCAATGCTTGCGGCACTTCTTCCTTTAAGAGTGGACAACGAGCGATCTTATGATCTTTGCTTCCGCAACGGATGCATTTCCCGAGTTTATACCAACACTTGTCCGGGTTGTGCCTCCCTTTCTTGCAATGCTCGCACTTCTCCTTGGCCGGAATAATTTGTTGATCATCATTCTGGGGTTTCTTGTCCTTACGGAAACCGTTACCTCCATTGGACCTCTTCATGCCGTCTACGGGTTCCTTGTTCTTGGATCCATTGGCTAACTCCTTTTTAGCGACTTTCCCTTTGATTCGCTCCATCATATCTATAGCATCTTCCAAGAGTTGCGCTTTCCTAACCATCTCCGTATAACTTTGGATTTCCAGCGGAGCTAATTGAGGAATAAGCTCCACCTTTAAACCATTCATAAATCTTCTCGCTCTCATCTTCTCCGTGCAGACTAAGTGTGGTGGATACCGGGCTAATCTAGAAAACTTCGCTTCATAATCTGCTACCGTTAAACTTCGGTGTTTTAGTGCTGTGAACTCCATCACCTTCTTCTCATGAATTCTTTTCGATAAATACTTCTCATTAAAGTGTTCTAAGAACTCTTCCCATGTGACTTGATCGTTGGGCAAGATCACTTCCACGGATCCCCATCATGCCCTAGCATCCTTCTCTAGTTGATAAGTTCCTAATGGTACCTTCTCTTGGTCGGTACATTGCATCACCTTAAAGGTCCTCTCTATTTCTTGCACCCAATCTTCCGCCTCATCGGGGTTGGTAGACCCACTAAACTTAGGGGGATTCATCTTGGAGAGGGGGATTTCTGTAGCCCATCTAAGAGCGGCCGAACTAGGTCCAGCGAGACCAAACGAGGCCCAGCTGATCTAAGTGACCGCCCTGCAGGGCCCACTTAGCATAAAAGCCCACTAAGATCACTCAGGATCAAGCCCTTCCTCGGCGGCCATTAGGCTCGGAAGGCCCGAGCGTCGGTCCGGTCGGAGGAAGACCCAAGCCTGACCTATCCCCCTCGCCGGGATAACGGCTAGCGCCCCGCACCCACTCCGACCGAGCCTCATCCGAGCTATGCTTATCGCCCGGATAGGGCTGGCACTCTTCATACTTGGGACGACCGACGATTACTTATCCACGCCGCCGTTGAGAGCCCTTCATGAGCAGGAGTTCACAAAGATAAGGGACCCACGAATCCTCAAGGTTATAAAGAGTCCACGATGAGGACGTAAAGAGCCCACGTCAGGGACGTAACCCCCGCCTAAAACTCCTCAGCTTACGGGACTCATGGGGCTGGTGCACTATTTAAAACTGGGACTCCCTCCAACGAAAGGTAAGGCCAACACACGCCTAAAATTCCCTGACCAGGAGCCACTTCACCACTTTGGTGTAGAGGGATCTCGTGCATCTCTTTCCTCCTCCCTTCAAAGCTTCCACCATTGCTCTACTGACTTAGGCGTCGGGGGTTTTACCCAGGGAACCATCCCTGGGCCCCCTAACCTATTTCTTCTCTTTGAAGTTCACTATTCAGTGATCATCTCCTCCAGCTCAGGACTAGCGTGAGATCGCCCCTCCTCATCTGGCGCCGTCTGTGGGAAACGACCAAAGAGCCAGTATGGTGCGAAGAAGTTCAGGGAGGAGGTCCGCCGGCGACAGGGGAAAGGCCATGGTGGTGGCGGGAGAAGGCCCCTCTCAGGCCTCACAAAACCCTCCCTCCAATGCCAACACCCCAGTCGACGGACCACCCCCTCCTCCCGCGACGGTGGAGCCACCACCCAACGGGGGCGCTGACTCTTTCCAAGCCCTCAACGTAAAACTGGACATCCTCGTGGAACTCATGAGGACCCAGGCGGCCAGGGAAGGAAGGTCATGCGCCCCTGCGGAGAGCCCTCCCCGGGAGAACACGTCCCAGCACACTGTCGGAGGCCGCTTCACCCTCCGAGGCCGGCAGCTTATTCGTAACAGGTCAAGAGGACCTTCACAAGCCCTTCCTACGGAGCAAGAGCCTCCTCCACGCCGAAAAGGGGAAAACTTGGGGCACGCCATCTGAACCTAGAGACCGAAGTCCCCGGGGAACGCCAAGACAGCCCCCCCAGCCCCACGGCATAGCGACAGCCAGAATTATCCCTCTGACTGCGAGAGTTCGAGAGGCGCTTCGCAGAACAAGAGCACGCCCTACGCACCTTACAGAAGGTCTCTCCAACGGAGGATAAGGAGAAATCACTATTCTCCGACTACATCTTGAAGGCAGAGGTATCTCCCAGAACCTCCATTTCGACCTTCAAGTCTTACGATGGCTAGGGCGACCCGGCCGACCACTACGACAGCTTCGACGCCCTGATGACCCTTCACGGAGCGTCCGGCGCCATGAAGTGTCGAGCCTTTGTGACCACCCTGGTCCAAGGTTCCCAAGCATGGTTCCGGGCCCTCGGCTCCGGATCCATCCGGGACTTCAAGCAATTCGGGCGAGTGTTTAAGGAGAGTTTCGCCGACATCGGCGCCCCAAGGTCAGTAGTGGGGCTATTGGCTATCAAACAGGAGCAGGGGCAGAGACTCCGGGATTATATCAATCGATTTAAGTCGGAAGCCCTGCGGATCCCCCGCCTGGATGTTGCCTCGGCCATAACCGCGCTGACCGGGGGCACCCGCGACGAGAACCTCCGCCGTGAACTTGTCCTCCACCCTCCCTCGACCCTTGCTGAGCTAGTGACTCTGGCTTTGCATCACGCTGAGTGCGAAGAAGTCCTCAGCGCATGCCGAGGCGCAACCGGCTCGGGTCAGGAGGGGGACAAGAAGCGAGCACCCAAGCCAAGCTCGGGCCAAGGAAAAAGGCGGAATCGAGATGGGGAGTGCAAAGAACCGTCCCAGAAGTACGAGCGATACACTCCCTTAACCGCTCCGGTGTATGAGATCTATGAAGACATCAAAGGTTCGGGCCTCCTTCGCCAACCCGAGCCGATGAGGTCGAAGGGTCGCAATCGCAGCAAGCAATGCCTGTTCCATAGCGACCATGGGCATCATATCGGCGATTGTCACGAGCTCAAGGATGAGATCGAGTGCCTCGTCTGCCAAGGACACCTATCCCGATTCATGGCCGGGTAGAAGGAAGACCGAGACGCCCCAGAGGAGATCGATAACACCCCTCGTGGGGTCCACATCAACGTCATCCATGTTGGAGCTGCATCAGGTGGAGATAGTAGCCGAGGAAGGAAGCGTCACGTTGAGCGGGTAGGCCGAGCCACTGAGCCTTCCAAGGCCCCGCTGAGTGAGCCACATGTCATAGTCTTCTTCGACCAAGACCTGGAAGGGCTGACCACCCCGCATGACGACGCCCTAGTTATTTCGGCTACGATAAACCGTTGTAACGTAATAGAATTCTAGTTGACAATGGAAGCGCCCCTGATGTATTGTCTTATGAGTGTTTTCTTAAGATGGGGGAGAATCCGTCTAAACTCCGCCCGATCCGAACCCCCCTTTGTGGGTTCAATGGCCAGGCCACTTATCCCGAGGGAGCCCTAAGCCTGCCGGTTACTCTCGGCACCCCACCCAAAACTATTACGGTTATGGTGGACTTCATAGTGATCAAGGGTATGATAGCATACAATGCAATCTTCGGCCGAGGGATCCTTAGCCGAATGAAAGCGGTGCCCTCTGCCTATCACCAAAAGATGAAGTTCCCCACTAAAAATGGGGTGGGGGAAGTCCGCGGCAACCGGGCGATGGCCAGAAGGTGCTATAATATCTCAGTCAAAGCCACAAGGCCGGCGTAAAGAACAAGGGCCCCCGGGAAGTCGAGGAAAAACCCGCAACCTCCGAGCCTGGAGGTGAGTTGCTAGCGGTTTTCCTAAACGATGACCTGACCCCGGGAGTAAAGATTGGAGCCGACCTACCATCTGAGGTTCAGCAGCAGTACAAAGAGTTTCTTTCCATGTACATCCGAGTCTTTGTATGGTCTGATGATCAACTCCCCAGAATATCGGAGGAGACGGTGATGCATAAGCTCAACCTCGACCCGACCGTGAAGCCCGTACAACAACGCAGAAGGAAGCACGCGCCAGAGAAGCAAGCGATCATCAAGGAGCAAGTCACCAAGGGGTAAAAGACTGGTCTTTTTAGACCGGTCCTGTACCCGACGTAGCTGGCTAACGTCGTCCTGGTGCCAAAAACTTCAGGAAAGTGACGAATGTGCGTGGACTTCACCGACTTGAACAAAGCCACACCAAAGGACTGCTATCCATTGCCGAGCATCGACCAACTGGTTGACTCAACCTCGGGCAATGAGATACTCAGCTTCCTGGACACTTATTCAGGTTCCCACCAGATCAGAATGGATCCAGAAGACATCGAGAAGACCGCCTTCATCACCGACTTCGGTGTATACTGCTACACCCGATGCCTTTCGGGTTTAAGAACGCTGGAGCCACGTACCAGAGGCTAGTCAATCATATGTTCGAAGGACAGCTCGGTCGGAATGTCAAGGCTTATATTGACAACATGCTCGTTAAGACCCCCAAGGCCGACGACCACTTTGCCGACCTAGCAGAGACCTTCGACACCCTCCTGAGGTACAATATGAAGCTCAACCCCACCAAGTGTGCCATCGGAGTAAGGTCCGAGAAATTCCTGGGTTTCTTATGTTGGAGTTAGATGGAAGGCTCTATCACCACAGGATGTGGATCTAGAGGGGGGGTGAATAGATCAACTGGCTATTTAAAAAATTATGCCTAGAATCAAATGCGGAATTAGAAGAGCAGTAGACGAACACAACCAATGCGCTGAAAGAAACACACAAGAGGCACAAGGCTTTGTGGTGGTTCGGTCAATCCGACCTACGTCCACCCCACATTCAACTCGAATGTGGATTACTGCTGATACACAGCTTCAAACCGTTGGGCTTTACAGCTTGCCAACAACGGCTGGGGCTTACAGCTTATCCCGACCAGAGGAACACCCTCTGCAACAGCTGAGCATCACAGCTTGCTCTGCTGGGCATTACAGCTTAGCCGACCAGAGGAATGCCTCTGCAACAGCTGAGCATCACAGCTTGCTCTGCTGGGCATTACAGCTTAGCCGACCAGAGGAACGCCTCTGCAACAGCTGAGCATCACAGCTTGCTCTGCTGGGCATTACAGCTTAGCCGACCAGAGGAACGCCTCTGCAACCCGCTGCCTCACAGCTTGAAACCGCTGACTAACAGCTTGATCGAACAAGAGTTTTCAAAGGAAAATAACAAAGACTGAAAAGCAAACGAAACATACAATCGAATGGAAGAAAGCCAAAAATGACTGTAGCTCAAGGTTGAGCAGTATCAGCTCTGGTAACTGGACCAAGAGACTGATTCACAAACTCTCACGATAACTCTCTCAACTCATCTCTCTTCTTCTTCTTCTCTCCTTTTCTTCTTCTCTGCTTTTCTTCCTCTCACAGTGGATCTCGGTGGCTGCTTGTTTCAGACTGGATGTATATAGTTCGCCAACTTCGATCAGCCTCTATAGAAGATGAAGACTGATATTTATAACAGCAGCAGCTGGATAAGGGCGCGTGGCTTCCACGTTTTCCCGCCCAAGGAATTCTCCAGACTCGAGATGCTTCCATCCACGTGGCAGCATCTGGTCACCTTGTCCTCCTGGGATCACGAGCCATGTCAGCAATCTCAGTAGAGAGTCCATGTCAAAACAGAGTATCGGATGATCAGGTTAAAGAACAACTCTGTATAGACTTTATATAAGTGAAAGCTATGTACAGACTTGCTGTATGAAAATGCAATGTGTAGACTTCACAAATGAAGATGCAATGTATAGACTTGCAATGTGAAGGAGTTGATTGTGTAGACTTCACGATGTGAAGACTTATCAACAAATGACTGTACAGACTTGACCAAGAGCCTGAGACACTAACGAAGACACTGGACTGACACCAAATCAAAGACGAAAGACAACACTGACACGAAGTGTAGTTACAAAATAGGAAGGACACGAGGTCTTAAGAAAAACAACACGAAAATAGAAATAGAAACGAAGACTCAGACGCAGAGACAGCACGAAGTGAAACGAGAACGACACGAAGTGCAGTAGTGACAGAAACACACACTACACAGAGAACGACACGAAGTGGCACAGAAAGCAACACGAGGTGCTGCGATGTCCTACACGCAATAGAACAAAAACGACACGAAGACGATGAAACAACACGGAAACAAAACAGTAACCGACACGAGTTGAAAACAACACGAAGACGAAAACTGAAATCGACACGGAGTGTGGTCAAAGCGAGAAAGACACGAAGTCTAAAGTGAGAAACCAACACGAAGACAGAATAGAAACCGTCACGAGTTGAAAACAACACGAAGACGAAACAGTGATTGACACAGGTTGAAAACAACACGAAGATGAAAACTGAAATCGACACGGAGTGAAAACAACACGAAGACGAAACAGTAATTGACACGAAGTCAAGGAGAAAAACATCACGAAGACAATGTATGCAACAGTGCAATGTCTAGACTTTAAGTCCAATGCAAACTGCTGTACAGACTTGAATATGTGAAGCCAATGTACAGACTTACTATAACAGACTGATGTGCAGACTTTGAAGAACAGTCCAATGTATGGACTTGCACTGCAAACAACAATGTATAGACCTCATGTAAAATCTCAATGTATGGACATTGAAATCGAAGACCAAAGTACAGACTTTGGCGAAGCAAAAGGCTGTATAGACTTTGCCTAAGACAATGCATGAACTGACGTTGTATATACTTAGCCTATGCAGACCAATGTACAGACTTTGAAGAACATAGCGTTCAGCAGTGTATAGACTTAGCCAATGCATTATGGATGTATGGACTTTGAGACTTTGAGTGTGTGTTCAGTGTGAAGACAAGATAAAATGCATATAACACACAGACAATCTGATAAAGTGATATCATCAAAACATAAACAGTGTTGCCAATTCATCAAAACAATGTGTTGCCATATGAAGTATAGTTACATGTCAACATCATCAACATATAGGAGTCACAACATCTTAGTCACCCAGCGTGGGATCGAGGTCAACCCTAACAAGGTCCAGGCCATCCTGGACATGTGCCCACCCACCTGCATCAAGGACGTTCAACGCTTTACTGGGTGCATTGCTACGCTGAACCGATTCCTGTCCCGTGCGGTCGAACGATGCCTACCCTTCTTCAAACTGTTGAGGGGGCCCAAAATGGTATCTGCTACATTCGCATGGGACGAGGAATGCCCAAAGGCGTTCGCTGAGCTTAAGGAGTTCCTGGCTTCACCCCCAGTGCTGTCCAAGCCCGTCCCAGGTGAAGCCTTATATCTCTACCTCTCGGCAACTCCATCTATAGTTAGCTTGGTCCTGGTCAGAAATGACTCGGGAGTCGAGAGACCGGTCTACTACAACAGCAAGGTGCTTAACGAGGCCGAGAAAAGGTACCCCGCAACTGAGAGACTCATGCTAGCTTTGGTTACCACTGCCAAGCACCTTTGACCCTACTTCCAAGGGCACCCCATCATCGTGTTGACCGGTGAACCACTAAAGGGGATCCTTGCTCACCCTGAAGCCTCGGGGCGCCTCGTCAAATGGGCCATCATGCTCGGGGTCTACGATATATTCTACTGGCCTCGCTCGGCTATCAAAGGACAGGCGCTCGTTGACTTCATCGCTGAGAGCACCGTCCCAACTGAAGAAAAATCTCCGTCCGCACCCGGGCCAACCTGGGAACTATTCGTCGACGGATCCTCCAACTCGGCCGGAAGCGGCAGCGGAATCCTCCTGAAGTCCCCCGAAGGAGCAGAGCTGCAATACACCTTGAAGTTTAACTTCCAGGCATCCAACAACGCCTCCGCGTGCGAAGCCCATATCTTGGGAGCCCGCATGGCCCGGCGGCTGGGGGCTGAGCGAGTCAGAATTCACACCGACTCCCAACTGGTCGCTATCCAAGTCAACGGCGATTACGAAGCTCTGGAAGCACCGATGGTCAAATACCTCCAGCTGGTCAGAGCCGTGGCACAACAGTTTGAGAGTTTTGAGGTAGTCCGAATAGCTCGGGAAGAAAACTCTCGAGCGGACGCCCTCTCTCGGTTAGCCTCCTCTCTTGACCCCGAGGGTACTTGATTGGTCCTTCTCGAAGAGCTAGAGCGACCGAGCATTGATTCGGAGCTCCTGGCTGTTGACTCGGCCACCCCAAGCGATTGGCGTACCCCCTACCTGTCGTGGCTCCAAGACTCTCAGGAGCCTCCTGACCCTCGGGAAGCTCGAAAATTGAAATACCAAGCTCGGCGATTTGTCATTCTGGACGGCACTTTGTACTGCAGATCCTTCTCCGGTCCCCTCCTAAAGTGCATCAGTACGGATGAAGCTAGCCAAGCAATTCAAGAAGTTCACGATGGTCTATGCGAAGCGCATCAAGAAGGAAGGTCTCTCACCCGGATCCTGCTTCGGCAAGGTTACTGGTGGCCCACTCTACAGCGCGACTGCTCGACCTATGTGCAATAGTGTGACCGATGCCAGCGATTCGACCACTTAGTCCATCAGCCAGCAACGGAGCTCGTCACGCTAGTCGAGCCTTATCTTTTCGCTCGGTGGAGGATCGACATCCTTGGGCAGTTCCCTATGGCTCATGCCGAGAAGAAGTTCGTCATCGTCACCATCGACTACTTCACCAAGTGGATCGAGGCCGAAGCCACAGCTAGGATCACCGAGATAGTCGTCTGGAGTTTCGTATGGAATTCGATCATCTGTTGCTACGGCATCCCCCGGGTGATAGTAAGTGATAATGGCCGACAATTTGATTCTTGTTATTTCTGAGATAGATGTGCCGACCTAAACATTCGCAATCACTTCACTTCGGTCTCCCACCTACAGGCTAATGGGCTGGTCGAAAATGCCAATAAGACTATCTTAAAAGGCATCAAGACTAGGCTCGGTAAAGCCAAGGGTAGCTGGCTTGAGGAATTTCCGAGTGTACTTTGGTCGCACAGAACGACTCCTAGAACGGAAACTGGTGACAGTCCCTTTCAACTGGTATATGGCACTAAGGCCGTGATCCCGTTGGAGGTTGGCAATCCCTCCCTACGAGTCATCTGCTTCTCGCCCGAGGCCAACGATCAAAAATTGCTCGAAAACCTCGACCTAGCAGATGAAGTCTGAGAGATTGCCAGCATCCGAGCAACAGAGTATCAACGCCGCCTCACTCGATACTACAACACCAAGGTTCGAGACATACACTTTTAATCGGGAGACTTCGTTCTCAGGAAAGTCGAAGCCTCTCGACCACTTGAGGCGGCAGGCAAGCTATCCCCTAATTGGGAAGGCCCCTACCGAGTGGTCGAGACACTCGGGAAAGGAGCATACCGGCTATCTACTATGGAAGGAGAACCCATCCCTCGAACCTGGAACGTGACTACACTATGCAAGTTCTATTTCTGAACATCGAGCATTGTGTAAGCAACATGAAATAAAACAAAAGTTTCCTTTCCTTTTTTATTCAAACAACTCGCTTGTACATCAGAAAGGCCGAAGCCAAGACAATACATGTCAAAAAAGTAAAAATCCATCTGGCGCCGCCGTACGAGCCCATCGCTCGGCTGACTCGGTTAACCTTCCCACGTCCAGCCACTGACTCTGCTTCGTGCAAAAACTGGCTCGGATTAAGGATAGTCGACCCCGTTGGCTCAGATAACTCGGAACAAAGGTGATAGAGGGATTAGGAAGGAGAATGCTACCTTCCAAGTTGACAAAGGGGAAGAGGGAATATGAATGAAGGCCTCCTCTCTACCAACTCTTTGGAAGGAAGAGAGTGTAGGCACCCTCCGAAGAGTGAAAGAAATGATGTGAAGGGCAGAAGAGAGAGAAAGAGGCTGCGGGGAGAAAGAAGGAGAAGCAGGAAGTGGAGAGGAATCTTGAGGAATCCCCTCCAGAGAGTGAGTGAGAAGGATGCCTGATTCCCCCATCCGTCTGCCATCACACCCCTCCCCGCAAGCGCCGGCCAGAGTTGATAGAAGAAGGCGACGTGTTTCCACACGTCGAACCCCCTTTAAATCCGCCCGCCAGCCATCGAACTCCCTTCAAATCCGAAGCAACAAGGACTCTCTGCCCTCCATCATCGGCAGCCTCATCTTCAAGAGTTTCTTCCATGTTTCAAATGTAATGGCACAACGTTGCGTGAAGAAAGAATGAGGAAAGACTATCGGGGAAAATCCTGAGCGGTAGAGAGGAAGGGACGCCCTTCAGACCTTTTATAGGCGAAGGGAGGCTATTTACCTTAAATTATTCTCCCCTCGAAAACACGCCAAAGGGACCTCTCCCTACGAACGGTCACCTCAAACTCCTCGTTTCCGCCCCAGCGGGACACACGAAGCGGCCAAACATTCAAAGCATGAGAAAACAGAAAGACACCCTATTTGACGATCACCCAACCATCATGCGAGATCCGCGCAGAAAGTATCGACACTTTCCAACTACTACAGAAACGCTGGTCAAACTACGATAATGGCAGTACAAAAGAGTTAAGTCTTCATTATAACGCTACTGCCTTACGTTTTTTACACAAAAAAAGAAGCTTTTTTTTTAATAAAGGAAAACATACAAGGAGAAAAAGTAAAACAGATACATTAGGTCTCTGGCCCATCCTGAGGCTCGGAAGTGGGAGGCTCGGATGGTCTGCCCCCGGCACCCTCGGCGATGGCCGACCCTGGCACTGACCCCACTGGTGTGGGAACTGCCTCAATTGCGCGCCCTCCCGAGACATCCAGAGTTGGTGACCCCTCGGGTGAAAAGTCCCCCTGGTCTCCTTCCTCCGGCGCCAAACCAGAGGAACCAGAGGATGATAAGTCTGAGTCATAGCATTGCCCGGATGGGAAATTGATTGTCTTGGATGCCTGCTCCTCCGAAGAGATGGCCTGATCTTAGCCTTGCTTGAATCCCTTGCGGATGCCCCGACGAAGTGCTGCCTCGTAGTAGGGGAGGGCAGCCTCCTTAAGATCGACCCTGTAGGCCTCCGAGTGTCTGTATTGCTCGAGTGCCTCCGCCCCGGCCGATTCCAACCTACCAGCGAGTTTGGCCTTCTCCCGCTCCGCCTCAGATAACATCCGCTTGGCCTCAACCATCTGCTTCTCCGCCTCGGCTCAGTCAACCTCTGCCTCCATTCGAAGACGCACGGCTTCCTTGGCTCGGTCCACCAGCTCGGCGCGCTCGGCCTCCCACCGACCGTCTAACTCGACGCGAGCCATGCGCTCCTCCTCAAGAAGCCTGCTCTTCCTCTTGAGCGATTCGCGGGCCCTAGCTAGTTGCTCGGTCAGTGCCCGAACCTCCGCCTGGCTCGCCCGTGCCAGCTTTCTAACTGAGGAAAGCTCCCGCCGAAGCTCGTCACGCTCCTCGGCGAGCCGAGCCATCTTCCTGTCAGATCCACCAAGGGTCCAGGCAAGGTTCGCCCGCTCTTTCTCCGACTGGGCATAAGCTTCTGCCAGAGTGGCCCCCATCTGGGCCAGGACCAAGCCGCCCTCCATAACCATCTCGAGGGCCGCGGGCGGGGAGCGCTTCCTGTCTCCCCCCTTCACCTTCACGGCTATGCCACGGCATACCTGGTACAGAGGGCCCTGGATGTCGAGCCTTGACAGGGCCGCCGGAATAGAGACCTCCTCTACGATCGACGTCCTGCCTGTCGGCCCGAATCGAGCCGCGGCTTCGTTCGTCCCTCATGCCTTGGTCGGTTGGGGCCGCGTCGCCTCTTCTTGTGACCCCCCAGCCTCGACCGACTCAGCCCCTGCGCCGCCACTCGGAGCGTCGCCTGCCTCGATCGACGCCCCAGTCTCGACCGTGGTCCCAGAGTCGCCCGCTTCAACTTCGGCCCCCTCGGTTCTGCTGAGGGGAGAGCCCACCGCCACCAGCTGAAGTGCCCCGGCCCCCTCAGCTCCTGCTGAAGGGAGAGCCGATCCAACGTCGCCGCCCCCAGAAGCGGCCCAGGCCTTCTCGGCCCCCTCTCGCTCATCGGATGGGGGACCCGGCCCAACAAGGTCGGCCCTATCTTACTGGGAAGAGGGGAGAGCCATTGAGCCAGAGTCACCTTCGACAGCGGGGACGTACGCGGCCTTCTTAGCCTGCTTCTTCACCTTCACGGCATCCCGTATCATGCCCTCCATGGGATCCTTGCATTTGGCCCCCCGCGGCCTGGAAGACCCCTCCTGGGCCATCCCCGTGCCCTTATCTCAGGCTCGGGAGCGCCGCTCGGGAGCTCGCGACTCGTCGGCAGCTGAATCATCACCGAGATCGATCACCTCCCATTCGGCCGCTGGCTCCTCCTCCACAGCCGGCCGCCTGGCGTCTGCGTAGAAGAAAGATATGGTCAGGAAAAGAAAATGGTCTCACCATCTGACGAAGAAGCTGATTCGTGACCTCCGAACCTGTCGGCCGTAGCCGCGCAAGAAGGCATCACGGCCAAGGAGACACAGCTCCTATTCCGCCTCGCCTGGATGAAATAGAAGCCCTTCCCGGTCGAGGAATGCGCCTTCAACACAAAAAAATAATGAAAGAGGTCCAAGGAAGGAGGAACCCCGCATTGGCGGCAGAGGATGCGAGCGGCGGAAAGAAGAAGATAAGAGTTGGCTACCAACTGTACGGGCGCCAACTGAAAGAAATCGAGAAGCTTAAAAACAAAGGGCTCGAAGGGAAGGCGGAACCCACCCTTCCATGACATAAGGAAGGTGCAGATATGGCCCGTACAAGAATCCAACCTTGTATCATGTGGGGCAGCCGCAGCGAAGTAAAACTTATAGGGCAGGCGAAACTAGTGCTCCAGCCGTTTCACCTCCCCCTCCCCCAGTTCGCTACAGTTTGGAGCCGACAGTATCACCGTCGCCCTCACCGCAGGCTCGCCCTCCCACTCTTCGACCTCCAGATGCTGATCCGCCATGGAATCCGTGTTGCATCCCTATGGTTTTGATGATGTCTCACACTATAAATCAATCTTCTATCTCTAGATTTATGCTGGTTCATTACCTAAGTGAATTCAGTTCATATGATGTTTCATTATTTCATCTATCTACACTGTTTGGTTAATATGGACAGTAGTGGGTCGACTCATCAGCAAGGGTGGGTCGACGCATTAGAACATTGATAGCTTGGGTACCAAAGTCTATACACCAGCTTGATCTATTAAGTCTGTACACTGGCATATCTTCTTCTAGTCTGTAAATCGGGCACCTTCTAACTGAAGTCTATACACTGGTTTGTCTAAACTTCAACTCTATACATCCGATTACTATTGCAGTGTTCACCAAGTCCATACATCGCCTTCATACCTTCAACTCCATACACTGCTACAGAAACCAAGTCCATACACTCTCCCGTTCAAATCCTTCAAAGTCTGTACATCGGTTTCGCTTCTCCAAGTCTATTCACTGAACCTTGTTTTACCAAGTGTGTACACTCCACATCTTTTCCTACGCTTGGCCAAGCCTATACACTCATACATTTCCCTACGCTTTCCTGGCCAAGTCTATACATCGCTAAGTGTGTACATTGCATTCTGCTCAAACGATCAAAGCTCAAAGTCTGTACAGTGTGAAGTCTATACATTAGCTCAGGGGCTTCAAGTCTATACTTTGAACTGTTCTTCAAAGTCTGTACAGTGGCTTCGAAACGACAAGTCTGTACATCAGCTTCATTCGCTCAAGTCCATACATCCACAGTGGTTCATCAAGTCTATACATTCACAGTGGTTCTTCCATGTCTGTACAATGCTGAAGCCTTCACAGGTCCATACACTGCTTGAGCTTCACCAAGTCTGTACATCGCTTCAAGCGATTCAAGTCTATACAGCCTGCCTTTACATTCAGAGTCTGTACATCGGTCCTACAGCCGATCGTCTCATTCAGAACTTTGCAAGTCTGTACAGCCGAGCGTCTCATGAATCGTCTCACTCTGGCATAGTCTATACACTGGCTCAAGCTTGTCAAAGTCTGTACATCACCGTTGGGCATCAAGTCAATACACTGTTCACCGTCTTATTAAGAGTCTTACACTATCAAGTCTGTACATTGAGAACAGTACATCGCTTCCTCAAAGTCTGAACACTGGCCTCTTACTTCAAGTCTACACATTGGGTTGTCCGACCACAACTCTATACATTCTGTTGTTATAACTTGAGTCTTCAATGCTCACAGCACACTCTTTCCAAGCCTGTACACTGGTTAGGCTTCGTGAAGTCTACACAGTGGCTGGGCAATGTAAAGTCTACACATTGGCAAGGCTAGTTCATGCATTGTTCATCACATGTCTATACACTGCCATTCATGCGCTTATTCATTAAGTCTATACACTGCCTTCACATGCGCTTTATTCATTAAGTCTATACACTCTCTCACGTTGTACACACTTACTCAGTTGATGTTTCTGAAGTATATACACTCGTGTTAAATAGCCTGAACTAACTAAGTATATACATTCCATCTGTCTGTCTGCAGGCGATTCAGGCTGATGATTGGGCACGTGATCCGAGGTTGGCACCTGGCACGTGATCCAAGACACCAGGAACATGACACGTGGATGGCAACCTAGTCAGGATGCCGCCATGTGGTTGAAATTCAAATGATCTGGCAAAAAGTTCATGGGTGGGAACCTGGCTGCCACACGCCCAATATCTGCTATAAATATGGAGCTTCGTCCTTCAGTAGAAGCTTGATCGTGAAAAGAAAAAGCAGAAGGCATATGTGTGAGGCTGCACGATCCAGAAAGGGAAAAAGAGCAAAGAGTTCCATAGTGTCCAGATCCGAGAGGAGTATGTTCGAGAGAGAGAGAGCAGTGTCTGTGGTTTGATGAATTGCTTCCTTTGAAGCTACATTTGTATTGGTTTCTGAACCGACTGCTTCTTCGTTTGTCTTTGTTCCTATTTTGTTTTCTTTTCATTTTGTTCATCCTTCTGATTCGAATTGGTTCCCCTCCGGTGTGTGGAGGAAGGGAGTATTACTCCAGTTTCCCTCTGGGTTGCAGAGGAAGAGAGATCGGTGATCTCTGGTGTTGCTAGTGACAGGTTGTCATTAGCAGGTTCCCTCTGGTGTGTGGAGGAAGAGAGAGGTGTCTCCGGTTCTGTTCTAGCTGGTAGCTGGAACAAGTATCAAGTTCTGTGGGTAGCAGAGCTTGGTTGAGGGATTTGTTTCCCTTGGTTGTTCAAGCTGTGTGGCAGCATGTTGTTCGCAGACTGAGTCTGCAGTGATCTAGCATTGTCTAGTGGAATCCTCATTCTAGTTGGAGTGAGGGGTGGATGTAGATTGCGGACTGCAATCGAACCACCTAAAAATCGAGTGCCTCCTCTGTGGTTTGCTGTTGTTATCTGCGCTCTCCATCTGCTTGTCTCTTTGCTTCCATGTGATCAGTTCTTCATTCTCATTTACTTATACTACCTTGCTTGGTGACTGTATTTGCATTTCTCTGTGTGCGGGTTAAGGAGGGGCGTAAGCAGTAGAATTTATTTTCCGCCTAAGTTTTTACAAATTGGGAGTGATCTATTCATCCCCCCCTTCTATATCACTCTTGCTGCGCTAACAATTGGTATCAGAGCAGGTTTACGCCATGTGGACGAACGGTCAAGGAAATGCTAGTGGTCCTAGAACCTTCATGGCCGAAGGTCAATCCATTAGTCGCCCTCCGTATTTTGATGGTAGTAACTATCTGTTTTGGAAGAACAGGATGGAAGTGTTTATCAGGGCTCAGAGCCATAAACTGTGGAGAGTAATTACGGTGGGGCCATATGATCTGCCACCAAACGAGGACGCTTGGACAGATGACCATGTCAAGCTCTCTTCACTCAACTGGACGACGCTGAATATCATCCAGTGTGCTGTTCATCCAGAGGAGTATGCCCGTATATCTGCCTACAAGACTACCAAGCGAATGTGGGATGAGCTGCAATTGATCTATGAAGGTACAGCTCAAGTGAAAGCCTCGAAGGTAAACCTCTACACTTCTAAGTATGAAATGTTTAAGATGAATACAGATGAGAATATAACTGAAATGTATGCCAGGTTGTCTTTGATCACAAACACACTTAAAGGGCTAGGGAAGGATCTTGCTGAGGCAGATATAGTCAGGAAAATCTATAGATCTTTATCCCCGGCATGGCACACTAAGGCCATTGTGATTGAGGAGTCAAAAGATCTGACTATCTTGACTGTGAATGAACTCATAGGATCCCTTATGACCTATGAGATGAATTTCCAAGGAGGTGGAGAAGGAAGTGAGAGGAAGGGTAAAAATGTGGCTCTAAGGGCTTCCCGCAACAAGGGTAGCAACAGCGGGAGCAGCAGCAGTAGCCCCGAGTCCGAGTCCGAGTCCGAGCTTGAAGGTTTGTCAAATCTCGACCAGGAGGAGCAGGCAATGCTCACTAGACAGTTCAGAAAATTTTTGAAGAAAAAGGGAAAGACCTTTAGGAAGAAGAAGTCACACTCTTTCAACAAGAGTGCTGAATTTACTAGTTACAGGGTTAGAAATCCTAAGAGACTGACTTGTTTTAATTGTAACAAGCAGGGACATATGAAAGGCGAATGCCCAGACCTCCAGAAGAAGGGTCCCTATCTTCAGAAGAAAAACATAAAGGTGCAGAAGAAGAAGAAGCCACAGGCGATGGTCTGCACATGGAGCGAGGAAGAAGAAGACCCCGAAGACGCTTCCTCAGAAGAATATGAAGATGGAATTTGCCTTATGGCAAACAGTGAAGAGGAGGTAATAAATGTTTTTGAAAATTTCTCAATTGATGACTGGGAAGATGCTTATGGTGAATTGTTAGATAAATTTAATTCTCTTAGTAAAGGGCACAGAGTTCTGAAAAAAAAATTTAACACAAATGTTGAGAACAAACTCTGGTCTGTGAGGAAAATGAGAAGCTAAAAGAACAACTAGAAGAAATGACCTCACTAAGGAAAGAAAATGATAAGCTCAAGGGAGAAACTCAAGAGAGTCAAAAACAGCTTAATGAATTCAAAACTAAAATTGAAGAAAGCATGAATGAAATTAGAGTGAACTCAGAGAAATATGAAGCTGTGAAGAAAGTAAATGCTGAACTCCTAAAAAATTCTGAGTCCCTTCAAAAGGAGCTGGAAGACAAACAGAAAGTCTTAGAAAAGTTTGTCCAAGGAAAGACTAGTTTAAATGCTATACTAGGGACTAGGGTCAATTTCAATAAGGAGGGTCTAGGCTATGACCCAACCAACAAGAGACCCTTGCAATTCAAGACCATCACCTTCTGCCCAGAGAAGGGAAAAGAGAAGCTGGACACACCATCCAGCTCAAACAGCTCTAAGGAAATTCAAAGTCCTAAAGAAAACACAAAAACCAGTACTGGACAACCATTTAAGATGGGAATGAATTTTATGAAGAATAACACTAAGCCCACTCACCAGAACACAAATGGTAGATGGACCAAGAAAGTGAATCAGAATAAGAGCTGGAATTACAACAATCAGATGGGTCCAAACAGGACCTACTGGAGAAATAACTTTCATGGTCAAAAATATGTTAATCAACAAGCTTACAGGAAATTTCCTAGGAATAGGAAGACTAATGAATGGAATAGAACTCACTTCTCCAGTCCAGCTGGATTCAACTTTAATAAACCAGAAAGGAAGGTGCCAGAGAAAACCATACTGAAGCAAATCTGGATACCTAAACACTTGATCAGAGATTTGAACAATCTCCTTGGACCCAACTCATCTTGGGTTCCAAATCACTCTGCTTGATGTATTTGTGTAGGTCGGCCTGGCAACTGAAGATAACAAGTGGTATCTCGACAGTGGCTGCTCCAGGCATATGACAGGAGACCGATCCAAGTTTAGCAAGATAGAGATGAAGCCAGGGGGTCTGGTCAAGTTTGGAGGAAAGAACAAAGGTAAAATAATTGGAGTTGGTACAGTAGGTAAGTCTTCCACAAACTCCATTGAAAAAGTCTTACTTGTGGAAGGGCTTCAACACAACCTGATTAGCATTAGTCAGTTATGTGACAGGAGTCACAGGGTTGTACTTGATGATAGTTCATGCAAAATCCTTGAAACAAATTCTGATGTGGTTAAATTTGTAGCCAACAGGATTAATAATGTCTACATTGTAGACTTAGATGAGAAATCTGAATCTACTATTTGCTTATCTGCCAACTCTGAAAATGATGCTTTTGAATGGCATAGACGTCTAGGTCATGCTAGCTTTACAACTTTAAATAAATTGGTTAAGCATGATTTAGTTAGAGGCATGCCTAGAATTAAATTCAACTCAATATCAAAAGCATGTGATGCCTGTGCTCTAGGCAAACAGATCAGAAATTCCTTTAAATTAAGATCTGAGCCATTGTCTTCTAGACCAATGGAACTTCTTCATATGGACCTTTTCGGTCCCACTAGAACTCAGAGTCTTAATGGAAACAGGTTTGGCTATGTCATCATAGATGACTTCTCTAGATATTCATGGATATTTTTCTTAGCAAATAAGAGTGATGCATTTCAAAAGCTTAATCTGTTTTTCAATAAGGTCAAACAAGAAGGGAAGTACAAGGTCTGTTCTATTCAATCTGACCATGGAGGTGAGTTTGAAAACTCCATGTTTACTGATCTTTGTGAAAAAGAAGGACTAACTCACATGTTTTCTTCTCCCAGGACACCTGAACAGAATGGGATTGTGGAGAGAAGAAATAGAACTGTGGTGGAGATGGCCCGAACCATGTTGATTGAAAGTAAATTACCTAGAAGGTTTTGGGCAGAAGCGGCCAATACATCAACTTACATAATCAACAGGGCCATGGTAAGACCCATTCACAAGAAAACACCCTATGAGCTTCTAAAAGGTAAGAAACCAAACTTGTTTCATTTCAGAATTTTTGGAGCAAAATGTTTTATTCATAACAATGATAAGAAAGATTTAGACAAGTTTGAAGCCAAAAGCACACCTGGAATATTCTTGGGTTACTCTGAAGTGTCAAGGGCATATAGGGTATTTAACATATAAGATCAGAAAGTGGAAGAGTCTCCACACATCCTTTTTAGTGAAAAGAAAGATGTTTCTAATGTTGAAAATCTTGACAGGGATTCCAATCATGGTGGGGATTTTCTAGAAGACCAACAGGAAGAAGAGAAGACTCAGCCGAGTGGAGAAACAAATTCCCCCAATCAGGAAGGGCCAAGAGAAACAGGTGAGTCTTCAACAAATATTAGATTTCTTAAAGACCATCCATTAGATAAAGTCATAGGCAATCCTGAAGATCCTCTTCGGACTAGGTCTCATTTTAGAAATGTGAATAATGATGACTTAATTCATTTAGTCTCACAAATTGAACCCAAAACAGTAGAAGAGGCCTTGGCTGATCAAGCTTGGGTCAATGCTATGTGTGAGGAATTAGGTCAGTTTGAAAGGAATAATGTCTGGGAGCTTGTCCCAAGACCAGATGGTATTAATATCATAGGAACCAAGTGGGTGTTCAAAAATAAGATGAATGAAGATGGAATTATCTCAAGGAATAAGGCCAGATTAGTAGCCAAAGGCTACTGTCAGGAATTCGGTGTAGACTTTGATGAATCCTATGCACCTGTTGCTAGGATGGAAGCTATAAGATTGTTGCTTGCCTTTGCTTGCTCAAAGAATATAAAACTCTAACAAATGGATGTTAAAAGTGCCTTTTTAAATGGAGTCATTAAAGAAGAAGTTTTTGTTGAACAACCTCCTGGATTTCAATACTCTCCTCAACCTAACCAAGTTTTCAAGTTAAACAAAGCCTTGTATGGTCTAAAGCAGGCTCCAAGAGCATGGTATGAAAGATTGTCTGAATTTCTGATCAGCAAGGGCTACAAAAGAGGTAAAGTTGATCAAACTTTATTCACCAATGGCATAAACAGAGATCTTATCATAGTTCAGGTATATGTAGATGACATTGTATTTGGATCAACTAAGCATGAACTATGTGATGAATTTTCTACCATGATGTCTGCTGAATTCGAAATGAGCTTGGTTGGTGAACTAAAATACTTTCTTGGATTGCAGGTACAGCAGCTAGAGGATGGGTGCTTCATCAACCAAACCAAATACACAATGGAACTGTTCAAGAGGTTTGGTATGGAAAACTTAAAGCACATTACAACACCCATGGGCACCAATTCCTCATTGGATGCAGATGAGACAGGTAAAGAAGTAAATGCCAAACTTTATCGAGGTATGATTGGATCACTTCTTTACTTGACAGCCTCTAGACCAGATATACAATTCAGTGTAGGAATGTGTGCAAGATATCAGTCTAGACCTACTGAATTACACTTAGCTGCAGTTAAAAGAATCTTCAGATATTTGTCAGCTACTCATTCTCTTGGTTTATGGTTTCCTGCATCTCACACACTTAACTTAGTAGCATACACAGATGCTGATTATGCAGGCTGTAAACTAGACAGGAAAAGCACTAGTGGCCATTGTGAATTTTTGGGTGGGTGTTTAGTGTCTTGGGGCTCCAAGAAACAATATTCTGTGGCCCTCTCCACTGCAGAAGCTGAATATGTGGCTGCAAGGAGTTGTGGAACACAAGTAATATAGATTAAACACCAGCTTCAGGACTACCAAGTAGACATGGGGTGCACACCAATTTACTGTGATAATACTAGTGCCATCAATATTGCTAAAAATCCTGTTTTGCATTCACGAACCAAACACATAGAGATAAGACATCATTTTATAAGAGATGAGGTGTCTAAGAATAATTTTGAACTGATTCATGTAGGCACAGATAATCAGATTGCTGACATATTCACAAAACCTCTGGATAATCAAAAATTCACCACATTGAGAAGAGAATTAGGCTTATACAAATTGGCTTAATTATGAAGTCTGTTCTTGTTGTGAGGGGGAGTTATGTTTGTCTGATGTTTAGCCTTCTTTCATGCTGATTTAAAGGGGGAGTTCAGAATGCTTACTGGTTAGCCTTCAGGAATGCTTTGAGTAAGGGGAAGCTTTGAGATTATGCTGGATTGTTTTATTGAGGAATGATATGTCTTAGGGGGAGCTGAGTTGTAATGTGAGAAGAGAAGTTCTTTGACAGATTCAAAAGGGCTGTCCAGATGTGTAACTTTGCTGGTCTTGCATGACTGATCTAGTGTGGTTCTCTCAGACAGTAGAGTGTCACTTATCTCTTAAGTCTATAAGTCAGTGACTCTAATCTCCAGTTAGAATCTTTCCTTTGGTACTCCTTCAGAGATCTGGACTAATTGCATAAAGTATATCTTCCTACATTGTCATTGATTCTGGTTCAGGCCAAAAACCTGTATGTCTTGATATCTGACCCAATCAACTTGAAATCTAGACTTCAAGACTCAATTCAAGAAATAGTCCTTTTGGTATTGTTTTCAATCATTCTATCTCTTTAACTCAAGGGCTTAACTGAACAAACATGTTCTGTTGTGATCACTGAGAAACTGGGAGCTTCATCAATGAAATGAATATTTCTCCCATGTCATGTGGTGTCAAATGCTTAAAATGAATGAAAAGATATGACAGAGCAATGGTGGCTTGCTGGTGAGTAACTGGGGACTCTGGCCTCTAATCAAGGTGTTTCCTCATGTCAAAAGTCACAGTTACTAACTCTGTTCCTTAATAAAAAAAAAAGGGAAGTAATGAGGTACTCACTCTGAGTAACTGGGGGTTCAGGCCTCTAATCAAGGTGTCTCTCTAATGTCAAAGGAGTGAACTATCAACTTACTCATTGATCTTCTTGAAAATCATCTCCAACAAAAAAAAAAATTCCTTGTTGTTATGCAACTAATGGATTGCTTGTCCTCAATACCTTGAGAACACCTCTCTGATTTCGTCTCTTGCTGTCTTGTGGGATAGTTGAATGATCAGCTATATCTGGCCATACTTGTCAACTCCTGCTCTAAATCATACACCATGTATGCTGATAAACTTTTCTATCATTCTACTTCTCTATTGTGTACTGGAGTTTAAAGAATCCTCTCTTGAGATTAGAAACTCACTTACTCTCTTAAGTCCTACTCGTGACTTTCTACACTAAGAAGTTACTGCTCTTACTCTTCATGTTTCCAGCACTGTCATACATTCTGTATTTCTTTTTGCTGATGTCAAAGGGGGAGAGAAGTTCTGCAATATCAGTGAGTCTTGGATTTGTCTTGAGCTTTGGGGGAGTCATGTTGCTTAGGGGAAGATATGGTTATAAGTTATGGGGGAGATGAGAGTGTGTTGTAGGGAATGTATAATTCATCTGCATGAGCACGCCTTGAATTTAATCTGTTTGTTGCAGCTGATATGAATCTCTTGTTGAACCTTGATATTGCTTGATTCATAGTGTTGTCATCATCAAAAAGGGGGAGATTGTTGCATCCCTATGGTTTTGATGATGTCTCACACTATAAATCAATCTTCTATCTCTAGATTTATGCTGGTTCATCACCTAAGTGAATTCAGTTCATATGCTGTTTCATTATTTCATCTATCTACACTGTTTGGTTAATATGGACAGTAGTGGGTCGACTCATCAGCAAGGGTGGGTCGACGCATCAGAACATTGATAGCTTGGGTACCAAAGTCTATACACCAGCTTGATCTATTAAGTCTGTACACTGGCATATCTTCTTCTAGTCTGTAAATCGGGCACCTTCTAACTGAAGTCTATACACTGGTTTGTCTAAACTTCAACTCTATACATCCGATTACTATTGCAGTGTTCACCAAGTCCATACATCGCCTTCATACCTTCAACTCTATACACTGCTACAGGAACCAAGTCCATACACTCTCCCGTTCAAATCCTTCAAAGTCTGTACATCGGTTTCGCTTCTCCAAGTCTATTCACTGAACCTTGTTTTACCAAGTGTGTACACTCCACATCTTTTCCTACGCTTGGCCAAGCCTATACACTCATACATTTCCCTACGCTTTCCTGGCCAAGTCTATACATCGCTAAGTGTGTACATTGCATTCTGCTCAAACGATCAAAGCTCAAAGTCTGTACAACGTGAAGTCTATACATTAGCTCAAGGGCTTCAAGTCTATACTTTGAACTGTTCTTCAAAGTCTGTACAGTGGCTTCGAATCGGCAAGTCTGTACATCGGCTTCATTCGCTCAAGTCCATACATCCACAGTGGTTCATCAAGTCTATACATTCACAGTGGTTCTTCCATGTCTGTACAACGCTGAAGCCTTCACAAGTCCATACACTGCTTGAGCTTCACCAAGTCTGTACATCGCTTCAAGCGATTCAAGTCTATACAGCCTGCCTTTACATTCAGAGTCTGTACATCGGTCCTACAGCCGATCGTCTCATTCAGAACTTTGCAAGTCTGTACAGCCGAGCGTCTCATGCATCGTCTCACTCTGGCATAGTCTATACACTGGCTCAAGCTTGTCAAAGTCTGTACATCACCGTTGGGCATCAAGTCAATACACTGTTCACCGTCTTATTAAGAGTCTTACACTATCAAGTCTGTACATTGCGAACAGTACATCGCTTCCTCAAAGTCTGAACACTGGCCTCTTGCTTCAAGTCTACACATTGGGTTGTCCGACCACAACTCTATACATTCTGTTGTTATAACTTGAGTCTTCAATGCTCACAGCACACTCTTTCCAAGCCTGTACACTGGTTAGGCTTCGTGAAGTCTACACAGTGGCTGGGCAATGTAAAGTCTACACATTGGCAAGGCTAGTTCATGCATTGTTCATCACATGTCTATACACTGCCATTCATGTGCTTATTCATTAAGTCTATACACTGCCTTCACATGCGCTTTATTCATTAAGTCTATACACTCTCTCACTTTGTACACACTTACTCAGTTGATGTTTCTGAAGTATATACACTCGTGTTAAATAGCCTGAACTAACTAAGTATATACATTCCATCTGTCTGTCTGCAGGCGATTCAGGCTGATGATTGGGCACGTGATCTGAGGTTGGCACCTGGCACGTGATCCAAGACACCAGGAACATGACACGTGGATGGCAACCTAGTCAGGATGCTGCCATGTGGTTGAAATTCAAATGATCTGGCAAAAAGTTCATGGGCGGGAACCTGGCAGCCACACGCCCAATATCTGCTATAAATATGGAGCTTCGTCCTTCAGTAGAAGCTTGATCGTGAAAAGAAAAAGCAGAAGGCATATGTGTGAGGCTGCACGATCCAGAAACGGAAAAAGAGCAAAGAGTTCCATAGTGTTCAGATCCGAGAGGAGTATGTTCGAGAGAGAGAGAGCAGTGTCTGTGGTTTGATGAATTGCTTCCTTTGAAGCTACATTTGTATTGGTTTCTGAACCGACTGCTTCTTCGTTTGTCTTTGTTCCTATTTTGTTTTCTTTTCATTTTGTTCATCCTTCTGATTCGAATTGGTTCCCCTCCGGTGTGTGGAGGAAGGGAGTATTACTCCAGTTTCCCTCTGGGTTGCAGAGGAAGAGAGATCGGTGATCTCTGGTGTTGCTAGTGACAGGTTGTCATTAGCAGGTTCCCTCCGGTGTGTGGAGGAAGGGAGAGGTGTCTCCGGTTCTGTTCTAGCTGGTAGCTGGAACAGGTATCAAGTTCTGTGGGTAGCAGAGCTTGGTTGAGGGATTTGTTTCCCTTGGTTGTTCAAGCTGTGTGGCAGCATGTTGTTCGCAGACTGAGTCTGCAGTGATCTAGCATTGTCTAGTGGAATCCTCATTCTAGTTGGAGTGAGGGGTGATGTAGATTGCGGACTGCAATCGAACCACTTAAAAACCGAGTGCCTCCTCTGTGGTTTGCTGTTGTTATCTGCGCTCTCTATCTGCTTGTCTCTTTGCTTCCATGTGATCAGTTCTTCATTCTCATTTACTTATACTACCTTGCTTGGTGACTGTATTTGCATTTCTCCGTGTGCGGGTTAAGGAGGGGCGTAAGCAGTAGAATTTCTTTTCCACCTAAGTTTTTACAAATTGGGAGTGATCTATTCATCCCCCCCCTTCTATATCACTCTTGCTGCGCTAACAATCCGGAGAGGAACTTGAGGAGAGATGCTCCCGAGGCTCCGAAGACTCTAGAGGAAGAGGAAGCTGTCGGACCGCCTCCGCGTTATCTTCGCCAACTTTGCGAATGCCGCTGCACGCCTCTGCTCTTCCGTCGTGTCCTCATGATGCATCAAAGAGCCCCAAAAGCAAGCACGAAGGAGAGCCAGACCCTAAAACGGAGGGAGTCTGGAACGACAATAAGCGCACAACGCCTATATTCCCATGCGGAAGGCGGCGTGTCGTTCCGACCTCCGAGAAAAGGGGGCCCCTTCATTTTAAATCCGTCAGGATTTTCATTATTATGGGCCAAGGTGACCACGACACGTGACTTCTTAACATCGCTAGATCTCCACCCATCCGAGCCATGCTGATCCAAAACCCTAACTGCTACTCTTCCGAGCCTACCAAGGCTCGGGAGTAGGAGGGGGACAAGTGGAGAGGGGAATTTTTGTAGCCCATCTAAGAGCGGCCGAACCAAGTCCAGCAAGACCAAACGAGGCCCAGCTCATCTAAGTGACCGCCCCGCAGGGCCCACTTAGCATAAAAGCCCAATAAGATCACTCAGGATCAAGCCCTTCCTCGGCGGCCATTAGGCTCGGAAGGCCCGAGCGTCGGTCCCGTCGGAGGAAGACCCAAGCCCGACATATCCCCTTCACCGGGATAAAGGCTAGCGCCTCGCACCCACTCCGACCGAGCCTCATCCGAGCTATGCTTATCGCCCGGATAGGGCTGGCACTCTTCATGCTTGGGACGATCGACGATTACTTATCCACGCTGCCGTTGAGAGCCCTTCATGAGCAGAAGTTCACAAAGATAAGGGACCCACGAATCCTCAAGGTTATAAAGAGCCCACGATGAGGACGTAAAGAGCCCACGTCAGGGACGTAACCCCCGCTTGAAACTCCTTAGCTTACTAGACTCATGGGGCCGGTGCACTATTTAAAACTGGGACGCCCTCCAACGAAAGGTAAGGCCAACACATGCCTAAAATTCCCTGAGCAGGAACCACTTCACCACCTTGGTGTAGAGGGATCTCGTGCATCTCTTTCCTCCTCCCTTCATAGCTTCCACCATTGCTCTACTGACTTAGGCGTCGGGGGGTTTTCCCCAGGGAACCATCCCTGGGCCCCCTGACCCGTTTCCTCTCTTTACAGTTCACTATTCCGTGATCATCTCCTCTAGCTCAGGACTAGCGCGAGATCGCCCCTCTTCACATCTTTTGGAATTTCCTATGCAAATCCCTTGATGCGGGATGGGACCACGGACACGACAAGCTCGTGACTGTCCCTTGACGAGGGAAGCGTCGGACGTGCGCGGTTGAGAAATCGGCAATGAGCTAGGGTGATCGGCTCTCTCGTGTGCCCGGATCGGGTCACGGGACGATCTCGCACTCTCTCGCAGCAGCGGTAATGAATAGATAAAGCGAGCTAGATATCTCTACACATGCTCTCTAGCAGCGGCATAAACAAATATATATGAAGTAAGCAAAATGCCGAGAAGGGAGCGAAAACGATACCTCCACGCGCTCGGCATGGGGAAGACGGACCCGGCCGAAACTCGTACTCCCGGGACAATTAATACACCATATTACAGCAAATGAATTACTGCCCACTCCATGCAGGGAGGTAAAGGGCTACACAAACGGGCCCGGGAGGACCAAATTCGGGTTGACGGGCGGCTTCTCGCGTCTCTTCGGCAGCACCCGAACTTGTGACTGTGGGGCCCACGTGCTGTCCGGAGGGGCCGTGTGGGACCCGGTGGCACCGCTGTAGTGGGTACACATAAAGAAGCACTCCCCGGGCTGGCGGCACGCTGGTTCGCCGGCCGGAGGTCGGGCGGCTCCGTTCGGCACCGGTCGGAATGACCAGCCACGGATCTGCCGGTTCTGTTTTCCAGCGCGCGCTCCGGCGAGAACGGACGCTGCGATCAGCCCCGACGTCAGAATGCGACGAAACTGGCGCCGTTGGAAAGATGCTTCGAAGGGCTTTAACCGAAGGTGATTACAGAAAAATAATCAAGCCTATACTTCTGATTGGCGAATTTTGAAGATTGCTATTGTACAGTTCCTAAAATCTCAGGTCAGCAGAGAACTTTCCTGTGGATTACCTTTGACTGCGAGGTAGACGTCTGAATCTGGGGTTGTGTTCTTCCGAAAAGTTGTGGGAAATCACGTTACGAAATCAGGACTATTTTTGGATCTGGATTTAGAGGTGGTGGTGATTTGTTATGATTTTGGAAGTGGATGGTGGTCGGATCTGGGATCTAACTGAAAACACTGTAGCTGAGGAAGAACACGAATTTCTAAAAATAGATAGAAGGTTGATAAAAAATTAAGAAAATTTGTGGATGTAGGGGGTGATGGACAAAACTTCCAGTAAAATTGAGAGGCTTTGGACAAATCCAAAAGATGGCCGGAGGTGGGAATCACAGGGCAGCTATCACTGTAGATAGAGACAAAATAGAACTAGGAATGAAAGATGCACGAAAATGGGAAAATAATAAATGATGGAATTTGGGCATGCTAATTTATGTGGAGCTTAGGATACAAGGGAAGAACACACCATAAAAATTTTAGCTTTAGATCTTCACGTGGTGGAGAGCAGATATTCGGACAAGAAGCCTCTATCCAAGATGGGCAGAACACCGAAGGCGGCTCCGCGGTGGCGTGATGGCGGCACGAACGGCGGCGGCGGCGGCACCGATGATCACCGGAGGTGGGGGGAAGGAGATATCACTCTAGAATGGGGGTTGGGGATGAAGAAACCAGGGGGAGAGAGAGGAGAGGTCGAAATTCTCCAAGAGAGGGGTTCTTGCACAATGATTTTTTCACTTTCATTAATTCAATCAATTGGAAAATACAAGCTATATATAATAAATGTAAAAAGACACTAAATGCCCATAGATCTAGGGTTTTGAAGGGCATATCAGGGAGTTCCTAAATATTTCTCCCATGTGGTCAAAACACTTAATATCTATTTTAATCTAACTTAGACCAATTCTATTCAAACCTACCTAATTTTCACCAACCAAGCCTAATAAGGCCAAAGGAAGAGGGCGCCCCCCTTCTTGGGCTTCTCATGGGCCTTGGCTGGTCTAAGGTCATCCACTCAAGTCCAATAACCCATGTCTAGACTTGGGCCTTCCAAATCTTGGCGGTCTATGGGAGGGGAAAGCCCACTTGGGCCTTAAGTGGCAATTAAGGTCCAATATGAACTAGGCTCCTAATGGACTCTACTAATGACAACCTAGTAATGGACTCTTCCTATAAATGTGGCCCAATGGCTTACTTAAATCCTTACAAAGAGAGCCCAAATGAAAGAAATCAAAAAAAATACACACTTTCAAGCCAATACAACCCATAATACACACCTATACAAGCCAATACACACAATACAACCCATAAGCTCTTGATGTCCTCATCATCCCTAGCTCCATGTTGTGCTCCACCTTGTTCAACTTGTTGTAAAGCTTGTGTTAATTCTTGTACAGTGCGTTGCATCTCTCTCCATTGGGCTCGCTCGGCAACCATCTGAGCATACAAAACAAGTTTTTTTAGGTAATGATTACTCATATCTTGACATTAATGTAACGTAAATGAGACATATTTTAATTGTTTGCCCATAGCTCTACCCAAATCTCATGAGATCCCTATCGGGTAATTGACAAAGACAACTCGATCTATAACTTGGACTTGATGACCTAGGGATTTAGAAAGCCTAGGCTCTGATACCACCTTCTGTCACGCCCCAAACCGATAACAACGGAACGTGTCGTTTGCTCGGAATGTGGCAGTTAAACAGTCGAGTCAATCAGAGCATAACCATAAGATGAGATATAATTGGATAAAATAATATTTCATTACAAATAGAAGTTGATTACAATTTGGACCCAATAAGAGAAAGACTTAATAAAGAAAAATTACAAGAGACTTATGACTAGACAAATCTTTAATGTAGACACAAGATAACCAGACTCGGGTATTCATCTAGGTTTGTCGGAGTTCTCTTCACTCTAGCCCTTACCCATCATGTTCGATCTTGTCGTCACTAAGGTCGTTACCTGAAAAATATTAAAAAACACTGGGTGAGCGAACGCTCAGTAGGACTTAATATCTCAAGCTCCAAACTATCTTTAAGTAATTATCAATTTAACATGCTCATGCATGTCATGCAAGCTATCACAATCGAGAACTATAATGGCACGAGCTATATTGATAATTCGGAGATAAATTCAAGAACAATAATTAAAGAACTTGAAAGAGGAATAGACAAGATGATCGATACTTCCAAAAGACAATAGATAGATGGGTTCTTGAAGTAACTCAAGAGCGTTCTTGAGCAGATAATAACAGTCACTACACTATAGCATTCACTTTCACTAGATCTTTTGTAACTATCACTTTATGAGATTGGCCTGTGTAAAAAGGAGTTCAAACACTTGTTTAATGAGTATGTAAAACACTTGTGAAAATGTCGTAGACAAATTTTGCTACCTTTAGTGCAATGCCAACACCCAATCATTCATGATACCGGTACACTTTGGACTTTGCCTCGCCCATGGGATCAGATCAGGACCCCGTATTTTATACACTAGCGTTGAAATGTCAATTTGTTGGGACCCATAGCCCCTTCTGTATCCAGACCCGTTCCACTTAAAGTTAATGGCCAAGAATGTCACGCCCCGAACCGATAGCGGCGGGAAGCGATGCTCGGAACGTGGCAGTTAATAGTCATGATAACAAGAGCAGAAGATAAATAACCACAATTAAATACAAGGAGGCCACAGACACACATATTGAAAATACGAGCTCTTATTAATATTAAAAAGGTCACTTAACAATATTAGATTCAAATTAAGGGAAGAAAGATCAAAAAGAAATAACCAGACTCACGACACTAGCTAGACTCAAGAAGATAAAAAGACAGACTCCAATCTCTAGGTTCCAGGTTCACTCGATCACACTGATCCGATTCCCATCTGTAATGTACCGTTTACCGCGTTACCTGAAAAGGATTGGAAGTAGGGGTGAGCAAGAAGCTCAGTAGGAATTATACTCTAGCGTCAGGCATAGTTTAAGTGATTAACCAATTCATGAATATGCATGATTAACGTGATAAAATAAGCAGAACTAAATAATCACAAAGATAAAAAGAGTAACGGTAATTAACTGGAAGAAATAGTTGCATGTCGAGATATCAAGCAAGATTAACAAGATTTTCTAGTGAATGGCCATTTACAAGTCAATTTCAAGTCATGTCAAGCAAGCAAGCAAGCAAGTACTTCATACTTTAAGCATGAATAGCAAGTGTCACGAGAATGTTGAATGTCATAGACCCAACACGCTAGATTGTACCGGTGCCAAATGCCACACCTAATCATTCACCTCCCCAGGGATCAAGTACTTTTCGGGTGCTCCTCCCAGGACCAGACTGGGCCCTTCATTTGTTTGCCTTGGCATTGATTTCTTTTTGGATCGTAGATCCCACGAGACTAGACATCCACAATATTTAATGGCCAAGAGTTCCAAGATCAAGTTCATGTAGTCAAGGTAAAGGATGTAAGAATAATGATTTTTAAGAGTCCAAACAATAAGCTCCTTAATCGAGAAGAATAGTTGTCCCTAAGGACTATAATTAATGATCAATGGACCTAACAATAGGTCAAATCATGAAATACCATAGCCTACATAGGCTTGGTTAGCTCACACAATTTAAAATTCATGAAATAATCACTTTCGAAAAACTGTCATATAAACGGTCAGACAAGGTCCGCTCAATATGTATAAAGGGTTAACACTGGGCCGCACATGTCCAGAAGACATTAAGACCCATGAACAAGATATACAGACCATACTGGGCCGTATTACGGATATGCGGTCGTTATAGGGCCGCCTATAAGGATATGCGGTCCACTAATGGCCGCACATGCCTGTTTAGCCTTATTCGATCCAAGACTAATAAACCAGCGGTTTAATCACGTAAATTAATGTTCTGGTGGTTCATTGGGTTCATAACAATGGTATAAAGGAATCTCGAGATGATGGTAAGTTCACCGGATGGAGGTTCCGGTGATAAGTTTAAAGTTAATGCAACTTAAAGGGGCTAATGACTTACTAGAAGTCCGTAAGTTGGTCAACGATCTACTGGAATAGAATGGTTATCCAGTAACTAAAAGTTCATGATAAACCTAATTTTCATGTTAAATCATCAAGGATTAAGTTTACATTTGATGTATTTGCCAAAAAGATGAATCGAGATGATAGGATAATGAACGAGATCGCGTAGGAATGAAATAGTATGCATTTAACAGAAATTTACTTGCATAATTAACCACTTATCATGTGAGTTTCTAATTTACTAATTAACCATTAAGACACTAATATGAATCATATGGAACTAGTACTAAGTCACTTTCTGTCTAGATAAACGGTTCTAGAAGAACCTTACATCTACTGGACTAACAGGGGGCTGAACGGGGTTATACTACAATGCAGGGCGTTGGGCGGCCATGTCTGGACTACCCAAGTGGTTGGGCGGCTCCCAGAGAACAGCCCAAGGGGTTGGGGGGTCAGGTAAGAGCCGCCCATCCCCTGGCTCCTGGGTTGTGTGGTCACCAGAGGGCCGTTTATCCTGCCAGGGGTATATGTGGTCACTTCAGGACCGTTTAACTTGATATGTGGTCAGTTTTGGACCATCCAACCAGTTGTGTGGTCAGACAGGAACCATTTAACTACAGGCTATGCCAGGGTCGGGTCTGGGCTTGAGTTGTGCGGTCTATCGTAAGACCGTCCATCTCTGGGTGTATTCCGGTCACCCCTTCCACGTCCGATGAACGTCGGGAGGTTGAGGGTTGATAGGGTTGAACTAAAACACTAATATCTCATGAAAACGAACTCCAAACAAGGGACTTTTGGTACCATTGGAAAGGTTATGAAAAACTCTACCTAACAGTATGGTCAATTTCATAATTATTTTCTGAAATCACGATTTATAATGGCAGGAACACTAAAAACCCTAATCTGGACATGCTGTTACTAAATCGTAAAATTTGTACAATATACATAATGAAATTTGGGGCTTTATATATCAAAAGAAAGCTTACTCAATGCTGATTCTAATCATATATGACATGCTATATGAGAATCAAGATTAATAACTCAAAATCATAATTTAACTCAAAAGAACACATTAAAGACCAAGTCTAGACATGCTCTTACTCCGATCAGAAATTCTCTAAACATGATCCATAAAATTTAGGGCTTTTATAATCAATGGAAAGAGCACAAAAATCTCTACAAGATGCATGGATCAATTTAAGATTTACAGCCTGAAATCGCTACTGAAATCAAAGGGGAACATGTTCTGCCCTAATTATGACATGCCTCTTCTAAACCATTAAATTCACACAGAATACCTAATAGAAGCTAGGGCTTTATATACCAAAAGAAAGAGGACTGGATGCTGAACATTTTGATATATTACTTGCGGTTTGAGCCCGAGAGAACCTACCTCAATCAGGGAAGAAAGGAAGAAGAAAGGAAGAAGAACGGACGCCGACATGTCACCACTAAACACCAGAGATCTCCCTTGATCAATCTCCACTATGACCGCCGCTGCTACCAAAGGATTCTAGGGTTGTAGAGCTTCATTTTTATAGCTAATACACCTTTTGGAGCCTTCGGAGCTGGGGGAATTCGACGGGGCAAGTTAAGTGTTTGAAACGGCGCCGCAATGGTTGACCTCACCAAAGCTCGGCCGACACCACGTTTTAGGGTTAGGGTTTCGATCAATTAACAGAGGAGAAATGATCCTTAGATCGTGGCCTTTCATTTGCCACCGATTTGGGCTCATTTGGTGGAGTATTAAGCTCTAATTTTGTGGTTTAAGTTAAGGTTAGGTAAATGTTAGGTAAGTGTGCACTTTGGGCTTAATCTACTAATTAGACCTAGTCACGGATTTTTTTGGGTCGACCACAAAAGATAAAGTTGTTAAATAAATCATCCTTTACCATTTTACCATTTTTTCTAGATTTTTATAAGGTAGTAAAAAATTTCACTAGTTCTATTTACTAAGGAATTAAATATTAAATTCCAAAATTCATTCATTTCAATTAAATTTCATATTTTTAAAACCGGGGTATTACATCCTCCCCCACTTTAAGGAATTTGGTCCCCAAATTCGTCGGGCATTACTAATTATTTAAATATTTGAACTAAGATGATCTTATCTATCAAAATAACATGTTAATTATACAATTAATGACGAAAGAGTTTAGCTATACCTGGGGATAAAAGAGAACGATACCATATATAATTCTTCATTCGATAGAAGTTGGTTCCGATTCTTCTTGTAGTTTTACTTGTGGAAGTAACTTAGGACAATTAGCCATTTTATGATCCTGATTTCCGCAACGCAGACACGCCCCGCTCCTTCGCCATCACTCCTTTGTGAGATGACCAAGTTTGTGATAGTATAAACATTTCATTTGCGTAATGTTGCTCTTCTTCTTATTATTACTTCAGGTTTCTTTACGACGGACTCTCCAGCCTCTAGCGGAACCGAATCTTAGCTTACCCATGGACCCACTCGCTTTCATTTTTAATAATGACTTAGAGACCTGCAAAATAGTAATATGGTTAACATTTTTCATTACCCTTACACGTAACACAACGCAATCTTGCATATATTTTATTACTTAACCCAAGATATTACCCAATCTCACCAGGTGACAAGGGATGACACGGGTCTTAAGACATAGGGTAACCTATACTCTTGGACAAAATCCAAGGACTCAGGCAACGGAGGCTCTGATACCACCTCTGTCACGCCCCGAACCGATAGCAGCGGGAAGCGATGCTCGGAACGTGACAGTTAATAGTCATGATAACAAGAGCGGAAGATAAATAACCACAATTAAATACAAGGAGGCCACAGACACACATATTGAAAATACGAGCTCTTATTAATATTAAAAAGGTCACTTAACAATATTAGATTCAAATTAAGGGAAGAAAGAATAAAAAGAAATAACCAGACTTACGACACTAGCTAGACTCAAGAAGATAAAAAGATAGACTCCAATATCTAGGTTCCAGGTTCACTCGATCACAATGATCCGATTCCCATTTGCAATATACCGTTTACCGCGTTACCTGAAAAGGATTGGAAGTAGGGGTGAGCAAGAAGCTCAGTAGGAATTATACTCTATCGTCAGGTATAGTTTAAGTGATTAACCAATTCATGAATATGCATGATTAACGCGATAAAATAAGCAGAACTAAATAATCACAAAGATAAAAAGAGTAACGATAATTAACTGGAAGAAATAGTTGCATGTCGAGATATCAAGCAAGATTAACAAGATTTTCTAGTGAATGACCATTTACAAGTCAATTTCAAGTCATGTCAGGCAAGCAAGTACTTCATACTTTAAGCATGAATAGCAAGTGTCACGAGAATGTTGAATGTCATAGACCCAACACGCTAGATTGCACCGGTGCCAAATGCCACACCTAATCATTCACCTCCCCGGGGATCAAGTACTTTTCGGGTGCTCCTCCCAAGACCAGATTGGGCCCTTCATTTGTTTGCCTTGGCATTGATTTCTTTTTGGATCGTAGATCCCACGAGACTAGACATCCACAATATTTAATGGCCAAGAGTTCCAAGATCAAGTTCATGTAGTCAAGGTAAAGGATGTAAGAATAATGATTTTTAAGAATCCAAACAATAAGCTCCTTTATCGAGAAGAATAGTTGTCCCTAAGGACTATAATTAATGATCAATGGACCTAACAATAGGTCAAATCACGAAATACCATAGCCTACGTAGGCTTGGTTAGCTCACACAATTTGAAATTCATGAAATAATCGCTTTCGGAAAATTATCATATAAACGGTCAGACAAGGTCCGCTCAATATTTATAAACGGTTAACACTGGGCCGCGCATGTCCAGAAGACATTAAGCCCCATGAACAAGATATACGGACCATACTGGGCCGTATTACGGATATGCGGTCGTTATAGGGCCGCCTATAAGGATATGCGGTCCACTAATGGCCGTACATGCCTATTTAGCCTTATACGATCCAAGACTAATAAACCAGTGGTTCAATCACGTAAATCGATGTTCTGGTGGTTCATTAGGTTCATAACAAGGGTATAAAGGAATCTCGAGATGATGGTAAGTTCACCGGATGGAGTTTCCGGTGATAAGTTTAAAGTTAACGCAACTTAAAGGGGCTAATGACTTACTAGAAGTCCGTAAGTTGGTCAACGATCTACTGGAATAGAATGGTTATCCAGTAACTAAAAGTTCATGATAAACCTAATTTTCATATTAAATCATCAAGGATTAAGTTTACATTTGATGTATTTGCCAAAAAGATGAATCAGGATGATACGATAATGAACGAGATCACGTAGGAATGAAATAGCATGCATTTAACAGAAATTTACTTGCATAATTAACCACTTATCATGTGAGTTTCTAATTTACTAATTAACCATTAAGACACTAATATGAATGATATAGAACTAGTAATAAGTCACTTTCTGTCTAGATAAACGGTTCTAGAAGAACCTTACATCTACTGGACTAACAGGGGGCTGAACGGGGTTATACTGCAATGCAGGGAGTTGGGCGGCCATGTCTGGACCGCCCAAGTGGTTGGGCGGCTCCCAAAGAACCGCCCAAGGGGTTGGGGGGTCAGGTAAGAGCCGCCCATCCCCTGGCTCATGGGTTGTGTGGTCACCAGAGGGCCGTTTATCTTGCGAGGGGGATATGTGGTCACTTCAGGACCGTTTAACTAGATATGTGGTCTGTTTTGGACCGTCCAACCAGTTGTGTGGTCAGACAGGAACCGTTTAACTACAGGCTATGCCAGGGTCGGGTCTGGGCTTGAGTTGTGCGGTCTATCGTAAGACCATCCATCTCTGGGTGTATTCCGGTCACCCCTTCCACGTCCGATGAACGTCGGGAGGTTGAGGGTTGATAGGGTTGAACTAAAACACTAATATCTCATGGAAACGAACTCCAAACATGGGACTTTTGGTACCATTGGAAAGGTTATGAAAAACTCTACCTAACAGTAGGGTCAATTTCATAATTACTTTCTGAAATCATGATTTATAATGACAGGAACACTAAAAACCCTAATCTGGACATGCTGTTATAAAATCATAAAATTCGCACAATATACATAATGAAATTTGGGGCTTTATATATCAAAAGAAAGCTTACTCGATGCTGATTCCAATCATATATGACATGCTATATGGGAATCAAGATTAATAACTCGAAATCATAATTTAACTCAAAAGAACACATTAAAGACCAAGTCTATACATGCTCTTACTCCGATCAGAAATTCTCTAAACATGATCCATAAAATTTAGGGCTTTTATAATCAATGGAAAGAGCACGAAAAACTCTACAAGATGCATGGATCAATTTAAGATTTACAGCCTGAAATTGCTACTGAAATCAACGGGGAACATGTTCTGCCCTAATTCTGACATGCCTCTACTAAACCATTAAATTCGCACAGAATACCTAATAGAAGTTAGAGCTTTATATACCAAAAGAAAGAGGATTGGATGCTGAACATTTTGATATATTACTTGTGGTTTGAACCCGAGAGAACGTACCTCAATCAAGGAAGAAAGGAAGAAAAAAGGAAGAAGAACGGATGCCGACACGTCACCACTAAACACCAGAGATCTCCCTTGATCAATCTCCACTGTAACCGCCGCAGCTACCAAAGGATTCTAGGGTTGTAGAGCTTCATTTTTATAGCTCATACACCTTCTGGAGCCTTCGGAGCAGGGAGAATTTGATGGGGCAAGTTAAGTGTTTGAAACGGCGCCGCAATGGTTGACCTCATCAAAGCTCAGTCGACACCACATTTTAGGGTTAGGGTTTCGATCAATTAACAGAGGAGAAATGATCCTTAGATCGTGGCCTTTCATTTGCCACCGATTTGGGCTCATTTGGTGGAGTATTAAGTTCTAATTTCGTGGTTTAAGTTAAGGTTAGGTAAGTGTTAGGTAAGTGTGCACTTTGGGCTTAATCTACTAATTAGACCTAGTCACGGATTTTTTTTGGGTCGACCACAGAAGACAAAGTTGTTAAATAAATCATCCTTTACCATTTTACCATTTTTATAGATTTTTATAAGGTAGTCAAAATTTTCACTAGTTCTATTTACTAAGGAATTAAATATTAAATTCCAAAATTCATTCATTTCAATTAAATTTCATATTTTTAAAACCGGGGTATTACATCCTCCCCCACTTTAAGGAATTTGGTCCCCAAATTCGTTGGGCATTACTAATTATTTAAATATATGAACTAAGATGATATTATCTATCAAAATAACATGTTAATTATATAATTAATGACGAAAGAATTTAGCTATAGCTAGGGATAAAAGAGAACGATACCATATATAATTCTTCATTCGATAGAAGTTGGTTCCGATTCTTCTTGTAGTTTTACTTGTGGAACACTACAAGAAAAAGTGGCTATAGCGACCGAATTAGCGACCGATTTAATCGGTCGCTAGTCGGTCCTAAATAGAGACCAATTCGGAGACCGAAATAATCGGTCGCATAACCGAGACCGTTTCAGCGACCGCATGTATATCGGTCTCTAATCGGTCGCTATTATTGAGACCGAATTAACTTCGGTCTCCAGTCGGTCGCTGATGCCGTTATACTTCCTACTACGACCCCCGCCCGCCCGAGCCCTCCCGCCCGAGCCCCCCCCCTCCCGCCCGAGCCCCCCCTCCCGAGCCCCCTTCCCCTGCGGCCCCCTCTCCGCCCTAGCCCCCCTCCCCGCTCCCGCCCGAGCCCCCTCCGCCGGAGCCCCCCCTCCGCCCGAGCCCTCCCGCCCGAGCCCCCCTCCTCCGCCGGAGCCCCCCTCCCCGTGCTGCCTCCCGCCCGAGCCCCCCTCCGCCGGAGCCCGTCGCCGCGCCGCTCGCGTCAAGTCGCCGTCGCCGCTCGCCCTGCCGTCGTCGCCCTCCGCAGGTACCTCTCTCTCTCTCTCTCTCTCTCTCTCCTCCAACTCTACTACTCCGTCGCCACCAACCCCCTCAACACCAACACCAACACCAACACCTCCACGGCGAGGGCGAGGGCGAGAGCGAGAGCGAGGGCGAGGAGGTGAGGAAGAGGAGGAACCGCCACCCCACGCGAGCTCCCCAGCCATGGCCGCCACCGCCTCACTCGCCGTCCAGGCCTTGGTCTCCCGCGCGCTCGCCGCCGGCGCCGGCCACGGCCAGGCAGCGCAGCCTGACCGCCTCGCCCTGCCCGCCGGTTTCCGTCTCAGCTACTGAAATTGGTCCACCGGGCCTAACTGATCAGGGATTCAATAAGTGCCATATTTCTCAAGACTCTGGCACATGTTACTGAAATTGGATCAGATGGTCAGATGGATCATCCGCCGCATGATCATTAAGAGTAGTCTATTTGACTCCTATTGGATGGGCTTTGCTCTACCTAAGACATTGTCATATTTTGGTTGATTTCTTTCCATTGATTGGTCAATGAAATAATCACATGGGTCAGTTACTTAGTTTGATTTCTGTCATATTTGGTGGATCAAGACAGAAGCATTTGATCTTCAAGGTACACCTAATATTATATATGTAGGTTAGTTAAATACACTGCTTTGATCTTTCAAGAAGGAATGCTCCATCTTCTATTAAGCTCAATCCGATTTTTCTTTTTTTTTTCTTGGCTAGGTCTTTCAATCTCTCACATGGTCCAAGATTATAGTGGACACTTGGATGGATGTCAACTAAATTTAACCTACCTAATTAAGATCATAAAAGATTCACTATTTTAATTCAAAAAGATAAAAAGAGTTCTAATTAAAAAAGATAAAAAGTCTAATTTCTCACATGGGTGGAGGGTTACAGCCAACTCTTTATCTCACTTTGACAGAAGAATAGATAAAACGAGGATAATCTCTCCTACATTAGTTTATCCTACCGTCTAGTCTTATTTACTTTGATAAGTTATGAGTTATCCTTTTAGAAACAGTTTTCTTATCAGTGTTCATTAATTGTATGGTAGCGCCTGTGCTCTTATGTGGCATAATTGTTCGTGAATCATGCCCTGGAAGCATTTTCAGCATCCGTGAAAAATTATAATACCCTGCTTTCTTTACTTGGATTCATATTTCCGTATTTAGGTTGATTCAGTAGTGACACGTTGTGAGAACGATAATTCCCCCTCAACCTTATTGGAATTAAGCAGGCGCATCTGCTATGTGCATAATCCATGATCTGTTCTTCGTGGGAATATCTGCTAAGGTGTAAGCATAGCTTTTGTTTTTATGCTTGTACTCGAGGGTTTTTATGCTTGTAAACCTATTGGAACACCATATGTTACTTGAGAAATATGTAAACGTGGTAGGACCTTTTTCTTGCCTATGTTCCCTCAGATTTTTAATTGGTAGAAATTTCTGGCAACAGCCAAGCCATCCTCTGATGTTTCTTTTGACTTCATCCTATGAGAAAATGATATTAATTATCAGTTTGCTTTTTATATTTGTAATCACCTTTTTATGTTGCTTACCTATTGTCAAATGTAAAATTTATCATTAACAATATTTTGTATCTTTTGTCAGTATTTTTGCCAGTTCTTAGAATAGAAAACACGTAATGATCAGCCTAAACAAGAACTAAGATGGTTTGCCGTCTTCTTCTGTGGTGTGCAGAACATTCAATTTAGCTTGAGTTTTCATGATTATTAAAGCAGAAAATACAATGTGATGCTTCCTAAGTTCCAAAAAAATGGTTGGGGGTGAGGGCTGACATGTCCTCTTACAACTTTGTTGACTATGTGAATGAACTCATTGTCTCTTTCTCCTTATTCTTTCTCACACCATTGTCTAATGTTTGTTTTGTTCTAAAGTGATTGAAGATATATGTTTACATTTCCCCCATATTTATGGCAATCACATTATTGGTGGTCCAGAGTAAAAGATGCACTATTGGTGACCTAGAGTAAAATATATGATGTTCTACATTACTTTCCTCTATTAGTCCTTTAAGCAAAAATGTTACCTTAGAAAAAGTATTCTTTTTCTCCTCGCACAAGTATTAACTTGTATACAGGCCCACAAGTGCCTATACTATATACGCTTGATGAAGTCTTTCTATAGCTTTTCTATGCTGCAGATTGTTTGTTCTCTTCTTCTAGATTACTTCTTCTGTGTTAGTCTTTAATCAAGGATACTACATTAGCGAGGAAAATTTTCCTCACACAGTTACTAGCTTGCATGAACTGCAAGTGTCAGACTTCATATTCATTTGAGTCTTTGTTTATTGCAGATTGTTTGCTCATTTCTTGTCCGAGATATGGGGATTGATTGGCGAATGGGAGCTGAATGGTTTGAGAAATGTCTTTTGGACTACGATCCATGTTCTAATTATGGAAACTGGACTTATGGGGCAGGTTAAGCTCTTTTGCAGACTTCTCTATTCCATTTTTTAAATTTTCACTTCATGGGCCTTCTGTGAATTTTCATTTTTATGATGAGAGACTCAATCATAAGGTAAGGTTCACCTGAGACTAACACACCTAAGTGATACTTCAGGAATCACGGGAGATAAGCTGATTGCTTTCACATTTTTCTATGTTCATTAATTTGCTTGGTACTAACCAAATGTATTATTTATGACAGGTGTTGGAAACGACTGGGGTGTATTTTACTGCATCTTGAGGGTTCCACTTGTGAAACTTTGGCTGCTCTTAGTGGAGATGGAATTGCATTCTATGTCTTGTGGCCACATTATCCCCTTTGGATAACTTCTCATGTTGCCGTCTCCAACTGAATGAATTTTATTGCTTTCAGGTATTTTCCATGATTCCTGGTTTTAGCTCGGAGTTGATGCCGAAAGGTCGTGAACAGGAAAGCCAGGCAAAGATCAAGCGATACATGTACGTGATGGGTTCTATGACCAATGAAGGTACTCTCATGGTGTTTTCTTCTTCCATATTGTCCATTATACATGTGAATATCAATATACTCATTCTGCTGTTTATATTTGACATAGCTTTTATTTCAATCTTGGGCGTAAGACTGGATGATGATGATAGTGCTATGGTGTCATGGTGTGTACCCATCATGCATTGTGATCAATGTCCATATAAGTAAACTAGCAGAGTACAGCCCACTTCAAGTGTTTCTGGCAGTACATTATGATTATTCCACCATTTACCTGTGAATATGTATTTGATCCCGGGCGCATGAATTATTTCTCTCCACTGTTTCATGCAAGCTTTGTAAATGGGGAAGGAGATCATGAGCTCATTAACCTGAGGTGGGAATTGCTTTTGGATGAAGTATGATCATTACATCGACCGTAGTCTTGAAGTCGGGAGTGTTTAACCTTTCCAAGTCTCTCATAATCCAACAGTCATTTACCTTTCCACTTATTTGATCCACAATCCCATTAAATTTGAGGAAGTGATCCTTGTTATGACACGACCACTCCGACGGACAGAGTGACCTCTCAAGATCTCGATCCGCACAACAAGAAGGGAGGAAGAAGAAGGAACAATCACACAAGATAGGAACACATATTTACGTGGTTCGGAGGTTACCCCCTACGTCCACGGGCGACGGCGACAGTGGAACTTCACTAGATGTGGAGAAATATACAAAGAAGTCAGCACCCCAACTTGGAGGAACAAATCCTCTCACAAGAAACTCTCTCAAGCTATCCCCCCAAGACCTCTTTTAGATCTTCTCTCTAAGAAGCTCACTCGGGCTCTCACTTGGGGGCGGGTTTCATTTTTCATCGAATTAGAAAATTATTTGGGACTATTTTATTTTTCTTGGTCCAGTTCAAAAAATTAGCACACCGCCTAATTACTTAGTCCATCGGCTAGTGTGTGCAATTTGATTTTTCACCCTTTATCTTGGTGCATGTTCTATGTTGTTGGTTTTTCTTTCACATTTATTTGGGAACCCATTATTTACATCAGGCAGCCAATGACCGGATGCGTGGAGATTGTTTTCTCACTCTATATTTCATACCGGTTGATCTATTTGCCTGAGTTTTCTTTGTCATTTATTTCTCGTAAGTGTTGTTTACGTAAGACAATGAATATATTTAATTAGGTGGCGATTCATTTTCCACCGTTCATTTTGTGCTGGATGATGCATTTGCAGGGGACTGTATGCCTTCAAATTTATTTATGATTGTGTTGGTTAAATCTGGCAAGACATGATTTTTTGTGCAGAATGATTTTATAAGCCTTTTTTCAAGTAGGATGATCTTACCTTACTTGGGTATCCTTTCTCATTTATGCATGATAATTGTACTTTACACAATCAACACCATGATTTTGTGTGCAGGTTCATTTTTCACCCTATTTTCATGCTCCATGATCTATTTCCTTGGGTTTGGACATGTTTATGGTTTTGGACATAGCTTGGGCACGACTAGGGTGTTATCATCATGCTCGAGTTCGGTCTCACATGCGACCTCTCCATTTACCACACCAGCAGCCCCAGATGGTTCTTCCAGTGCCGCCCCGACCATGACTCCAGATATGTTTAGGCAGATCGTCAACGAGACCGTCTCTCAGAATATCTCTCAGAATATCTCAACCATCGTCGCTCAGACCGTCTCCCAGATGCTCACATCCTTGGGAATTGATAGTAGTAGAGCACCTCCTGCACCTCCTGCACAGCAGCCTCCGGTAAGTATTTTATTTGATTGATTTTCTATTTGTTAACTCTAAATATCATCTTACAAAATATAAGAATTTAGATTGAGGAGGGGAAAATATCATTTTCTTAACTCTAAATATCATCTTACACCTATCCTCTGGATATTAGAATCAACAGGCAGACTGTTCTGCAGGATTTTCCATAGGTGTATAGAGATTTTGGTTAGAACTGAAAGTGAAAAGATATGTATAAATTCTATTCACTTGAGTGGGGGAGGATACAGATCTATAAATATTCATAAAGCTAGAATAATATAAGGAAAGTAACATGTAGACATGAATAAAATATGCCAATTTAGGTGAAAAGATCTCCCCAAAGTCTGGTAACTGTCATGGCAGGAAGCCAGGAACAGCACCTCTAAGCAAAGGAAGGGCAGTTCATACAAAGGAGCATAGGTCATAAGTTACCGGTCGGATGGCCGTGCCGGTCATTCCAATACGACCGGGGAGATGAAAGTGACTTGTCAGAACTGACGGAATCCAAATCGGATGCCCGGTTTGAGCTCGGCGCTCAAACTTCATTTTTAAAATACACTTATTTCAAATGAACTGTTAGGACGGGTCCGGGGGTCTAAAATCTGAAATACCGGTCGGATGGCCGTGCCGGTCATTCCAATACGACCGGGGAGATGAAAGTGACTTGTCAGAACTGACGGAATCCAAATCGGATGCCCGGTTTGAGCTCGGCGCTCAAACTTCATTTTTAAAATACACTTAGTTCAAATGAACTGTTAGGACGGGGCATTTGGTTCTAAAATCTGAAATACCGGTCGGATGGCCGTGCCGATCATTCCAATACGACCGGGGAGATGAAAGTGACTTGTCAGAACTGACGGAATCCAAATCGGATGCCCGGTTTGAGCTCGGCGCTCAAACTTCATTTTTAAAATACACTTAGTTCAAATGAACTGTTAGGACGGGTCCGGGGGTCTAAAATTCGAAATACCGGTCGGATGGCCGTGCCGATCATTCCAATACGACCGGGGAGATGAAAGTGACTTGTCAGAACTGACGGAATCCAAATCGGATGCCCGGTTTGAGCTCGGCGCTCAAACTTCATTTTTAAAATACACTTAGTTCAAATGAACTGTTAGGACGGGGCATTTGGTTCTAAAATCTGAAATACCGGTCGGATGGCCGTGCCGATCATTCCAATACGACCGGGGAGATGAAAGTGACTTGTCAGAACTGACGGAATCCAAATCGGATGCCCGGTTTGAGCTCGGCGCTCAAACTTCATTTTTAAAATACACTTAGTTCAAATGAACTGTTAGGACGGGTCCGGGGGTCTAAAATTCGAAATACCGGTCGGATGGCCGTGCCGATCATTCCAATACGACCGGGGAGATGAAAGTGACTTGTCAGAACTGACGGAATCCAAATCGGATGCCCGGTTTGAGCTCGGCGCTCAAACTTCATTTTTAAAATACAAGATGAAATTTGAACTTATATTGTGTGTGTGTATTTATATATATGAAAATGAGCTGGCTTAAACTATTGGCATACTCTTGTTAATGCTTGATTTCTTTATTAAGTCTTGTTAATGCTTGATTTCTTTATTAAGGATTTGATTATAATTTTTTTAAATGATATACAGGATCATCCGTCGCGAGATGTTGGACGAGACGACGACCAGGATGATGTTGGACGAGACGACGACCAGGATGAGACATATGTGGAGGATTTGTGATTTTATTTTAGTTGTGTATGTTGTCATTTTATTATTATGGATGTATGATTAATTTGTGATTTTATTTTAATTGTGTGTAATTTGAGGTTCGTGGAGATTGTGATCCGTGTAGTTGATTTATTATTGTTTTATGAAATTGTTATTTATCAGGTGTTTGTATGTGATGAATTTGAGATTTGTCGATATTGTTGTCTGTGTAGTTGATTTTATATTTATGTTATGAATTTGTTATTTATCAGGTAATTTATTTATCAGTTTAAATAAATTTTTAAAAAAAAAATAATGCAAAATTAGCGACCGCATGGAGACTGAATTGCGACCGAATAGCGACTATACGTTATATTTCTTTTATTAAATAATTATACTTGGCGACCGACTAGCGACCGAATTGAGACCGAATAAATCCGATAGGTTAATTTTATTTTTAAAAATACAACATAATTAGAGACCGAATAGCGACCGAATTGAGACCGACTTAATTAGCGACCGATCAGGCTACCGATTATAATCGGTCTCTGGTAACGACTGATACTGCGACCGAATTATGTCGGTCGCTATATAGCGACTAGTATATAGCGACCGACATGTTCGGTCGCTAGATAGTCTCTGTTCGGTCGCAATGCAGATTTGCGACCGATCTACGACTGAATAGCGACCGCTAGGTCGGTCGCTATCCGCGATTTTTCTTGTAGTGGAAGTAACTTAGGACAGTTAGCCATTTTATGATCCTGATTTCCGCAACGCAGACACGCTCCGCTCCTTCGCCATCACTCCTTTGCGAGATGACCAAGTTTGTGACAGTATCAACATTTCATTTTCGTAATGTTGCTCTTCTTCTTCTTATTACTTCGGGTTTCTTTATGACGGACTCGTCAGCCTCTAGCGGAACCAAATCTTAGCTTACCCATGGACCCACTCGCTTTCATTTTTAATAATGACTTAGAGACCTGCAAAATAGTTATATGGTTAACAATTTTCATTACCCTTACGCGTAACACAACGCAATCTTGCATATATTTTATTACTTAACCCAAGATATTACCCAATCTGACCATGTGACAAGGGATGACACGGGTCTTAAGACTTAGGGTAACCTATACTCTTGGACAAAATCCAAGGACTCAGGCAACGGAGGCTGTGATACCACCTCTGTCACGCCCCGAACCGATAGCAGCGGGAAGCGATGCTCGGAACGTGGCAGTTAATAGTCATGATAACAAGAGCAGAAGATAAATAACCACAATTAAATACAAGGAGGCCACAGACACACATATTGAAAATACGAGCTCTTATTAATATTAAAAAGGTCACTTAACAATATTAGATTCAAATTAAGGGAAGAAAGAACAAAAAGAAATAACCAGACTCACGACACTAGCTAGACTCAAGAAGATAAAAAGACAGACTCCAATCTCTAGGTTCCAGGTTCACTTGATCACACTGATCCGATTCCCATTTGCAATGTACAGTTTACCGTGTTACCTGAAAAGGATTGGAAGTAGGGGTGAGCAAGAAGCTCAGTAGGAATTATACTCCATCGTCAGGCATAGTTTAAGTGATTAACTAATTCATGAATATGCATGATTAATGAGATAAAATAAGCAGAACTAAATAATCACAAAGATAAAAAAAGTAATGATAATTAACTGTAAGAAATAGTTGCATGTCGAGATATCAAGCAAGATTAACAATATTTTCTAGTGAATGGCCATTTACAAGTCAATTTCAAGTCATGTCAAGCAAGCAAGCAAGCAAGTACTTCATACTTTAAGTATGAATAGCAAGTGTCACGAGAATGTTGAATGTCAAAGACCCAACACGCTAGATTGCACCGGTGCCAAATGCCACACCTAATCATTCACCTCCCCGGGGATCAAGTACTTTTCAGGTGCTCCTCCCAGGATCAGACTGGGCCATTCATTTGTTTGCCTTGGCATTGATTTCTTTTTGGATCGTAGATCCCACGAGACTAGACATCCACAATATTTAATGGCCAAGTGTTCCAAGATCAAGTTCATGTAGTCAAGGTAAAGGATGTAAGAATAATGATTTTTAAGAGTCCAAACAATAAGCTCCTTAATCAAGAAGAATAGTTGTCCCTAAGGACTATAATTAATGATCAATGGACCTAACAATAGGTCAAATCACGAAATACCATAGCCTACATAGGCTTGGTTAGCTCACACAATTTGAAATTCATTAAATAATCACTTTCAAAAAACTGTCATATAAACGGTCAGACAAGGTCCACTCAATATGTATAAACGGTTAACACTGGGCCGCGCATGTCCAGAAGACATTAATACCCATGAACAAGATATACGGACCATACTGGGCCGTATTACGGATATGCGGTCGTTATAGGGCCGCCTATAAGGATATGCGATCCACTAATGGCCGCACATGCATGTTTAGCCTTATTCGATCCAAGACTAATAAACCAGTGCTTCAATCACGTAAATCGATGTTCTGGTGGTTCATTAGGTTCATAACAAGGGTATAAAGGAATCTAGATATGATGGCAAGTTCACCGGATGGTGTTTCCGATGATAAGTTTAAAGTTAACGCAACTTAAAGGGGCTAATGACTTATTAGAAGTCCGTAAGTTGGTCAACGATCTACTGGAATAGAATGGTTATCCAGTAACTAAAAGTTCATGATAGACCTAATTTTCATGTTAAATCATCAAGGATTAAGTTTACATTTGATGTATTTGCCAAAAAGATGAATCGGGATGATACGATAATGAACGAGATCGCGTAGGAATGAAATAGCATGCATTTAACAGAAATTTACTTGCATAATTAACCACTTATCATGTGAGTTTCTAATTTACTAATTAACCATTAAGACACTAATATGAATGATAAAGAACTAGTAATAAGTCACTTTCTGTCTAGATAAACGGTTCTAGAAGAACCTTACATCTACTGGACTAACAGGGGGCTGAACGGGGTTATACTGCAATGCAGGGAGTTGGGCGGCCATGTCTGGACCGCCCAAGTGGTTGGGCGGCTCCCAAAGAACCGCCCAAGGGGTTGGGGGGTCAGGTAAGAGCCGCCCATCCCCTGGCTCATGGGTTGTGTGGTCACCAGAGGGCCGTTTATCTTGCTAGGGGGATATGTGGTCACTTCAGGACCGTTTAACTAGATATGTGGTCTGTTTTGGACCGTCCAACCAGTTGTGTGGTCAGACAGGAACCGTTTAACTACAGGCTATGCCAGGGTCGGGTCTGGGCTTGAGTTGTGCGGTCTATCGTAAGACCATCCATCTCTGGGTGTATTCCGGTCACCCCTTCCACGTCCGATGAACGTCGGGAGGTTGAGGGTTGATAGGGTTGAACTAAAACACTAATATCTCATGGAAACGAACTCCAAACAAGGGACTTTTGGTACCATTGGAAAGGTTATGAAAAACTCTACCTAACAGCATGGTCAATTTCATAATTACTTTCTGAAATCACGATTTATAATGGCAGGAACACTAAAAACCCTAATCTGGACATGATGTTACTAAATCGTAAAATTCGCACAATATACATAATGAAATTTAGGGCTTTATATATCAAAAGAAAGCTTACTCAATGCTGATTCCAATCATATATGACATGCTATATGGGAATCAAGATTAATAACTCGAAATCATAATTTAACTCAAAAGAACACATTAAAGACCAAGTCTAGACATGCTCTTACTCCGATCAGAAATTCTCTAAACATGATCCATAAAATTTAGGGCTTTTATAATCAATGGAAAGAGCACGAAAAACTCTACAAGATGCATGGATCAATTTAAGATTTACAGCCTGAAATTGCTACTGAAATCAAAGGGGAACATGTTCTGCCCTAATTCTGACATGCCTCTACTAAACCATTAAATTCGCACAGAATACCTAATAGAAGTTAGGGCTTTATATACCAAAAGAAATAGGACTGGGTGCTGAACATTTTGATATATTACTTGTGGTTTGAGCTCGAGAGAACCTACCTTAATCAGGGAAGAAAGGAAGAAGAAAGGAAGAAGAACGGATGCCGACACGTCACCACTAAACACAAGAGATCTCCCTTGATCGATCTCCACTGCAACCGCCGCTGCTACCAAAGGGTTCTAGGGTTGTAGAGCTTCATTTTTATACCTCATACACCTTCTGGAGCCTTCGGAGCAGGGAGAATTCGACGGGGTAAGTTAAGTGTTTGAAACGGCGCCGCAATGGTTGACCTCACCAAAGCTCGGCCGACACCACGTTTTAGGGTTAGGGTTTCGATCAATTAACAGAGGGTAAATGATCCTTAGATCGTGGCCTTTCATTTGCCACCGATTTGGGCTCATTTGGTGGAGTATTAAGCTCTAATTTCGTGGTTTAAGTTAAGGTTAGGTAACTGTTAGGTAAGTGTGCACTTTGGGCTTAATCCACTAATTAGACCTAGTCACGGATTTTTGTTGGGTCAACCACAGAAGATAAAGTTGTTAAATAAATCATCCTTTACCATTGTACCATTTTTCTAGATTTTTATAAGGTAGTCAAAAATTTCACTAGTTCTATTTACTAAGGAATTAAATATTAAATTCCAAAATCCATTCATTTCAATTAAATCTCAGATTTTTAAAACCGGGGTATTACATCCTCCCCCACTTTAAGGAATTTGGTCCCCAAATTCGTCGGGCATTACTAATTATTTAAATATTTGAACTAAGATGATCTTATATATCAAAATAACATGTTAATTATACAATTACTTGTGGAAAATCCTTCACAACAGCTTGCCTGTGGATCCCAACATTCAGCGACTAGGTGTGCATCTTTGCTCTGCTTGCTCCTGCTGTCAGGTCCCCCATGGTGAAACCATAAATCATCTATTTTTACACAGTGATTTAGCCTCGCACATATGGTCTTTCTTCACTTCTGCTGGTCTACTTTTGGAAGGGAATTCCATTACTGCTCTCATCTCCAATGCTGCCAACACTATCCAACCGAAATCAGCTTATGGTCACTTAATCCTAGTAGTCATAGGATATGGCTGCTGGAATATTTGGAGGGCTCGGAATTCAGTGAGGTATGAAGACAGAACACTGCATAAAATAAGGATACTTCACCAAATCCTCAGTCAAGTGAAAACCGCCTGTGTAAATGCTAATCTCAAGGAAGCTGATCTTTGCAAATGAAAAATCCTAGATACCTTGGGTATCCCTGCTCACCCCTACAATGGTGCACAGCTGAAAATAGTAAAATGGATTTGCCCCCCTTGGCCTTTTCTCAAACTAAACTCGGATGGTGCCTGCAAATCAAATGGCATTTCAGGAGGTGGAGGTGTTATTAGAGACTACAGTGGAAATGTTCTGCTAGCCTACTCCCATTACTATGGCCAGACAAACAGTCTTGTAGCAGAAACAAGAGCTTTGCTTGATGGAATCCACTATCTCCGTACTATCTCTTACCAGCCAGCGCTCTTTGAGTGTGACTCACAAGTTCTTGTTCGGGTTATTAAAAAGGAATACCAATGCCCTTGGTCTATTCTGTCCTATGTCAGAGTGATTTGGAGAACTACCTCACAGCATGATAAGTTTGATCATATCTACAGAGAAGGAAACAAAGTAGCGGATTCATTGGCCTCTTTAGCTTGCTCATCAAAATGTAATGTCTTCTTTCACAACAGTGAGCTACCCTCATTTATAAAGGGTGAGGCTCGTTTGGATAAGCTGGGTCTTCCCAGCATCAGATTGATGTAACCCCATTTTTTTCCACTAGTAATAAAATTCACCTCCTACGAGTCTGTTGGCCCCCACCAGACCCCAGGCAGGGCTTTTTTGGATTAAAAAAAAGGGATAAAAGAGAACGATACCATATATAATTCTTCATTCGATAGAAGTTGGTTCCGATTCTTCTTATAGTTTTGCTTGTGGAAGTAACTTAGGACAGTTAGCCATCTTATGATCCTGATTTTCGCAACGCAGACAAGCTCCGCTCCTTCGCCATCACTCCTTTACGAGATGACCAAGTTTGTGACAGTATAAACATTTCATTTGCGTAATGTTGCTCTTCTTCTTCTTATTACTTCGGGTTTCTTTACGACGGACTCGCCAGCCTCTAGCGGAACCGAATCTTAGCTTACCCATGGACCCACTCGCTTTCATTTTTAATAATGACTTAGAGACCTGCAAAATAGTTATATGGTTAACAATTTTCATTACCCTTACGCGTAACACAACGCAATCTTGCATATATTTTATTACTTAACCCAAGATATTACCCAATCTCACCATGTGACAAGGGATGACACGGGTCTTAAGACTTAGGGTAACCTATACTCTTGGACAAAATCCAAGGACTCAGGCAACGGAGGCTCTGATACCACCTCTGTCACGCCCCGAACCGATAGCAGCGGGAAGCGATGCTCGGAACGTGACAGTTAACAGTAATGTTAACAAGAGCAGAAGATAAATAACCACAATTAAATACAAGGAGGTCACAGACACACATATTGAAAATACGAGCTCTTATTAATATTAAAATGGTCACTTAACAATATTAGATTCAAATTAAGGGAAGAAAGAACAAAAAGAAATAACCAGACTCACGACACTAGCTAGACTCAAGAAGATAAAAAGACAGACTCCAATCTCTAGGTTCCAGGTTCACTCGATCACACTGATCTGATTCCCATTTGCAATGTACCGTTTACCGCGTTACCTGAAAAGGATTGGAAGTAGGGGTGAGCAAGAAGCTCAGTAGGAATTATACTCTATCGTCAGGCATAGTTTAAGTGATTAACCAATTCATGAATATGCATGATTAACGTGATAAAATAAGCAGAACTAAATAATCACAAAGATAAAAAGAGTAACGATAATTAACTAGAAGAAATAGTTGCATGTCGAGATATCAAGCAAGATTAACAAGATTTTCTAGTGAATGGCCATTTACAAGTCAATTTCAAGTCATGTCAAGCAAGCAAGCAAGCAAGAACTTCATACTTTAAGCATGAATAGCAAGTGTCACGAGAATGTTGAATGTCATAGACCCAACACGCTAGATTGCACCGGTGCCAAATGCCACACCTAATCATTCACCTCCCTGGGGATCAAGTATTTTTCGGGTGCTCCTCCCAGGACCAGACTGGGCCCTTCATTTGTTTGCCTTGGCATTGATTTCATTTTGGATCGTAGATCCCACGAGACTAGACATCCACAATATTTAATGGCCAAGAGTTCCAAGATCAAGTTCATGTAGTCAAGGTAAAGGATGTAAGAATAATGATTTTTAAGAGCCCAAACAATAAGATCCTTAATCGAGAAGAATAGTTGTCCCTAAGGACTATAATTAATGATCAATGGACCTAACAATAGGTCAAATCATGAAATACCATAGCCTACGTAGGCTTGGTTAGCTCACACAATTTGAAATTCATGAAATAATCGCTTTCGGAAAATTATCATATAAACGGTCAGACAAGGTCCGCTCAATATGTATAAACGGTTAACACTGGGCCGTGCATGTCCAGAAGACATTAATACCCATGAACAAGATATACGGATCATACTGGGCCGTATTACGGATATGCGGTCGTTATAGGGCCGCCTATAAGGATATGCGGTCCACTAATGGCCGCACATGCCTGTTTAGCCTTATGCGATCAAAGACTAATAAACCAGCGGTTCAATCACGTAAATCGATGTTCTGGTGGTTCATTAGGTTCATAACAAGGGTATAAAAGAATCTCGAGATGATGGTAAGTTCGCCGGATAGAGTTTCCGGTGATAAGTTTAAAGTTAACGCAACTTAAAGGGGCTAATGACTTACTAGAAGTCCGTAAGTTGGTCAACGATCTACTGGAATAGAATGGTTATCCAGTAACTAAAAGTTCATGATAAACTGAATTTTCATGTTAAATCATCAAGGATTAAGTTTACATTTGATGTATTTGCCAAAAAGATGAATCGGGATGATACGATAATGAACGAGATCGCGTAGGAATGAAATAGCATGCATTTAATAGAAATTTACTTGCATAATTAACCACTTATCATGTGGGTTTCTAATTTACTAATTAACCATTTAGACACTAATATGAATCATATAGAACTAGTACTAAGTCACTTTCTGTCTAGAAAAATGGTTCTAGAAGAACCTTACATATATTGGACTAACAGGGGGCTGAACGGGGTTATACTGCAATGCAGGGAGTTGGGCGGCCATGTCTGGACCGCCCAAGTGGTTGGGCGGCTCCCAGAGAACCGCCCAAGGGGTTGGGGGGTCAGGTAAGAGCCGCCCATCCCCTGGCTCCTGGGTTGTGTGGTCACCAGAGGGCCGTTTATCCTGCCAGGGGGATATGTGGTCACTTCAGGACCGTTTAACTAGATATGTGGTCAGTTTTGGACCGTCCAACCAGTTGTGTGGTCAGACAGGAACCGTTTAACTACATGCTATGCCAGGGTCGGGTCTGGGCTTGAGTTGTGCGGTCTATCGTAAGACCGTGCATCTCTGGGTGTATTCCGGTCACCCCTTCCACGTCCGATGAACGTCGGGAGGTTGAGGGTTGAACTAAAACACTAATATCTCATGGAAACGAACTCCAAACAAGGGGCTTTTGGTACCATTGGAAAGGTTATGAAAAACTCTACCTAACAGCAGGGTCAATTTTATAATTACTTTCTGAAATCATGATTTATAATGGCAGGAAGATTAAAAACCTTAATCTGGATATGCTGTTACTAAATCGTAAAATTCGTACAATATACATAATGAAATTTGGGGCTTTATATATCAGAAGAAAGATTACTCGATGCCGATTCCAATCATATATGACATGCTATATGGGAATCAAGATTAATAACTCGAAATCATAATTGAACTCAAAAGAACACATTAAAGACCAAGTCTAGACATGCTCTTACTCTGATCAGAAATTCTCTAAACATGATTCATAAAATTTAGGGCTTTTATAATCAATGGAAAGAACATGAAAAACTCTACAAGATGCATGGATCAATTTAAGATTTACAGCCTGAAATCGCTACTGAAATCAAAGGGGAACAGGTTCTGCCCTAATTCTGACATGCCTCTACTAAACCATTAAATTCACACAGAATACCTAATAGAAGTTAGGGCTTCATATACCAAAAGAAAGAGGACTGGATGCTGAACATTTTGATATATTACTTGCGGTTTGAGCCCGAGAGAACCTACCTCAATCAGGTAAGAAAGAAAGAAGAAAGGAAGAAGAATGGACACCGACACGTCACCACTAAACACCAGAGATCTCCCTTGATCGATCTCCACTGCGACCGCCGCTGCTACCAGAGGATTCTAGGGTTGCAGAGCTTCATTTTTATAGCTCATACACCTTCTGGAGCCTTCGGAGCTGGGAGAATTCGACGGGGCAAGTTAAGTGTTTGAAACGGCACCGCAATGGTTGACCTCACCAAAGCTCGGCCGACACCACGTTTTAGGGTTAGGGTTTCGATCAATTAACAGAGCGTAAATGATCCTTAGATCGTGGCCTTTCATTTGCCACCGATTTGGGCTCATTTGGTGGAGTATTAAGCTCTAATTTCATGGTTTAAGTTAAGGTTAGGTAAGTGTTAGGTAAGTGTGCACTTTGGGCTTAATCCACTAATTAGACCTTGTCACAGATTTTTGTTCGGTCAACCACAGAAGATAAAGTTGTTAAATAAATCATCCTTTACCATTTTACCATTTTTCTAGATTTTTATAAGGTAGTCAAAAATTTCACTAGTTCTATTTACTAAGGAATTAAATATTAAATTCTGAAATTCATTCATTTCAATTAAATTTCAGATTTTTAAAACCGGGGTATTACAAAGAATTTCAAGGATCAGGCATGTAGGAATAATAGGGCAGATTTATAGTGATTCAAGAACAGTCCTTGACAAGTATAGCACGATGGCACATGAAATTGAGACAATTCATGAAATCTGGGTAATTGGCGGCCACTTGGCTGCCTCCAATTATAGAAATAGCGCCCACATGTGTGGTTGCCCATTCCTGCGAACATACAGGCTCAATGAAATAGTGCCGAAGCTCAGGTCGCTATATCAGTTAAATAACGGCACCACGGGTCGCCAATTCCCTCTGGTGCCTAGGTCAGTGTCGCCAATTACTAACAGAGAACAGACTTCTCAAAAAGACTAGAAATAGCGCTCTATGAGGGCTAAAGCATCCCGTTTCTTTAGATTGACGTGACCAGACACGGTGTCATGGGTTTTTAGGGTACAACTTGCTCAGCTGCCTTGAGGGAATCCAAGGCTAGCGTAGACTTACGGAGGTCTTCATGATGAAATCACCAGTCCGAAAGAAGGAATATCCCGCGGAGGGCTCAAACATCACTGAGAGTTGAGGGCTATGCGAGAATCATCGTGAAACATGGGACTATATGTACGGAGTGAGAATACTGTGCCAAAATACCCACGGTTAGGGGTCAGAAACGCGATAAAATTGATAGACAAGAAATCTGCGCCCAGACAAAAAGTCACTATTATATAAAATAGCGCATGTCCATTGGGTCGCTCAATCTATTATTCACGGGAATTTAAAATAGTAAAATCAAGAATTCGCACCCACTCAGACGGGCGTGCATTCCTGACTAATTTTGACAGGTTTATCATTTTTCAGGAAATAAATAAATTGGCGTCTCTTTATGAGGGCGTAGATTCTGTAATGTACGGCACATCAAGTGGTCGTTAATTCCATAAACATTTTCTTATATATATATACTGCAGGAAAAATAACGCATGCTTACGCGGGCGCACATTCGTGATACGCGACTGTGCTCTGGTCGCCCATTCTTTGTCTGATGATACGCATCGGGCAGATACGATTATAGACACATATTACTATTCACAGACTGGGAGTTCTCAAAATCGAGAAAGTAAGGACACGAATAGACAGAGAAAATTATCAAAAATCCAGGAATATATATTACATGATTTTTTGGTACATGGTCCCATAGTTATTAAATTTTAAACATGATGTAATTATTATTTATCTAAAAGAATTAGCGGCAGTTATACTGTCGCCTATTAATTAGCACCCGTTAGAACAGTCGCAGTTTCTTGGGAATAGTGGCCATGCCATGGTCGCCAATTCCTTTTCATGCAGTACGTTTCAAGACGTAAAAAAAAAACAAGTTTTAAGCATGCGAAAGCTTCGTGAAGGATTAATCTACATGCTCTAATGAACTATCATGGTGATTTGTTGGGTTTTGTTTGGGAGATTGCCTACCTCGTGAGGTTATCAGATGACGAGGTAAGAGGGAAGCAGAGGACGCAGTAGGATGAGGAAGAAGAACACAGGGAAGAAGCCTCGCACGTTAACAACAACAGCTGCAGCACAACAGGAGTACATTCGCGACCGGAGGAAGAAGAAGAAGAAGCCTGTTCACCCTTCATGCAATAACAGTAGCAGACGGATGAACGTGTAATGAGGGGAAGACGAGGACGATGCCAGACGACGATCTAATGTACGGTACATCGACGCGGTAGCAACAGGATCAGCAACGATGGCCCTACCATCGCCCGTGAGGGTCTTATTTATAGGGTTTTTAATCTTTATGAATCCTATCGTGGACGTAGTATCCAAATGGGATTTAAGTTTCCACATATAAACCTAGCCTTCCCATGATTTCAGCCGCCAATCATTGTTGGGTTAGAACCCTAATTCCCTCATGCATTGTCAACCTCATCCTAGAGCTTACGTAAGAACCTTTGTTGGGAGTTTAATATTTCGATAATACCCATTATGTATTTATGTGTTTTAAGTGTAAAGCCCACTAATTACTTTTCTTCTTTTAAGAATTCAAAGCCCACTCGTTTTAGACGTAGCCCTTTTCAAGGTCCAAAAACCCATTAGTTCTTTTAAAGGTTCAAAGCCCATTATCGGTTAAGGCCCATTAACTATATGTAATAGATAAATGTCTAAATCTTTAGTAAAACCCTTTATGGACAGTTCAAGCCCATTAGTTATGATCAAGGCCCACTAATACATGAGGCCCATCAATATATTCCATGAAGGTTTTAAGGGTTTATGTTTTATAGTTTGGGGTTGGTCTTTTAGTCTTTTAAACTAACATGTGTTGAGCCTTATCCTTTATTAAGGCCCACTAATTATATATGGTAAAGTTATAATAAGTTCTAACTAAATTGTTTATTAGGACTCTATATATATATAGAGAGAGAGAGATATCTTAATTCTTATAAGTTTACTTCTTTATCAAAATTATTAAGTTTTACCGTTGTCTCGGGTATCAGAATCGGGTTCGATCTTATGACACTTTACTCAATTATTTATTGTATATCTATTAAGGCCCATTATCTATTTTGACTAATTCATTTATCAAAAATTTTTATTTTCATATTTATTTTATGATAAATAATAATAATTTATTCTTTATAAATTTTCGAGATGCTACATCATGATTCACGTTTGATTTGTTCATCCTGTCCTCAGCAGTTTCAGAATCACACTTGGCCATTGCACCCGTCTGAATACCAATTCACGATGTGCTCTTTGATTCAGCCCACATGCCTATTTATTTTCTTCTTATTCAGACCGTTGGTCATCTCCCCTTTTGTTGGACATTAACCCTTCATATATGTTTGAGCTTTGTATGTGAAGCACGCATGTGAGAGTATGCACATAAATACAACTTTAAAAGCTTGTGCAGTCTTCACTAAAGTGCACAGGATTTGTGCATGCGAGATATAACGGGGTTTCCTTGGGAGCTCCTTTATGCAAAAATGCTAATGGGATTTCTCGAGATCACAATTTCTAAACGTGGAGGTTTTGAATTTCAGTTGGCAAGTCATTTTTTATGCATCTACGCACATACAAATATGCAAATTGAATTAACCATGGCTGCACGTGTCATATGCAACAATGTGAAAACTTCAGTTTTGAAATGCACTGGTTCATTGATTTGCACAGGGTCTGCCCAGCCAGCCCTTTGGATTTGAGTTTGATGTGATCACTTTAGAGCATGATACATGCAAATGCAAAATGTCAAAATACAATGTTTCTGAACTTTGCGAATGCTAATGAGGATTCTTTGATTCAAACGTACAAAATGCAGTGAGGGTTCATTAGTCCTTATTGATTGATTTTCTGTTCAAATAGTCTTGAGCGGAGAACTCAATTTGTTTTTTTTGTTTTGAAACCATGAAGCCCAGTTTCGTATCCATTCTTTACTTACCTTTTTAGTTTTGCTTATTCTGTCTTTAGCAATTTCAGCGTTGTGTTTGGTCATTGTATTTCTGAGTATCAATTCCCCATCAAGCTCTTTATTTCAGTCAGATGCCCATTTTTTTGTTCAGACCGTTTGATCGTTACCCTTCAATTCATTACATTAGTCTTCAAATTGTCTGGGAGAAATTCGGCAGCACCTCCTCTTGACCCGGAACGTGAGGGGGGGTGTAAATAGGGGACACACCTACGGAGAAACTCCGATATGGCCCCCAAACAAATAGGAATGCGCATGGAAGCAGCAACATCCCGTCACCCATTTTGGGCGCAAAGATCCTGAGGGCTAGCCTATAAAGGACCCCGTCGACCCATTCGTAGCCACAAACTCGTCGTCAAGATGTGGACTTGAGCTATTGCCGTGTAAGACTATCGATGTTCACTCCATGACGGGAAGTCTCCCAAGGTCCACGTTAAGAGGTAACGAGCCCCCGGAGGTCCATGAGTAATCAAGAACTTGAAATCTAGAATCGGTGGAAAACAATCGATTATTCGTGATTAAATCTCATGTGCCTCACCCCTTTGGAATCATGGTCGTAGAGTCGGTCAAAATTCCAAGATGCTGTTTTGAGAAGAGAATCACGTTCATGGTGAGACTAAGGAGACGTATATTGGCTTCCGATGGTTGGCAACCTGGGTCCACACTCATCGAAGGGAGTAAGCTCCGGGTCGGTGGCCATTGTGGTAAAAAAAAAATTCGCCGGATGCGCAGCTTAGAGAAAAAAAAAGGGTTTATCCTATCTACTGGGGAGGGGGATGACAATAAAAAAAACAAATGCATGTATGCGCATATATATATATACATATACATATGTATATATCTATACATATATTTATACTCCGACAGAAACATATGAACTTGCAAAGGGAAAGAGATGAAAAGTCAAGAATAGGCGGTTATATCATACACATATGTGCAAGCGCTATGGAGGGGGAAAACAAATTCATGCAATCAAAGGAGACAAGAGCAAGATCTGTTGAGTTACTCCAAGTGATTTTGATGATAACAAAACCCTGAACATAGTTTCCATCTCGTGCCATGTCGAAGTGATCAAGAGCGAGTATAAAGCGTGTTTAAGCGTGTTTTAAGGCCGTTTTGTGTAATGTCTAAAGCTCAAATGGTTTAAGATTTCCAAATGCATACACAAAGCCAAATCAAACCCAAAATGCATGGAATGAATGAGGACATGAGGCTCTTGTCATATGGATATGAGTTACTAGGCTAACAATCTATTTTTACAGGATTTCCAGAGTTCGGTCGACCAATGGACAGGGTTCGGTCGGACAATTTTCCCAGGGATCAGAACTCTATAAAAGTTCCAGAGTTTGGTCGACCGATTGAGGGTTTTACAGTTCGGTCGACCGACGAGAGATTTCGGTCGACCGAACCCCTCGAGATAGCAAATGTTGACTTTTTGTTTCTTGAACATGGAAAGCCCTTCTCTTTGGTTTCTTTAATCCCAAAGCCACCAAACATGCCATGATTCATGGATCTGTGCTTTGGCATGTCTCTTGACCACTTAAGGTGTATAAAAACATCTCTTTAGGGTCAAAAACCCTAATTACTCAAGGGAGATCAAAGGAGGCTGCCAAGGGAGAAAGAGGGTTGCAGGAAGAACTCCGTGAACAGTGTTTTGTCCAAAAATTCTTCATCGAAGATCAAGGTTTTCAAGATCAAGCTGAGGCCATTCAAGTGCAAATCGAGTGGAGATTCAAGCTTCGTCAAAAATCTGCATCATCTATTCAGGGGGAGCTTAAATCAAATTTTTCTTTTATGTTCTTCTTCTAAAATTCTTGAGCTTCAAGTGCTTTGTGTTTGTAATCTTTAAACATCTGTAAGTGTGTGGATCTACCCAGATCCGTGTATGTGAGTGTGTGACTTTGTTTCACATTTCTGTGTGGTTTGGTGCTTGTGCACCTTCGTGGGAGTTCCGAACTCTTTACGAGTGTGTGTGTGTGTGTTTTGATCTTGTAATCTTTTACAAGATAGTGTGTGAATCCTCACAAACCGTGAGGGGTGGACGTAGGTTGCCATTGTTGTATCCGAACCACCTAAAAATCGTTGTCTCTTGTGTGGTTTGATCCTTCTATTCTACCCCCATTCTGTGCCAGCATACATGCATATTACTTCTAGTGATTCCGTCATTCAGATCGAGCATATTTTATCACTTTCACACTAAATCCTTGATATATCAAAAGGTGAGTTTGGATTGGCAAGGCAATCTTTGTCAGGAAGATAACACCTTGTGTGAGAAGAATATTCGGATTTACATCTCCGCCTTAGTACCAAAGATCTGCTGTGTGTGATAAATTTTGTTAGATCTAATAGTTTCTATAATAGATCTGAACTCCCTTGTTGCTATTCATTGCATTAGTTTAAATCGGCTAAGGTTTTATTAAAAATTGTTATCACCCAATTCACCCCCCCTCTTGGGTGTCATTGATCGCGGGACTTCAATTGGTATCAGAGCTAAGGCTCTACATTTTTCAGATCTAACGATCTAGAGTCAGATCCCGATCAATGGCCAACAAGGGGATGATACCTGAGGGTCACTCCATCCACCGTCCTCCATACTTCGATGGCTCGAATTACTCCTATTGGAAAAATAGAATACATGTTTTTCTGAGAGCCCAAGAGTACGAGATCTGGAGGGTGGTGGACAAGGGCCCATATGAGCTTTCCAAAGATGAAGACAAGTGGACCCTTGAGGATATTAAAAAATCCATAGTAAATTTTAATGTTATGAACATTATGCAATGTGATGTTCATTCTAACGAGTTTTCTTGTGTATCCATGTGCAGTTCAGCAAAAGAAATGTGGGACAAGTTGCGACTTATCTATGAAGGAACCTCCGAGGTCAAGGAGACCAAAGCCAACCTACTCGTCAGAGATTACGAGCTATTCAAAATGAAACACGAAGAAACTATCTCTGAAATGTCCGCAAGACTGACTGAGATCAATAATGGTCTCAAGAGTCTTGGAAAGGAATACACCAAATCCGAGCTCGTGAGGAAGGTGTTAAGATCTCTTCCACTGCCTGGCACACAAAAGCCACAGTCATTGAGGATTCGAAGAATCTATCCACACTTTCCTTGGACGAGCTCATAGGGTCACTCATGACCTATGAGATAAACATCAAAAGAACTGCGGAGGAGGAATCCAAGAAGAAGAAAACCGTGGCTTTGAAAGCCAACCAATCTTATGATGACTCCCAAGAAGAGGAGTCCAGCGAAGGGAGTAATGAAGAAGAAGACTTGGCGATGTTGACCCACCAAGTGAAGAAATTTTTGAGAAGAAACAAGAATTTCTAAGGAAATTTCAGAAAGGGGCAAAGGAAGCCTATTGAAACCAAGGGCGAGCCGAGCAAGCCTAACAATGTTATTTGCTATGAATGCAAGAAACCCGAGCACATGAGAGGAGACTTATAATGTCCCGAGTTTTTCGGACATTTTTTGGATCTGGATCCGTGAGTTTCGGATCGCTTTTAGGGGTCCCGAGGATTGTTTTGTGATTTACATGTGTTTTTCCCTGACGGACCTGCCGAACGCAATTGCGAGCGAACCGTGGCGTTCTCCTACTCCGGGACAGTACCAGCGCGTTATGCGTGTTCTGAGGATCGCGAAAATGCATTTGTCTAATTTTACATATTTTTGGCATTTTCTGGATTTTCTATGTAATATCCCGAACCTTCCGGATCCTTCTTTGTGGGTCCCGGATCTGGTTTTCGGAGCATGCGGCTCTGTTGTGTCTAAAATTTTATTTCGGACATCTTTCGTGTTCGGATCGACGCTATCCGGAGTTGTTTCGGAGGCCCGGAGGCGTTCCGCGGCTTTTCCGCGTGTGTTTTCTGATTTCCGGTGTGTGTTTCGGCTTTTTCTTCGGAAGCTCGCTGCGGGTGGACCGGGCCGTTCACCTAGGCACGAGTGGTACTGTTGCGATCGGTGCGTTCCGAGGATTCCAGAAACATATTTTTCTATTTTTTGATATTTTTCTGAAAAATCAGATTTTCTATATATTCCTATTCCTTTTCTTTTTCTTTTTCCCTTTCTCTTTCTTCTTCTTCTTCCTCCTTCCTTCCCCAACCGTGGCCGCCCTCTCTGTCTCTCCCTCTCTCCCGTTCGAGCGCGGTGACCTCCGTTCCGGCTGTAGTCGGTGGCGGTGCGACGCGGCAAGAAAGTGGGAGACGTCGAGACGATCGTGCGAGAGTGCGGCAAGCATGGGAAGCGTGGGGAGGTGGGGTTTCTAAAAGCCTTCTTCGCGATTCGTGGACGATCCGGCGGAGCATTCGCTCCATTGAGGTAGGGTGACGATCCTCTATCTCAATGCTTTCCTTTCCCGTGATTTCTAGGCCGGCGGGGAGCCGAGAGGGGTTCGTTTGAGCTCGGGATGAGAAATGCATGCTTTGGGGGTTTGAGTGCCGATCTAGAGTTTTACCGCCCCATTTGGAGTTTTGGGGGCATCATTCGGTACTCTAGGGCGTGGGGACGAGTTCCCCCTTTGTTTCCCCATCACCCGGGGGTGATTGGGGCGTGGAATGTTGTTTTCGGCCATTTCCCACCGTTCTCAATTTTCTGAGGTGATCGCGGTCCACCAGTGACCGTTTTCACTGGTCGCGGTTAGGCGGGGACCACTTTCATCAGATTTTAAACCGTTAGGCCTTAAAGTGTCGGTGGGCGGATGTGGTCTCGCGATAGACCGCGACTGTTGGTCGCGGTCTGGGGGCGACCGCTTTCACCGTGGGGACCGGCATGGACTCCGAGACGTTTGACCGTTGTTTTTGACCGTTGCACGCTAGTCGCGGTCTCCAGGAGACCGCTACTGTGTGAACACGGTCACGAGGTGACCACATTCATCTTTTCATGGCCGCGACTGTGTGGTCGCTGTCCCAGGAGGACCGCGACTGTGTGGTTGCGGTCCTGGGCAGACCGCTACCACAGGAGGCGGTCCTTCGGTGACCGCGTCTCCCATCCCTTGTCGATTCGAGTCCCGGATGAGTGAGTTTCGATCCCTGTGCTGACCCGTGGTCTGACTGATGTTGGGCATCATGTGGGGGCCCCACGTGAGGGTGCCGTGGGGTCCCGGGAGGTAGTGATTTCGGCTTGTGTCACCATGCGTCGGTGTTGGAACAAGGAGTGTTCCACGTACCTGCGATTGTGATGTTGTTTTCCATTGACTTGAGAGTCTACTCCTTTAGTGACCCTCCACTAGTCGTAGCCTACCATTACGCGGTATCGGTTGCACCAGGGAGTGGTGTACGTGCTTACCCTTAGAGGCGGTATGTGGACCGGTTACCGTCGGGCCCCACGTCTTGCAGCCAGAGTCCGGCTAAGGGGAAACTCGGTCAGAGGGCCAGACCAGGGACGCGGGGTCTGTGTGTGCACACTTGGTTGCGGGCGGTTGGACCCACGTCGACGGGTGTGACCCCAGCTAGTCACTTGTCGTGAGTTTACTTGTTCGGTGTTCGCGCCTTTGGTAGGAGCTACCACGCCAGGCGGATCACCTGCGGCGCGGTGTAAGACGTCAGGGGACGCTATCGGCTGTGCTTCTAGTGGGAGATACTCCTGTCGAGTACGGAGTGACAGACTGTCAGTCGGGTGTTTCCAACCTTCGAGTTTTGCCGAGTCGACCGTTGAGTTTCGGCCTTCTCACCGTGGCACGTGTGTCGGTTTGTGTGCCATGGGACATTTGTTCTGTAGAGTACAGGGCTTTCCTTTCTGAGGTACTCTCCTACTGCTAGTGTAGTGGTTCCTCATTTTACGAGGTAGTGTTCGAGTGATCCCTACTGAGTCTTGTTCCGAGACTCATTCCCTGCGTGTTTTCACCGTGTTTCAGGTGAGGCGCCGCCCCAGGGGAGCGCGTCTGGGGTGTAGCGAGGTGCGGGTGCCCAGAGGTAGTGCCAGAGGTCAGAGCCAGGGTATGCCCCGTGTAGCTGTACTTTTCTTTCTTGTCTCTGTACTAGTTGTGTACTACTACTGTTGTTATTTGGTGGACCATGGAAAATGCTAATTTATTTTCTGCTTGATATTATAACTGTTTAATTTCTGCAATTACTTGTGATATTTGTATAGTTTCCACACCATCCTTTTAACCCTTCCGAGTCTTCGGACTCGTGGGTGGCGGTGCGAGTCTCGGGTTATCGGGCCATCCCGATAATCCGATTCTCGGGTCGTTACAGCTGTTATCAGAGCGCGGTTGTGAAATTATACAAGAATCATAGGTAATTATAGTGGTCCACTTGTCCACAACAATGATGTATAGTTGACACTGGCATCGGGCATCGGGCATCGTGTGTTTTTCTTGACCATGCCGTTTTCGTGTTTTCTGTCTTTTGCTTCAGGAGCGAGCATGGCACTGAGGAGGAGCTCTGGCTCTCAGCAGGGGTAGTCGGCTGGAGGTCAGGAGATCCAGCAGGGGGTCCAGGGGGACCAGGAGGAGCATAGTAGAGTGCCACCAGGAGCTACCGAGGTCGCGGATACCGCGAGAGTTTCGGGGGCCGAGGATTTCTTCCGTGGCATGTACCAGCTTATGTCTCAGCAGTTCGGCGGAGAGGCTGGTGAGGGCTCATCTGCTAGGGGTGGGCCAGGCCGAGCAGTGAGGGACTTCATGCAGTTCCATCCACCTTACTTCAGCGGCCAGACAGACCCTGATGCGGCTCATGATTGACTTGATGAGATGGAGCGGGTGTTCAGTTCTGCGAAGAGTGCTGCCGAGAACAGAGTGGTGTTGGCCTACAACCAGTTGCTGGGTACGGCTCGGAAGTGCTGGTCTTCCGAGTGGAAGACGTCCTTTCAGCTTCGTCCACTTAAGTAGGTCGAGTGGGATGACTTCGTCAGTGCTTTCGAGCGTACGTACTGTCCAGATTATGTTGCTACGTAGCGGATGCAGGAGTTCCTGGAGCTGGTGCAGGGTGACATGTCCGTGTTGCAGTACAAGGGCTGATTTGTCGAGCTGGGTCGGTATGCACCTCACATCATGGAGCATGAGAGGGTGAAGACCGCGCAGTTCATTCAGGGCTTGAGGCAGGAGCTGAGGCACCATCTGATTACGAACGGGGCCACTGATCTAGAGACGGCGTCTCGTGTTGCGGCTTCCTTGGAGATGGATATGCAGAGGACCCGAGGACCGATCAGCCAGGGGCAGTCTTTGTCAGGTCGCAGCCAGCAGTCGGCTACCCAGCAGCAGGGTTCTTTCCAGCATGCGATGAGTGGTTCAGGAGTGCCGGCACAGGCAGCGTCGGTGATAGGATCTGCATCTTTTGGCACGAAGGTCAAGAAGTTTTTCAAGAAAGGGTTCGGCAAGAAGAAGTCCAAGGATCAGGGGCAAGCTTCATCGGGTAGTGTACAGCAGCCGATTCCTTTGCAGCGTCAGGGATCAGTGGGTGGGTTGCGGGGACCGTGTCCACGATGTAGTGGGTTCCACCCAGGCAGGCAATGCACGGTGCCGATTATCTATTTTTGGTGTTACCGTCCAGGGCACATGGCACGTGACTGTCCTCAGAGGCCGCCGCAACAGTAGGTTCCCTAGCAGCAGAGGCAACAGCAGCTGGGACAGTATCCGCCGCTACCCAGGTCAGCTAGTGTGGGAGGCAGGCGGAGAGCTCGAGGCCAGATTACGCACATGACCAGGGCAGAGGCAGTGGCGTCGCAGCTCGTGGAAGGTACCGTTCAGATTTTGGGTTGTGCGGCTCAGGTTTTGTTTGATTCTAGCGCGTCTCATTTGTTTATTTCAGAGGATTTCACGTTGAGCATCGAGGAGCCGGTGACCCAGTTGTCCTGTGATTTGGCAGTGGAGTTGACTTCGGGTGATTTTATGGTCACTCCGTATTGCTTCGATCTAGTTCCGGTTTGGATCGATGGGTAGAGTATGCCAGGCAGGTTGTATGCGTTGCAGCTTCGAGATTACGACGTGATTCTAGGCATGGATTGGCTCGAGACTCATGGAGCAGTGGTGGATTGTAGAATGAAGAGGGTCTATTTCCAGCATCCGAGCAAGCGGACCTTCTATTTCCAAGGTATCCGTTCCACCTCTTCTCGATTCCTTATCTCTGCTATTCGAGCTCGTCGATTGCTTGATTCTAGTTGTCAGGGTTTTCTCGCGTCTGTGGTTGTGTCTGACCGGATGGAGCCGAATGTCGAGGACATTTCGGTGGTGTGCGAGTTTCTCGACGTTTTTCCCGAGGAGTTACCTGGTTTACCTCCCCAGCGGGAGATCGATTTCGTGATCGAGGTTGTGCCTGGTACGGGACCTTTTGTGAAGGCTCCCTACCGTATGGCCCCCGCTGAGTTGAGGGAGTTGAGGGCGCAGTTGCAGGAACTGCTAGCCAAGGGGTACATTCGTCCTAGCTTTTTCCCTTGGGGTGCGCCCGTGTTGTTTGTGAAGAAGAAGGACGGTAGCCTGCGGCTATGCATTGACTATCGACAGCTGAATGAAGTGACCATTAAGAACAAGTATCCGTTGCTGTGGATTGATGATCTGTTCGACCAGCTTTAGTTTGCGCGAGTGTTCTCGTGGATTGATTTACGGTCCGGTTACTATCAGCTGAGGATTCATGAGTCCGATATGGAGAAGACTGCATTCAGTACGAGGTACGGGCATTATGAGTTTTTGGTGATGCCGTTTGGGCTCACCAATGCCCCCGCAGCCTTCATGGACTTGATGCAGAGGGTGTTTCATCCGTATTTGGACCAGTTCGTGGTCATCTTCGTGGATGATATCCTTGTTTATTTGCAGTCTGCCGAGGAGCACACGTACCATTTGGGTGTGGTGCTGCAGACGTTACGAGATCACCAGTTGTATGCGAAGCTCAGCAAGTGCGAGTTTTTGCTCGGCGAGGTGCACTTTCTGGGGCACGTGATTTCTATTGATGGTATTTCCGTGGACCCCGCTAAGGTCGAGGCAGTAATGCAGTGGTCGAGGCCGAGGTCGGTGACGGAGATCCGAAGTTTCTTGGGGCTTGCGGGCTATTATCATCGGTTTATCCATGATTTTTCTCGCATTGCGGCCCTGATGACTAGGCTCACGCGGAAGGATGTGACTTTCGTCTGGTCTGAGGAGTGTGAGCAGAGCTTCAGGGAATTGAAGAGATTGCTCACCTCGGCTCTGGTGTTGGTTTTACCTTCTGAATCGGGAGGTTTCGTGGTGTGTACATATGCTTCCGGCGTTGGATTGGGTGCTGTGTTGATGCAGCATGGTAGAGTGGTGGCTTATGCATCTCGGTAGCTAAAGCCCCACGAGGAGAACTACCCTACCCATGACCTTGAGTTGGCGGCGGTGATCTTCGCGCTGAAGATCTGGAGGCATTATATGTACGGTGAGAAGTTTGAGGTATTCACTGACCATCAGAGTTTGAGGTATGTGTTATCGCAGAGGGACCTGAACCTCAGGCAAATGCGTTGGATGGAGTTCATGAAGGATTATGACTTCACCCTGTCTTATCAGCCGGGCAGGATGAATGTCGTTGCCGATGCCTTGAGTCGGAAGGTTACGGTCAGTACCTTGATGTTGAGGAAATGGAGGCTCTGGGAACAAGTGCCCGAAGTATCCTTCAGGCTCAAGATTCCCCAAGAGCCAGGGTTGGCGGTGCTTGCGAGTCTGACTGTCACTCCTGCTATCCGTCATCAGGTGACAGAGGCTCAGCATGTGGACCCTGAGTTGCCCCGGATTCTGGCGATGGCTGATGTGGAGCTCGGCGAGGATGGTGCTGCGAAGTTTCGCGGCAGGCTGTACGTCCCAGCGGAGGAGCAGATACATCGTGCGGTGTTGCGCGAGGCTCATGGGAGCAGGTACACCGTACACCTGGGTGCGATGAAGATGTATCGGAACTTGCGGAGGTAGTTCTGGTGGCCTGGCATGAAGAGAGATGTCGCTGAATTTGTTGCCAGGTGCCTGACCTGTCAGCAGGTGAAGGCAGAGCATCAGCGACCATGAGGTACTCTCCAGCCTTTGGATGTTCCTGCTTGGAAGTGGGACCACGTGACCACGGATTTTGTGGTGGGGTTGCCGAGGATCCCGAGTGGGCAGGACAGTATTTGGTTGCTGGTGGATAGGCTGATGAAGGTGACTCAGTTGTTACCGGTCAAAGTCAGCTGGAGGGTGTCCAAGTTGGCTCGTTTGTATGTGGAGCGGATCGTTCCGTTGCATGGGATTCCCATTTCGATCGTATCGGATCGGGATCCGCGCTTCACTTCTGGATTCTGGAGGAATTTCCAGCGAGCTCTTGGCACGGAGTTGGCATTTAGCTCGGCGTATCATCCTCAGTCTGATGGTCAGTCTGAGAGGACCATCCAGACTTTGGAGGACATGCTGAGATCCTGCTGCCTGGAGTGGCAGTGGAGTTGGATTCATCACCTACCGTTGGTGGAGTTTGCCTGCAACAACAGCTATCATTCGAGCATCGGCATGGCTCCTTATGAGGCCTTGTACGGGCATCCGTGTAGGACTCCACTTGATTGGTTTGAGGTGGGTGAGCATGTTTGGACGGGACCGGAATTGGTGCAGCAATGTATGGATGTTGTGCACCTGGTTCGTCAGAACGTGTTGGCGGCCCAGAGTCGGCAGAAGAGCTATGCTGACCGTAGGAGACAGCCCCTCGAGTTCGCCGTGGGCGATCATGTGTTCTTGAGAGTTTCTCCGATGAAGGGGGTGATACATTTTGGACGGCGTGAGAAGCTGAGTCCCCGCTACATTGGTCCTTTTGTGATCTTGGAGAGCATCGGTGAGGTTGCTTACCGGTTGTAGTTACCCCTTGAGTTGGCGTCGGTGCATGACGTGTACCACGTCTCGATGTTGCGGAAGTATATGCCCGATGACTCTCATGTGCTCGAGATTTCTGTGTGGCCTGAGGTGACTCCATATCTTTCCCTCCCAGAGTTTTCGATCCGCGTGGAGGATATGCGAGAGCAGCGCTTGTGGAACAAGGTCATCTCCTTGGTAAAGGTGGTGTGGCAGCGGCACTCTGGTGCTGAGGCTTCTTGAGAGCGTGAGGACGAGATGCGTCAGTAGTTCCCGTACTTGTTTGAGTGAGTCTTCCTCTTCTTTCCCCTTGGGTTGTTCTCAATTTCGAGGATGAAATTCCTTCAAGGGGGGAGGGCTGTAATATCCCGGACCTTCTGGATCCTTCTTTGTGGGTCTCGGATCTGGTTTTCAGAGTGTTCGACTCTATTGTGTCTGAAATTTCATTTCGGACATCTTTCGTGTTTGGATCGGTGCGATCCGGAGTTGTTTCGGAGGCCCGGAGGCGTTCTGCGGCTTTTCTGCGTGTGTTTTCCGAATTCCGGTGTGTGTTTCGGCTTTTTCTTCGGAAGCTCGCTGCGGGTGGACTGGGCCGTTCACCTAGGCACGAGTGGTACTATTGTGATCGGTGCGTTCCGAGGATTTCGGAAACGTATTTTTCTATTTTTTGATATTTTTCACGATTCGTGGACGATCCGGCGGAGCATTCACTCCATTGAGGTAGGGTGACGATCCCCTATCTCTGTGCTTTCCTTTCCCATGATTTCTAGGCCGGCGGGGAGCCGAGAGGGGTTCGTTTGAGCTCGGGACGGGAAATGCATGCTTTGGGGGTTTGAGTGCCGATCTAGAGTTTTACCGCCCCATTTGGAGTTTTGGGGGCATCATTCGGTACTCTAGGGCATGGGGACGAGTTCCCCCTTTATTTCCCCATCACCCGGGGGTGATTGGGGTGTGGAATGGTAATTTCGGCCATTTCTCGCCGTTCTCGGTTTTCCGAGGTGATCGCGGTCCACCAGTGACCGTTTTCACTGGTCGCGGTCAGGCGGGGACCGCTTTCATCAGATTTTAAACCATTAGGCCTTAAAGTGTCGGTGGGCGGACGCGGTCTCACGACAGACCGTGACTGTTGGTCACGGTCTGGGGGCGACCGCTTTCACCGTGGGGACTGGCACGGACTCCGAGATGTTTGACCGTTGTTTTTGACTGTTGTACGCTAGTCGCGGTCTCCAGGAGACCGCTACTGTGTGAACACGGTCACGAGGTGACAGCGTTCATCTTTTCATGCTGGGATGGTCGTGATCCCAGGAGGACCGTGACTGTGTGGTTGCGGTCTTGGGCAGACCGCTACCACAGGAGGTGGTCCTCCGGTGACCGCGTCTCTCATCCCTTGCCGATTCGAGTCCCGGATGAGCGAGTTTCGATCCCTGTGCTGACCCGTGGTCTGACTGATGCTGGGCATCATGTGGGGGCCACACGTGAGGGTGTCGTGGGGTCCCGGGAGGTGGTGATTTTGACTTGTGTCACCGTGCGTCGGTGTTGGTAAAAGGAGCGTTCCGCGTACCTGCGATTGTGACGTTGTTTTCCGTTGACTTGAGAGTCTACTCCTTTAGGGACCCTCCACTAGTCATAGCCTACCAGTGCGCGGTACCGGTCGCACCAGGGAGTGGTGTACGTGCTTACCCTTAGAGGCGGTTTGTGGACCGGTTACCGTGGGGCCCCACGTCTTGCACCCAGAGTCCGGCTGAGGGGAAAACCAGTTAGAGGGCCAGACCAGGGACGCGCGGTCTGTGTGTGCACACGTGGTTTGGGGCGGTTGGACCCACGTCGACGGGCGTGACCCCAGCTAGTCACTTGCCGTGAGTTTACTTGTTCGGTGTTCGTGCTTTTGGTAGGAGCTACCACGCCAGGCGGATCACCTGCGGCGCGGTGTAAGACGTCAGGGGACGCTACCGGTTGTGCTTCTAGTGGGAGATACTCATGTCGAGTACGGAGTGACAGACTGTCAGTCGGGTGTTTCCGACCTTCGGGTTTTGCCGAGTCGACCGTTGAGTTTCGGCCTTCTCACCGTGGCACGTGTGTCGGTTTGCGTGCCGTGGGACATTTGTTCTGTAGAGTACAGGGCTTTCCTTTCCGAGGTACTCTCCTACCGCTAGTGTAGTGGTTCCTCATTTTACGAGGTAGGGTTCGAGTGATCCCTACTGAGTCTTGTTCCGAGACTCATTCCCTGCGTATTTTCACCATGTTTCAGGTGAGGCGCCGCCCCAGGGGAGCGCGTCTGGGGTGCAGCAAGGTGCGGGTTCCCAGAGGTAGTGCCAGAGGTCAGAGCCGGGGTATGTCCCGTGTAGCTGTACTTTTCTTTCTTGTCTCTGTACCAGTTGTGGACTACTACTGTTGTTATTTTGTGGATCATGGAAAATGCTAATTTATTTCCTGCTTGATATTATAACTGTTTAATTTATGCAATTACTTGTGATATTTGTGTAGTTTCACACCATCCTTTTAACCCTTCCGAGTCTTCGGACTCGTGGGTGGCGGTGCAAGTCTCGGGTTATCGGGCCTTTCCGGTAATCGGATTCTCGGGTCGTTACATTCTATATATAACCTTTTTCCTTTTTCCTTCTTCTTCTTTTCTCTTCGTCTTCTTTCTCATTCCTGTGAACGCACGCACGCCCCCCCCCCCCTCTCTCCCGTGTGAGCTCTCCGGCACCCCTCCCTCCTCTGACGACGGACGGCGGGCTTCGGCGGCGACGTAGTGACGACGGCGGCGGCGAGAGGAACGCGGCGGTGCCTGTAACATTCTGAATTTTATTATTATTATTATTATTATTATTATTATTATTATTATTATTATTATTATTATATCCCCATATTAATTAAACATTTCTTGGCTCAACTTATAGAAGTTTTATTTAAAAATCTGGAAAAATATGTATTTAGTGTAAAATTGAATTTCTAGCAACTTTGTCTTCAGGTAGGAACCTAGAATAAAATTGGTTTAGGTCCAATTTCACAACTAAGCTGAAAATCGTTGTTTAGAAAGCCCAAATCAATCATCTTTAATTGGACCCAAATTCAATCCCATTTGCACCCTAAATGGAGCCAAACCATCGCCCAATCGTAGATCCTTATTTTCCTTTCAAAAACCCTAAGTCTAGATCCCTCTACTAGCGGCGGCAGTGGCGGATTAGAGCCCCATCCGAAATTTTCACTGTTTTTCCCCTTTGGACTCTTTATCCTAAATTCGATCGCTAGAAGCATCCATTAACCCTATAAATAGAGGGCTTTCGACCCCCTGAAACCCTATTTGCTCCGACGGCTGGTGGCGTAATCGATCGTGGCCGGAGGAGGGAGGATTTGGACGTTCTAGGAGCGGGTACCCAGGGTTCCAGCGACCCTTTTCTTCTTCCATTTTTCCATCGCTCAAAGGTAGGTGTCTCTCAGGCTAAAATAAAAATCTAATTATACCATCTTGTTCGTCTTCCTGAGCCCTTTCTTTTGATACCTAATTGTCTAAATTTCATGCACCATGCTACCCTGATTCATGATTCACACCGAGGTATACCTGATAGGGTAACTCCCATGTTAACTCATTTTCTGTATACTTTAGTCTCATTAAATTTTAATTAAAGCATGCCATCTTATACGATTTTTAATGCTCTTTCTAATGGTAGTTTTTTTCCCTAAAATTCATTCACCCTATCATGAGCAATTGGGATCCTATTGTGCTGTGTCGAGGTTCGTCGTCGGCAAGTTCTCGGGTTGGGTAAACGGTCCTTTCAGTGACCGCTAGAACAGTATCGGTCTCACGATAGACCGTCTTCAGTCCCCTAGCAGTTCTACGATAGACCGCCTCAAGCCCTGCATTTCAAAATTTTAAATTTATGTATGATTAATTTCAATATAAAGAAACGGCCCTACTATAGACCGTTTTATGATTTTGGTGGCCCTTATATAGACCATTTTCTGTCCACTTCCAGGGTGTTTTAAACTCTATATCATGCATTTTTAACCAGAAAATTTCCATATTTTAGTATGACACCTTGGTCCATAACGATGCAGAAAGTGATATTAATCTAGTATCATGATTATAGACCTTTAAATTTTATTATTCACATGAAAGTTGTTTTGACATAAGTTTAATGCTCATGTGAAACGTGATAAAAGCTTGGTTGTAAATCATGAAAATTTTGAACCATGCTATTATAAATTGTTATCTTGATATCACTGTTTGACAGTCATACCACTCCAGTGGGATTGACTGACCGCATCGTCTCGTTTTTCGTGTTTCATCTAGCCTCAATCTTGTAATAGTTGGGACTCTCTGCCAAATATTTCTTCCGTCAGACTAGGACCACTATTATGAGACCTCCGTAAGTCTCCGTGAGCATGGGATTCCCACCAGGACACCGGGCGGGTTGTACCCCAAGACCTTAACCCTTGGACGTGTTTGATTCGTGTTTGGGCCAGTCTAAATCTGGACTGATCTGCAACCTTAGCGGCCTAACTTGAGACCGCGAAGTGATCCTTGGCGGCCCAGGCTTAGACCGCTATCTTTCTCCTGGCCTGGTTAAGTAATGGGCTTGGGTTAAGTTGGATTCTTGTAAGCCCAATCAGTTTTAACCTGACCAATCCGCTTCATTGGACTTTAGCTTTGTGGGCTGAACTCTAGTTCTGACCCATTCTGAAATCAGGCTGAAATAAGGACCCTTTTGGGTTCACTTGAAGATCTTGTCAGACTAAACCTTACGGGGTCTACTGTTAGACCGTCAATGACACCTTAGAGGCCCAGTTATTGACCGCTAAAGTTGAGATTTAATATGTTTTTCTTTCGTGTTTTGTTGTGATAGCAGTCAAGGTAGGCCTTGAACTGTGAAATCTTGCTTGATCCTTATTCACTTAGACTTTCTAGTCATTCTACATGATATCCATTCCAATTTTATTGGAATTTCTCTTAATCTTATAAGTAAGTTCTTAAGCTTAAACCTTGGAATTCTTGGCCATTTAATGTAGTGAATGTCTAGACTAGGATCTTTGATCCAATCTTTCAATGCCAACGCATCTTAAGGGCCCGGTCTGGTCCTGGGAGGAGCGCCCGAAAGTACTTGTGCCCCGGGGAGTTTGTAATGACAAGGTGTGGCATTGCACCGAAGTGCATGACTAGCGTGATTGGTCTATGACATTCTACTTCACTCAATTACTTGAAATTTCCTGCGTGACATGACTTACGTGCTTGTTATGGCCAATTCCATTTATCACTTACTTGCAATTTCACGAATGGTTCTTGTTATATTTGCGTTTATTCTCTACTTGGAAGTCCATATTTCTTTTCTATCTATCACTCGTCATTTATTTATTATTGTTCTTTTATCGCAACATCATTCATGATAAAATAGTTAATCACTTTAACTATGCCTGATGATAGAGATATAAAATCCTACTGAGCTTTGCTCACCCCTACTTTCCAATCCTTTTCAGGTAGCTCAGGTGAGGACTCTCAAACTGACGGGGATGGGTAGGAGTGAAGATCCTGGAGCGAGCCAGCTAGATAGCCTTCTAGGGATGTTATTAGATAGTTTGAGTTCAAGAGTTGTAATTTTGTTAAGATGGTTATTATGTAATTACGTTAAGTTGATGAATATGAGAGATTGTTAGTATGTTTGGAGTTGACGGATATTGACTCTTGTTATGTTTAATTAGTTGGAGTCGAATAATTATTGTGAAATGTATTTCTTCTCTAATATGGCGTATGAAGTATCTAATCGCTAGCGCAAGGCACATCATGTCTGGAAAATAACATATTTTAACTATTTCTACTGCCACGTTCCGATATTCCGCATCGGAGCGTGACAGTTTGGTGGTATCAAACCCTAGGTTTTCTTTGGATCCTAGGTTCCTAGTGGTGTTATAGAACCCATTACATTGGTGAAGTCAGGAATCTAACCCAGTGAGTGGGGTAGGGACTTGGGTTAAGCTAATTAACCAATTCTAAGAATACATAGTTCCATAGTCAAGAAAATATTCTTAATTAATTCTGGTTATGTTGTAGGATTTTTCCGCGTTGGCGACAGAGCGCGCGCAGTGGCGAGATATGCAATGCATGGTGCAGGGCCTGACCCAGGCCTTACAGCAAGTAGCTCAAGGCGATGCACAACATGGAGTGGGCAATCTACATTGAAACTTTCAAGGCTTGAATCCCCCTTCTTTCAGTGGATCTTCAGACCCAGATGAGGCCGAGAATTGGCTGAAAGAGACAGAACGTATCTTCAGGGTTATGCAATGTGGAGACCAAGATCGCGTCCTTTTAGCAACCTTCTAGTTGGAACGCGATGCACGTGCTTGGTGGGAAGCCGTGGAAGCCACGCTCGATAATCGACGTGCAATGTGGGATGAGTTTAAAGAACAGTTTAACAATAAGTATTTTTCAGATAGAGTGCAGGAGAAGAAAGCAGCCGAGTTCGTTGCATTAAAACAGAGAAATTTATCCGTTGCAGAATATGAAGCACAGTTTGCTAGATTATCTAAATATGCACCACATCTGGTGTCCACGGAGAAGATGAAGGCCAAACGATTCTTAAATGGTTTGAAGCTTCAGTACATTAATCAATTGGCGCCCTTGCAAATTCATGTTTATGCTGAGGTTGTGAGAAAAGCCCAAGTTCTTGAAGACACTATTGAAATGACTGACCGGATAAGTGGTCGGGATAAGAAGAAGGAGCAGACCACCAGTTCCAGGAATTTTAAGCCGGGTAATGGCCAGAAGAGACCCAATGGCGGGCTGAGCTTTTCGAAGAATAAGAAATTGAAGGAAGGTGAGAAAAGGCCAGATCGACTGCTCCGTCTAAAGCAGTTTGCAAGTATTGTGACCGTCCGGTTCACAAGATGAAAGAGTGTTGGCGCAAGTTAGGCGCTTGTTGGAGATGTGGTAGCAGGGACCACCGAATCCCTAAGTTCCCCCTTATAAATGAACCAGCAGCATCTGACAAGCCGCAAGGGAGTTTCAAGCGGCAGGGCAAGCTCCAAACCCTCCAGGATGCAGAAACTGAGACCGAAGCTACCGAGGAAGGAGGTATTGTTGAAGGTACTCTTAGTATTCTTTCCAAGCCAGCATTTGTACTTTTCGACACAGGAGCCACACATTCTTTTATATCTCTGAAATTTGCTAAGACTTTACCTGTGAAACCAGTATTATTGGATTCTCACATTGTGATATCTACCCTTATTGGATCGGGGTCCGAGATTAAATATTATTACCCTTCCAGTGAGGTTTTGATTAATGATTGCAATTTACCTACCGATTTAGTGTGCATGAAGATGAAAGATTATGATGTGATCTTAGGGGCTAATTGGTTATCTAAACATGGTGCTAGTGTTCACAGTAAATCAGGAGTGGTGTCTTTCACTGGACGTCCTGGACTTTCCTTTTCTGGTTCTAGACAATCTAAGTCTGTGCCGCTCATTTCGGCACTCCGGGCAGATAAATTATTAAGGAAGGGGTGCTAGGCCTTCTTGGCTTTGGTTTCTTTGACTGATAAGAAGGAAGTAGAGTTGAAGGATATCTCGAATGTACGGGATTTTTCGGAGGTGTTTCTTGAAGAATTGCTAGGTCTTCCTCCTGAGAGGGAAGTGGTTTTCTCCATTGATTTAATTCCTGGCGCTTCGCATGTTTCTAAGGCCCCCTATCGCATGTCCCCTGCTGAGTTAAGGGAATTGAAAAATCAATTGTTGGACTTGCTAGAGAAAGGGTTTATTCATCCAAGTACTTCCCCGTGGGGTGCTCCTGTTCTCTTTGTAAGAAAGAAGGATGGTTCATTAAGGTTATGCATTGATTATCGTCAATCGAACCAGCTCACTGTGAAAAATAAGTATCCTTTACCAAGGATTGACGAGTTGTTTGATCAGATATCGGGAGCCCAGTATTTCTCGAAGATCGATCTCAGATCAGGGTATCACCAGTTGAGGATAAAGGACAAGGATATTTTTAAGATGGCATTTCGTAGCATGTATGTGCATTTTGAATTTGTTGTGATGCCGTTTGGACTAACAAATGCTCCTGCAGCTTTCATGCAGTTGATGAATAGTGTGTTCTGACCCTACTTAGATCAGTGGGTCGTTGTATTCATTGATGATATTTTGATATACTCAAAGAGCAAGGAGGAGCATGAAGAACACTTGAGGATGGCATTGCAAATATTAAAGGATCAACAATTATATGCCAAGTTCAGTAAATGTGAGTTCTGGCTACAAGCGGTATCTTTTCTAGGGCATATTATCTCTAAAGATGGAATTTCAGTGGACCCTTCTAAGTTATAAACAGCACGCAATTGGGAAAGGCCTGTTAATGTAACTGAGATCAAAAGTTTTTTAGGATTAGCAGGTTATTATCGAAGGTTCATAAAGGATTTCTCCAAGATTGCGGTACCATTAACTAGGTTAACTCGTAAGGAGAATCGATTCGAGTGGTCAGACGATTGTGAAAAGAGTTTTCAACCTTTGAAGGAGTGTTTGACCACTGCCCCAGTTTTGGCTTTACCTTTTGGAGAAGGAGGTTTTGAAGTATACACTGATGCTTCAAGAATTGGTTTAGGTTGCGTGTTGATGCAACGAGGGAGAGTGATAGTTTATTCCTCCATGCAGTTGAGAAAACATGACGAGAATTACCATGTTCATGACCTGGAGTTAGCAGCTGTTGTGTTGCTCTGAAAATTTGGAGGCACTATCTTTATGGGGAAACTTTTACAGTGTACTCAGACTATAAGAGCCTAAGGTATTTATTTTCCCAGAAAGAGTTGAACATGAAGCATAGAAGGTGGTTAGAGTACTTGAAGGATTTTGACTTCTCCATCGAATATCATCCTGGGAAGGGGAATGTTGTAGCTGATGCTTTGAGTAGGAAGCCAACAACTAGATTAGCCAATTTGATACTTCAAGAATGGAAGTTGTTAGAACAGTTTGCAAGGATAGATCTTAATATTACAGAAAAGGAAGATCGGATTATGGTTGCTCATATCCAGCTTCATTCATAATTACTGGCAGAAATTAGGCAGGTTCAGGATAACGACCCAGTACTAGTTGAAATCAAAGAGCAGTTAACTAGTCGACCAGATTTTATGTTAGCTGATAATGGTAGGTTGTTGTTTAAAGGAAGAACCTGTGTTCCTGATTCTGCCGAAGTAAAGAGAAAGATTCTTGCGGAAGCCCACAAATCTAAGTATACTATACATCCAGGAGCTACGAAGATGTACCAAGATTTGAAGATAACTTTTTGGTGGCCGAATATGAAAAGAGAAGTGGCCAATTTTGTAAGTAGATGTTTAGTATGCCAACAAGTCCAAGCTGAACATTTCAAGCCTGCTGGGAAATTAAAGTCCCTTGAAATACCACAATGGAAGTGGGAGAGTGTTGGTATGGACTTTATTATGGGTTTGCCCAGAACTCGTGGTAACTTTGATGCAGTTTGGGTGATTATAGACCGAATAACAAAGTCCGCGCACTTTCTGCCTATTAAATCAAAGTGGACTGTGGATGTGTTGACTGCCCTATACATGAAGGAAATAGTGAGGTTGCATGGAGTCCCTGTATCCATCATATCTGACAGAGACCCCAGGTTTATCTCTCACTTTTGGAAAGGACTGCAAGCATAATTGGGAACCCGTTTGAATTTCAGTACTACTTTTCACCCTCAGACTGATAAACAGACTGAGAGAACGAATCAGATTGTTGAAGACATGATGAGAGCTTGTATGATTGACTTTGGAGGCAGTTGGCATGAACACTTGCCTTTGATTGAGTTCACATACAATAATAGTTATCAATCCAGCATTCAGATGGCACCGTTTGAGGCTTTGTATGGTAGAAGTTGTAGATCCCCTCTTTATTGGGAAGAGATTGGCGAGAAGCAATGGCTCGGACCATATCTTATCTCAGAGTCGTCCAAAAACATTCAAGTTATTAAAGATCGTTTGAAGATTGCTCAGTCCAGGCAGAAAAGTTATGCTGATAACAGAAGAAGAGATCTAGAGTTTCAAGTTGGAGAACATGTATTTTTGAAAGTCTCACCATCAAGAGGAATTAGAAGATTTGGAATTCGAGGCAAGTTAAGCCCAAGGTTTGTTGGCCCATTTGAGATCTTGGAAAGGGTAGGTGAAGTTGCCTATCGGTTGGCCTTATCGCCACAGTTATCAGGTGTTCATAATGTGTTCCATATGTCTATGCTGCGGAAGTACGTATACGACCCTTCACACATCATTCAGCATTATAATTTAGAATTGAAAGAATACCCTTCTCCTATCAAAATTTTGGACTTCAAGCAACAGCAACTCAAGAACTGATCCATTCCGATGGTCAAGGTCCAATGGAACCGGCGTGGAACTGAGGAGGCAATGTGGGAGTCCGAGGAAGCAATTAAAAAGATATATCCCGAATTATTCTAAGGTTAGATTCAGTAAATTTGGGAGACCAAATTCTTTAAAGTGGGGGAGGGTGTAACATTCTAAATTTTATTATTATTATTATATCCCCATATTAATTAAACATTTCTTGGCTCAACTTATAGAAGTTTTATTTAAAAATATGGAAAAATATGTATTTAGTGTAAAATTAAATTTCTAGCAACTTTGTCTTCAGATAGGAACCCGGAATAAAATTGGTTTAGGCCCAATTTCACAACTAAGTTGAAAATCATTGTTTAGAAAGCCCAAATCAATCATCCTTAATTGGACCCAAATTAAAGCCCATTTGCGCCCCAAATGGAGCCAAACCCTAGCCCAATCGTAGATCCTTGTTTCCCTTTCGAAAACCCTAAGTCTAGATCCCTTTACTGGCGGTGGCAGTGGCGGATTAGAGCCCCATCCGAAATTTTCGCCGTTTTTCCCCTTTGGACTCTTTAACCTAAATTCGATCGCTAGAAGCATCCATTAACCCTATAAATAGAGGGCTTTCGACCCCCTGAAACCCTATTTGCTTCGGCGGCTGGTGACGTGATCGATCGTGGCCGGACAATGGAGGATTTGGACATTCTAGGAGCGGGTACCTAGTTTCGGTGACCTTTTTCTTCTTCCATCTTTCCATCGCTCAAAGGTAGGTGTCTCTCAGGCTAAACAAAAATCTAATTATACCATCTTGTTCATCTTCCTGAGCCCTTTCTTTTGATACCTAATTACCTAAATTTCATGCACCATGCTGCCCTGATTCATGATTCACAACGAGGTATACCCGAAAGGGTAACTCCCATGTTAACTCATTTTCTGTATACTTTAGTCTCATTAAATTTTAATTAAAGCATGCCATCTTATACGGTTTTTAATGCTCTTTCTAATGGTAGTTTTTTCCCTAAAATTCGTTCACCCTGTCATGAGGAATTGGGATCCTATTGTGCTATGTCGAGGCTCGCCGTCGGCAAGTTCTCGGGTTGGGTAAATGGTCCTTTCAGTGACCGCTAGAATAGTAACGGTCTCACGATAGACCGTCTTCAGTCCTCTAGTGGTTCTACGATAGACCGCCTCAAGCCATGTGTTTCAAAATTTAAAATTTATGTACGATTAATTTCAAAATAAAGAAACGGCCCTACTATAGACCGTTTTATGATTTTGGCGGCCCTTATATAGACCGTTTTCTATCCTCTAGCAGGGTATTTTAAACTCTATATCATGCATTTTTAACCAGAAAATTACCATATTTTAGTATGACACCTTGGTCCATAATGATGCAAAAAGTGATATTAATCTAGTATGATGATTATAGACCTTTAAATTTTATTATTCACATGAAAGATGTTTTAACATAAGTTAAATGCTCATGTGAAACGTGATAAAAGCTTGGTTGTAAATCTTGTAAATTTTGAACCATGCCATTATAAATTGTTATCTTGATATCACTGTTTGACAGTCATACCCCTCTGGTGGGATTGACTGACCGCATCATCTCGATTTTTGTGTTTCATCTAGCCTCAATCTTGTAATAGTTGGGACTCTATGCCGGATATTCCTTCTGTCGGATTAGGACCACTATTATGAGACCTCCGTAAGTCCCCGTGAGCCTGGGATTCCCACCAGGACACCGGGCGGGTTGTACCCTAAGACCTGAACCCTTGGACGTGTTTTATTCGCGTATGGGCCAGTCCAAATCTGGACTGATCTGTGACCTTAGCGGCCCAACTTGAGACCGCGAAGTGATCCTTGGCGGCCCAGGCTTAGACCGCTATCTTTCTCCTTGCCTGGTTAAGTAATGGGCTTGGGTTAAGTTGGATTCTTGTAAGCCCAGTCAGTTTTAACCTGACCAATCTACTTCATTGGACTTTAGCTTTGTGGGCTGAACTCTGGTTCTGACCCATTCTGAAATCAGGCTGAAATAAGGACCCTTTTGGGTTCACTTGAAGAGCTTGTCATACAGAACCTTATGCGGTCTAGTGTTAGACCGTCAATGACACCTTAGCGGCCCAGTTATTTACCGCTAAAGTCGAGATTTAATATGTTTTTCTTTCGTGTTTTGTTGTGATAGCAGTCATATCAAGGTAGGCCTTGAACTGCGAAATCTTGCTTGATCCTTATTCACTTAGACTTTCCAGTCATTCTACATGATATCCATTCCAATTTTATTGGAATTTCTCTTAATCTTATAAGTAAGTTCTTAAGCTTAAACCTTGGAATTCTTGGCCATTTAATGTAGCGAATGTCTAGACTAGGATCTTTGATCCAATCTTTCAATGCCAACGCATCTTAAGGGCCCGGTCTGGTCCTGGGAGGAGCGCCCAAAAGTACTTGTGCCCTGGGGAGTTTGTAATGACAAGGTGTGGCATTGCACCGAAGTGCATGACTAGCGTGATTAGTCTATGACATTCTACTTCACTCAATTACTTGAAATTTCCTGCGTGACATGACTTACGTGATTGTTATGGCCAATTCCATTTATCACCTACTTGCAATTTCACGAAAAGTTCTTATTATATTTGCGTTTATTCTCTACTTGGAAGTCCATATTTCTTTTCTATCTATCACTCGTCATTTATTTATTATTGTTCTTTTATCGCAACATCATTCATGATAAAATGGTTAATCACTTTAACTATGCCTGATGATAGAGATATAAAATTCTTCTGAGCTTTGCTCACCCCTACTTTCCAATCCTTTTCAGGTAGCTCTTGTGAGGACTCTCAAACTGACGGGGATGGACAGGAGTGAAGATCCTGGAGCGAGCCAGCTAGATAGCCTTCTAGAGATGTTATTAGATAGTTTGAGTTCAAGAGTTGTAATTTTGTTAAGATGGTTATTATGTAATTATGTTCAGTTGATGAACATGAGAGATTGTTGGTATGTTTGCAGTTGATGGATATTGACTTTAATTAGTTGGAGTCGAATAATTATTGTGAAATGTATTTCTTCTCTAATATGGCGTATGAAGTATCTAATCGCTAGCGCAAGGCACAGCATGTCAGGAAATTAACATATTTTAACTATTTCTACTGCCATGTTCCGATATTTCGCGTCAGGATGTGACAGTGCCCTTTTCGCGGCGTGGGAGAGACGTTCTTGTGTGGCCAAGATTTGAGATCAGCGTTGAATCGGAGGATTTTGGCCTTCTTTAGGGTAGGGGGACAGATCCTTACCCTCTTTACAGCTTTCCTCTTGATTTGTAGGCCGTGGGGTGGCCGAGAGGGGCGTTTTTAAGCCAGGAGGGTAAAATCCATGGTTTGGGGTTGAGCGTCGGATACATCGTTTCATGAGGTTTTTGACCGATCGGTGGGCATAGATGCATGCTAGGTTGGTTGGGGAAGGATTCCCCTTTGTTTCCCCATCATCGGGTGATGATCGGGGCATGGATGGGTGTTTTTAGGGTTTCCTGACGGGTTCGCGCTCGGGACGTGCTGGCGGTTTTTCCAGTGACCGCCAGCCTCCCTTGGCGGTCTCAGGGAGACCGCCAGCCGACTTGAACGTTGGATGGTTTTAGCGGTCTTCTCGCAACTGCTAGGGTCAGGGTGGCGGTCACGCAATAGACCTCTACCCTTGGTTTAGCGGTCGTCAGATGACCATTTTTCCCCCGTTTGATCGAGCACCCTCGGGGTACGTCTTTTCGACCGTTGGGATCTCGTGCCTCCTAGTCATCATGGTTATGACCGTTTACGGATGGCTGGCGGTCCAAGGAGGAACGCTAGGCCCCTCGTGACCCATTTCCTGGTGGTCCGACATAGGATCGCTATGACCCTCCTCGCGGTCCAGTGTAGGACCGCTAGGCCCCCTTACGGTCCAAGAGAGGACCGTTAGGTAGAGGGGCAATCCTGCGAGGATCACCACTTGGTTTCCTTTCGATCGGTGATTTTCGTGAGTTGAGTCTTACCTCCGGTGACACGTCCACTAATCATAGCCTTCTTATGGCACGCGTGTGCTGACCCACCCTGGAGTGGTGGAGCGGCTTACCCGAGAAAGACGGTTTTTAGGCTGGTTACCGTAGGGCCCCCACGCGCAGCCGAATCTGGGCTTCGGGGGAAGAAACATCAAGAGGATCTGACCTAGGGCGCATGGTCTGTGTATGCACACTGGGTTGGGGACGTCAGACCCGCACTGACGAGCACGACCCCAGCTTATTCTTGTTCGTGGTACTGGTTACTGTTGTATGTCTCAGTCTCCGCCTGGGGCGTTGTAGGGAGACACTTGAGGCGCGATGTAAGACGTCAGGGGACGCATCCGGCTGTTCTTCTAGTGGGTGATGCTTCTATCTTCTGGCGGGTACAGACTCATTTTTTTCGTCGGTTTGAGGCCGGTCGGCTTAGTACGGTTAGTTGTAGGGAGCTTTTCTGTTTATTTATTATTGCTTTCTGCTTCTATCGTACTCCTACTAGGTAGTGTTACCTTCCGCGGATGTTCGCGCCTTATTGTCATTTTCCTCGTTGTGCGGTGGGGGTCCGGGAGATCCCTACTGCGCCAATGAAATGAGGCTCACCCCTACTTTTCAGGTGAGGCGGGGTCGTCGAGAGGAGCGGCGGAGTTTCAGCGTGGTTCTTCTAGCCAGGGTTAGTCGCTAGTCTGCCAGAGCCGGGGTATGCCCCGTGTACTTGTTCTTTTCTTTCTGTCGATTGTACTTAATTTGGACATGAGATACACTGGACCTTGTAGAAGTTTAATTATTTATTTTATACTGTGCATTTTATTTTAGATTATTATGCTATCTTTGCAATTATTTCAACTTCTCTTGTGCTCCCACACCATCCTTTTAACCCTTCCGAGTCTTCGGGCTCGTGGGTGGCGGGCCGAGGTTCGAGACGCGCCAGTTACTTTCCGGTACTCGGATCTTGAGTCGCTACAGTTGGTATCAGAGCGTAGGTTATGAAGGTACATAAGAATCTGAGATGATTACAGTGGTCCAGAAGGTCCATGTGTGTCCTGTACAATTGGCGACTAGCGTAGGGCCTCGTGTGTTTTATTAATCATGTTGTTTGTTTTGTTAGCAGGAGTTATGGCGCTCAGGAGAGCGACTCGTTCCCAGTAGGGAGAGTCGGGTGGGGACCAGGAAGGGCAGAGTAGAGCAGAGCTTCCGACAGATGCAGCTGGAGGGGCTAGAGTTCTCAGACTAGAGGAGTTCTTCTGGGGCATGTATCAGTATGTTCTTCAGCAGTAGCAGCCACAGTAGCAGCAGGGCGGTGATGCTGGCGAGGGTTCGTCGTCTCGAGGTGGACCTGGTTGCATGCTGAGAGACTTCTTGCAGTTCCAGTCGTCTCTTTATAGCGGGCAGCCAGATCCAGAGGTGGCCAAGGAGTGGCTAGATGACCTAGAGCGAGTCTTCAGTTCGATGGAGTGTCCCGAGGAAGAGAAGGTGGTGTTGGCTACGCACCGATTGCACGGGCCAGCCCGAGCGTGGTGGACGTCAGAGTGGGGGGCAGTGTTTTAGTCTCGTCATGTTCGACATATCATGTGGCAGGAGTTCATCCCAGCTTTCGAGCGTGCTTTTTGTCTATCATTCCTTAGGGCGCAGAAGCTGCGCGAGTTTCTAAAGCTGGTCCAGGGTGACATGACAGTGATGCAGTATAGGTCCAGGTTCATTGAGTTGGGTCGTTATGCACTGTGTATTGTGGCAGATGAGGAGCTGCAGACCAAGCAGTTTGTCGGGGGTTTGAGGCCAGAGCTGAGGCATCCCCTACTTGCGTCGAGTTTGACCAACCTGGATGCGGCTTGCAGAGCAGCGGCGGCATTAGAGAGAGATTTGCGGAAGACTCGAGGTTAGAGCAGTGCGGGTCAGATGCAGATGGGTTTTGGTCAGCCGGCGGCCGTGTAACAGTAGAGTACTGTCCAGCTTTCAGCAGGAGGTTCAGGGACATCTTCGTCCATGGCGTCAGCGGCAGACTCGTCATCTCTGGGATCGAAGCTTAAGAAGCTGTTCAAGGAAGCCAGTTTTGGCAGGAGGCGCCAAGATCGTCGAGATCAGGGGCATCAGTCAGTGGGTAGTGTTCAGTGGCCTACCCAATTTCAACGCCAGGGTTCAGTGAGTGGTTCTCGGGGCAAGTGTCCTCGGTGCGGCGATTCTCATCCATGCAGGTAGTGCACGGCGCCCGTGGTTTGCTTCAGGTGTGACCAGTTAGGGCACATGGCACATGACTGTCTGCAAAGACCGCATCAGCTGCACGAGTTTCAGCAGTAGCTGTAATATCCCGGACCTTTCGGATCCTTCTTCGTGGGTCCCGGATCTGGTTTTCGGAGCGTCCAGCTCTGTTGTGTCCGAAATTTCGTTTCGGACATCTTTCGTGTTCGGATCGGCGCGATCCGGAGTCGTTTCGGAGGCCCGGAGGCGTTCCGCGGCTTTTCCGCGTGTGTTTTCCGATTCCCGGCGTGTGTTTCGGCTTTTCCTTCGGACGCTCGCTGCGGGTTAACTGGGCCGTTCACCCGGGCACGAGTGGTACCGTTGCGATCGGTGCGTTCCGAGGATTCCAGAAATGTATTTTTCTATTTTTTGGTATTTTTCCGAAAATTCGGATTTTCTATAAAGCCCTAATTCTTTTTCTTTTTCTTTTCTCCTTTCTCTTTCTTCTTCTTCCTCTTCCTCCGTTTCTTCCCACCGTGAGCCCCCCCCCTCTCTCCCTCTCTCCCATTCGGACGCGGCGAACCCCTCTCCGGCTACGGACGGCGGCGGGGCGACGGCGCGGACGCGTGGGCGACGGTGAGGCGATCTCGTGGGCGTGCGGCGAGCGTGGGAAGCGTGGGGAGTTCGTGAAGCTTCGAGCATTCTTCGTGATTCGTGATCGATCCGGCGGAGCATTCGCTCCATCGATGTAGGGTGACGTTCCTTAGTCTCATGCCGTTCTTTTCCGTGATTTATAGGCCGCGGGGAGGCCGAGAGGGGATCATTTGAGCGTTTTTGGGTTTTTCCATGATTTGGGGAGAGCTCGCCCGATCTATGGATTCAATGCATGGATTCGTGTTTTGAGGGCCTAGAATCATGCTAGGGGTCCCCAGGGGTCTTCCCCTTTATTTTCCCCCTCTCCTATGGAGGTATGGGGGCGTGGTTAGGATTTTTGGGCGTTTTTACCGTTTTCGGCCGCGGACTGAGAACGCGCTATACTCCAGTAGCGCGTTCTTGGAGGTCGCGCCGCCCCGACCGAGTGCGTTCATCGGAGAAGATGAACAGGAGGCGGTTCCTGTCGCGCTATGGGGTCATAGCGCGATCGTCCTTGTCGCGCTAGGAGGACCTAGCGCGATGGTTCCTGTCGCGCTAGGTGTCCCTAGCGCGATCTTGCCTGTTGTTGGGTGTTTCTCTTGGGCCGTGTGTGCGCCCCGGGCACCCCGTGGAGTTCCGTGACCGTGTCTTTGGTGTCCGGAAGTCCCGTTTGCCTCGGTTAGGCGTTTGACCGTGGGCAATGCGTCTGTTTCTTTTCCGACCGTGGTCACCGTGCGACGGGGCTGGTGCGTGGGGTGATTCCCACACGTTGTCGGATTCGGACGTCGTTTTCCGTTGACTCGAGAGTCTACTCCTTCAGTGACCCTCCACTAGTCGTAGCCTACTAGTACGCGGGTGCTAGTCGCACCAGGGAGTGGTGTACGGGTCGACCTTTCGAGACGGTTTGTGGACCGGTTACCGTTGGGCCCCACGTCTTGCAGCCAGAGTCCGGCTGAGGGGAAAACCGGTCAGAGGGCCAGACCTGGGACGCGTGGTCTGTGTGTGCACACGTGGTTGGGGGCGGTTGGACCCACGTCGACGGGCGTGACCCCAGCTAGTCACTTGTTTGTGGTTACTTGTACGGTGTTCGCGCCTCGGGTAGGACCTACCACGTCAGGCGGTTCACCTGCGGTGCGGTGTAAGACGTCAGGGGACGCTACCGGCTGTGCTTCTAGTGGGTGGTACTCCTGTCGAGTACGGAGTGTCAGACTGTCAGTCGTGTGTTTCCGACCTTCGGGTTTTGATGGTTCGACCGTTGAGTTTCGGTCTTCTCGTACCGTGGCACGTGTGTCGGTTTGCGTGCCGTAGGGTCTAGTTCTGTAGAGTACAGGGCTTTCCTTTCCGAGGTACTTTCCTACCGCTAGAGTAGTGGTTTCTCGTTTTTCGAGGTAGGGTTCGAGTGATCCCTACTGAGTCTTGTTCTGAGACTCATTCCCTGCGTGTTTTCACCGTGTTTCAGGTGAGGCGCCACCTTCGGGGAGCGCGTCAGGAGCGCAGCGTGGTGCGGGTGCCCAGAGGTAGTGCCAGAGGTCAGAGCCGGGGGATGCCCCGTGTAGCTGTACTTTTCTTTCTTGTCACTGTACTAGTCGTGGACTACTGTTGCTGTTGTTGTTATTTTATTGTGGACCATGTAAAATGTTAATTTATTTCCTGCTTAATATTATAACTGTTTAATTTCTGCAATTATTTGTGATACTTGTGTAGTTTCCACACCATCCTTTTAACCCTTCCGAGTCTTCGGACTCGTGGGTGGCGGTACGAGTCTCGGGTTATCGGGCCTTCCCGGTAATCGGATTCTCGGGTCGTTACAGCTGGTATCAGAGCGCGGTTGTGGAATTACATGAGAATCATAGGTAATTGTAGTGGTCCACTAGTCCACAGCGATGATGTACAGATGACGCTGGCATTGGGCGCCGTGTGTTTATTTTGACATTGCCGTTTCCGTGTTTTTCTGTCTTGTGCTTCAGGAGCGAGTATGGCGCCGAGGAGAAGTTCTCGCTCTCAGCAGGGGCAGTCGGCTGGAGGTCAGGAGATCCAGCAGGGGGTCCAGAGGGACCAGGAGGAGCATAGCAGAGTTCCTGGAGCTACCGAGGCCGCGGATGCTGCGAGGGCTCCGGGGGCCGAGGATTTCTTCCGTGGCATGTACCATCTCATGTCTCAGCAGTTTGGCGGAGAGGCTGTTGAGGGCTCGTTTGCTAGGGGTGGGCCAGGCCGAGCAGTGAGGGACTTCATGCAGTTCCATCCACCTTACTTTAGCGGCCAGGCAGACCCTGATGCGGCTCGTGATTGGCTCGATGAGATGGAGCGGGTGTTCAGTTCTGCGAAGAGTACTGCCGAGGACAGAGTGGTGTTGGCCTACAACCAGTTGCAGGGTACGGCTCGGAGGTGGTGGTCTTCCGAGTGGAAGACGTCCTTTCAGCTTCGTCCACTTGAGCAGGTCGAGTGGGATGACTTTGTCAGTGCTTTCGAGCGTACGTACTGTCCAGATGTTGTTGCTACGCAGCGGATGCGGGAGTTTCTGGAGCTGGTGCAGGGTGACATGTCCGTGTTGCAGTATAGGGCCCGATTTGTCGAGCTGGGTCGGTATGCACCTCATATCATGGAGCATGAGAGGGTGAGGACCACGCAGTTTGTGCAGGGCTTGAGGTTGGAGCTGAGGCACCATTTGATCGCGAATGGAACCACTGATCTCGAGACGGCGTCTCGTGTTGCGATTTCCTTGGAGATGGATATGCAGAGGACTCGAGGACCGATCAGCCAGGGGCAGTCTGTGTCAGGTCGCAGCCAGCAGTCGGCTACCCAGTAGCAGGGTTCCTTCCAACATGCGATGAGTGGTTCAGGAGTGCCGGCACATGCAGCTTCGGTGACAGGATCTGCGTCCTTCGGCTCGAAGGTCAAGAAGTTCTTCAAGAAGGGGTTCGGCAAGAAGAAGTCCAGAGATCAGGGGCAGGCTTCATCGGGCAGTGTACAGCAGCCGATTCCTTTGCAGCGTCAGGGATCAGTGGGTGGATCGCGAGGATCTTGTCCACGGTGTGGTGGGACCCACCCAGGCAGGCAGTGCACGGCGCCGATTATCTGTTTTCGGTGTGACCAGCCAGGGCACATGGCGCGTGACTGTCCTCAGAGGCCGCCGCAGCAGCAGGTTCCCCAGCAGCAGCAGCAGCAGGGACAGTATCCGCCACTACCCAGGTCAGCTAGCGTGGGAGGCAGGCAGAGGGCTCGTGGCCAGATCACGCACTTGACCAGGGCAGAGGCAGTGGCGTCGCAGCTCGTGGAAGGTACCGTTCAGATTTTGGGTTGTGCGGCTCGGGTTTTATTTGATTCTGGCGCGTCTCATTCGTTTATTTCGGAGGATTTCGCGTCGAGCGTCGAGGAGCCGGTGACCCAGTTGTCCTGTGATTTGGCAGTGGAGTTGCCTTCGGGTGATTTTATGGTCACTCCGTATTGCTTCGACCAGGTTCCGGTGTGGATCGATGGGCGGAGTATGCCAGGCAGGTTGTATGCGTTGCAGCTTCGGGATTACGACGTGATTCTAGGCATGGATTGGCTCGAGACTCATGGAGCGGTGGTGGATTGTGGGATGAAGAGGGTCTACTTCCAGCATCCGAGCAAGCGGACCTTCTATTTCCAAGGTATCCGTTCCGCCTCTTCTCGATTTCTTATCTCTGCTATTCGAGCCCGTCGGTTGCTTGATTCCGGTTGTCAGGGTTTTCTCGCGTCTGTGGTTGTGTCTGACCGGATGGAGCCGAATGTCGAGGACATTGTGGTGGTGTGCGAGTTTCCCGATGTTTTTCCTGAGGAGTTGCCTGGATTACCTCCCCAGCGGGAGATCGATTTCGTGATCGAGGTTGTACCTGGTACGGGACCTTTGGCGAAGGCTCCCTACCGTATGGCCCCCGCTGAGTTGAGGGAGTTGAGGGCGCAGTTGCAGGAACTGTTGGCCAAGGGGTATATTCATCCGAGTTTTTCCCCTTGGGGTGCGCCCGTGTTGTTTGTGAAGAAGTAGGACGGTAGTCTGCGGTTGTGCATTGACTATCGGCAGCTGAATGACGTGACCATTAAGAACAAGTATCCGTTGCCGCGGATTGATGATTTGTTCGACCAACTTCAGTCTGCGCGAGTGTTCTCGCGGATTGATTTGCGGTCCGGTTACTATCAGCTGAGAATTCGCGAGTCCGATGTGGAGAAGACTGCGTTCAGTACGAGGTACGGGCATTATGAGTTCTTGGTGATGCCGTTTGGGCTCACCAATGCCCCAGCAGCCTTCATGGACTTGATGCAGAGGGTGTTTCATTCGTATTTGGACCAGTTCGTGGTCATCTTCGTGGATGACATCCTTGTTTATTCGCGGTCTGCTGAGGAGCATGCGTACCATTTGGGTGTGGTGCTGCAGACGTTGCGAGATCACCAGTTGTATGCGAAGCTCAGCAAGTGCGAGTTTTGGCTCAGCGAGGTGCACTTTCTGGGGCACGTGATTTCTGGTGATGGCATTTCCGTGGATCCCGCCAAGGTCGAGGCTGTGATGCAATGGCCGAGGCCGAGGTCGGTGACGGAGATCCGGAGTTTCTTGGGGCTTGCGGGGTATTATCGTCGGTTTATCCAGGATTTTTCTCGCATTGCGACCCCGATGACTAGGCTCACGCGGAAGGATGTGCCTTTCGTTTGGTCCGAGGAGTGTGAGCAGAGCTTCAGTGAACTGAAGAGATTGCTCACCTCGGCTCCGGTGTTGGTTTTGCCTTCTGGATCGGGAGGTTTTGTGGTGTGTACAGATGCTTCCGGCGTTGGATTGGGTGCTGTTCTGATGCAGCATGGTAGAGTGGTGGCTTATGCATCTCGGCAGCTAAAGCCCCATGAGGAGAACTACCCTACCCATGATCTTGAGTTGGCAGCAGTGATCTTCGCGCTGAAGATCTGGAGGCATTATCTGTACGGTGAGAAGTTCGAGGTGTTCACTGACCATCAGAGTTTGAGGTATGTGTTCTCGCAGAGAGATCTGAACCTCAGACAGAGGCGTTGGATGGAGTTCATGAAGGACTATGACTTCACCCTGTCTTATCAGCCGGGCAGGATGAATGTCGTCGCCGATGCCTTGAGTAGGAAGGTTGCGGTCAGTACCTTGATGTTGAGGAAGTGGAGGCTCTGGGAACAAGTGCCCGACGTATCTTTCAGGCTCAAGATTCCCCAGGAGCCAGGGTTGGCAGTGCTTGCGAGTCTGACTGTCACTCCTGCTATCCGTCGTCAGGTGACAGAGGCTCAGCATGCGGACCCTGAGTTGCCCCGGATTCTGGCTATGGCTGACGTAGAGCTCGGCGAGGACGGTGCTGCGAGGTTTCGTGGCAGGCTGTACGTCCCGGCCGAGGAGCAGGTTCGTCGTGCGGTGTTACGCGAGGCTCATGGGAGCAGGTACACTGTACACCCGGGTGCGACGAAGATGTATCGGAACTTGCGGAGGCAGTTCTGGTGGCCTGGCATGAAGAGAGATGTTGCCGAATTTGTGGCCAGGTGCCTGATCTGTCAGCAGGTTAAGGCGGAGCATCAGCGACCAGGCGGTACTCTCCAGCCTTTGGATGTTCCTGCTTGGAAGTGGGACCATGTGACCACGGATTTTGTGGTGGGGTTGCCGAGGACCCCGAGTGGGCAAGACAGTATTTGGTTGCTGGTGGATCGGCTGACGAAGGTGACTCGATTGTTACCGGTCAAGGTCAGCTGGAGCGTGTCCAGGTTGGCTCGTCTGTATGTGGAGCGGATCGTGCCGTTGCATGGGGTTCCCATTTCGATCGTGTCGGATCGAGATCCGCGCTTCACTTCTGGATTCTGGAGGGGTTTCCAGCGAGCTCTTGGCACGGAGTTGGCATTTAGCTCGGCGTATCATCCACAGTCAGATGGTCAGTCTGAGAGGACCATTCAGACTTTGGAGGACATGCTGAGATCCTGCTGCCTGGAGTGGCAGGGGAGTTGGATTCATCACCTACCGTTGGTGGAGTTTGCCTATAACAACAGCTATCATTCGAGCATCGGCATGGCTCCCTATGAGGCTCTGTATGGGCGTCCTTGTCGGACTCCACTTGATTGGTTTGAGGTGGGTGAGCGTATTTTGACGGGACCGGAATTGGTGCAGCAATGTGTGGAGGTTGTGCACCTGGTTCGTCAGAACATGTTGGCGGCCCAGAGTCGGCAGAAGAGCTATGCTGATCGTAGGAGGCAGCCCCTTGAGTTCGCCGTGGGCGATCGTGTGTTCTTGAGAGTTTCTCCGATGAAGGGGGTGATGCGTTTTGGACGGCGTGGGAAGCTGAGTCCCCGCTATATTGGTCCTTTCGCGATTGTGGAGCGCATCGGTGAGGTTGCTTACCGGTTGCAGTTACCTCCTGAGTTGGCGTCGGTACATGACGTGTTCCACGTCTCGATGTTGCGGAAGTATATGCCCGATGACTCTCATGTGCTCGAGTTTTCCGTTTGGCCTGAGGTGACTCCAGATCTTTCTCTCCCAGAGTTTCCGATCCGCGTGGAGGATAGGCGAGAGCAGCGCCTGCGGAACAAGGTCATTCCCTTGGTGAAGGTCGTGTGGCAACGACACTCTGGTGGTGAGGCTTTGTGGGAACGTGAGGATGAGATGCGTCAGCAGTTCCCGTATCTGTTTGAGTGAGTCTTCCTCTTCTTTCCCCGTTGGTTGTTCTCAATTTCGAGGACGAAATTCCTTAAGGGGGGAGGGCTGTAATATCCCAGACCTTTCGGATCCTTCTTCGTGGGTCCCGGATCTGGTTTTCGGAGCGTCCAGCTCTGTTGTGTCCAAAATTTCGTTTCGGACATCTTTCGTGTTCGGATCGGCGCGATCCGGAGTCGTTTCGGAGGCCCGGAGGCGTTCCGCGGCTTTTCCGCGTGTGTTTTCCGATTCCCGGCGTGTGTTTCGGCTTTTCCTTCGGACGCTCGCTGCGGGTTAACTGGGCCGTTCACCCGGGCACGAGTGGTACCGTTGCGATCGGTGCGTTCCGAGGATTCCAGAAATGTATTTTTCTATTTTTCGGTATTTTTCCGAAAATTCGGATTTTCTATAAAGCCCTAATTCTTTTTCTTTTTCTTTTCTCCTTTCTCTTTCTTCTTCTTCCTCTTCCTCCGTTTCTTCCCACCGTGAGCCCCCCTCTCTCTCCCTCTCTCCCATTCGGACGCGGCGAACCCCTCTCCGGCTACGGACGGCGGCGGGGCGACGGCGCGGACGCGTGGGCGACGGTGAGGCGATCTCGTGGGCGTGCGGCGAGCGTGGGAAGCGTGGGGAGTTCGTGAAGCTTCGAGCATTCTTCGTGATTCGTGATCGATCCGGCGGAGCATTCGCTCCATCGATGTAGGGTGACGTTCCTTAGTCTCATGCCGTTCTTTTCCGTGATTTATAGGCCGCGGGGAGGCCGAGAGGGGATCATTTGAGCGTTTTTGGGTTTTTCCATGATTTGGGGAGAGCTCGCCCGATCTATGGATTCAATGCATGGATTCGTGTTTTGAGGGCCTAGAATCATGCTAGGGATCCCCAGGGGTCTTCCCCTTTATTTTCCCCCTCTCCTATGGAGGTATGGGGGCGTGGTTAGGATTTTTGGGCGTTCTTACCGTTTTCGGCCGCGGACTGAGAACGCGCTATACTCCAGTAGCGCGTTCTTGGAGGTCGCGCCGCCCCGACCGAGCGCGTTCATCGGAGAAGATGAACAGGAGGCGGTTCCTGTCGCGCTATGGGGTCATAGCGCGATCGTCCTTGTCGCGCTAGGAGGACCTAGCGCGATGGTTCCTGTCGCGCTAGGTGTCCCTAGCGCGATCTTGCCTGTTGTTGGGTGTTTCTCTTGGGCCGTGTGTGCGCCCCGGGCACCCCGTGGAGTTCCGTGACCGTGTCTTTGGTGTCCGGAAGTCCCGTTTGCCTCGGTTAGGCGTTTGACCGTGGGCAATGCGTCTGTTTCTTTTCCGACCGTGGTCACCGTGCGACGGGGCTGGTGCGTGGGGTGATTCCCACACGTTGTCGGATTCGGACGTCGTTTTCCGTTGACTCGAGAGTCTACTCCTTCAGTGACCCTCCACTAGTCGTAGCCTACTAGTACGCGGGTGCTAGTCGCACCAGGGAGTGGTGTACGGGCCGACCTTTCGAGACGGTTTGTGGACCGGTTACCGTTGGGCCCCACGTCTTGCAGCCAGAGTCCGGCTGAGGGGAAAACCGGTCAGAGGGCCAGACCTGGGACGCGTGGTCTGTGTGTGCACACGTGGTTGGGGGCGGTTGGACCCACGTCGACGGGCGTGACCCCAGCTAGTCACTTGTTTGTGGTTACTTGTACGGTGTTCGCGCCTCGGGTAGGACCTACCACGTCAGGCGGTTCACCTGCGGTGCGGTGTAAGACGTCAGGGGACGCTACCGGCTGTGCTTCTAGTGGGTGGTACTCCTGTCGAGTACGGAGTGTCAGACTGTCAGTCGTGTGTTTCCGACCTTCGGGTTTTGACGGTTCGACCGTTGAGTTTCGGTCTTCTCGTACCGTGGCACGTGTGTCGGTTTGCGTGCCGTAGGGTCTAGTTCTGTAGAGTACAGGGCTTTCCTTTCCGAGGTACTTTCCTACCGCTAGAGTAGTGGTTTCTCGTTTTTCGAGGTAGGGTTCGAGTGATCCCTACTGAGTCTTGTTCTGAGACTCATTCCCTGCGTGTTTTCACCGTGTTTCAGGTGAGGCGCCACCTTCGGGGAGCGCGTCAGGAGCGCAGCGTGGTGCGGGTGCCCAGAGGTAGTGCCAGAGGTCAGAGCCGGGGGATGCCCCGTGTAGCTGTACTTTTCTTTCTTGTCACTGTACTAGTCGTGGACTACTGTTGCTGTTGTTGTTATTTTATTGTGGACCATGTAAAATGTTAATTTATTTCCTGCTTAATATTATAACTGTTTAATTTCTGCAATTATTTGTGATACTTGTGTAGTTTCCACACCATCCTTTTAACCCTTCCGAGTCTTCGGACTCGTGGGTGGCGGTACGAGTCTCGGGTTATCGGGCCTTCCCGGTAATCGGATTCTCGGGTCGTTACAGTAGCAGTAGTTTTAGCCCCAATAGTTACCACCACAGCCATAGTAGTACCAACAGCAGGGTCAGTTTCCTCAGTTGACTCGGTCAGCTACCCCAGGGAGGTAGAGATCTCGAGGCAGAGTTACCCACATGACCAGAGCAGAGGCTGAGGCGTTGCAGTTGGTGGAAGGTACTATTCCGATTTTGGGTTACACGGCTCAAGTTTTGTTTGATTCTGGTGTGTCCCATTCATTCATTTCGGAGGATTTTGCTCAGAGTGCCGAGGAGTTGGTGACTGAGGTGTCCTATGACCTGGTAGTGGAGCTGCCTACCAATGATTTAATGCTCACCCCATACTTCTTTGAGAAGGTGTCTATGTGGGTGGATGGGCGGAACCTACCGGCCAGACTTTATGCATTGCCTCGTCAGGACTTTGATGTGATCTTGGGTATGGATTGGCTCGAGGCCCATCATGCCATGGTGGATTGTAGCTCGAAGAGGGTCTACTTCCGGCAGCTTCGTGGACCCACCTTCTATTTCCAAGGTATCCGATCCTCCTCCTCCCATTTTCTTATTTCGGCCATTAAGGCTCGTAGACTGCTTGACACGGGTTGTCAAGGTTTTCTTCCTTCCGTGGTTTTGGTCGAACGACAGTGTCCGGATTTGGAGGATATTCCGATTGTGTAGGAGTTTTTCGATGTTTTTCCCAAGGAGTTGCCAGGGTTGCCACCGCAGCGAGAGATTGATTTCATGATTAAGGTGGTACTAGGTACGACGCCTATGTCGAAGGCCCCTTATCGGATGGCACCTGTAGAGTTGAGAGAGTTGAAGGCGCAGTTGCAGGAGTTACTGGGCAAGGGGTACATTCGTCCTAGCTTTTCCCCTTGGGGTGCGCCGGTGTTGTTCGTGAAGAAGAAGGATGGTAGTCTGAGGTTATGTATTGACTACCGGCAGTTGAACCAGGCGACTATTAAGAACAAGTATCCGTTGCCTTGGATTGATGACTTGTTTGATCAGCTTTAGTCGGCCCCGGTGTTTTTGCGGATTGATTTGAGGTCGGGTTATTATCAGCTACGGATTCGAGAGTCTGATGTGGAGAAGACTACTTTCTGCTCGAGGTATTGGCTATATGAGTTCTTGGTGATGCCGTTTGGGCTCACTAATGCCCCCACGATGTTCATGGATTTGATGCATAGGATGTTCCGTCCATATCTAGACCAGTTCGTGGTCGTGTTTGTGGACGACATCCTTGTGTATTCGTGATCTGTTGAGGAGCTGTGGGGATGCTTTTTTGTTTAGGTTTATTTTACTGGGCTTATTAGGCGTGCCAGTCACCGGGGTGACGATTTATTGTGCGCTCGACTTGACTCAGTCAGTCGATTATGATATTCGTGTCGGGACCGAAAGTCCGTCATACCATAAAGGCTATGACGTTAATTACGTCCTTCCGGGGAAGGACAACCCTTGATTAGTTGCCAAGAAGGGATGCCTCGGGGGCAAAATGAGATACGACTATTATGCTAACTCCGCTAACGGGATGCGAAACATGCATGGGAAACATACTATACGGGACGCGATAATGATGTTGCAAATCTGACAGCATACCCCCTTGTCTGGGGCTATGCCAAAGGGAAATATAGGTCATTTACCCACGAGATGTCGGGATGAAAGCCAAAAGAGAGACGGGCGTAGCCCTGGATCCAAAGGGATTTGAATGTGGCGGGACAGTGCTCGCTACCATATCGTTTGTTGATGTTCCTCTCAAAGGACCATTGGAGGACATGCAGTGGCAGAACTCCGAGGGTCTGTGGGGTGAAGGAAGAAACATCGTGTTCGGTATAATGTAGGGAAAAACCCCCATTAATATGTGTTAAGATCGGTGCAAGGATTCAGAGGGGGGGTGAATGAATCTCACCCTTCAAAACTTTTCACTAAATAAAAGACTCGAACACTATCCAGGCAGAACAAGCAATCTGATGAACAAGTTGAATATTCTTTTAAACACAAGAGCAAATATATAACTGGCGCCGAAATAACCAACTAGTGGAAGCAGCACAAATGAGAATAAGAAAGCTCAAGACAATCTGTGAATGAGGTAGAAGATAAGGAGCAAAGCACACCCACACTGCACAGAGGTTTTTTAGGTGGTTCGGTCACCAAGACCTACGTCCACCCCTCACTCCCAACCGGAGTGAGGCTTCCACTAGCACAAGCTAGAATGTAGACTTAGTCTGCAAACAAGTTGCTGCCACACAGCTTGACCAGGGGAACAACCTCCCCTCTTCCTCCAAACCGGAGGGACACCCCAAGTGACTCCCAGCCACTTGGAAACCAGAGACCGAAGTCTCTCTTCCTCCAGACCAGGAGGGAACCCACCAGTGACTCCCCATCACCAGCAAACCAGAGGTCGCAGACCTCTCTTCCTCCAGACCAGGAGGGACACCTGGACTTGCAACCCACAAGCCCAGAACCGGAGATCAGATCTCCCTTCTCCTGAGTCCACAGGAGGAACCCGACCTCACTACTGAGAATCGGAAGAACAAGGATAACCAAATGAAAAAGGAAAAACAAAAATATGAAATAAAAATAACTTCAGCAACCAGAAAGCTGAAAAACGAAATGCACAATGTGGCTCTCAACGGAGCTGACTGGCCTGGATCTGATCCACGGTCCAGTAGGAACTTCTTCTGCTACTTCTCTTCTTCTTCTTCTCAACTCACGATCTCTCTTTCTCTTCTCTGCTCTCATTTTCTCTCTCATTGTCTTTCTCTTTTCTTTCAGTCCTCACGAGCTCTCTCTTCCTCTCTATCTCTCTTTCTTTCTCTGCTACTCTCCTTTTCTCTCACGATGTTCTCTCCTTCTTCTCTTCAACTCTTTTTCTTCTTGCCAGCTCACTCTTCTTCTATTTCTTCTTCTTCTCTTTTTCTTCTTCTTCTCTTTTTCTGGATCGAAGGGCTTTCTGCTCTCCAGACTTCTTCTTCGATCAGCCTCCATCTGAAGACGAAGGCTCCAATATATACCAGCAGCAGTGGGGAGATAGAGCGTGTGCTTCCCACGCCTTCCGTCTAGAAGATTCCTCCTCGGATCACGTGCTCAGCACCTACCTCGGATAACGTGTCAGGTGCCAGCATCGGGTCACGTGCTCAATGATAGCAATCTGACTTGCTGCGTTGACGTTGTCAAGCAATGGCGTTAACGCAGTGAGGCATTCCAGTAAGCCATTAGCTTCGTCTCTTTAGCTGCTGCATCGACGCTGCTCAATTGTGGCGTTGACGCAGTGGAATAGCCTGTGAAGGTCTCTGCTTCTTTAACTGCTACGTCGACGCTACTTGCTTGTGGCGTTGACGCAGGGGAAGATATCGTGAAGGCTTAGTCAACTGATGCGTGGACGCTTTAAGCTCCCAGCGTCGACCCTGTTCCCTTCATCAACAAGAATGAAGTCATAAGATTTAAGTATGTACATTGCAGTCTATATACTTCGTTGTATAGACTTGTGAAGGCGAATGCAACGTACAGACTTGCCCAATGTGTTGACTTCAAGTGTGAATGAAACGCTGTATAGACTTGCTCAAACAGTCCGATGTATAGACTTTAGCTGAAGACCACGATGTAATGTATGGACATGAAGAACCTGTGCACATTGTATAGACTTGAAGAATCAAGGCAACGTTGTATAGACTTGAAGAGACAAGGCAACATTGTATAGACTTCAAAGATGAATGATCAGACAATGTATAGACTTCACAGTTCAATAGCCATTGTATGGACTTGTACAGTGGTGCGCAGTGTACAGACTTTGAAGTCCGACCTAGCAGGATGTGTAGACTTAGACTACAGCCAGGATGTCTAGACTTGTTATGAAGCAATGCACAGGCTGTACATACTTGAGGAATGCTTGCAGAAGGCGATGTAGTGTACAGACTTCATGAAATGCAAACGGCTGAACAGACTTGAATGAGTATAGAGTGTATAGACTTGAAAGTCTGAAGGTGATGTGCATACTTGCTGAGTTGACGCTGCAGCCCAATGAGTTGACGCTGTATAGACTTTGTCTTCCTGCGTATAGACTTGATGAATGCATGAAGACATTGAATAAGACCCAGCAATGTGTAGACTCTACAGTGAATGCATGATCCAATGTATACACTTGATGCAATGCATGCCAATGTACATACTTCTAGAAATGATGCACTGTTGACGCTGTACAGACTTTGTTTTCCAAACGAGTGAATAAACTTTGCCACAGTCTAATGTATAGACTTGAAGAAACTGAACTGAAGAGTCGACGCATCAGCTCAAGGAGTTGACGCACTACTGTGTGGACAGAGACAAATATGACTGAAGGGTCGACGCATCAGCACAATGAGTTGACGCACTGCTGTGGAGACTGTGCAGACAGAGTGTAGACAGAATTAAATAGAGCATGTTATCTGACAGCCATATGAACTCCATTCACTTACATGATAAAACATGAACTAATCGAGCAGAAAAAGGAAAGCATTATGATCAGAGAATGACTGAATAATAGCATGATGACACACACAGCAAGATGACTCACAGTGAATAACTCACATCAAAACCAATCATCAAAACCATCATCAAAACCACAGGGGCACAGCAATCTCCCCCTTTTTGATGATGGCAATACTACACTGTGAGTAATGCTGATGACACAAACTATTCTCCCCCTTTGACTTCATCAAAAAGAAAATAGTTTGAGAAATTAAAGCATGTATAAAAATTCAGTCAATCTCTCCCCCTTGCAAGAACATGATTCTCCCCCTTTAAGAGTTTCAGCAAAAGCATGAGTTAGATATGATCAAAAGGAACCTGCATGCAATAATTGAATGATATTCTCCCTCTTTGGCAAACAATCTCCCCCTTTGGTAGAATCATAATAAACCCTGGAAAGGGGTATGAATGTAGATGCAGATACCAGAAATATGAATGTCAGAGCATAAATCTTCTCCTTCTATGCAGCATGATGCATATGACAAGGAGGCTCCCCCTCAATAAATGGAACCTTATGAAATGAATGAGAAGGAGACCACAGGGGCAAACAAGGAGAAGTTCAGGTCAATGAGCAGAAGAGGTTATGAATGAGCAGATTTTTCAAAGAAGCTCTAATCACAGAAAATTCAGTTAGATTTTCAGGGAGATATCAATCTCATAAATCCAAAACATAAGTTTTTAAAGTCTTCCATTATAAGGGCTTATGAATGAGCTTTATTGAACATCATGGTTTAAATATGATGTATGAAGAGTTTATCAATAAAATTCTATATTGATATCTAAAACCATGGTTTAATAAAAATGAACCAAGTCCTCATATTTATCTTGATAAAACTCCCTTATTCTTACACAATCAAATTTATTGACTTCTTTCGGAATTACATGCATCAGTATTGAAATCAAGCAATTATGAAGTCATATGATTTTGTCTAGGGTTGTAGCAATTTGATTTTCGCATCAATATTCAGATATTTCAATTCGTTCAACAATTTTTCATGCTACAAATTTTATGAGCACTCTAGTTCAGTGCACACCTTGTAACTAGAGGATATACCTTGATCAGAGGCCAATATCCCTAAGCACTTAGTGTGACTAACTGTCATGCTTTATATGAATAGAGATAGCATTTACACATCATGACACACTCCAAATCATTTCTTGATGAGTGAGTTGTATTTCTCAGTGTGCATGCCATTGCTCTTCCCGAATTTCAATGAATTCTTAATCAGAGTTAACTATGGTACCTCATGACACAGTCCTTTGGACATGTGTTTCTCAGTGACCAAGGTCATTGCTCTGACAGATATTACCCTTTAGACTTTTCAGAAAAAATCATTTGCTTCAAGTCAATAATAATTTCATGTACTTAATCAGTTGAAATCATGTATTCAAAAGTGCAGATTTTAGAAGTTTTCACAAGACACAACATGAAACAGATGGTTAAGGTTTATTAAACATGCTTCAGATATTTTTAAGATATTTTAAAGTCAACCCTTGAGTACATTAAACTTAAACCACCTGAGTTATTTCAGATATTCATAAAAACGTATAATAGAAGATTTCTAGTTCAAAAGTTTTCAAATTTATGATCGAGATAGCCCATTGAAATCTTCATGAAGGACTGATAGAATTTTGAACCCAAATGATGCCAATTGATAGGAGAAATACCAATTGTTAAGAGAGATTGTGAAGCTCAAGATTTTCAGAATATGATCAAGGTTTGTCAACAAAATCAATAAGAAAGGATATGCAATGAATTCTGACAAATGTATGCATTTGACAACCTATATGCAATGCATTGACTCCCCCTCACAATATGCATTCAACTCTCTTTTTGGCATTTTCAATATAAGGAAATGCAATGCACTATATGTATGCAAGGACATGCAACGACTCAACATTGAATGCTATGCAAGGATATGCAACTAACTCCCCCTGAAAACATGCAATGTTTGCCATGAGAAACTGAACATATGATTTTGATTCATGCACATTCAGACTGTCCTATCCAACAAGGTGACCCATGGTACTAGGCAGAGCACTTGGTCTAAAAGACCACCTCACACATAGTAAGAACCTCCAGACAGACTTCCTGCGTTTTGGTACCTTACCATTTATATACCATTGAGGTCATGCATGATAATTCAACATAGGCAGCATGCATGGATCAAATTTCAGCTAATCAGATTTTTCAGAATGCAATGGACAGATTTCAAACAGCATTCAAATGCAGTTCAGATTTTTCAATGTACTATATATGCAAATCACATATATGCACTTCAGATGAGGAGAGTTCAGAGGCATCAATTCAGACAATGCAGATGAAGAATGATTATGCAAAAATAGATTTAGTATGTCATGCAGTAGAACTAAAAATAGGAAGTGCAAGAAATTTACCTGAAAGATTCAGGAAAGGGTTTTCATTCTTGAGTGCCTTGGTTTATTACCTCTTTTATTTCAGTCCCAAGGCACACCTGCATAGCAATGTTATATTGCACAAACAGGTACCCAAGAAGTCTTGGGTCCTGACATGACAGTATTACTCCTAGCAGGTTTTCTCAGCACATTTCTAACTTGATGATCATTAAATTTCATCAGAGGATGACCATCCATCAAATGTCCAGATTTGCCATAATGATGGCAAGAAGCAGCAGTTTTCATATCTGATTTATGCACATTCTTGTTAGCATGAGTTCTATGTGCATATGCATGAAATTTTTTGTTAACAGAATAAAAATTCTGTTTACCAAAATCAGTTTGGTTTTGATATCCTGCCAGCCAACAGGTTGTAGCCCTGTGACCTGGCTTCCCACAATGATGGCATGTAAATTTCGCAACATGGAGTTTAGCAGAGTTATTCTGAACATGCCAACAATTTTCAGCTCTATGGCCTGGCTTCCCACAGTTATAACATGAAAGTTTTGCAAATTATTTTACAGGGAATTTGACAATTTCAGAATTGAATTTCTTTCCGTGATTATCCCAATAATCTTTTGCCCTATGGCCTGGCTTCCCACAACAAAAGTAATTCAGATTCTTTCTCCTAGGAACATGATTTCTAGCATGATATTTCTGTGCAGTAGTAGCAGCAAAGTCATCTAACTCCATTGATTTGCATTCATGCATGAGATGACCCATTTCATGACAGTAAAAGCATTTGGATATCCTGTTTTGAGCAGAATAGGATTTCTTAGCATAAGAGGTCCTAGCATGAAATCTATCATTATCATTCTTCATGACAAGGCAATCATCAAGTAGATGGCCAGAATTTCCACAATAGAAGCATTCAACATTCCTTCCGTGAATAATTAGAAATTTTCTAGCCTTAGGCTTGTTTGCATGAAATTTACTATTCTTCTTCAGTGTTCTCATTTTCACATTTTCCTTCTGTTTTTGAATCTTCTGATCATCAGACTGTTTTGAAGACGGTGCAGAAGTACTAGCTAAGTTTGAGCTACTCACAAATGTTGCGTATAATTTGTTCCTTACAGCTTGCTTAACTTGAGAATTACACCTTTTCTCTTCATTCAATTTGGTGACTTCCACATTTAAAAAATCTTTCATTTTTTCTTTACCTTTGGCAAATTTTGACAGAGAGTTGTTTAGATTTTCAATTTCAATTTGCAAGGTCATAATGTGGTCTTCACACGAAATAACCTGATTTTGTAGCCCATCATTCAGACTTTTCAGAATCTCATTCTCCTGAGTTAACTTCAATTCAATGCTCACTTCTTTTTCTTTCAAAGCTGATTTTTCTCTTTCTACCGTTAGCCATCTTTCAGAGAAAACAGTGTTAAGGACCATTAGCTTTTTATTTTGTTCCTTCAGATGGATGTTTTCTTCAATCAGCTTATCTTTTAATTTATCAATTTCCTTCTTCTGAGTCAGCAGAGAATCATTTTCTTCTTTCAAGGAAGTGATTAAGTTTTTCTGTACATTATCATCAGAATGTAATTCTTCAATCAATTCCTTCAATTTAGATTTTAGATTTTCATTTTCAGCCTTTAGACTTGTGATTTCAGCATTTTTCTCTTTTCTTAATTTTCTCTTTTCTGATTTGACTCTTTCATATTTATCTAGAAGATGCTCATGCATGGCAACTAACTCATCATGGCTAATATCCTCGGTCTCAGAGATTACCTGGGATGAGGACTCATCTGATTGATCACTCCTTCTTGCCATGAGACATTCTTCTTCTGTTCCACATGTGTTGCAGTCACTCTATCAAAAATTTCCTTTGCAGTGCTACAATCTGAGATAAAAGAAAAATCATCAGAATCAATTGCAGCCTTCATTAGATTTAGAGCTCTCACATTATCATCATTTTTCATCTTGTGATCATAAGTGCACTTAGACTTATCCTTAGGAATTTTATATGGACCGTGAGATATAACCTTCCACAGTTGGGGATTAATAGAGTTAACATGCTTGCACATTCGATATAGTCAGAAATTAATATGTGAACCACTGAATAGCGGAGGATGAGCCATTAACACAGATCAAAACTAATTCAAAGCAGTGAATTTAAACCAATAAATCAAGTCTTACAAAAATGCACCGAATGACAGCAAGATCGGATCTGCAGGTCGCTGGACCTTCTATGCAGACACCGCTCTGATACCATTGTTAAGATCGGTGCAAGGATTCAGAGGGGGGGGTGAATGAATCTCACCCTTCAAAACTTTTCGCTAAATACAAGACTCGAACACTATCCAGGCAGAACAAGCAATCTGATGAACAAGTTGAATATTCTTTTAAACACAAGAGCAAATATGTAACTGGCGCCCAAATAACCAACTAGCGGAAGCAGCACAAATGAGAATAAGAAAGCTCAAGACAATCTGTGAATGAGGTAGAAGATAAGGAGCAAAGCACACCCACACTACACAGAGGATTTTTAGGTGGTTCGGTCACCAAGACCTACGTCCACCCCTCACTCCCAACCGGAGTGAGGCTTCCACTAGCACAAGCTAGAACGCAGACTCAGTCTGCAAACAAGTTGCTGCCACACAGCTTGACCAGGGGAACAACCTCCCCTCTTCCTCCAAACCGGAGGGACACCCCAAGTGACTCCCAGCCACTTGGAAACCAGAGACCGAAGTCTCTCTTCCTCTAGACCAGGAGGGAACCCACCAGTGACTCCCCGTCACCAGCAAACCAGAGGTCGCAGACCTCTCTTCCTCCAGACCAGGAGGGACACCTGGACTTGCAACCCACAAGCCCAGAACCGGATATCAGATCTCCCTTCTCCTGAGTCCAAAGGAGGAACCCGACCTCACTACTGAGAATCGGAAGAACAAGGATAACCAAATGAAAAAGGAAAAATAAAAACATGAAATGAAAATAACTTCAGCAACCAGAAAGCTGAAAAATGAAATGCACAATGTGGCTCTCAACGGAGCTGACTGGCCTGGATCTGATCCACGGTCCAGTAGGAACTTCTTCTGCTACTTCTCTTCTTCTTCTTCTCAACTCACGATCTCTCTTTCTCTTCTCTGCTCTCCTTTTCTCTCTCACTGTCTTTCTCTTTTCTTTCAGTCCTCACGAGCTCTCTCTTCCTCTCTATCTCTCTTTCTTTCTCTTCTGCTCTCCTTTTCTCTCACGCTGTTATCTCCTTCTTCTGTTCAACTCTTTTTCTTCTTGCCGGCTCACTCTTCTTCTATTTCTTCTTCTTCTCTTTTTCTTTTTCTTCTCTTTTTCTGGATCGAAGGGCTTTCTGCTCTCGAGGCTTCTTCTTCGATCAGCCTCCATCTGAAGACGAAGGCTCCAATATATACCAGCAGCAGTGGGGAGATAGGGCGTGTGCTTCCCACGCCTTCCGTCCAGAAGATTCCTCCTCGGATCACGTGCTCAGCACCCACCTCGGATCACGTGTCAGGTGCCAGCTTCGGGTCACGTGCTCAATGACAGCAATCTGACTTGCTGCGTTGACGCTGTCAAGCAATGGCGTTAACGCAGTGAGGCATTCCAGTAAGCCATTAGCTTCGTCTCTTTAGCTGCTGCGTCGACGCTGCTCAATTGTGGCATTGACACAGTGGAATAGCCTGTGAAGGTCTCTGCTTCTTTAACTGATGCGTCGACGCTGCTTGCTTGTGGCGTTGACGCAGTGGAAGATATCGTGAAGGCTTCATCAACTGATGCGTGGACGCTTTAAGCTCCCAGCGTCTACCATGTTCCCTTCATCAACAAGAATGAAGTCATAAGATTTAAGTATGTACATTGCAGTGTATATACTTCGTTGTATAGACTTGTGAAGGCGAATGCAACGTACATACTTGCCCAATGTGTTGACTTCAAGTGTGAATGAAACGCTGTATAGACTTGCTCAAACAGTCCGATGTATAGACTTTAGCTGAAGACCACGATGTAATGTATGGACATGAAGAAACTGTGCACATTGTATAGACTTGAAGAAACAAGGCAACGTTGTATAGACTTGAAGAGACAAGGCAACGTTGTATAGACTTCAAAGATGAATGATCAGACAATATATAGACTTCACAGTTCAACAGCCATTGTATGGACTTGTACAGTGGTGCGCAGTGTACAGACTTTGAAGTCCGACCTAGCAGGATGTGTAGACTTAGACTACAGCCAGGATGTCTAGACTTGTTGTGAAGCAATGCACAGGCTGTACATACTTGAAGAATGCTTGCAGAAGGCGATGTAGTGTACAGACTTCATGAAATGCAAACGGCTGAACAAACTTGAATGAGTATAGAGTGTATAGACTTGAAAGTCTGAAGGTGATGTGCATACTTGCTGAGTTGACGCTGCAGCCCAATGAGTTGACGCTGTATAGACTTTGTCTTCCAGCGTATAGACTTGATGAATGCATGAAGACATTGAATAAGACCCAGCAATGTGTAGACTCTACAGTGAATGCATGATCCAATGTATACACTTGATGCAATGCATGCCGATGTACATACTTCTAGAAATGATGCACTGTTGACGCTGTACAGACTTTGTTTTCCAAATGAGTGAATAAACTTTGCCACAATCTAATGTATAGACTTGAAGAAACTGAACTGAAGAGTCGACGCATCAGCTCAAGGAGTTGACGCACTACTGTGTGGACAGAGACAAATATGACTGAAGGGTCGACGCATCAGCACAATGAGTTGACGCACTGCTGTGGAGACTGTGCAGACAGAGTGTAGATAGAATTAAATAGAGCATGTTATCTGACAGCCATATGAACTCCATTCACTTACATGATAAAACATGAATTCATCGAGCAGAAAAAGGAAAGCATTATGATCAAAGAATGACTGAATAGTAGCATGATGACACACACAGCAAGATGACTCACAGTGAATAACTCAAATCAAAACTAATCATCAAAACCATCATCAAAACCACAGGGGCACAACAAATATGTCTCCATTGACCTGGGTGGAGAACCATCATTCCCTCGTAAGGTGACGAAGGTTAATACAGAAGTTGATAAGAAAGGGACATTTGAGTTTGGACTCCTTTTGGATTTAATGGGACTGTTAAGATATCATGTTTTGGATGGCACCTGTTAATAAGGTGAAACGGCACGGATAGGAGTCGGCGCGAGGAGATCCCGGCGCGACGGGCAACCGGCGTGGTTAGAAATATAGGCAGACGGCATGGCAGGGTAAACGGCGCGGGAGGGTTCCCGGCGCGCCCTTCACCCGACGTGGGTTTGGCGCCGGGAGGAGGTGGCGCCGGAGGAAGTGGCGCCGGGAGGAAGTGGCGCCGGTGGCCATTTTGTTGGTTTTCTTCAGATATCATGAGGGGTTCTGATGAATTCAAGGGGATCTTCTGTGTTCAACGGGGATTTAATGGCAATAATAGGATGAAATAGCAGATGAGGGTGGATTCATTCACCAAGGGGGTACAAGGAGATCATGTAACTGTAAGCTATGTTCCCTGTGGTGGCCCAGATACCATGAGATGACATAGCTCAGCTTCTTGCCACCCAGTTAGGGAGTTTAATGCATAATTCCAATGAAAACGTCATACTATGCGATCGAGTAACAGTCTGAACAGATTTTGACAGCACCTCCCCTTATTTTGGGAGCGTGCCAAAAGGGTATAACAGGTCATCCACTCACGAACTATCGGAGTGGAAACCAAAATGAGAGCCGGGCATAGCCCGAGATCCAAGGGATCTAAATCCTATGGGACTTTATCTCCCCTTTTATGATATCCCTGCTGTACTCAACGGATAACCTGCAATGGCAGGGCCCCGTGACTTGATGGGGTTATAGAATGTAGGGGAATGAACCCCTTTAATATGGCTCCCGTGAGAATGGAGGGAAAGGTAGTACGTCTCCATAGGGCAGGGTATGATGAGCAAAGTTGGCATAGCCTGACGCCATTGGCACAAACGCATTGACGTGGCCAGAATATGTAAAAGTATCGGCGTGAAGAAGGAGTTAGGCCTCGGCGCGAAGAAGGAAACCAACCGGCGCGGCAAGCCCTCAGCGCAAGACTTGCGCCGGGAGGTGCTCGCGCCGGGAGGCTTAGGTGAGGTTTTTGGAAGGGTTTTACGGCCGGGTTTTGGGCGTTTGAAGAAAAGGGGTTTGTTCAACAATCTGAGGACCGTTTTGGATGATCGTAGAGAGGGTGATTCGAGGTGGAGACACCCTTCCTTCTGGGGCCTCACTAGGAGCAGAACCATTCATGGAAATCTCACGATCCGGATTCGTCCCTTCTCGTTTCACATACGAGAAGCCATGAGATAGGTTGTCTCAGGCTCTCGTTGTAAGTGTAGAGTTGAAAGAATCATACGATGGAAGAACGTTCAACATAATAAAAAAAATAGGAATGGTAAAGCATGTGTAGAGGTGCAGCCATCAATATCCATAGCATATAATGCAGAAGCAGAAACATAGGAATAGTAATGGGGGGAGAACCCAACCCATCTGTCATTAACTATTTCATCAGAAAGAAAAAGAATGAACATACACGAATTCAACTCGGGAGAAGAAGAAGCATACGCCTACTCTATCCCTGAGGACAGGGTTACATTGGCATTCGGTGCTACAAGAGCAGAGATGCTCGAAAATAGAGATACGGGAACAATACTCAGACAGAGGAGAGAGGGGGAAGAGGAGCTGCAGCTGCTCAGGACATCAAACGGCACACCCCACCTGGCTTCTTCCTTCGAGCCCCTGTCTCTCTCTTTTCTTTTTCTTCTATGAAGGGCCCTCGAGCTCCCCCTTTCTTTTCTTTTTCTTTCTCCCTTTTCTCTCCCTTGTTGCCTCTCTTTTTTTTTCTTCTGTTCTATTGTTCTCTTTTTCTTCTGTTCTTCTCTTCTTTTCGAAGGGCAGCCTTCTTATAGAGGGACGACCCTCATCCTCTCGGCCTGAGCTTCCCAGCGCGCCAGCGTCCATCTTCCCGGCGTGGGCAGCCCTCGGCGCGTCTCATTTTACATTTGGGCTTGGCCCATTTCCCTGTCATTCGGCATAGGATCCACTTAGTGGACTCCTTTCGACAGTGGGCTTCTTGGCATATATATTAAGACTCCATGGAGTTTGTTTAACACCGTGCATTCACAAACACGTGTGAAGCACTGTGCATCTCGCCTTCAGAGAATCAGAATTATCGAGCATCCTTTCTTAGCAGACAGATGATTGCCTGTATGTTGGTATGGTTTTATCATCCCGGCTACCTGAATGATAACCGTACTGGACAGCGGCCTATCCAGGGATGGCTTTAGCCGAACAAAGTGTTAGGAATAGCGGGTCTCTTCTATTCTGATTCTCGGAACCTCCGGGGATGGTACGTGAGCTGTGCCCTCGACTGATCTTCAAAGCTGTGAATCTGCTTTGGTCACTTCTGTTATATTTTAGGTGTCAACAAATGCCCCCCACCCGTAGGTGGCGTAAGCGAAGAATGAGTGACATGGGACATGCGGGTGCACACCACGTTGCACACTGTACTTCATGATTTTTTCAAGCCTGCTCCTATGCATTGGTTGGTCTCATGACTCTGGGTCTTTATTCGGCTTGTGTGATTCCCATGCTTTGTAAGCATACTTGGATGAAAACCAGCATTCTTGGCTTGATCTGATGATTGCAGCACCGCTAGTGGGCTAACCGGCGCCACTGACACTCCCGACGCACCCAGCTCGGCGCGACCGTGGTGTCGGCGCGTTGGCTTCTCGGTGCAGGCATCACCTCGGCGTGCCTTTTGGCGCTTCCGCCCCTCGGCGCAACGACCGTCTCGGCGCGCCTTTGGCTTCAGCCTATTTAGGCGCCGAGAGAGAGGAGAAAGCTCATTATTCGCTGAGCTTCCTCTCTCTTTAGCCTCTTCTTCTTCTGCTGCATCAGAGCGATCGGTGTGGGAGCCTTCTCCCTCTGGGATTTTCATTCGGGACTGCATCCCCTCTTACTGTGGAGTCACCCCCTCTTGGTGGGTGTTCTCCTATTTGACTTATGGGCATACTCCGGATAAGGGGAGATGCTGTCAAAATTTTCTTGAAATTTTCTTTTCTATTTTCCCTTTCATATTATCTTATTTTCCCTTGATTTTGTGTCTACAGCGTGCTGAAATGGCTTCTTCTTCCAGCCGTGTCGCTTCCGGCACTGCTGATGTTGACTCTTCTTCCCAGGGCAGGGTGTTCGGTCCTGTTGTGACTTGGAGGAATGTCATACAACTGGACCGAGGTCTTGGGAGGATTGCCATAGTCGACGAATCCTCTGACTTCGAAACAGATACAGTATCCTCATCTCGAGTTGTGACCGTCGAGGGAGGACTGGACTTCAATCGCGATGACGGGTATCGCCCGGACTTCCCGAAGGACCGTCACCTTGCACCATTCATCTGTACTTTCAGCGTCTCGGGGAAGAGGGACGTCATGCTAGCTTGGATGGTAGAACGGGCCATGTTGGTGGACCGGGACAGCCTGAAAGGTTCAGTATATCATGGAGACACCATCTATCTTCCGGGGGAGCGGTGCAAGTGGAGTGCCGTCTTGGGGGTAACAGAGCTAGAGGCAGAGCAGAAAATGCTGACACGGGCTCCAGAATTCACACCAGCTAGGTGGGATACCACTGTGGGTCAGGTCAACAGAGAGAAGCCTGGCTATGGTTTATTCTTGGCGCCCATCAAGTGGGGCTATAGGGACGAGCCATTCGTCCTGAACTGCTTGGCTGTCCAGTTCAAATTCCAGCTGGTTACTGGGTGGTTTGCAGACATGAAAGTGACCGATGCCCATCTTTTCCATGTAGGAGCGGTAGAATTCACAGAATATGTTCTAAAGGAGTATGCGTCGTTACTGGTCAGGGCCGGAGTGTACCACAGTGTGTATGCATCCCACTTCAGGTATCCCATTTCAAAAGGGTTATGTTGTGGCATGTTCGAAGTGTTCTGCCCGCAGTTCAACACTTTCTACACAGCGGAGGGACAAACTTATTTGGACCTTTTGAGCTTATCACAGTTATCGAGCCTGCCGATCAATGGAGATCCGTGTGAGGAGGTCTGCATTCATGACTTCATCAAGGATGAGATAGATGATGAAGGTGAATATTACTTCGGCTACTCGTACCGGTACTTGATGAAAGCGTACCGCTCCCTCTGTCTGGCGCTGAATAGGGGGTACTCAAAGGGATATCAGCCCCGGGAGAAAAGCAGCAAATTGATAGTTCGAGTAGGACACTGGGTTTAGTATTTCTTCGGTGGCCCTCTGAAGTACAGTGAGTTCCCTCATGTAGCTCTTGTTGCGGGTAAGCCCAACAGGCCACCTGATGCGGGACGAGACCACGGACACGACAAGCTCGTGACTGTCCCTTAACAAGGGAAGCGTCGGACGTGCACGGTTGAGAAACCGGCAATGAGCTAGGGTGATCGGCTCTCTCGTGTGCCCGGATCGGGTCACGGGACGGTCTCACACTCTCTCGCAGCAGCGGTAATGAATAGATAAAGCGAGCTAGATATCCCTACACATGCTCTCTAGCAGCGGTATAAACAAATATATATGAAGTAAGCAAAATGCCGAGAAGGGAGCGAAAACAATACCTCCACGCGCTCGGCGTGGGGAAGACAGACCCGGCCGAAACTCGTACTCCCGGGACAATTAATACACCATATTACAGCAAATAAATTACTTCCCACTCCACACAGGGAGGTAAAGGGCGACACAAACGGGCCCGGGAGGACCGAATTCGGGTTGACGGGCGGCTTCTCGCGCTGTTTCGGCAACACCCGAACACGTGACGGTGGGGCCCACGTGCTGTCCGGAGGGGCCGTGTGGGACACGGTGGCACCGCTATAGTGGAGGATGCCTGGAAGGGCGCTCCCTGGAGTGGGGCGCGCTGGTTCGCCGGCCGGAGGCCGGGCGGCTCCGATCGGCACCGGTCGGAATAACCGGCCACGGGCAGCAACTTCTGGTTTTCAGCGCGCGTCTTGGCGAGAACGGGCGCTGCGATCAGCCCCGATGTCGGATCGACACGAGACTGGTGCCGTTGGAAAGCTAACTTCAAATCCTTCAATCTAGGCCTGGAGAGCTGGCCTGAATCTGCACGGATCTGGACTTGTGGAATTTCCAAGTTCTGTTGTACAGTTCCTTAAATCTCAGGTCAGCAGAGAACTTTCCTGTGGATTGCCTTTGACCGCGAGGTAGACGTCCGAATCTGGGGTTGTGTTCTTCATAAAAGTTGTGGGAAATCAAGCTACAAAACCAGGAATAGTTTTGGATCTAGATTTGGAGGTGGTGGTGATTTGTTCTGATTTTGGAAGTGGAGGGTGGGCGGATCTGGGATCTGACTGAAAACACTGTAGTAGAGGAAGAACATGAATTTCTAAAAATAGATAGAAGGCTGATAAAATATTAATAAAATTTTTGGATGTAGGGGGTGATGGATAGAACTCCAAGTAAAATTGGGAGGGTTTGGACAAATCAAAAAGATGGCCGGAGGTGGGAAACAAAGGGCTGCTGTCACTATAGACAGAGACAAAACAGAATTAGGAATGAAAGATGCACGAAAATGGGAAAATACTAAACGATGGAATTTGGGCGTGAAACTTTAGGTGGAGCTTGGGATACAAGGTAAGAACACACCATAAAAATGTCAGACCACGAAGAGGCCATGGCTGATAGCAGGAATTTCGGGAAGAGACCTCTGTCCAGCAGGACAGAACACCGAGAACGGTTTCGCGGCGGCTCGAAGGCGGCACGAACGGCGGCAGCGGCGGCACCGGTGATGATCAGAGGTTGAGAGGGGATGATAGAAGATAGAAACACTCTAGAAATGGAGGTTGGAGAAGGAAGAACAGCAGGAGAGAGGAGATAAGGGGGGGCAAATGGCCTCTTGGGCAATTTTTCTCAAAATTCATTCAATAATTCTTCATTAAATCTACAAATGACACTATACACACTCTTAAATAGAGAATGGCAAGGGGAGGGGCTGGGAATTTCGTGGGAGCCAAGTGGGAGAGGTATGGGGACCAAGGGGAGGCCAAGGAAGCTTCCTCCCTTTGAAAATTCAAAGGAAGGAAGTCCAAATTTGGTAGGTTGCCTACCTTGGACCAAGAAAGGGGGCTCCCCCTTCTAGAAGCCTACAAGCCACCAAGCCCCTTTCACACTAGCCCATGGGCTTGGCCCATTTAAAAGCCCAATAACTCTAGATCACTATTCTAGCCCATTACAAGACCATAGGCCCATTAGCCTTATTATAATAGTACAACCCAATAAGTGTCCAATATGACACAACCCCCTAAATGAACTCTGCTAAATGAAACCCATTGATGGATTCTACATAGAATGTGGCCCATTGGCTTGTTAAAAGCCTTACAAAGGGGCCCAAATGAAAAAAACCCAAATAAACACACTAATACAAGCCATTACACACAAATATAACTCATTAGCCTTTGATGTCCCATCAATTCTCCCCGGGTGGGAGGAACTCGACCCCGTCGAGTAAGGGGTGTTGCTGCTTGAATAGTGCCAGCGGATCCGTCACCGAACCAAGTAGCGCAGGTATGCTCCACTCCAAGTGATCGTCACCTGCTCATTTCATATATACTCGATATGCACAAGCTGCTGTGGGTTAGAGGTGGACACTCTGGGTGGGGCACTCTCAAAATGGGAGGAGGCGGCTTGAAGACTCACTAGGAATCACCGCTGAGTCCCTGTAGGTGACTGATCCGGGTATAGATGTAGAACTGATCCCATACTCATCGAGCGAGTCCACTCGCCTCTCACTCATAAGAGACTGACATCGACGAGCTTGCACAAGACACATGCAGACAGACATACCACACAAAGAAAAAAAAGCACATCGACTCATCTATGACCCTAGACACATCTAATGTTAGTCCGACCCGTACATGGGTGACGGCGGACCAGGACACCCGAATATGTGCCATGCATGCATGTTATGCAACTGGGAATGGATGGCATGGGGGACACCTATACGTTGGGTGTGGTTATGCATGGATGGTCTTTTGAATGTGGGTGACTCGGGTGGTTTAGAAGGGCCGGGTGTAGGTGGGTTGGGATTGTTGGATGTAGATGGCCCATCCCATGGGGAAGGGGCGTAAAAGTGGGCTTCCTTGAAGAAGGGGAGTACGGGTGGTAACTCGGGAAGCCTACTAGTGAAGGGGTCAAAAGGGTCAAAGAAGGTATGACCCCTAGGTTCCCCCATTGCATAGTCCCACGTTTCACATTCGGGAAGGTGATGATCTCCTCCATCCACCGTGGTATATGGGACCGTGTATAGGAAATATGACTCCTCCCTCGGAAGCAAGGTAATGAAGTCTGGTTCATCCGGTAGCGGGAGAAGTAGAAGAACCTCCGTGGTAACACAACCCACGGTGCATACGGAGGTAATGGACCCTAAGACGGGGTGGGTGAAGCTACGACACGTGGGTTGGTCGAAGCCTCGGGCCAACATATGTGTCAACTTCCATTGCCAACCTAAACAAAGAATAAGGTCACCCAATGTGTCAACATGGTGAATAGATCGGAATGTAGTATGGTACGAGTTGACGGGCACCAAAGGTAGGGTAGGGTCCATAGACGGGTAAGGAAGTGGGACCGAGCCAACTAAGAAGTGGCTCGGCTATGTATAGCGTACCCGTAAGAAACACGGGCGGCTCGGGATGAGGTAGCTCCAAGCGTGAATCCGAAGGTGGAGTAGGCCGCTGGGGTTGGGTGGCTGGAAATACGGGGGTGCTCGACTGAGCCCCGTCCTTAATAATGATCTTCCCGGGTAGGTAAGGTGGGTATAAGGTGCAAGTCCTCTTGCCCCAGTCAAGATTGGCTCTTCGTTCTCCTAACCACGTTTGCCCTAAAATGATGCATGAACCAGCAAGTGCGCCGATCCTACACCATGCACCATCGGCGTAAAGAACAGAGCCGATCCTCCTATAGAACTCAACACAAGCAAAGTCACCATCGTGGACAATCTCGCCTGTCTTGGAGAGAGACTCTACGATGTCAAGAGAAACCCAATTATCCGACTCCCTATCGGTGAAATGGAGTTCCATTGTGGACCCGTTGGGTAGAGCGACTTTCATAGTGAGAGGGGTAAAACCAAGGGCTCGGTCCATGAGGACATTGACTTTGGCCACAAAGGTTGACCACTCGGACGTATGGTCTTGGGGAACGGCCATGGGTAGCGGACATGGACATGCATACACACGGTGACAAGACACTATACCGACTATGCAAGTTTGGAATGCATGCACACTAAGGACCCTAGACGTAAACCAAGACTCGGTACGTGGCGGAGATAAGCGATCCGAAGACCACTCGCGCAAGTGTGTGGCCTTCCCGATAGGCGTAGCCTAGCGTTCGGACAACACATTTTGATATACCGAGTAAAGGGATGCGATGCAAAAAGACACTTTTTTTTATTTTGAAACAATGATGACCCTAAACCCGACTTAGACAATGACTAATGGCTAGACGTAAATGACACTCTCTTTTTTTTTATTTGACACCCTAGACTCAACTTGGCTCTGATACCAAATTGATGCGGGACGAGACCACGGACACGACAAGCTCGTGACTGTCCCTTAACGAGGGAAGCGTCGGACGTGCGCGGTTGAGAAACCGGCAATGAGCTAGGGTGATCGGCTCTCTCGTGTGCCCGGATTGGGTCACGGGATGGTCTCACACTCTCTTGCAGCAGCGGTAATGAATAGATAAAGCGAGCTAGATATCCCTACACATGCTCTCTAGCAGCGTCATAAACAAATATATATGAAGTAAGCAAAATGCCGAGAAGGGAGCGAAACCAATACCTCCACGCGCTCGGCGTGGGGAAGACGGACCCGGCCGAAACTCGTACTCTCGGGACAATTAATACACCATATCACAGTAAATGAATTACTGCCCACTCCACGCAGGGAGGTAAAGGGCTACACAAACGGGCCCGGGAAGACCGAATTCGGGTTGACGGGCGGGTTCTCGCACTGTTTCGGCAACACCCGAACACGTGACGGTGGGGCCCACGTGCTGTCCGGAGGGGCCGTGTGGGACCGGTGGCACCGCTGTAGTTGAGGATGCCTGGAAGGGCGCTCCCTGGAGTGGGGCGCGCTGGTTCGCCGGCCGGAGGTCGGGCGGCTCCGATCGGCACCGGTCGGAATAACCGGCCACGGGCTGCAACTTCTGGTTTTCAGCGCGCGTCTCTGCGAGAATGGGCGCTGCGATCAGCCCCGATGTCGGATCGACACGAGACTGGTGCCGTTGGAAAGCTAACTTCAAATCCTTCAATCTAGGCCTGGGGATCTGGCCTGCATCTGCACGGATCTGGACTTGTGGAATTTCCAAGTTCCTGTTGTATAGTTCCTGAAATCTCAGGTCAGCAGAGAACTTTCCTGTAGATTGCCTTTGACCGCGAGGTAGACATCCGAATCTGGGGTTGTGTTCTTCATAAAAATTGTGGGAAATCAAGCTACGAAACCAGGAATATTTTTGGATCTGGATTTGGAGGTGGTGGTGATTTGTTCTGATTTTGGAAGTGGAGGGTGGGTGGATCTGGGATCTGACTGAAAATACTGTAGTAGAGGAAGAACACGAATTTCTAAAAATAGATAGAAGGCTGATAACATATTAAGAAACTTTATGGATGTAGGGCGTGATGGACAGAACTCCCAGTAAAATTGGAAGAGTTTGGACAAATCAAAAAGATGGCCAGAGGTGGGAAACACAGGGCTGCTGTCACTGTAGACAGAGACAAAATAGAACTAGGAATGAAAGATGCACGAAAATGGGAAACTACTAAACGATGGAATTTGGGCATGAAAATTTAGGTGGAGCTTAGGATATTAGGTAAGAAGACACCATAAAAATTTCAGACCAAGAAGAGGCCGTGGATGATAGCAGGAATTTCGGGAAGAGACCTCTGTCCAGCAGGACAGAACACCGAGAACGGTTTCGCGGCGGCTCGAAGGCGGCATGAACGGCGGCGGCGGCGGCACCGGTGATGATCAGAGGTTGAGAGGGGATGATAGAAGATAGAAACACTCTAGAAATGGAGGTTGGAGAAGGGATAACAGTAGGAGAGAGGAGATAAGGGGGGGTAAATGGCCTCTTGGGCAATTTTTCTCAAAATTCATTCAATAATTCTTCATTAAATCTACAAATGACACTATACACACTCTTAAATAGAGAATGGCAAGGGGAGGGGCTGGTAATTTCGTGGGAGCCAAGTGGGAGGTATGGGGACCAAGGGGAGGCCAAGGAAGCTTCCTCCCTTTGAAAATTCAAAGGAAGGAAGTCCAAATTTGGTAGGTTGCCTACCTTGGACCAAGAAAGGGGGCTCCCCCTTCTAGAAGCCTACAAGCCACCAAGCCCCTTTCACACTAGCCCATGGGCTTGGCCCATTTAAAAGCCCAATAACTCTAGATCACTATTCTAGCCCATTACAAGACCATAGGCCCATTAGCCTTATTATAATAGTACAACCCAATAAGTGTCCAATATGACACAACCCCCTAAATGGACTCTACTAAATGAAACCCATTGATGGATTCTACATAGAATGTGGCCCATTGGCTTGTTAAAAGCCTTACAAAGGGGCCCAAATGAAAAAAACCCAAATAAACACACTAATACAAGCCATTACACACAAATATAACTCATTAGCCTTTGATGTCCCATCACCACCCAAGTTCAAGTCTGAGCTGCCTGCTTCTCTTCGGAGGATCAGCTGTAGGGGACCGAATCCGACTGGGCGGATCCCCTTACCCATTGTGCTGCTTACCTTACCTTCTGGCTGTGTATTTTTGCCCTCCCGCAGGGAGATGAGACAGTTATTAGGCCGGAGGCAATATACCCAGCTTGTCAGATGGCTTGGGGCATACGGCTCGCAATATGTCCAGCAGCACTTTGCCTGATCTACAAATCCATTGGAGATATTCATAGACATCGGATCCCACGCTCTTTCCGAACAGTGGGGCCATTTCATTTCTTCAATGCTTGGGTGTGCAATTTATTCCCAGAGCTAGCTCCCAGGACTATGCAAATAGTGACATTGTATCCCAGGATGTTGGAGTTTGCTAGTGTTGAACCCGGTCCGGTGTCTCAGTAACTTTTCTCTATCCGAGGCCGACTGGCAAGGGTTCCGATGGATTCAGCGGGGACCATCCACTTTTGGAATTTGGCCGCACATTCATCTCCATTGGTGAATCTTCAGCGTGAGTGTAAGCTCGAGGCAGTGGAGACTTTCACACACTTCATTTCAGGCAACACCGTGACCCGGCCAATCTTGGAGCCTGAACTCATTGACTGGACTTTATCAATTCGCCCCAGCGTCTTAGTATTTAGAAAGGGGGGCGCAGTTTATTTAGAACCCTACTATCCTTTCCGGTTTGGCTAAAATTTTGGTTATGATCAGCACATCTCACCTTCGGTCGCCCTGTTCCCCTTGGACAGCAGGTCAAAGCATGGCTCGACTGTTGTAGCTGAGGGTCGCTCCTGGTGGGACTATTTTCACCGCCGGGATGCCAATGTCTTCAGAGTGCCGTCACCGAACTACGTTCCCCGGGTCACTCCAGAGTATGTGAAATGGTGGAATGCTCGAACGAGCTTTTATCGCAATGCCAGGGTGGCATGCTGGGATGTAGCTGAGCGCACCTTCCTGAGCCAGCAGCCCGGGCCCGTCTTTGATATTGAAGAAGCCCATTTGAAGAGGCTGTTCTCCCAACATCCGAAGGAGGTAGAGGCATATATAGCAGGCAGAAAAGCCGCGAAAGAGGAAGCAACTGAGCAGCTGGTGCCTGTGCTTGCTGACATAGATGAAGATACTTTCACACAGAATCTAGAACATTTGTGCCATATTGGTGGTTCCCGCCTGGAGCTTCAGCAGTAGCCGTTCCCCATTGAGGAGCCGCTCTCCAAAGCAGTTTCATGGAAATGCGAGGTGGACCACTTTTGCCCGTGCCGGGTGTTTGTTAACCGAGAGGACAGAACCTTGACATATTATCAACATACGTCTTGGCTGTTTGTTTTAATGAGTATCCATGGACTTACTCTTGACAGTCCCATAGCGACTGTCCTGGACAAGCCTTTGTTTGTATCTTTTCATTATGCCGACGTCTAGGGCTTCGACCACCTCGGTTTATATCATTGTATAGCTTCTCACGGGCATGCGGACTTGGCCGACCTAGTCGAGAAGTGCAAGAAGATCGGCAACATCTGCTGGCTCGTTCAGGAGGCTGCATCCCGTAGCAAGGAGGTGGCTTATCAGTATTGCCCTCTCTCGTCTTTTTACAACGGCCGGGTGGGTAAGTTCTCCTCCGTTGACATGTAGATTAGTTTGTTGCTCAGTTCCTTCATAACGGCATGTGCTTCGTTTGACAGACCATCCGGACATAAAGCAGCATGGGCTTTATAGAAAAATCATCTCCCAGGCAGAGAAGTCAGAATATTTTGAGGTTCCTGCACCAGTGCCGACTACTACTCCACTGCCGCCTGGCAAAAAGAGAGCGGCCTCCGTAGTGAAAGTTGTAATAGGCCGAGCAAAGAAAGCTCGGAAAGCTTCTTCCAAGCGACCTTCGACTGACGCGGCAGAGACTCCCCTGCCTGAGGTGCCATCATTTGAGCAGTTTGCCGCTCGGAAAGAGGCCACTCAGCAAGCAGCTGAAGGTGACATCATTTTCCCCCTACGGTCTAAAGGAGTGCTCTTTTCATGACGTTTTCATTCTTTTGACGTCTTCTTTGCGTAACCTCAGCTCAAGGAGCGGTTGACACCACATGTGTTGAGGAAACCGCTCTGCAGATAGGAGAGATAGGGCCTTCCGTCATAGCTACGGTAGGGGTGACTGAGACCACTGAAGCCGCGGGGAGAGTCTCTCTGCTGTTGAGGAGAATGTCAGACTTCCTTCTCCTACGCTTGCCAGCAAGGTTGAGGGTGAGCCAGACGACTGCAGTCCTTCAGACTCCTCTTTCTTATTGAGGCCTTCGCCCTGCCTTATGTATATGTTTGTTGTAATGGCAGGAGCGGTTAGCACAGCGATCAAGGTGCTCGTCGTGGATGCTCCTTCACAGCACGCAGGACATAAGACTGTGCTGAAGAAAGGTGCTATCCCACTACGGCGTGTGATCACTTGCTCGGCTTCCCATCAGGCGACAGAGGAGGTGGGCCAACCCGAGATCAGCATAGATATTTCTTCCAGTAGCTCTGCCACCCCTTCCGATGAAGAGATTGACCATCATTCTTCAGAAGGTGACGAACAAGTATCTGCGGCAGTCAGCAAAGGGGTAGCGGCTCCCTTCATACCGTCAAGCGATCCTTTGATTTTTAGTCCTCCGAGGTTGCCGATGGCATCATCCGAGGGAATGTTGCAGGAGGAATTTGCTGAATTGGACATGGAGGTGGAGATAACCTCTCCTTTTGCTGCTTCATCTTCAGAGTTGGAATCTTCTATTCAGGCGCTTGAAGAGATGGATGATGCAGTCATGGTAAGTTCTGCCCGCCCCTTTGCAGAGCTGCATATCCCTTTTTCTGTTCTTTTCTGCCACCTTGGTGCTTACATGAATCTTCGTTCCAGGAGCCTGCGGCCGCCATTCATTCCCCAGTATCGACCTCTGGTGCTGTCGTGGTTTCATCGGGGGCTTCGAATATGCTACCGCTGGCCACCGTATCTTCTTCAGGGACAGTCACCATACTTCGTCCTGTACCGGTGAGAATACATGCAGCTGCTGGGGTATTATCAACGGAGCCGAGCCTGCCGGGGGAGAGTCTCGCCCTGGTGTCGACAACAGAACTGAGTGCTGAAGCTGACCCGCAAAGGGGTTCTGCCTTTGTATCAGCGGCCATAATGACCATTGCACCTGACCCCACAGCTCCATTCGTGCCAGAGATAGATTCAGGACCTCCGTCCCTCCCAGCATCTGCGGAAGGAAGTTTTTCAAGGAGCCCGACGGAGCAAGAACATGCCGCCGTGGTATCTGCTACTTCGGCTCTGGTGGCCGTTCCATCTTCTTCTTCTGAGTCGGATATCGGCTTATGGGCTCCCATAGATGGGGAGGTGACCTTTGAGGTGTCTCCGGTAGCTTCCCTGGGCTTTATTTCATCGGAGGAATTTGGCTGGCAACATTTAGAGATGTTGCGTCAGGTCGTGGAATCTCAGCCGACATTGTCTTACCCCCAGCTGAAGGAAGTGGCTGTGCGACTGACGATCGGGCTGCAGGCATTAGGCTGCCCTTTAGATATCTGGACCCAACAGGTGTTTTTCCTGCTGAAATTTGTGAACCGTCGGGATTTTCTTGGGAAGATGATGGGCAACCGGCTGGCGGCCCTTAAGCTGCAGAAAGCTGACTGTCAGGCGGAGCTGATGTCTCTGATCTTTGATCTTCAGGAGAGTAGGGCTCATGTCGAGGCTTCTGCATCCCAGGCACATATTCTACGTAGCCGACGGGAAGAACTCCGTGCTGAGTTGGCTACCATAGAAGCTGAGATACCGTGGCTAGAGGCTGCAGAAGTCCAGGGCATCGAGAAAATTTCTTTACTGGAGGGCCGAGTCGCGTCCCTGGAGACTGAGGTGACTTGCGTTCAGGAGGAAGAAATGCAGCTCCATGAACTGGGGGCGGCTCCTCATGTTGGGCTTATTGACTTTACAGATATTTTCAGGCGGTCTTAGCTGATCTGCCTTTGTAATTTGTCCCCTCTGAAGGGCTCCATTTGTATTCTCCTCCTCCTTTTGTATTCTTGCACTTGCATTCTATCACACCTTGTGGCAACTTTGGCGACCTTCTTGGAAATGTACCCATGTCTGTGTCGCAGGAGAGCGTCCACCCTTTAGAGAAAGGATGGGGGCCTCGCTCCACCGCGTGATGGGGTTCCAACGGTTGCCAGATTGGTGTAGATGTACGTCTTACCGACAAGGCATGTCAGAAACACGACTGATGGCTGATGAGAGGTCCATACGGGATAGGCTTTATCATCGGTGGGACGACCGGTGGGAGCATGCACCTTATAGTGATTCCATTGCTGACCCTGATTTGGGGAAATGCTGGCTGACCTTGTCGATGGTGACAAGGGTCGAAAGGGTAGACGGTCTTGCCGATGGTGACAAGGACCGGAAGCGGTAGCGACCGATCTTACCGATGGTGACAAGGGTCGAAAGGGTAGACGGTCTTACTGATGGTGACAAGGATCGGAAGGGGTAGCGACCGATCTTGCCGATGGTGACAAGGGTCGAAAGGGTAGACGGTCTTGCCGATGGTGACGAGGACTGGAAGGGGTAGCGACCGATCTTGCCAATGGTGACAAGGGTCGAAAGGGTAGGACATCGGATGACGACTCCGCCTCAACCCTGTAAAGGGTCTTCAGGATGGAAGATGGCTCATTACTATTCATCATTGATTTATTTATTATATATTTTTTTATATTCACATTACAGACCTAAGCGCCCTTTCGGGTTTTCGCCGAAGCCAGCCCCCTCTTGCTTTTGCCCACGCGCCCTCTCGGGTTTTCACGTGGCAGGGTACCCGATTTTGCCTGCAGCGCCCTTTCGGGTTTTCGCCACAGCTGGGTTATAGCCATTTTTGCACTTGTCCCAATATAGGAGCAAGTCTGGCGAGGTATCTCTATTTTTAACCCCATGTTTTTTTTCTTCCCCTTTTTTTTGAATTCGGAGTACAGAAGAATTGGACTGCGAGAATGCTGACTGGCCTTGCCGATGATGACAAGGATTGGTCTCTGATTTAGTTCGTCGACACTGGTTAAATGTCAAAGCAAAGGTCACGGTTTGTTAACAAGGACGTAAGATCCGAGTTAAGGGTAGAGGTTGACCGATCTCGTCGATGATGACGAGGGTCGAACATGGGTTCGTTCATCAGCATAGGTCACATGCCGAAGCAAAGGTGGGGTTATTAATAAGGACGGAAGGTCCAAGTTAGGGGTAGAGATCGACCGATCTCGCCGATGATGATGAGGGTCGAACATGGGTTTATTCATCAGCATAGGTCATATACCGATGCAAAGGTAAGATTATTAACAAGGACGGAAGGTCCAAGTTAGGGGTAGAGATCGACTGATCTCGCTGATGATGACGAGGATTGAACACGGGTTTGTTAAAGGATCTCCGGTGGGACGTTTGATGATTGTCCCTTTCAGGAGTTTCATCGGATGGAGAACAAAAGCGAAATTTGTGAATTACCACTTTACTGACTCAAGCGCCCTTTCGGGTTCTCGCCGAAGCCAGCCCCCTCTTGCTTTTGCCCACGTGCTCTCTCAGGTTTTCATGTGGCGGGGTACCCTATTTTGCCTGCGACGCCCTTTCAGGTTTTCGCCACAGCTGGGTTATAGCTATTTTTGCACTTGTCCTAATACAGGAGCAAGTCTGGCGGGGTATCTCTATTTTTAACCCCATTTTTATTTTCTTTTACATATATTTTTTTTGATATAAAAGGTGGTAGGTCGAAGTGTGATGTCCGACCCTTGGCTGATAGTAGATGGCTGTTGGCCGGAGCACCGGGCCTTGTGCCGAGCATAATGGTTCATTCGTTAGCGAGGGCTGAATGCTGACGCAAAGGAATGATCTTTTGCCGATTCGAGCGTAAGGCCCGTAATGGCAATAATGTGAGAAGACCGGCTAGGACACGAGGTCTTGAGCCGAAAGGGTTTATTCGTTAGCGAGAAGATAATGCTAACGTAAGGGAGGGATTTCATGCCAGTTCGGATGTAAAGTTCATAATGGCAGTATGGCGTATTCTTTTGAGGGCTTGGCCAGGGCAGAGTGCCATTAAACCAAGGGAAGGTAGCTCGGGTAGGGCGGAGTGCCACCAGACAAAGAAAGGTAGCTCGATCAGGGCGGAATGCCACTAGACCAAGGAAGGGTAGCTCGGTGAGGGCGGAATGCCACTAAACCAAGATAAGGGTAGCTCGATCAGGGCGGAATGCCACTAGACCAAGGATAGGGGTAGCTCGATCAGGGCGGAATGCCACTAGACCAAGGAAGGTAGCTTGGCTAGGGCGGAGTGCCACTAGATCAAGGTAAGGGTAGCTCGGCTATGGCGGAATGCCACTAGACCAAGGATAGGGGTAGCTCGATCAGGGCAGAATGCCACTAGACCAAGGAAGGTAGCTCGGTGAGGGCGGAATGCCACTGGACCAAGGAAATGTAGCTCGATCAGGGTGGAATGCCACTTGACCAAGGAAGGGTAGCTCGATCAGGGCGGGATGCCACTTGACCAAGGAAATGTAGCTCGATCAGGGCGGAATGCCACTAGACCAAGATAAGGCAGCTTGATCGTGGCGGAATGCCACTAGACCAAGATAAGGTAGCTCGATCATGGCGGAGTGCCACTAGACCAAGGAAAGGTAGCTCGATTGTGGCGGGATGCCACTGGACCAAGGAAATGTAGCTCGATCAGGGCGAAATGCCACTGGACCAAGGAAATGTAGCTCAGTCAGGGCGGAATGCCACTTGACCAAGGAAGGGTAGCTCGATCAGGGCGGAGTGCCACTAGACCAAGATAAGGTAGCTCGATCGTGGCAGAATGCCACTAGACCAAGATAAGGTAGCTCGATCGTGGCGGGATGCCATTGGACCAAGGAAATGTAGCTCGATCAGGGCGGAATGCCACTAGACCAAGAAAGGGGTAGCTTGGCTAGGGCGGAATGCCACTAGACCAAGATAGGATAGCTCATTCGGGGAGCACCGGTTGAACCGTGTGGTATGGCTTTAGGTGCTTCCCATTGAGGGGAGAGAATTGGATGACTCCTTTTGTGATCCGCATGGATGTATGCACCCCCTTCATATACTCGGTGGATGACATATGGTCCGACCCAGTTTTCAATCAACTTCCCCTTGGGGTTGGAAGCCATTACTTCTCTTCTTTTGACCATCACCAGGTCTCCTTTCTTGAATTCTTGACCCTTGACCAGCTTATCAAAAGCACGGGCCATACGGGCTTGATAGAGTTGAATATTATGTTGCGCCCGAAGGCGCTTCCCTTCAAGCTCGGCGAGCTCTTCTAATCTTCTTTCTATGTTGGCTTGTTCGCTGCCCGCCAATCCATGCTGGATAGCGACTCGCAATGAGGGGATCTCCAGCTCAATCGGCACCACGGCCTCTAAGCCATACACAAGGGAGTAGGGTGAGCAGCCGGTAGGGGTCTTGTAGACCGTACGGTAGGCCCAGAGTGCCTCATACATTCTTTCTTCCCAATCTCTTCTGTCAGTCTTGACAATTTTCGCCAGCAGAGTGCACAGCGTTTTGTTAAAGGTTTCTGCAAGCCCGTTGGCCTGAGGGTAGTAGGAAGATGATGTTCTCCAATGAATCTTGTATTTGTCAGCTAGCCGATAAACCTTCTGATTTCTGAAGTGGCTACCGTTGTCGGAGATGATTCGGCTGGGAATCCCGAATCGAAATATTACATTCTGTCGGAAGAATCTCGCAACTAATTCTCCCGTGACTTCTTTTAGTGCTACTGCCTCCGCCCATCTGGAGAAGTAATCTGTAGCTGCTAAGATATATTTGCACCCTGATGAAGACGCTGGTAGTGGCCCCACCAGGTCCGTACCCCACTGGGCAAATGGCCAGCTCGGTAAGGTAGGATGTAGAGGCACCGGAGGTCTTCTTGACACATTGGCGTGCTCTTGACATTTCTAACAAGCCTTAGCAAACTTGCAGCAATCATCAAATATAGTGGGCCAATAATAACCCAATTTCTTTATTTCGATTTTCATTTTCGGACCGGCCTGGTGTGCCCCGGCTGACCTAGCATGAACTTCTTGCATTACCTGCCTGGCTTCTGCTGGGGATAAGCATCGAAGTAATACCTTCTTTTGGGCATCTGCCATTATTCGGAACAATGTCCCATTCCTCATTTCATAGGAATCTTTGACTCTCAAGAGTTTCATTTTCTGTTCTTTCACTTTCGAAAGCTGTTGGTGTTGTAACCAATGCAGGAGGTACTCCCGCCAGTCGGGCTGCTGGACTGCTTCAGCAACTGCGACTTCATCGGGTTGTTCACCGGCTAGAACTTCTATCATGCTGGGGACCTGCCGCCGGTTAATGACTGTTATATTCAGGCTCGCATCAGGCGGGACCGCCAAGGAACTTGCCAATTTTGCGAGGGCATCGGCTTGGGCATTCTGTCCTCGGTTGATGTGCTTGAGGCTAATGAGGTAGAATCTTGTCATTAGGCACAGGGCTAGAAGGTAGTAAGGGACAAGCTCCTGCTTTCGTACCTCAAACTCCCCTTCTAATTGTTTTACCAGCATGGAGTCTCCGAATGCCTCTATCATTTGAATCCCCATGGACAGAGCAATCTGTAGCCCGATTATGAGGGCTTCATATTCTGCTTTATTATTTGTGCAAGGCTTGTTTATTGAGCAGGATGTGTGTACGACTTCCCCTTCAGGAGACTTCAAGACTATGCCTGCTCCTGTGCGGACTCTGGCTGGTCCCGTTGTTGTGGTGTCAATTCTGGAAGCACCATCAAAATACAGCTGCCATAGGGAGGCCGCACCTGGCTGACCTCTAAAGTTTCATCTTCAGGAAGTTTTGGCTCCAGAGGGCAGTCTTCGGGTACTGGATGTTTAGCAAAGAAGTCTGTAATAGCTTGGCCCTTGACGGCCCTTTGCGGTACATAGGAGATGTCATACTCCATAAGGATCACCGCCCATTTGCCCAAGCGACCTTTGAGGGCCGGTCGAGACATAATGTATCTGAGCGGATCCTCCCTCGAAATCAGCTTAACTTCATGTGACAGCATGTAATGCCGTAGCTTCTTGACCGCGAAGACCAGTGCCAGGTAAATCTTCTCGATGTAGGTGTATTTTTCCTCAGTTCTGACCATTCTTCCACTGAGATAATAGAGGGCTTGTTCTTTTCCTTCTTCATTATTCTGGGCTAGCATTGCCCCCAGAGAATTGTGCGTGGCTGCTATGTAGAGGATCAGCGGCTGTCCTTTCACCGGCGCACCCAGCACTGGAGGAGTTTTCAGATAATCTTTCAGTTTGTCGAAAGCTATCTGGCATTCTTCGTCCCAGTAGGAGGGGACATCCTTCATCATTAGCTTGTGGAATGGGTGGCATCGCCCCGACAAGTTGGATATAAACCGCCAAACGTATGCAAGATAGCCCTGAAGGGATCTTAGCTCAGAGAGATTCTTTGGCGAGGGTAACTCCTGAATCGCCTTGATCTTTGCGGGGTCTATTTCAATCCCCCGATACCTGACAATGAAACCCAAGAACTTTCCGCTCGAGACTCCGAACGCGCACTTCATAGGGTTCATTTTTAATTCATACAGCCTTAGCCTCTGGAAAATGACTCGGAGGTCTTGCAGATGGTCTTCTTTCTTTTTGGTCTTGATTACCAGGTCGTCTATGTAGCATTCGACCTTATGGTAGAGCAGCTCATCAAATATTCTAGTCATCGCCCGCTGATAAGTTGCGCCGACATTCTTTAATCCGAACGGCATTCTTCTGTAGTGATAAATGCCTTTGGGTGTCCGGAAGGCAGTGTGGATCCGGTCATGTTCCGCGATCCGTATCTGGTTGTAGCCAGACGACCCATCCATGAATGATAAGGCCTCATGACCAGTGGTTGCATCTATCATGACCTCCGTTATCGGCACTGGAAAGTCATCTTTAGGGCAAGCTTTATTCAGATCCCGAAAATCAACACATATCCGGATCTGTCCATTCTTCTTTTTCACGGGCACAATGTTAGCCAACCACGTGGTATATTGAGTTTCCTCGACGAAACCCACATCAATGAGCTTGTCGACCTCTTTGCATATCTGAGTGATGAGCTCTGGCCTCATACGCCTAGGGGGCTGTTTCACCGGCTCTACCCCAGGGTTTATGGTCAGCTCATGCTGTGAGACTGAGGGGCTTAGTCCTGGCATTTCTCTGTAGGTCAAGGCAAAGCAATCCCGGTATTCTTGTAGCAGCTGAATGTACATCCTCTGTTCTTCGGCAGACAGTTGGGCACTGAGGAAGGTTGGTCTAGGGTCATCCTTGTTTTCCAAGTTGACTTCTATCAGTTCATCGACTGTTGCTTGAACTCCATCTTCTATCTCAGGGGGTGCAGGCTGGAGGTCGACAAAGCCTGGTATATCATCTTCGAGGTCGAGGACTTTGATCCCTTCATCTTGACTTATTTGGGTTCTGCCAAAAATATCTTGTCCGGCTGACAATGGGTGCATGCACTGTTCTGCCAACAAGTTTACCTTCCCAGCAGCTTCAAGAGGCGAGCTGATTGCCTCACTCCCTGCTGAGGAGATTGCAGTGACGATGGGCTGGCGATTACTTGTCATCGGGTCAGAGTGGCCTTGTAGCTCTTTGGCAAAGGGTGAAGATATCTCGGTCCCTTGAGCCATCATGCCCTCAGTGGAGGCAGCCATTTCTCTTCTAGCAGCATTTGTCCCTTGATCAGGCTTGGGGAAAGCTTCCCTGACTGGTTCGAGAAGTGCCGACATCATGAATGGAGGAGAGCTACTGGAGGGAGGCCACTCTGCTTCTTCAACATCTTCAGCTTCACTGTTGCTAGCTGTGTCAAATTTGGCTTGAAGAGCCGCATCTTCCGGGTAGACTTGTTCCCAGCACCGGCAGGGGAACACGACCTCGGACTCCGGACTTCTTGGCTGGGCCGGTTGAATGCACTCAACTTCTGTCAGGTGCTCATCGATAGCTGCCCCCAGTGGGTTATCTTCCATCGGGTAAAAAGTAGAGATGGTGTCCACCTCGTAGTGCCCACTATAATAGTATTCTTCAAGGGTGAAACCCAGTCTCGGATGCTGAGTGACGCACCTCATTTCTTTGTCTAGGCTTGGAGGATACCATAGCTTCTGGAATGCTTCTTTCCTCTTGCGAGGTTGGTCAGAAGGGATATGCTGCTTCTGGAACATCTTGGCCATTTGATTTGTTATGAATGTCAGCCCCTGTACAGGCATGGAGGGGTTTTCTATATCTTCAGGCAGATGACAATCAGTGTCTTCCAGTGTAGGGTGTTCTTCAGCTGTATAAAACAAACTGCTAGGACCATCCATCTGTGCCACCTCCCATGCTTTGAAAGGCTCGACAGTGGTATGGTTGAGGCTGAAAATTGGCTTGGTAAGACCTTCGGGGATCCCGATGTGGTCGCACTGTTGATTAACCCTGACTTTATTAGTTTCGGGGTAGATGGCGGGAGGTGCTATTGGGCCTACATCCCTGACAAGAGTGATGTGTGAAACCACCTTGGGCTCGACATATCCACGCGGCGGCGGAGGGAACCATTCTGTTTTGGAAGTGCCTTTTGCTGTGTTAGAAGAGGCCTTTGCTGTAGGGGCCTTCTGCGACCGTTCTACATATAGAGGAGCGTCTGCCAAGTGGCATTCGAATACTTCGAACGGGTGGAGATCAGAAAATACTCTCTCCTCCTTCCCATCCAGGCTGTATTTAATGCATTGGTGAAGCGTGGAAGGGACCACCATATTCTCATGTAGCCAAGGGCGGCCAAGCAGTGCCTTGTATGAGGTGCGGGAATCAATGACATGAAATTGCACCTTGGTGACAAAGTCCGCTAGGGTGAGTGTGAACTCTGCTACTCCTAGCGACACTTCGCACTTCTGATTGAAACCGGCGATACGCATATCCCCGACCTTCTGCAGGTGCACATTGAAGTAGTGCCTCTCATAGATCCTGTAGGGCAGGATGTTGACAGCTGCCCCGGGGTCCACCAGGATTCTGTTCAGCTCTCTGCCATTTAGATGTCCCCTCATATAGAGAGGTCTGTTATGACTGGCAGTGGGGAGTAACATGTCCTCCTGGGTGAAGGTCATGCTGGCCTCTGGCAGCACCTCAGCTAGGCAGGCTTCATATTAGGCTGGCGTCTGGAGAGCGGCAATGATTGCCTGTCTAGTCTCGTCACTGAGAGAGAGGATTTTCCAGACAGTGAATCTTGCCGGGAGCTTTTTTAGTAGCTTGACCACCCGACTTCCAGCTCGGACATTGGATAGCTTCATTTCATCTGTCCACTTGGGCTTGGAGGAGGTTTGGGCTACGGCCCCTGCCGGACCTGCCTCATCAGACTCGGAGGCCGTACCCTTTTGCCCGGGGTTACCTCCTGGCTGCTCTTCGCTGGCTACTGTTGGCCGAGCTTCTGTCTCTTCTGGCAATCCGGGAGATTGCTGGAGCTGTGAGTGATTGCCCCCGGTCATTGGTCCATCCTCCTGGCATGGCATCTTCCCTTTTGATATCTTTATGAATTCCAGAAATGAAGGAGTGGGAGTGCTACCTCCACTTTGGTTATATAATCCTGACGGAGGAGGGATCTGAGCTCCCCTGACCTCCGGAGGGGGTATTTTGTAGGGTTGCTCCCCTCTGAAGATAATATTATGGTTGGCGGGCGGCTGACGCCCCCACCTTCGACCCGACCGGGTTGCATGTGCAGCAGTTGTGACTTCAACCTGGCTTGCCTAAGTGGCGGGTGTGAAGCAAATTTCTTCTTCATCCTCTTCACTGGGCAGATTGAACAGAGCAAAGAGGGTGTTGCAAGAGAGAATCACCCCCGTCATAGCCTTGCCGGCCTTTCCCTTCTTTCTTTGTCTTCTTTTCTTTTCTTTGGCTAGCGCTTGCCCCCAGAACAGGCTGCCATCCCTGTTTGATGCTTTGTCAGCTTCTTCTTCATGTTTTAGTGAAAGTTGTTCCAGCTCCTGCCACGAGAGATGGTCCCGTACCAGCAAAGGTTCTAGCCTAGGCTGTACATACTCTTCCAGTTCATTTATTTAGTCCTGCAGTCGCTGGGCTTCTGGACTGATCTTCCTGACCACCGGCAACGGAGCCTGCCTCCTCCGATTGTGGGTAGGTATCCGAATGACGGCTAGCGGATTGGTCCATACATGTGCTACCGCTGGTGAAGGGGGTTGTGGTGTGATGCCACGAATATGTGCCCCCGGTGCCGGGCGAGGCAGAGCCTTTTTCTTGGCTCTTGCAGGGACTTGCTGCCATCCCTCCTGTTCTTTTATTGGTGCCAGAAAGCAGGTTTCATATGTATGTTGAGTACTGGCTTCTGCGGTCTCCTCAGGCAAGGCTTGATACAAAGAGACCATATTGACGGCAGCTCTCCTTACGGGCGCCGCATGTGGTTGTGGAGGGTCAACCTTGTACTCCCCCAATTCTATTTCTTCCTTCTTTACCATGCCTTCGATAATATCCTTGAAAACATAACAGTCTTTGATCAGATGTCCCAGCATCTGGTGGTAAGGGCAGAATCTTGGGCTGTCTCTTCTTTTCAAGTCCTCCGACCTCCTCGGCTCAGGCAGGGTGACCTTACCATACTGGGTAACCCAGTCAAATAGGATCTTAGTCTTCTCCTTTGGGAAAGAGTAGGGCTTCTTCATTTTATCCCGGAGGGATGGGCCTTCTTCGCCGTCTCCGGTCTTGGCAGGCTGAGGAGCAGCTGTCTTCTTGCCTTTATCTTTTTGCTGTTCAAAGGTCTTGATATCAAGGGCATTTGATTCTTTCGGTGCCTGGCGCCGTTCTGTTGCCTTGCCCTTTTGTGCAGTAGGGGCATTTGGTGTGGGGGCTGGTTTTGCTAGGAAAGCCTCCACTTCGGCCACAATATTGTTCAAACGATCGAACGACCGGATTTCCATGCCAATCATCTTTTCAAGCACCTCTCTCCTGAGGTTCTGTTTGCAGATCTGCACAGCGTCCTCCTGGTGCGGGGGCCGCTTGCATCTCATTCCGAGGTTCCTCCACCTCTTGATGTAGTCGAGAGCGGTCTCATCTTCCCTCTATCTTGTTGAATATAGTTCAGCCACTGTGACCTCCCTCTCTGTGACATGAAATCTTTCTCTGAACTTCCTTTGCATGTCCGACCAGTCGCTGATCGACCCGGCCGGGAGGCTGGAATACCATTCAAATGCGAGCCCTGTGAGTGAGGACCCGAAGAACTTCAACAAGTATGACTCATCGGTGGCTAAGTCACCCATCACAGTCATGTAGTAGGCGACATGATCCTTTGGGGATCCCTTCCCGTTGAACGTGTCGAACTTCGACGGCCTGCTAATCCCGGGAGGCAGCCGCTTGGCAGCATGATGCGGCGGGTATGGAACCCTATACGCATCGAATACAACATAGTCACCTTCAGCCCTTTCAGCGAGCTTCATCTCGATCATCATTTCCACCATCATCTGGCTCACGGTGGTTGAGTCGACCGGTTCCGGGTAGAAATGCGCCGGCTGCGAGTAGGGGGTGACCAGGGTGGTCGTCTGTGGAGGAGGATGCGGTAGCAGAGGCGCCTGGCACACCTGTGGCAGCACTGGGGCAGCCAGTGACTGTGACGGGCGTTGTTGAGTTGTCGCCAAGTTTGGCTCCGCCTGCATAGGCGGGGTGTAGAGTGGTGGGAAGTTGCCTTTGTTGATGACTCCCCTTGATGATTCGGCCTGCACATCGGGCCGCTTGAAGGTAGAGGACTGTTCTGTCCTTTCCGTCAATTGCTTCTTCAATTGCTCTATTTCTTGGCGGTACCTCTGGAGTATCATCAGCACGGCCGGGTCCATAGCTGCTGTGCTAGGGATGGCTTCTGTCGTCTCGCCAGATACACCCTCAGGCAGGATGTCAAGCAAGACGTCTTCTTCTTCATCTGCCGTTATCACATTTGCTGTGAGAATAACGGCCTTATCATGTTGTTGGAGGCGAGGTAAGGGTTGCCTTCCTTCAGTCACCGCCAGTTTCTGTTTTGCGGCCTCCACTCTTCAAGTGCTCGGCCCCGATCTTTCGGCTAGCCAGGCCAACTCCCGAGGCTCCTCGGGCAACTTTCCATAGCGGCCATCTATTTCGGCCATATTGCATGTGAAGATGTGCATCATGTGTTTCCGTCCGCGAACCCTCCTCTTGACATTCTCCAGGAAGGTAAGCCTTTCGAACACAAAGACCCTTTTCTTTTCCCCCCGAAAGGGGGTAATGTCATTGGCTTGATCATCGGAGCCTCCTTCATATCCATTATCATCAACTGATGACGCCATCTTCCAGTTGTCTTCTTCTCCTTCCACTGCCATTGATGGACAGCGGTCCTCTTCAGCTGCGGCTGCCTGCAGCAGCCGTTGTTGGCCCAAAGAGGGGTTACCCAACCCCCTAAAATAGCTTCTGACCATATTGGTCATTTCATCTTGCCCTCGGCCCGAGTGCAAGGTCGGAGATAGTTGTTGACCTCTCATCGGAGGAATGTGAGTAAACCGAGCCCTCTCGGCAGTCTGCTGTAATCTTCTTCCCACAATGGGGATATTGGCTTGTCGGGCGCAGGCCCTAAAGCTTTCTCGGCGTGGCGGATCCACGATTGTCTCTTCCTTCCTTGTGATAAGGTTCCTTTTGTTGTTTTCTTCTGCTCTGGTTGATCTGGGGTGATACTGCACTGGAGCTTCTTGCTGGACAGGCTGGACCTTTTTGGGGACCCAAACCTGCTTGAATCTTCTTGGCTTAGGAGCCAACATCCTCTGGCCATGACGGCCGGCTTCTTCTTCTTCGGCCCTTCTTCCAGCAAGAGCCTGGTAGGAGTTACGGACTGGCACAGTAGGGATTACCCGGTCCGGGCTCACTCGAGCCTTGCGCCCGTCCAGAAAGACACGGAGGCCACTGACCAGCATAGACTTGCTGGATGTGGAGAGCCATCTGGTCACAGCAGCATCAGTCTTCCTTCGGGGGTTCCGGTGCCGACGTCTCCCGAAGCTCTTGGCAGGGACGGGGCGGGCCCCGTGAGCAATGTGATGCACCATGCAGCTGGCGACTTGGGATGGACTTGCAGACGAGTTGTCACAGTGTCGAGCCTCCGGGGCCTCGACCTTTTCAGCAGCCTTTTCTTTGACGGTCTCCAGGGACTCCGCCTGCAACATGTCGACGAAGGCTAACCCCAAGAAGTTGGGGAAGCCTACAGCTGGTGGGAAATATCCGAAGGCCATGGGTACCGCCAGGTACCCGTGCTCTGCGTGGTCGGCTACGATCGCGGGGCCGAAGCCAACACCAGTGAGTCCGGATGATGTCATCGTTTGCCTGAGACAAACAGACAAACAATCAGCATTCTTGGGGTAAGCCCCCGAAGGTATCCTCTCTTGGCAAAGAGATGAAGGGAGACTTAGTCCCACCGGGCGTGCCAGACTTGTGGGGATGCTTTTTTGTTTAGGTTTATTTTACTGGGCTTATTAGGCATGCCAGTCACCGGGGTGATGATTTATTGTGCGCTCAACTTGACTCAGTCAGTCGATTATGATATTCGTGTCGAGACCGAAAGTCCGTCATACCATAAAGGCTATGACGTTAATTACGTCCTTCCGGGGAAGGACAACCCTTGATTAGTTGCCAAGAAGGGATGCCTCGGGGGCAAAATGAGATACGACTATTATGCTAACTCCGCTAACGGGATGCAAAACATGCATGGGAAACATACTATATGGGACGCGATAATGATGTTGCAAATCCGACAGCATACCCCCTTGTCTGGGGCTATGCCAAAGGGAAATATAGGTCATTCACCCACGAGATGTCGGGATGAAAGCCAAAAGAGAGACGGGCGTAGCCCTGGATCCACAGGGATTTGAATGTGGCGGGACAGTGCTCGCTACCATACCATTTGTTGATGTTCCCCTCAAAGGACCATTGGAGGACATGCAGTGGCAGAACTCTGAGGGTCTGTGGGGTGACGGAAGAAACATCGTGTTCGGTATAATGTAGAGAAAAACCCCTATTAATATGTCTCCGTGGACCTGGGTGGAGAACCATAATTCCCTCGTAAGGTGACGAAGGTTAATACGGAAGTTGATAAGAAAGGGACATTTGAGTTTGGACTACTTTTGGATTTAATGGGACTGTTAAGATATCAGGTTTTGGATGGCACCTATTAATAAGGTGAAACGGCGCGGATAGGAGTCGGCGCGAGGAGATCCCGGCGCGACGGGCAACCGGCGTGGTTAGAAATATAGGCAGACGGCACGATAGGGTATACGGCACGGCAAGACATACGGCGCGGGAGGGTTCCCGACGCGCCCTTCACCCGGCGCGGGTTTGGCGCCGGGAGGAGGTGGCGCCGGGAGGCAGTGGCGCCGGGAGGAAGTGGCGCCGGTGGCCAATTTGTTGGTTTTCTTCAGATATCATAAGGGGTTCTGATGAATTCAAGGGGATCTTCTGTGTTCAACGGGGATTTTGTGGCAATAATAGGATGAAATAGCAGATGAGGGTGGATTCATTCACCAAGGGGGTCCAAGGAGATCATGTAACTGTAAGCTATGTTCCCTGTGGTGGCCAAGATACCATGAGATGACATAGCTCAGCTTCTTGCCACGCAGTTAGGGAGTTAAATTCACAATTCCGATGAAAACATCATACTATGCGATCGAGTAACAGTCTGAACAGATTTTGACAGCACCTCCCCTTATTTTGGGAGCGTGCCAAAAGGGTATAACAGGTCATCCACTCACGAACTGTCGGAGTGGAAACCAAAATGAGAGCCGGGCGTAGCCCGAGATCCAAGGGATCTAAATCATATGGGACTTTATCTCCCCTTTTATGATATCCCCGCTGCAGTCAACGGATAACCTGCAATGGCAGGGCCCCGTGACTTGATGGGGTTATAGAATGTAGGGGAATGAACCCCTTTAATATGGCTCCCGTGAGAATGGAGGGAACGGTAGTACGTCTCCATAGGGCAGGGTATGATGAGCAAAGTTGGCATAGCCTGACGGCATTGGCACAAACGCATTGACGTGGCCATAATATGTAAAAGTATCGGCGTGAAAAAGGAGTTAGGCCTCGGCGCGAAGAAGGAAACCAACCGGCGCGGCAAGCCCTCGGCACGAGACTTGCGCCGGGAGGTGCTCACGCCGGGAGGCTTAGGTGAGGTTTTTGGAAGGGTTTTAAGGCTGGGTTTTGGGCGTTTGAAGAAAAGGGGTTTGTTCAACAATCTGAGGACCGTTTTGGATGATCGTAGAGAGGGTGATTCGAGGTGGAGACACCCTTCCTTCTGGGGCCTCACTAGGAGCAGAACCATTCATGGAAATCTCACGATCCGGATTCGTCCCTTCTCGTTTCACATACGAGAAGCCATGAGATAGGCTGTCTCAGGCTCTCGTTGTAAGTGTAGAGTTGAAAGAATCATACGATGGAAGAACGTTCAACATAATAAAAAAAATAGGAACGGTAAAGCATGTGTAGAGGTGCAGCCATCAATATCCATAGCATATAATGCAGAAGCAGAAACATAGGAATAGTAATGGGGGGAGAACCCAACCCATCTGTCATTAACTATTTGATCGAAAAGAAAAAGAATGAACATACCCAGATTCAACTCGGGAGAAGAAGAAGCATACGCCTACTCTATCCCTGAGGATAAGGTTACATTGGCATTCGGTGCTACAAGAGCAGAGATGCTCGAAAATAGAGATACGGGAACAATACTCAGACAGAGGAGAGAGGGGGAAGAGGAGCTGCAGCTACTCAAGACATCGAACGGCACACCCCACCTGGCTTCTTCCTTCGAGCCCCTGTCTCTCTCTTTTCTTTTTCTTCTATGAAGGGCCCTCGAGCTCCCCCTTTCTCTTCTTTTTCTTTCTCCCTTTTCTCTCCCTTGTTGCATCTCTTTTTTTTTCTTCTGTTCTGTTGTTCTCTTTTTCTTCTGTTCTTCTCTTCTTTTCGAAGGGCAGCCTTCTTATAGAGGGACGACCCTCATCCTCTCGGCCTGAGCTTCCCGGCGCGCCAGCGTCCATCTTCCCGACGTGGGCAGCCCTCGGCGCATCTCATTTTACATTTGGGCTTGGCCCATTTCCCTGTCATTCGGCACAGGATCCACTTAGTGGACTCCTTTCGACAGTGGGCTTCTTGGCATATATATTAAGACTCCATGGGGTTTGTTTAACACCTTGCATTCACAAACATGTGTGAGGCACTATGCATCTCGCCTTCGGAGAATCAGAATTATCCGAGCATCCTTTCTTAGCAGACAGGTGATTGCATGTATGTTGGTATGGTTTTATCAGCCTGGCTACCTGAATGATAACTGTACTGGACAGCGGCCTAGCCAGGGATGGCTTTAGCCGAACAAAGTGTTAGGAATAGCGGGTCTCTTCTATTCTGATTCTCGGAACTTTCGGGGATGGTACGTGAGCTGTGCCCTCGACTGATCTTCAAAGCTGTGAATCTACTTTGGTCTCTTCTGTTATATTTTAGGTGTCAACAGGAGCATGCGCATCATTTGAGGGTGGTGTTGTAGGCCTTGCGAGATCACCAGCTTGTATGTCAAGCTCAGCAAGTGTGAGTTTTGGCTGCATGAAGTGCACTTTTTGGGGCACGTGATTTCTGGTGATGGTGTTTTCGTGGACCCGGCCAAGGTCGAGGCTGTGGTGCAGTGGCCGAGGCCGAGTTCTGTCACGGAGATTCGGAGCTTTCTGGGGCTTACAGGCTATTATAGGAGATTTATTCAACATTTTGCTCGCATTGCAGCCCCGTTGACCAGGCTTACGCGGAAGGATGTGCCATTTGTCTGGACGAAGGAGTGTGAGCAGAGCTTTATGGAGCTGAAGAGATTGCTCACTACCGCTCTGGTGTTGGTGTTGCCTTCTGGATCGGGAGGTTTTGTGGTGTGTACGGATGCTTCTAGGGTAGGTTTGGGTGATGTGCTGATACAGCACGGTAGAGTTGTGGTGTATGCGTCTCGGCAGTTAAAGCCACATGAGGAGAACTACCCTACTCATGATCTTGAGTTGGCGGCGGTGATTTTAACTCTGAAGATCTGGAGGCACTATCTATACGGTGAGAAGTTTGAGATGTTCACTGACCATCAGAGTTTGAGGTATGTGTTTACCCAGAAGGATCTTAACCTCAAGCAGAGGAGGTGGATGGAGTACATGAAGGATTATGATTTTACTCTATCGTATCAGCCTGGCAGGATGAATGTCGTGGCTGACGCCTTAAGTAGGAAGGTGGTGGTCAGTCAGATGTTGTTGAGAAAGTGGAGGTTATGGGAGCAGGTACTGGCCATGACTTCTAGGCTCAAGATCCCTCAGGATCAGGGTTCAGCTGTCCTTGCGAGCTTCACTGTCACGCCAGCTATTCGTTGTCAGTTGACTGAGGCTTAGCGTGCGGACCCTGAGCTACCTCGAATTTTGTCGATGGTCGAGGTGGTGTTTGGTGAGGATGGAGCTGTGAGGTTCCGAGGTAGGTTGTACGTCCCAGCCGAGAAGCAGACGAGGCGCGCGGTGTTGCAAGAGGCTCATGGGAGTCGGTATGCCGTGCACCCCGGATCAGTGAAGATGTACCAGAATTTGAAGAGGAAGTTCTGGTGGCCCGGTATGAAGAGAGATGTTGCGTAGTTTGTGGCCAGGTTCTTGATTTGTCAACAGGTGAAAGCTGAGCACCAGTGACCGGGTGGTACACTTCAGCCCGTGGAGATCCCCGTGACCATTGATTTTGTGATTGGGTTACCGAGGAAATCTAGTGGGGAGGATAGTATCTGGTTACTGGTGGATAGATTGACGAAGACGGATTGGTTGTTACCGATCAAGGTCAGTTGGAGTGTGCATCGATTGGCCAGATTGTATGTGGAGCGGATCATCCCATTACATGGAGTTCCTATCTCCATTGTGTCTGATCGTGATCCTTACTTCACTTCTGGATTTTGGAGGAGCTTCCAGAAGGCTCTAGGCACCGAGTTAGCATTTAGCTCAGCGTACCATCCTCAGTCGGACGGTCAATCAGAGAGGACCGTCCAGACTCTGGAGGATATGTTGAGATCGTGTTGCCTGGAGTGGCAAGGGAGTTGGATCCACCATTTTTCGTTAGTGGAGTTTGCCTACAACAATGGCTATCATTCGAGCATTGGTATGGCTCCGTACATGGCGTTGTACGGGCGACCTTGTCGGACTCCACTTGATTGGTTCGAGGTGGGAGAGCATGTCCTGGCAGGATCAGATTTGGTGTAGTAGTGTACTGAGGTAGTGCATCTGGTTTGGCAGAAGATGTTGCCAGCGCAGAGTCGACAGAAGAGCTATGCCGATCGGAGGAGGCGACCTCTCAGCTTTACTGTGGGAGATCGGGTGTTCTTGAGAGTTTCTCCCATGAAGGGTGTGATGCGCTTCGGCAGGCGTGGGAAGTTGAGTCCCCGCTACATTGGTCCTTTTCTTATTGTCGAGCGTATTGGTGAAGTTGCTTATCGGTTGCAGTTACCCCGGAGCTATCTTCTGTGCATGATGTGTTCCATGTGTCGATGCTGCGGAGGTATATGCCCTATGATTCCCACGTTATGGAGGATGCCGTTTGACCCGAGGTGACCCCAGACTTGTCCCTTCCAGAGTACCCTATCCGCATCGAGGATCGGCGTGAGCAGTGCCTGCGGAACAAGGTTATCCCTCTGGTTAAGGTAGTCTGGCAGCGTCACTCTGGTGGTGAGGCATCGTGGGAGCGTGAGGATGAGATGCGGTAGCTATATCCTTATTTGTTCGGGTGAGTCTTCTCCCCTATCCCTGTGCCTTATCCTTAATTTCGAGGACAAAAATTGTTTAAGGGGGGAGGGCTGTAATGTCTCGAGTTTTTTGGACATTTTTCGGATCTGGATCCGTGAGTTTGGGATCGCTTTTGGGGGTCCCGGGGCTTGTTTTATGATTTACACGTGTTTTTCCCTAACGGACCTGCGGAATGCAATTGCGAGCGAACCGTTACGTTCTCCTACTCTGGGACAATACCAGCACGTTGTGCATGTTCCGAGGATCATGGAAATGTATTTTTCTAATTTTTTATATTTTTGGCATTTTTTAGATTTTCTATATATAACCCTTTTTCTTTTCCCTTTTTCCTTCTTCTTATTTCTCCTTCCCATGAACGCACGCACGCCCTCCCCCCCTCTCTCCCGTGTGAGCACTCCGGCGCCCCTCCCTCCTCCGGCGACGGACAGCGGGCTTCGGCGGCAACGTGGTGACGACGGCGACGGCTAGAGGAACGCGACGGTGCCCTTTTCGCGGCCTGGGAGAGACGTTCTTGTGCGGCCAAGATTTGAGATCGGCGTTGAATCGGAGGATTTCAGTATTCTTTGAGGTAGGGGGATGGATCCATACCCTCTTTACAGCTTTCCTCTTGATTTGTAGGCCGTGGGGAGGCCGAGGGGGCCGTTTTTGAGCCGAGAGAGTAAAATCCATGTTTTGGGGTTGAGCGCCGGATCCCTCGTTTCGTGAGGTTTTTGACCGATCGGTGGGCATAGATGCATGCTAGGTTGGTTGGGGAAGGATTCCCCTTTGTTTCCACATCATCGGGTGATGATCGAGGCGTGGATGGGTGTTTTTGGGGTTGCCCGTCGGGTTCGCGCTGGGGACGTGCTGGCGATCGTTCCAGTGATCGCCAGTCTCCCTTGGCGGTCTCAGGGAGATTGCCAGCCGACTTGAACGTTGGATGGTTTTAGCGGTCTTCTCGCGACCGCTAGGGTCAGGGTGGCGGTCACGTGATAGATCGCTACCCTTGGGTTAGCAGTCATGAGATGACCATTTTTCCCCCGTTTGATCGAGCACCCTTGGGGTGCGTGTTTTTGACTGTTGGGATCACGTGCCTCCTAGCCGTCATGGTTATGACCGCTTACGAATGACTAGCGGTCCAAGGAGGACCGCTAGGCCCCTCGTGACCCATTTCCTGGCGGTCCAGCATAGGACCGCTATGACCCTCCTCGCGGTCCAATGTAGGACCGCTAGGCCCCCTATCGGTCCAAGAGAGGATCGCTAAGTGGAGGGGCATTTCTGCGAGCATCGCCACTCGGTTTCCTTTCGATCGGTGATTTTCGTGAGTTGAGTTTTTCCTCCAGTGACACGTCCACTAGTCATAGCCTTCTTACGGCACGCGTGTGCTGACCCACCCGAGAGTGGTGGAGCGGCTTACCCGAGAGAGACAGTTTTTAAGCTGGTTACCGTAGGGCCCCCACGCGCAGTCGAGTCTGGGCTTCGGGGGAAGAACCAGCTAGAGGATCTAACCTAGGGTGCATGGTCTGTGTGTGCACACTGGGTTGGGGACGTCGGACCCACGCTGACGAGTGCGACCCCAGCTTGTCCTTGTTCGTGGTATTGGTTACTATTGTGTGTCTCAGTCTCCGCCTGGGGCGTTGTAGGGAGAAACTTGAGGTGCGGTGTAAGACGTCAGGGGACGCATCCGGCTGTTCTTCTAGTGGGTGGTGCTCCTATCTTCTAGCGGGTACGGACTCATTTTTCCATCAGTTTGAGGCCGGTCGGCTTAGTACGGTTAGTTGTAGGGAGCTTTTCCGTTTATTTATTATTACTTGCTGCTTCTACCGTACTCCTGCTACGTAGTGTTACCTTTCGCGGTTGTTCGTACCTTGTTGTCATTTTCCTCGTTGTGCGGTGGGGGTCTAGGGGATCCCTACTGGGCCAATGAAATGAGGCTCACCCCTGCTTTTCAGGTGAGGCGGGGTCGTCGAGAGGCGCAGCGGAGTTTCAGCGTGGTTCTTCTAGCCAGGGTTAGTCGCCAGTCTGCCAGAGCCGGGGTATGCCCTGTGTACTTGTACTATTCTTTCGATCGACTGTACTTAACTTGGACATGAGGTACACCGGACCTTGTAGCATTTTATTTATTTATTTTATGCTGTGCATTTTATTTCAGATTATTGTGCTATCTCTACAGTTATTTTCGCTTCTCTTGTGCTCCTACACCATCCTTTTAACCCTTCCGAGTCTTCGGGCTCGTGGGTGGTGGGCCGAGATTCGAGACACGCCGGTTCCTTTCCGGTACTCAGATCTCGGGTCGCTACAAGAGTGCCCAGATCTGAAAAGAAAGTTTAAGAAAGAAAAACTCAGAAATCCAAAAGCCATGGTTGCCACATGGAGCGATGAAGTGGATGAACAGTCCGAAGAGGAGCTGCAAGAGCTCGTAGAAAGCTTGTGCCTTATGGCACACGAAGATGATTCAACTGAGGTAAATTCTGATCCTGATTTTATTTCAAATGAACAATGGGAGTCAAATAATGAAAAGGTGTATATGACATACAAGAAAATCAGATCTGAATATAAAACTCTTAAAAAGAACATTGAAGATTTAACACATGAGGGTACTTCTGTTAAGTTTGAGAGACTGGAATAGGAATGATTCGAATTAACAGAAGAAAAAGAAAGCTTGTTACAAATAATTTAAGACACTGAGAAAAACCAAGAAGAGTTGATGTGTAAAATGTCTGAAATGGAAAAGAGCTTTGAAATTTTGAAAATTAAAGAAGAAGTTCTGACATCCACAAATTCAAAACTTGAAAAGAATAATGTGAGCTTGAATGAAGAGGTGACTGAATTACAGTCCACCTTATCTAGATTTGTTAAAGGCAAACAAAATTTAGATAACTTGTTGGGAGTTAAGGTTAACTTCCCAAAAAAAGGGTTGGGGGTACATTCCCCAGAACAAAAAATCATTTGAGCACAAGATCACAACTTCCTTTGTTCATGAAAAGAACACTAACTGTGCTTCATGTTCATATACAAAGCCTAAACATGTCCAACCTAGACCACGCAAATTTCAAAGAAGGTTTTCAAATGTTAATGTTAACTGCTTTCACTGTGGTAGATTTGGTCATGTTATTGCTAATTGTTGGTTCAAACAAAACACTCAAAAAAATCATGCTGCTTGGACCAGAAAAAGATATGTGCAGATTTGGACTAACTTTATGGACCCAAATTAGTTTGGGTACCAAAAATAATTGTATGAGAATGTTATATCTTTCATATATGTCTTGAAGCCAGGGAGAGCAAATGGTACCTAGACAGTGATTGTTTAAGGCATATGATAGGGGACAAGAAGGTGTTCTCTACGATGCAAGACAAGGATGGAGGTTCAGTTGCCTTTGGAGGAAAAGACAAGGGTAAAATCATCGAGATCGGCAACATAGGTAAAAATTCTGAAACCTTAATTGAAAATGTTCTGTTGATGAAGGGCTTGAATCAAAACCCTTTGTGCATAAGCCAATTGTGTGACAAGGGCTTTAAAATTATCTTTGATGAAACTCACTGTCTTGTCATGAATAAAATTTCAAATGAAATAAAGTTCATCGGAAAAAGGAACAATAATGTATACACCGTTGATCTTGACGATGTTTCATGCGATGATGTGTGTTTGGTAGCTAGCAATCATGAAAGTGCATGGTTATGGCACCGAAGACTAGGTCATGCTAGTTTTGGAGTGATCTCCAAATTGTCTAGACATGAGTTGGTGAATGGATTGCCAAAGTTAAAGTTTGAAAGCGATAAAATCTGTGAGGCTTGCACAAAAGATAAGCAAACACGTATCTCTTTCAAAAATACGAATATTGTGTCTACCTCCCGGCCTTTGAAACTGCTGCATCTTGATTTATTTGTCCCAACTAGGACATCCAGCCTAGGAGGGAAATCCTATGATTTGGTGATTGTTGATGATTACTCCAGATTCACATAGGTATTATTTCTAGCTAATAAAAGTGATGTCTTGATGGAGTTTCAAGTATTTTGCAGGAAAATCCAGAATGACAAAGGATACCTCATCACCACAATTCAAAGTGATCATGGTGGTGAGTTTGAAAATCATGAATTCAGCAGTTTTTTGCCAGGAAAAGGGATACACACATAACTTCTCATCACCAAGGATACCTCAACAAAATGGAGTAGTGGAAAGGAAAAATAGAACTTTGTTAGACATGGCATGGACCATGTTAAGTGAGAACTCCCTACCAAAATACTTTGGGGCTGAGGCGGTAAGTACAGCATGTTACATCATCAATAGGGCAATGGTAAGGCCCATTTTGAAGAAAACTCCATACGAGCTCTACAAGGGTAAGAAACCAAATATTTCTTATCTTAAACCTTTTGGATGCCCATACTTCATCCTAAATAATGGTAAGTCTAATCTAGGTAAGTTTGATGAAAAAAATGACAAAGGAATCTTCCTAGGTTATGTTGTGACTCCTCTGAGTTGATGGTGTTGACATGTACTTTATTTCATATGGCAACACATTGTTTTGATTGATTGGCAACACTGTTTATGTTTTGATGAAATTGATTTTATCAGATTGTCTGTGTGTTCTATGCATCTCACAGGTTAACACACTGCATTACACTTCAAGTCTGTACAGCTGTCTCTTGCATTGTTCATTCGTAAAGTCTGTTCAGTGAGCGTCTCATTGGTGAAGTCTGTACACTCACCAACTGAACTTCAAAGTCCATACATTGGCATTCAGACTAGCAAGTCTATACAGCGTCCGTTGTCTAGAGTCTCTTGAAGTCTGTACATCGGACTGCTTGCAAAGTCTGTACAATGGACTGTGCTTCATAAAGTCTATACATTCACTGTAGCTTGCTCAGCTGAAGTATATATATCCATCATCTCATGAAGTGTGTACATTGCATCATATCATTAAAGTCTGCACATTGGCTAAGTGTATACATCGTGTCCGTCTCAGTCAGCGTCTTAGGCATTTTGTTAAAGTCTGTACACTAGTCGAGCTTTGAAGTATATACATTGGCACATGCATTTACTGTAAAGTCTAGACAGTGGACCGTCTTATTCAGCGTCTCAATTGGACTAAGTCTACACAACATAAGTGTGGACATTGGACCGTCTCAATTAGCGTCTTATGCATTGAGCAAAGTCTATACAGACACCACCGTCTCATTCAGCGTCTTAGACTTGCAAAGTCCATACATTGGTCGGTGGAAGCAAAGTCCATGCATTGGAACTGTAGCATGCTCGAAGGACAAGTCTATACATTGGTTTTTTACCTCCGTTGCTTCTCAAAGTCTATACAAACTTCAGCGTCTCATTCTGCGTCTTATACCAAGTATGTACATCCAACTGTTCATCTTTAAAGTCTGTACATTGGCTTCAAGACTTTCAAGTCTATACACTAACGGCTGAACTGAGAACTCTATACATCGTCTGTCTGCATTAGAGTCTCATGGAGTCCATACATTGCACAGCGTTCATAAGTCTATACTTCATGTTGTTTCAAGCTAAGTATATACATTGCTTCAACTCTGCTTTCACAATGCCAAGCCTGTACATTGCTTTGTTATGCATATGAACGTGAAGTCTATACATTGCTTCATAAACATGAAGTCTATACATTGCACTCACGTTTCACAAGTATATACATTGCATGCTCTTTTAATAAAGTCCACACACTGAGCAAGTATATACATTGTATGTCTGTCGATTGAAAAGTCTATACAGAGTTCTTCACTTAACCTGACAATCCGATACTCTGTCTGACAGGGATTCTTACCAAGATTGATGACCTGGCTTGTGATCCCAGGAGGACGAGGTGTGCAGATGCTGACACGTGGATGGAATTGCCTCGGATCTGGCGAATTCACTTGGGCGGGAAAACGTGGAAGCCACGCGCCCTTATCCACCTGCTGCTGCTATATATATAAGTCTTCATCTTCTGTTGAAGGCTGATCGAGTGTGGCAAGTCTATATAGTGAGACTCAGTCTGAAGCCACAGCCACCGAGATCCAGAGAAGAAAAGCAGAGAAGAAGATACAGAGAGAAAAGAGAGATGTGTTGAGAGAGTTCGAGAAGAGAGAGATGAGTTGAGAGAAGTCTATTGAGAGGTTGTAAGTCAGTCTCTTGGTTCAGAAACCAGAGCTGACTCTGCTCATACTTGAGCTACATTTGTCTGATTTTCTATTTCGTTTATTTCTGATTTTATTGCTTTCGATACCTTTGTTCTTCAAGCTGTGTATCAGCGGATGCAGTGGAGGTTTCCACTGGACAGGTAAAACTGTAATCCTCAGCTGGCGAGACTTGGTCTCGGACGGGTTAAGCTGTATTTCCCCAGCGGTTTGCAGGGGTGTATCCTCTGGACAACAAGCTGTGTTGCTCAGTGGGCAGTGGAGGATTCCACCGGATAGCAAGCTGTGTTGCTCAGCGGTTTGTAGGCCAAGCTGTATTGCCCAGCGGACGCAAGCTGTGTTGCGCAGCAGTAAGCCATACTCGGTTGAGTGTGGGGTGGACGTTGGTCATTGACCGAACCACCTAAAATCTTGTGTGCATTGTGTTTGTGAGTTTGCTCATACATGACTGAATCTCTTGATTATCTTCACAGATCGCTTGTGTTTTTGCTAAGTTTAGACACTCGAGTTAGTGTTTTAGTAGATCTGCCTTTATTCCGCATTTGAACCTCCAACTGGTTTTAAATTAGGCTGTAGATCTATTCACCCCCCTCTAGATCCACACTTCGTGGAGATAGACTGCGTCCATCTAACTTCAACACTTGGTATCAGAGCCTAACTCTTCTACAGGGACTCATCGCCCGAAGAGGAAAGGCAAGATGGATGCTCGAGGGATGATTGCTGAAGGTCACTCAACTACAAAGCCCCCGTACTTTGATGGATCCAACTACGCATACTGGAAGAACCGTATGCAGGTCTTTTTGAGGGCTAAGGATTACGAGCTTTGGAAGGTAGTCAGCAAGGGACCTTATGAGCTGTCCCCGAATGAGGAAGTCTGGACCAAGGAGGAAATCAGACGGTCCACGCTCAACTGGAGTGCAATCAACGCAGTCCAATGTTCTCTGCATCCCACTGAATTTTCTCGAGTATCAGCCTACAATTCAGCTAAGGAGATGTGGGATGCACTGGAAGCAATTCATGAAGGGACTTCTCAGGTTAGAGAGACGAAGGCCAATTTGCTTGTGTCTGAATATGAAGCCTTCAAGATGAAACCCAACGAGACCATCAAGGAGATGTATGCTAGATTGACAACTATTACTAATGGCCTCAGAGGATTCGGGAAGAAGTATTCTGAGTATGATATAGTCAGGAAGATCTTGCGATCCTTGACTTCAATTTGGCACACCAAGGCCACCGTCATGGAAGAGTCAAGAGATCTGCACAATACAAGGGCAGATGAGCTAATTGGATCTCTAATGGCATATGAGATGAATCTGCCGAAGGTAGATGAAGCTGAAGAGAAGAGGAAACCGATCGCACTGAAGGCTGGTGCTAGCAAATCCAGCAAATCAAACCGATCCAGCTCTAGCAGATCATCATCCGAGGAGAGCTTGAATGAACAAGACATAACTCATACTGAGATGGCTATGATGACTAGAGAGTTCAGGCGGTTCCTCAGGAGAGAAGGAGGACAATTCAACCGAAGGAACCATAGTGGCGGCCGGCAGGACACAAGGTATAAATCTAAACCTGCAAATCAATATGGAACTTACGTGTGTTACCAATGCAGGAACTCTGGCCATCTGAAAGCTGACTGTCCGGAGAACCAGAAGCACAAGGACAAATCAAATAGAAAGAACACGAAAGGAAGAGCCATGATCAGCACATGGAGCGATGAGGATGAAGGTTGTCTCAGCAATACTTCGGACAGTGAAGTTGAAGCTGAAAAACCCATCTGTCTCATGGCAACTAGCTCTGAAGACAGAGAGGAAGATTCAGATGAGGTAACTTCTCCATTTAATAATTTTACTATTGTTGAGTGGGTAGATGCCTATCATAAACTAGCTGATCAAGCAGATGATATTAGAAGGGAAAATAGGCATCTAAAAAGAAAAATCAATTCCATGCAAAATGATACCTCATTGTCTGATAAAATTGCATGTCTTGAAGCTGAGAATAATAAACTCAAACTCACATGTTCTGAATCAGAGGAAATCAAGAATGAGTTAAAAACTTCTAGGGAAGAGAATGTGAGGTTAGAAAAGGAAATTGATGAATGGAAACTGAAAATTCAAAAATATGAGAGTGAGATGAAGCTGGTGAATGAGAAATATGAAGCTGTCCAAATTGTGAATACTGAACTTAAGAAATCTGTTGAAGATATTCAAAAGGACAATGAGGACAAGCTTAAGACCATTGAGAAAATGACCCAAGGTACAGAGAATCTAAATGCTTTGTTAGGGTCAAAGGTTAATTTCAGAAAAGAGGGCCTAGGATTTAATTCTAGTGCAACAAAAACATTTGGGATGAAAACAATTTCATTTGTTGCTCAAAAAGAAAAGGGACCTCTAATTAGCATGAACTCAACCATTTCAATGAACAAAACTGCTAATCTGAAAAAGCCCAGTGCTGAGGAGAAGGGCAAACAAAAGGTTAATGAGCCTAGTAGAGCCAGCACATCCAAGCAAAATCCCAAGGCTCAATCACAGGTTAGAAGTCAACCTAAATAGTCCTATAAACCCCATGTCAAGGCCACCAAGTCTCCACCATCACCATCACCTCTGAAGAAGACCCAATACACACCCATGAATAGGTCAGCAGGGTCCAAAGTACAGGGGAGACAGAATGCTGCCAGGAGTTCACCCAATTATTTCTATCAACCCAGAGCTCAGACTTACTACAATGCACAACCAACCTATTTCAATAAGTCAGGTTGGACTAGAACTCCGGGAAGGCTTACAGGTCTTTCATATCAGGCTGCACAATATCATAGACCTTACACTAGAAATTGGGTTAGTGAGTATGGCAACTGGTCACCTAGAAATATGCATTATTTCAGTCAGCCCAGGAACTACTATGGCCAAAACTTCGTGAACACACCCTGGCCAAGGCACTGGCAAAGAAACAACACTGTCAATAATTATGCTGGTGTAAATAAGAAGAAAAATAACAAAAAGAAAAGGAACAACAATAGAAAGAAATATGTAGGATCCACTGAACAAAATTCTTTCAAACAAATGTGGATACCAAAAAGTCTGCTGTCTTGCTTTACTTCTATTCCATCTTCTCTGGAGCCCAATCAGACTTGGGTTCCAAACTCATCTACCTGATTGTGTGTGCAAGTATGTCTGGCAGCCAAGGACAAATCTGTGGTACTTGGATAGTGGCTGCTTCAGGCATATGACAGGAGATAAGGCCATAAATTCAAAAGCTAAAAGAGATTGGAGGCCTTGTCAACAATCTGATGGAACACTAAGGGTAAAAATAAATCAGTCAGGTAAAGCAGGTAGGTGACTTATCTTCAGAATTGAATTGAGAAAGTAATGTCGATTTGATTGGTTAATTCCTGACTTTCTCTTCTTGTCTAGCTGATCAGTCTGCATTCCAGACTCAGCTACTGAATTTAAATTCTGCACAAAAGCTGATGATTCTCTTCTCTTTGCATACAATTGCACTGTGTACACTGAATGCTAGAAACTGAATTATCTTGAAGAATTGATTGCTCCCGAATGATGCTCTCTGAATGAATAAACTCTCTGATGGTTTTGTGAATGCTGGATGTTGCAACAGACTCATGATCATGCATGACACTCATACTTTTCATGATCATCATTGCATATCATTTAGTCATGAATGTGTCTAAAATCACATACATATTAAAATTGCTTTGAACTGCTTTTCTCTGCATAACCGTGGTATATTAAATAGTAAGGTACTAAAGGGCAGGGAAATTTGTCTGGAGGTTCTTACTATGTGTGAGATGGTCCTTGAGACCAGGTTCTCCGCCTAGTACCATGGGTTATATTGATTGATAGGGCAGTCTGAATGAGCATGAATTTCAAAATCCTTTGTTCAATTTTCAGAGAAAACATTGCATGTATTCAGGGGGAGTTTGTTGAGTCTTTGCATGCCTTTGCATATCATTCATTCATGACCTATGCATAAGCTCTCTCTCATTTAATTCTTGCCATTCATTAGCAAAATTGCATGCATATAGACAGGGGGAGTATTGTTAGAAATTCAGAGTGGTCATCAATTCTATTGAATTATTTCATCCTTGACTCTAAATGATTGAGTCTGACATATGGCAATCTGTTAGTTAGTTCTGATTTCTAAGCAATAGAAAACAGACTTCTTCTCTTATAAGAATTTTAAATTGCTTAAAGACTGACTTAATGGTTTAAATTTTATAATCATTGAAGTTTAAAGATTGCAATCAGTAAATAAGAAAGCTGAAAATTGATAAAACTCTCAACCCCTTTCTTATTTCATGTCAGACAAAGCTAATCATATCTGAAATCTGAAAACTCATCTGAAATCATGTTAGAGAAGCTAAGTATGTGTATTGTTCTTAAACAAGTCATTCTGAAACATATAAAGGACAGCTAAGAAAGATATTGAAAAATATTGAAAATCATTAAAAATTAACATTGGCAGAGCAATGACTGGTAAATCACTGAGAAACTGAGTGATCCATCAAAGAAGTGGACAACACTCATGTCATGAAGTGTATCAGCTATCTTTGTATAAAATGATCAAAACAGTAGGCTGGTTTCACTGAGTACCTGAGGGTAACTGGCGTCTGATAAACGTGTACCCTCACACAAAAAGGTGTAAATCAGTTCTGTTGAATTTGATCATAGGCAGAATTGTCCATCTTGTTGAGTATCTAGGGGTATTGGCGTCTGATAAACGTATACCCTTACGCAGAAAGACTTATGGTACCTGAATGCCCTAAATGAACTAATATTGATAATGTTGTTCCTTCAAAAGAAAATTCATGGATGTCAATTTGTTTATTTTCAATACATGACCTAGCATCTCTTAACAACTTTTAATGAGTATACGAAAGTAGGATATCTTGAAATTGAATCTTTCATGCAAATGTGATTCTGGTTTATTATTTTATCATGCACAGCCAACTTATCCATTGATTGTAGTGCATGAACTCAAAATTTATAACCTTTAAACCAGACTTCTATCTGAAAGTAGTTTCTAAATTCATATGACTGAAGACTCTGTGCTTTAGAATGCTTATTCCTGAACTACTTGTTCAGAATGCCAGTCAGATGATCTCTTTTACTCCTTCCCTTGTACTCACTTTCCCTCCTCTTTGTTGATGGCAAAGGGGGAGAATATTGTCTGAATTCATTCCTTCATTCCAGAGGGAGAATTCAAAATTCAGGGGGAGTGTATGCATCTGCATCATGGTATGGAAAAAGGGGAAATTTTGTTAGCAGGGAGTTGCTCACATTTCGTAGCATGTAGCATGTATTCATAGTATCTGCATAACAATCTGAATAACAAATCATGTCTTTCATCAAAAATTACATCTATATAACAGGATGTTGCTATTCTATATGATAGGGGGTTGCCATCATCAAAAAGGGGGAGATTGTTGTGACTCCTTTGAGTTGATGGTGTTGACATGTACTTTATTTCATATGGCAACACATTGTTTTGATTGATTGGCAACACTGTTTATGTTTTGATGAAATTGATTTTATCAGATTGTCTGTGTGTTCTATGCATCTCACAGGTTAACACACTGCATTACACTTCAAGTCTGTACAACCGTCTCTTGCATTGCGTCTCTTGCATTGTTCATTCGTAAAGTCTGTTCAGTGAGCGTCTCATTGGTGAAGTCTGTACACTCACCAACTGAACTTCAAAGTCCATACATTGGCATTCTGACTAGCAAGTCTATACAGCGTCCGTTGTCTAGAGTCTCTTGAAGTCTGTACATCGGACTGCTTGCAAAGTCTGTACAATGGACTGTGCTTCACAAAGTCTATACATTTACTGTAGCTTGCTCAGCTGAAGTATGTATATCCATCATCTCATGAAGTGTGTACATTGCATCATATCATTAAAGTCTGCACATTGGCTAAGTGTATACATCGTGTCCGTCTCAGTCAGCGTCTTAGGCATTTTGTTAAAGTCTATACACTGGTCGAGCTTTGAAGTATATACATTGGCACATGCATTTACTGTAAAGTCTAGATAGTGGACCGTCTTATTCAGCGTCTCAATTGGACTAAGTCTACACAGCATAAGTGTGGACATTGGACCGTCTCAATTAGCGTCTTATGCATTGAGCAAAGTCTATACAGACACCACCGTCTCATTCAGCGTCTTAGACTTGCAAAGTCCATACATTGGTCGGTGGAAGCAAAGTCCATGCATTGGAACTGTAGCATGCTCGAAGGACAAGTCTATACATTGGTTTTTTACCTACGTTGCTTCTCAAAGTCTATACAAACTTTAGCGTCTCATTCTGCGTCTTATACCAAGTATGTACATCCAACTGTTCATCTTTAAAGTCTGTACATTGGCTTCAAGACTTTCAAGTCTATACACTGACGGCTGAACTGAGAACTCTATACATCGTCTGTCTGCATTAGAGTCTCATGGAGTCCATACATTGCACAGTGTTCATAAGTCTATACATCGTGCTGTTTCACGCTAAGTATATACATTGCTTCAACTCTGCTTTCACAACGCCAAGCCTGTACATTGCTTTGTTATGCATATGAACATGAAGTCTATACATTGCTTCATAAACATGAAGTCTATACATTGCACTCACGTTTCACAAGTATATACATTGCATGCTCTTTTAATAAAGTCCATACACTGAGCAAGTATATACATTGTATGTCTGTCGATTGAAAAGTCTATACAGAGTTCTTCACTTAACCTAACAATCCGATACTCTGTCTGATAGGGATTCTTACCAAGATTGATGACCTGGCTCGTGATCCCAGGAGGACTAGGTGTGCAGATGCTGACACGCGGATGGAATTGCCTCGGATCTGGCGAATTCACTTGGGCGGGAAAACGTGGAAGCCATGCGCCCTTATCCACTTGCTGCTATATATATAAGTCTTCATCTTCTGTTGAAGGCTGATCGAGTGTGGCAAGTCTATACTGTGAGACTCAGTCTGAAGCAGCAGCCACCGAGATCCAGAGAAGAAAAGCAGAGAAGAAGATACAGAGAGAAAAGAGAGATGTGTTGAGAGAGTTCGAGAAGAGAGAGATGAGTTGAGAAAAGTCTATTGAGAGGTTGTAAGTCAGTCTCTTGGTTCAGAAACCAGAGATGACTCTGCTCATACTTGAGCTACATTTGTCTGATTTTCTATTTCATTTATTTCTGATTTTATTGCTTTCGATACCTTTGTTCTTCAAGCTGTGTATCAGCAGATGCAGTGGAGGTTTCCACTGGACAGGTAAAGCTGTAATCCTCAGCTGGCGAGACTTGGTCTCGGACGGGTTAAGCTGTATTTCCCCAGCGATTTGCAGAGGTGTATCCTCTGGACAGCAAGCTGTGTTGCTCAGCGGGCAGTGGAGGATTCCACTGGACAGCAAGCTGTGTTGCTCAGCGGTTTGTAGGCCAAGCTGTATTGCCCAGCGGACGCAAGCTGTGTTGCGTAGCAGTAAGCCATACTCGGTTGAGTGTGGGGTGGACGTAGGTCATTGACCGAACCACCTAAAATCTTGTGTGCATTGTGTTTGTGAGTTTGCTCGTACGTGACTGAATCTCTTGATTATCTTCACAGATCGCTTGTGTTTTTGCTAAGTTTAGACACTCGAGTTAGTGTTTTAGTAGATCTACCTTTATTCCGCATTTGAACCTCCAACTGGTTTTAAATTAGGCTGTAGATCTATTCACCCCCCTCTAGATCCACACTTCGTGGAGATAGACTGCGTCCATCTAACTTCAACAGGTTATGTATTAAACTCTAGAGCTTACAGACTATTTAATAAAAGGACTTTGGTTGTTGAAGAAAGTCCTCATGTTATTTTTGATGAATCTGAATTAAAACTGACAAATCAATCTATTTCAATCTTGGATGCAGATGAAGCTCCTAGAATTCCAACTGATGCTGGAACATCTAAAACTAAGGATGAACCAACAGAAGAAACTTCCAGCAATGATGAAAATGATGAAGATCCTTCAATTGAAACACTTCAAGAACAACTATTGCAACACGCTGACTTGCCTAGAGCTTCAACATACTTGAAAGATCAACCCGCTGAAAACATCATTGGTAATCCTGAAGATGGGGTAAGAACTAGATCTTCATTAAGGCAAGTGGAAGAAGCGGATTTAATGGCCTTTATCTCTCAAGAAGAGCCTAAGGATATTCATGAAGTTCTTCAAAATGAATCATGGATTCAGGCTATGCATGAAGAGCTGCACCAGTTCGAAAGAAATGAGGTGTGGACTCTTGTGCCGCGTCCTAAGAATCAACCCGTAATAGGAACCCATTGAGTTTTCAGAAATAAGTTGAATGACACGGGAGTGGTTGTTAGAAACAAGGCCCGGCTTGTAGCCAAAGGGTATAGCCAAGAAATGGGTATTGATTTTGATGAGTCTTTTGGCCCGGTTGCTAGATTAGAAGCATTTCGGATTCTTTTGTCCAATGCTTGCTCATCGAACTTCAAATTATTTCAAATAGATGTTAAATCTGCTTTTTTAAATGGGTACATCAAAGAGGATATTTTTGTAGAACAACCTCCAGGTTTTGGAGACTCAAAACATCCAAAGTATGTGTACAAGTTGCAGAAATTCTTGTACGGATTGAAGCAAGCTCCAATGGTATGGTATGAAAGGCTCACCTCATTCCTGATTGAAAATGGGTTCAAAAGAGGTAAGATTGACCAAATACTCTTCACGAGAAAATCAAGTAAAGACATATTAGTAGTTCAAGTCTATGTTGATGATATAATCTTTGGAGCTACAAATAATGCCTTATGTGATGAGTTTGCACATATAATACAGGGCGAATTTGAGATGAGTCTAATGGGGAGCTAACATTTTTTCATGGGTTGCAGGTGAAGCAAACATCTGAAGGCATTTTCATAAATCAAGCCAAGTACACTTTGGAGCTATTAAAGAAATACGGGATGACAAAAGCGAAACCCATGTCAACTTCGATGGTCACAACCACGAAGTTAGACAAAGATGAAAATGGTAAAATAGTAGATCCCACACTGTTTCGAGGTATGATTGGATCACTACTGTACTTAACAGCATGTCGTCCTGACATTCAATACAGCATATGTCTATGTGCTCGTTTTCAGTTATGTCCTAAAGAATCTCATTTACTAGCTGTTAAACGGATTTTTTGATATTTAATTGGCACACTAGACTTCGGCTTGTGATTTCCGATCGATAGCTCATTTGATTTGATTGCATATACCGATGCGGATTATGCTGGATGTATTGTTGATAGCAAAAGTACTAGTTGGTATTGTCAGTTTTTTGGTGGGTGCCTAGTTTCATGGGCCTCCAAGAAACAACATTCAGTAACTCTTTCAACGGTCGAGGCTGAATATGTAGCCGTCGGAAGTTGTGGAGCCCAAGTACTTTGGATCAAAAATCAATTGCTTGATTTGAACGTTGAAGTGCATTCAGTTCCAATCTTGTATGATAATACATGTGCTATCAATTTATCCAAAAATCCAGTTCAACACTTCAGGACCAAACACATTGACATTCGCCATCATTTTTTGAGAGATCATGTAGGCAAGGGGGTTTTTGAGTTAAAATTTGTTGACACACATAATCAACTGGCTGACATCTTCACAAAACCCTGAAACCAGGAACAATTCAATAAAATCAGAAGAGAACTTGGCATGTGCAAGCTGTTGAAGTTAGACGGACGCAGTCTATCTCCACGAAGTGTGGATCTAGAGGGGGGTGAATAGATCTACAGCCTAATTTAAAACCAGTTGGAGGTTCAAATGTGGAATAAAGGCAGATCTACTAAAACACTAACTCGAGTGTCTAAACTTAGCAAAAACACAAGCGATCTGTGAAGATAATCAAGAGATTCAGTCACGTACGAGCAAACTCACAAACACAATGCACACAAGATTTTAGGTGGTTCGGTCAATGACCTACGTCCACCCCACACTCAACCGAGTATGGCTTACTGCTGCGCAACACAGCTTGCATCCGCTGGGCAATACAACTTGGCCTACAAACCGCTGAGCAACACAGCTTGCTGTCCAGTGGAATCCTCCACTGCCCACTGAGCAACACAGCTTGCTGTCCAGAGGATACACCTCTGCAAACCGCTGGGGAAATATAGCTTAACCCGTCCGAGACCAAGTCTCGCCAGCTGAGGATTACAGCTTTACCTGTCCAGTGGAAACCTCCACTGCATCCACTGATACACAGCTTGAAGAACAAAGGTATCGAAAGCAATAAAATCAGAAATAAACGAAATGGAAAATTAGACAAATGTAGCTCAAGTATGAGCAGAGTTAGCTCTGGTTTCTGAACCAAGAGACTGACTTACAACCTCTCAATAGACTTCTCTCAACTCATCTCTCTCTTCTCGAACTCTCTCAACACATCTCTCTTTTCTCTCTGTATCTTCTTCTCTGCTTTTCTTCTCTGGATCTCGGTGGCTGCTGCTTCAGACTGAGTCTCACTGTATAGACTTGCCACACTCGATCAGCCTTCAATAGAAGATGAAGACTTATATATATACAGCAGCATATTGGATAAGGGCGCGTGGCTTCCACATTTTCCCGCCCAAAGAATTCGCCAGATCCGAGGCAATTCCATCCACGTGGCAGCATCTGATCACCTAGTTCTCCTGGGATCACGAGCCATGTCAGCAATCTCCGTAGCAGATCCCTGTCAGACAGTATCGGATTATCAGGTTGAGTGAAGAGCTCTGTATAGACTTGTGAAGATGAAACACGTTGTATAGACTTCAGTTTATAGCCAACGTACAGACATCAATGTATGGACTTTACAAGACAAACACAATGTGTATACTTGCTCAGTGTATGGACTTGTTTGAACGAACATGCAATGTATATACTTGAGGCATGAAGGCCAATGTACAGACTTGGCCACAAGCTGAACAATCAGATGTATAGACTTCGCCCCAAAGCATAAGACGCTAACTGAGACGGACAATGTACAGACTTGCTGTAATAGTCCGATGTATAGACTTTGAGATCATTCAATCAGCCAATGTGTAAGACATCATGATGTATAGACTTTCTATATGAAGGGTTGTACATACTTGATATAAGACGCAGAATGAGACGCTGAAGTCTGTATAGACTTTGAGAAGCAACGTAGGTAAAAACCCAATGTATAGACTTCAAATAAAATGCTAAGTGAGACGGTGTGTGCACTGTAGCGGATGTATAGTGTAATGCCTTGGATCTTTCGGATCCTTGTTTTTGGGTCCTGGATCTGGTTTTTTCAGAGTGTCCGACTCTGAAGTGCCCGAAATTTCGTTTCGGACATCTTTCGTGTTCGGATCGGCGCGATCCGGAGTTGTTTCGGAGGCCCGGAAGCGTTCCGCGGCTTTTCCGCGTGTGTTTTCCGATTCCCGGTGTGTGTTTCGGTAATTCCTTCGGAACCTCGTTACGGGTGAACGGGAATGTTCACCAGGGCGCGAGTGGTACCGTTGCGATCGGTGTGTTCCGAGGATCGCAGAAATGTGATTTTCTATTTTTTGGTATTTTCGGAATTTCCGGATTTTCTATATAATAACCTCCTTTTTCTCTCTCCCCATCTCATTTCTCTCTTCCCTCCCTCTCTCTTCTCTCACGTTCTCTCCTCTCCCCCTCTCACTCCGGGCGGCCGACGGAGGCGGCGAGGGCGGGGCGGCGTGGCTCGTGGGGCGTGGAGCGACGGGTATGGGACGAGGATCGCGATGGTGGAGGCGGTTCGTGGGATCGTGAACCGGCGAGGGTTTAAGCGGCGTTTTCTTCGTGGATCGGTGTCCACGGTGCGTCGAATCTTCGGTGGAGGTAGGGAGATGGACCCTCAACCCGTGTACTTCAATTCCCGCGAGTTTCGTAGGCCGGGGTGAGCCGAGCGGGCTAAACGGGGTGATTTGGGAAAAATGCATGTTTTTGGGGTGTGAGCCGAATCTTGTGTTTTGATCGTGTTTTTGGGGTTTAAATGGGTCCTCTCGGTGCCAGAGGGGTTGGGGAATGTTTCCCCCTTTGTTTCCCCATCACCCGGGGGTGATCGGGGCATGGAATGGGTTTTCCCGCCGTTTCTACCGTTTTTCGGGCGCGGACTGAGAACGCGCTAGCTTCCAGTAGCGCGTTCTTGAGTGTCGCGCTGCCCCGACGGGGCGCGTTCATCGGAGAAGATGAACAGTAAGGCGGTTCTTGTCGCGCTCTAGGGTCCCAGCGCATTTTTGGTTGTCGCGCTATAGGATCATAGCGCGACCTGGTCTGGTCGCGCTATGGACCTATAGCGCGTTCTCGCTGAACGCGCTAGGTTTGCATAGCGCGTTCTTGCTTAACGCGCTATGCATGTGTAGCGCGTTCTTGGGGTGGCCTGCCGGGCTGCCCGAGGCGGACAGTCTGCGGTTGATCGTGCTCCCCTTGGGCCGTGTGTGTCCTGGACACCCCGTGGAGTTCCGTGACCGTGTCTTTGGGTGTCCAGAGGTTTGGTTTACCTCGATTAGCGTTCCCGTGAGTTTAAGGGTCCGAGTGACCTTCTAGTGTTCCGATTGTGTTGTGTTGGTCTCCGGTCGACCCAGTTGTGACCCAGTGGTCGACCTTTGGCCTTGTGAATGTCCCGAGCACCTCGTGGGTTTTGTTACCGTGTTTTGGGGTGTCTGGAGGTGCCGTGTTACCTCGATAAGCGTGCCCGTGGGCTTGGTGGGTCCGGATGACCCCAGGCGTTTCGGGTTTCCGTATTCTCGCTCGATCGAGTCACCGTGTATCGGTATGTGTGCGGTGGGGTTCCCCCGCATGTCGTGAGTCTTCCTGGAAGATGATTCCCGAGTGGGTTATGTGTTTGGCCGTGGACTGTGCGTCCCGTTTCTTCTCCGATCGTGGTCACCGTGCGATGGTGCTGCTACGTGGGATGGTCCCCGTACTTCGTTAGGTTCGGACGTCGTTTTCTGTTGTTTTGAGAGTCTACTCTCTCAGTGATCCTCCACTAGTCGTAGCTTCCTGCGCACGCGAGTGCGGACCCACCTGGGAGTGGTGGAGAGCGCGACCCGGTGAGACGCGGTTTTTAGGCTGGTTTCCGTCGGCCCCTTGCCTTTGCCACCAGAGTCCGGTGGGGGGGAAAACCAGCTAGAGGACCCGACCTAGAGCAGATGGTCTGTGTGTGCACACGTAGTTGGGGGCTTAGGACACGTGCTGACGAGCGCGACCCCAGCTAGTCCTTGTTGTGGTACTTGTTGCGTGTCTGAGTCTCACGCCCGGGGCGTTGTAGCTAGACACTTGTGACGCGGTGTAAGACGTCAGGGGACGCATTCGGTCGTTCTTCTAGTGGGTGATGCTCCTGTCACGTGACGTGAGTTGTTGTGTACCAGGTTTTGTTTCCGTCCGTGAGACGGGACTTCGTGAGTGGTTTCGGGAGAGTTCCCGGAGTCGAGGTCTGGGGTTTCCGGTGAGTTTCACCGAGGGCCTTTTCCCAGATAGTGTTGTGTTCACGACGGTGAGGTCGTGACCGTGTTCCCTGACCGTGTGGTTTTGGCTTGGGCCCTTTTGGTGAGGGCAGGCCTCCGCTATGGAGGTATCGTGACGTTTTCCTAGTAGCGTGGCTAGGGCGGCTCGTGTTTAGTGGTCCCCGATCGTGGAATCGGGTGGTCGGGTGTGTGGCTTGGTTGTCCCCCGACGGGAGACTGGGTCGGATTTTCTGGTACAGTAGGAGTAGCTGTAGAACCGAGTTTTGACCGGCCACCGGTTTGCTGTTCCTGCTATAGTTGTAGCTCTCCTTTCCGCTGCGCCGTTGTTTCCGGTTGGGGTTCCGCGGGATCCCTGCTGAGTCTCTGTTTTGGAGACTCATTCCCTGCTTTTCAGGTGAGGCGGTTCTTCCTCGTGGTTCGAGGACGCGGAGCGGAGGTTCTTAGTTGCCAGCTTGTCGGGCCGAGTGTTCACTCGGCATGTGATACGTTTTACTGCTTTAGACTGTACTTTCTGTTGGACTGGACTCTGTTGTAGTTGTTTATTCTTTTCTGTTAATTGTTGAATTGTCCTGCTTTATTTCCTATTTCTTTGTGCCTCCACACTCCTTTTAGCCCTTCCGAGCCCTCCCGGCTCGTGGGCGGCGGTGCGAGTCTCGGGTTATCGGGCCTTCCCGGTAATCGGATTCTCGGGTCGTCACAGATGGTATCAGAGCAGTGGTTGTGGACGTACATAGGAATTCGAGATATTGCAGTGATCAGAGTCCGTAAGGTCCAGTACAGTCAGCAGTTGGCATAGGGTTTCGTGCATGTTTTCCGCTTTGTTTCTCGCTTGAGAGTTTGAGTGCGCTGTGCGGCGCTGTGAAGGTGGTTGTTGTTCACGTCTTTCGTGCCGGCGCGGGGTCTGCGGATCGAGGTCGAGAGCCTTCTCCCTCATCGGTGGTGGCCCTGGTTGTGTTGCGTTGGGCAGAGGTTGCCGGCGGGCGTGTTGCAGTTCGGGGGATTGTAGCGGTGGTGCATCGAGAGATGTTGTGATCATGGTCCGACGGGACACTTGGTAAGTGTTGTCGGAGGAGCTGACCTGACGTGGTGATGGTTTCCTTGGTGCTGGAAGGTGCTGTTCCCGGCATGCGCGAGGCTCGAGGTCAGGTCGAGTGCGGAGTTTTCCTTCCGTTGGTCGGAGGTGTGATTGGGTTCTCCTTTGGTTGGAGAGATTGCATTTGGCCAAGGTTTGTCGTCTTGCACTGTGCGTCCGGGTTGGTTGGCCTTTGTGCGCCGTGAAATCCGTGCGAGACACGTTCCGCGTTTTGGCAAGGTGGTTGCCTGTGAGAATCGTTGCCCGTTCCCTGATGTGTAAGGGTGTTGGCGCTGTTTCGGAAGGACGAGTGTCGGCTGGGCGGTGTTCGCGAGAATTACGGTTGGTGTTGTGGTTTCCGATGTGCGGAGGATCGGAGTCTGCGGGGTTGCAGATGGTTGTCGGGATGGTGGATCCCGAGTTGGCGTTGTGGTGGCTGTGTATGTGGATCAGAGTGCGTGGATCGTAGCGTTGGTTATTTCGGGTGGATTTCTGAGGAAGTGTAGAGCAACGGAGGATTGGTTCATCGATGTGCGTTGTCTCCGGCGGTGTGAGACGTGTTGGTTGCTGTGCCGTTGCTTGAGATATTGTGGTTTATGGCACAGGCAGGTGGAGAGTTGGGGAAATGTGCTGGCAAGGTTGCCGCATGAGTACCCTGTCCTTGCGTTGGAGGTTGCGTTCGTGGATAAGATCGTGTTCTGGAGAAGTGTGCCGCGGGTTGTAAGAGGTTGTGTATCCCGTGGCTCTGTGATAAGAGCGGGAGTCGGGATTGGCAGGCATCCTCTTGGATTAATTGAGATGGAGATTTTGATGAGATAGGATTCGATGAGACAGGACGGTGGTTGATGCCTGTGTGTGGAGGTCACTGATGAGACGTTGGCGTGGGATATTGATCCTCAGTCTGTGGCCAGCAAGGGAGGATTCCCCGCAAGTCTGAGTCGAGTGACGTGAGGACCGTGCGGAGATGGAGTCATGTGGTTTCGCCGTGCTCCCCTGAGAGGGTAGAGTTGGCGTGAGGTTCGAGATTGGAGGTGGTGTTGGTCTGTGCGTGAGTCAGCAGATGGCCTGTCATGTGTTGGATCGTGCCTGCTGGGCCGGTGGAGGTTTTCCGTTGGCGAATGTCTGGCGACCAGTGGATGGTCTTTTCAGAGACAGAAGATGCTGGTTGTAAGGGGCTCGAGAATGGAGAGAGCCGAGTGCCAGCGAGGCCTTTTGGTGGCCATTTCTGAGGTGTGAGCTGGTGGAAGCTCAGTGATTGGTTACCCCTGGTGCAGGGTGTGAGATCGATCGGCGGGTTGTGAAGCTAACGTTGGTTGGTCCGCCGGGCGTGGGCGTTGACCGGTGGATTGGTTTTCGTGGCGAGAATTGCGTTCCCTCGGTGAGTGAGAGGGTGGCAGCGATGCCGTGGGTGTTTTCCGTTGTGTTTGAGGTGATACCAGACTTGTGCCCTTGTCTTATGCCTGCTCTAGTGGCCGATGTGTGTGCGGCGTGCGGAGCGTGGCATTGTTCGTGATTATGGTCTGGCTGTATCCCTCATGATTGGCGCTTTTGCGAGGATCGAGGTTTTTCTATGTTGAGATTCTGACGGCGTTGTCAGTCGGTTACGGCGTTTTTCCCCTGTGACTTGGTGTTAGTCCTGAATTCCGTGGACGAAATTCTTGTAAGGGGGGAGGGCTGTAATGCCCTGCATCTTTCGGATCCTTGTTTTTGGGTCCTGGATCTAGTTTTTTCAGAGTGTCCGTCTCCGAAGTGCCCGAAATTTCGTTTCGGACATCTTTCGTGTTCGGATCGGCGCGATCCGGAGTTGTTTCGGAGGCCCGGAGGCGTTCCGCGGCTTTTCCGCGTGTGTTTTCCGATTCCCGGTGTGTGTTTCGGTAATTCCTTCGGAACCTCGTTACGGGTGAACGGGGCTGTTCACCAGGGCGCGAGTGGTACCGTTGCGATCGGTGTGTTCCGAGGATCGCAGAAATGTGATTTTCTATTTTTCGGTATTTTCAGGAATTTCCGGATTTTCTATATAATAACCTCCTTTTTCTCTCTCCCCATCTCATTTCTCTCTTCCCTCCCTCTCTCTTCTCTCACGTTCTCTCCTCTCCCCCTCTCACTCCGGGCGGCCGACGGAGGCGGCGAGGGCGGGGCGGCGCGGCTCGTGGGGCGTGGAGCGACGGGTACGGGACGAGGATCGCGATGGTGGAGGCGGTTCGTGGGATCGTGAACCGGCGAGGGTTTAAGCGGCGTTTTCTTCGTGGATCGGTGTCCACGGTGCGTCGAATCTTCGGTGGAGGTAGGGAGATGGACCCTCAACCCGTGTACTTCAATTCCCGCGAGTTTCGTAGGCCGGGGTGAGCCGAGCGGGCTAAACGGGGTGATTTGGGAAAAATGCATGTTTTTGGGGTGTGAGCCGAATCTTGTGTTTTGATCGTGTTTTTGGGGTTTAAATGGTCCTCTCGGTGCCAGAGGGGTTGGGGAATGTTTCCCCCTTTGTTTCCCCATCACCCGGGGGTGATCGGGGCGTGGAATGGGTTTTCCCGCCGTTTCTACCGTTTTTCGGGCGCGGACTGAGAATGCGCTAGCTTCCAGTAGCGCGTTCTTGAGTGTCGCGCTGTCCCGACGGGGCGCGTTCATCGGAGAAGATGAACAGTAAGGCGGTTCTTGTCGCGCTCTAGGGTCCCAGCGCATTTTTGGTTGTCGCGCTATAGGATCATAGCGCGACCTGGTCTGGTCGCGCTATGGACCTATAGCGCGTTCTCGCTGAACGCGCTAGGTTTGCATAGCGCGTTCTTGCTTAACGCGCTATGCATGTGTAGCGCGTTCTTGGGGTGGCCTGCCGGGCTGCCCGAGGCGGACGGTCTGCGGCTGATCGTGCTCCCCTTGGGCCGTGTGTGTCCTGGACACCCCGTGGAGTTCCGTGACCGTGTCTTTGGGTGTCCAGAGGTTTGGTTTACCTCGATTAGCGTTCCCGTGAGTTTAAGGGTCCGAGTGACCTTCTAGTGTTCCGATTGTGTTGTGTTGGTCTCCGGTCGACCCGGTTGTGACCCAGTGGTCGACCTTTGGCCTTGTGAATGTCCCGGGCACCCCGTGGGTTTTGTTACCGTGTTTTGGGGTGTCTGGAGGTGCCGTGTTACCTCGATAAGCGTGCCCATGGGCTTGGTGGGTCCGGGTGACCCCAGGCGTTTCGGGTTTCCGTATTCTCGCTCGATCGAGTCACCGTGTATCGGTATGTGTGCGGTGGGGTTCCCCCGCATGTCGTGAGTCTTCCTGGAAGATGATTCCCGAGTGGGTTATGTGTTTGGCCGTGGACTGTGAGTCCCGTTTCTTCTCCGATCGTGGTCACCGTGCGATGGTGCTGCTACGTGGGATGGTCCTCGTACTTCGTTAGGTTCGGACGTCGTTTTCTGTTGTTTTGAGAGTCTACTCTCTCAGTGATCCTCCACTAGTCGTAGCTTCCTGCGCACGCGAGTGCGGACCCACCTGGGAGTGGTGGAGAGCGCGACCCGGTGAGACGCGGTTTTTAGGCTGGTTTCCGTCGGCCCCTTGCCTTTGCCACCAGAGTCCGGTGGGGGGGAAAACCAGCTAGAGGACCCGACCTAGAGCAGATGGTCTGTGTGTGCACACGTAGTTGGGGGCTTAGGACACGTGCTGACGAGCGCGACCCCAGCTAGTCCTTGTTGTGGTACTTGTTGCGTGTCTGAGTCTCACGCCCGGGGCGTTGTAGCTAGACACTTGTGACGCGGTGTAAGACGTCAGGGGACGCATCCGGTCGTTCTTCTAGTGGGTGATGCTCCTGTCACGTGACGTGAGTTGTTGTGTACCAGGTTTTGTTTTCGTCCGTGAGACGGGACTTCGTGAGTGGTTTCGGGAGAGTTCCCGGAGTCGAGGTCTGGGGTTTCCGGTGAGTTTCACCGAGGGCCTTTTCCCAGATAGTGTTGTGTTCACGACGGTGAGGTCGTGACCGTGTTCCCTGACCGTGTGGTTTTGGCTTGGGCCCTTTTGGTGAGGGCAGGCCTCCGCTATGGAGGTATCGTGACGTTTTCCTAGTAGCGTGGCTAGGGCGGCTCGTGTTTAGTGGTCCCCGATCGTGGAATCGGGTGGTCGGGTGTGTGGCTTGGTTGTCCCCCGACGGGAGACTGGGTCGGATTTTCTGGTACAGTAGGAGTACCTGTAGAACCGAGTTTTGACCGGCCACCGGTTTGCTGTTCCTGCTATAGTTGTAGCTCTCCTTTCCGCTGCGCCGTTGTTTCCGGTTGGGGTTCCGCGGGATCCCTGCTGAGTCTCTATTTTGGAGACTCATTCCCTGCTTTTCAGGTGAGGCGGTTCTTCCTCGTGGTTCGAGGACGCGGAGCGGAGGTTCTTAGTTGCCAGCTTGCCGGGCCGAGTGTTCACTCGGCATGTGGTACGTTTTACTGCTTTAGACTGTACTTTCTGTTGGACTGGACTCTGTTGTAGTTGTTTATTCTTTTCTGTTAATTGTTGAATTGTCCTGCTTTATTTCCTATTTCTTTGTGCCTCCACACTCCTTTTAGCCCTTCCGAGCCCTCCCGGCTCGTGGGCGGCGGTGCGAGTCTCGGGTTATCGGGCCTTCCCGGTAATCGGATTCTCGGGTCGTCACATATAGACTTTAAAGAAATGCATGCTACAGTGCAATGTCTAGACTTGCTATATGCATGAGACGCTGATGAAGACGGTGGACTGTATAGACTTCTAAATGCTGATGGACACTGTACGGACTTGGCATAAGACGCAAATAGAGACGATCCAATGTCCAGACTTATGCTGTGTAGACTTAGTCCAATTGAGATGCTGAATAAGACGGACACTGTCTAGACTTTACAGTAAATGCATGTGCCAATGTATATACTTCAAAGCTCGACCAGTGTACAGACTTTAACAAAATGCCTAAGATGCTGAATGAGACGGACGTTGTGCAGACATTAGCCAATGCAATGTATAGACTTAATGTGATGCACAATCCATTGTACAGACTTTGCAAGCAGTCCGATGTATAGACTTCAAGAGACTCTAGACAACGGACGCTGTATAGACTTGCTAGTGTGAATGCCAATGTATGGACTTTGAAGTTCAGTTGGTGAGTGTACAGACTTCACCAATGAGACGCTCACTAAACAGACTTTACGAATGAACAATGCAAGAAACGCAATGCAAGAGACGGCTGTACAGACTTGAAGTGTAATGTAGTGTGTTAACCTGTGAGATGCATAGAACACACAGATAATCTGATAAAATCAATTTCATCAAAACATAAACAGTGTTGTCAATCAATCAAAACAATGTGTTGCCATATGAAATAAAGTACATGTCAACACCATCAACTCAGAGGAGTCATAACAATCTCCCCCTTTTTGATGATGGCAACCCCCTATCATATAGAATAGCAACATCTTGTTATAATGATGTAATTTTTTATGAAAGACATGATTTGTTATTCAGATTGTTATGCAGATGCTATGAATGCATGCTACATGCTACGAAATGTGAGCAACTCCCTACTAACAAAATTTCCATTTTTTTTTCATACCCTGATGCAGATGCATACACTCCCCCTGAATTCAGAATTCTCCCTCTGGAATGAAGGAATGAATTCAGACAATATTCTCCCCCTTTGCCATCAACAAAGAGGAGGGAAAGTGAGTACAAGGGAAGGAGTAAGAGAGATCATCTGACTGGCATTCTGAATAAGTAGTTCAGGAATAAGCATTCTAAAGCACAGAGTCTTCAATCATATGAATTTAGAAACTACTTTCAGATAGAAGTCTGGTTTAAAGGTTATAAATTTTGAGTTCATGCACTACAATCAATGGATAAGTTGACTGTGCATGATAAAATAATAAACCAGAATCACATTTGCATGAAAGATTCAGTTTCAACATATCCTACTTTCGTATACTCATTAAAAGTTGTTAAGAGATGCTAGGTCATGTATTGAAAATAAATAAATTGACATCCATGAATTTTCTTTTGAAGGAACCGCATTATCAATATTAGTTCATTTAGGGCATTCAGGTACCATAAGTCTTTCTGCGTAAGGGTATACGTTTATCAGACGCCAATACCCCTAGATACTCAACAAGATGGACAATTCTGCCTATGATCAAATTCAACAGAACTGATTTACACCTTTTTGTGTGAGGGTACACGTTTATCAGACGCCAGTTACCCTCAGGTACTCAGTGAAACCAGCCTACTGTTTTGATCATTTTATACAGAGATAGCTGATACACTTCATGACATGAGTGTTGTCCACTTCTTTGATGGATCACTCAGTTTCTCAGTGATTTACCAGTCATTGCTCTGCCAATGTTAATTTTTAATGATTTTCAATATTTTTCAATATCTTTCTTAGCTGTCCTTTATATGTTTCAGAATGACTTGTTTAAGAACAATACACATACTTAGCTTCTCTAACATGATTTCAGATGAGTTTTCAGATTTCAGATATGATTAGCTTTGTCTGACATGAAATAAGAAAGGGGTTGAGAGTTTTATCAATTTTCAGCTTTCTTATTTACTGATTGCAATCTTTAAACTTCAATGATTATAAAATTTAAACCATTAAGTCAGTCTTTAAGCAATTTAAAATTCTTATAAGAGAAGAAGTCTGTTTTCTATTGCTTAGAAATCAGAACTAACTAACAGATTGCCATATGTCAGACTCAATCATTTAGAGTCAAGGATGAAATAATTCAATAGAATTGATGACCACTCTGAATTTCTAACAATACTCCCCCTGTCTATATGCATGCAATTTTGCTAATGAATGGCAAGAATTAAATGAGAGAGAGCTTATGCATAGGTCATGAATGAATGATATGCAAAGGCATGCAAAGACTCAACAAACTCCCCCTGAATACATGCAATGTTTTCTCTGAAAATTGAACAAAGGATTTTGAAATTCATGCTCATTCAGACTGCCCTATCAATCAATATAACCCATGGTACTAGGCGGAGAACCTGGTCTCAAGGACCATCTCACACATAGTAAGAACCTCCAGACAAATTTCCCTGCCCTTTAGTACCTTACTATTTAATATACCACGGTTATGCAGAGAAAAGCAGTTCAAAGCAATTTTAATATGTATGTGATTTTAGACACATTCATGACTAAATGATATGCAATGATGATCATGAAAAGTATGAGTGTCATGCATGATCATGAGTCTGTTGCAACATCCAGCATTCACAAAACCATCAGAGAGTTTATTCATTCAGAGAGCATCATTCGGGAGCAATCAATTCTTCAAGATAATTCAGTTTCTAGCATTCAGTGTACACAGTGCAATTGTATGCAAAGAGAAGAGAATCATCAGCTTTTGTGCAGAATTTAAATTCAGTAGCTGAGTCTGGAATGCAGACTGATCAGCTAGACAAGAAGAGAAAGTCAAGAATTAACCAATCAAATCGACATTACTTTCTCAATTCAATTCTGAAGATAAGTCACCTACCTGCTTTACCTGACTGATTTATTTTTACCCTTAGTGTTCTATCAGATTGTTGACAAGGCCTCCAATCTCTTTTAGCTTTTGAATTTATGGCCTTATCTCCTGTCATATGCCTGAAGCAGCCACTATCCAAGTACCACAGATTTGTCCTTGGCTGCCAGACATACTTGCACACACAATCAGGTAGATGAGTTTGGAACCCAAGTCTGATTGGGCTCCAGAGAAGATGGAATAGAAGTAAAGCAAGACAGCAGACTTTTTGGTATCCACATTTGTTTGAAAGAATTTTGTTCAGTGGATCCTACATATTTCTTTCTATTGTTGTTCCTTTTCTTTTTGTTATTTTTCTTCTTATTTACACCAGCATAATTATTGACAGTGTTGTTTCTTTGCCAGTGCCTTGGCCAGGGTGTGTTCACGAAGTTTTGGCCATAGTAGTTCCTGGGCTGACTGAAATAATGCATATTTCTAGGTGACCAGTTGCCATACTCACTAACCCAATTTCTAGTGTAAGGTCTATGATATTGTGCAGCCTGATATGAAAGACCTGTAAGCCTTCCCGGAGTTCTAGTCCAACCTGACTTATTGAAATAGGTTGGTTGTGCATTGTAGTAAGTCTGAGCTCTGGGTTGATAGAAATAATTGGGTGAACTCCTGGCAGCATTCTGTCTCCCCTGTACTTTGGACCCTGCTGACCTATTCATGGGTGTGTATTGGGTCTTCTTCAGAGGTGATGGTGATGGTGGAGACTTGGTGGCCTTGACATGGGGTTTATAGGACTGTTTAGGTTGACCCCTAACCTGTGATTGAGCCTTGGGATTTTGCTTGGATGTGCTAGCTCTACTAGGCTCATTAACCTTTTGTTTGCCCTTCTCCTCAGCACTGGGCTTTTTCAGATTAGCAGTTTTGTTCATTGAAATGGTTGAGTTCATGCTAATTAGAGGTCCCTTTTCTTTTTGATCAACAAATGAAATTGTTTTCATCCCAAATGTTTTTGTTGCACTAGAATTAAATCCTAGGCCCTCTTTTCTGAAATTAACCTTTGACCCTAACAAAGCATTTAGATTCTCTGTACCTTGGGTCATTTTCTCAATGGTCTTAAGCTTGTCCTCATTGTCCTTTTGAATATCTTCAACAGATTTCTTAAGTTCAGTATTCCCAATTTGGACAGCTTCATATTTCTCATTCACCAGCTTCATCTCACTCTCATATTTTTGAATTTCAGTTTCCATTCATCAATTTCCTATTCTAACCTCACATTCTCTTCCCTAGAAGTTTTTAACTCATTCTTGATTTCCTATGATTCAGAACATGTGAGTTTGAGTTTATTATTCTCAGCTTTAAGACATGCAATTTTATCAGACAATGAGGTATCATTTTGCATGGAATTGATTTTTCTGTTTAGATGCCTATTTTCCCTTCTAATATCATCTGCTTGATCAGCTAGTTTATGATAGGCATCTACCCACTCAACAATAGTAAAATTATTAAATGGAGAAGTTACCTCATCTGAATCTTCCTCTCTGTCTTCAGAGCTAGTTGCCATGAGACATATGGGTTTTTCAGCTTCAACTTCACTGTCCGAAGTATTGCTGAGACAACCTTCATCCTCATCGCTCCATGTGCTGATCATGGCTCTTCCTTTCGTGTTCTTTCTATTTGATTTGTCCTTGTGCTTCTGGTTCTCCGGACAGTCAGCTTTCAGATGGCCAGAGTTCCTGCATTGGTAACACACGTAAGTTCCATATTGATTTGCAGGTTTAGATTTATACCTTGTGTCCTACCGGCCGCCACTATGGTTCCTTCGGTTGAATTGTCCTCCTTCTCTCCTGAGGAACTGCCAGAACTCTCTCGTCATCATAGCCATCTCAGTATGAGTTATGTCTTGTTCATTCAAGCTCTCCTCGGATGATGATCTGCTAGAGCTGGATCGGTTTGATTTGCTGGATTTGCTAGCACCAGCCTTCAGTGCGATCGGTTTCCTCTTCTCTTCAGCTTCATCTACCTTCGGCAGATTCATCTCATATGCCATTAGAGATCCAATTAGCTCATCTGCCCTTGTATTGTGCAGATCTCTTGACTCTTCCATGACGGTGGCCTTGGTGTGCCAAATTGAAGTCAAGGATCGCAAGATCTTCCTGACTATATCATACTCAGAATACTTCTTCCCGAATCCTTTGAGGCCATTAGTAATAGTTGTCAATCTAGCATACATCTCTTGATGGTCTCATTGGGTTTCATCTTGAAGGCTTCATATTCAGACACAAGCAAATTGGCCTTCGTCTCTCTAACCCGAGAAGTCCCTTCATGAATTGCTTCCAGTGCATCCCACATCTCCTTAGCTGAATTGTAGGCTGATACACGAGAAAATTCAGTGGGATGCAGAGAACATTAGACTGCGTTGATTGCACTCCAGTTGAGCGTGGACCGTCTGATTTCCTCCTTGGTCCAGACTTCCTCATTCGGGGACAGCTCATAAGGTCCCTTGCTGACTACCTTCCAAAGCTCGTAATCCTTAGCCCTCAAAAAGACCTACATACGGTTCTTCCAGTATGCGTAGTTGGATCCATCAAAGTACGTGGGCTTTGTAGTTGAGTGACCTTCAGCAATCATCCCTCGAGCATCCATCTTGCCTTTCCTCTTCGGGCGATGAGTCCCTGTAGAAGAGTTAGGCTCTGATAATAAGTGTTGAAGTTAGATGGACGCAGTCTATCTCCACGAAGTGTGGATCTAGAGGGGGGTGAATAGATCTACAGCCTAATTTAAAACCAGTTGGAGGTTCAAATGCGGAATAAAGGCAGATCTACTAAAACACTAACTCGAGTGTCTAAACTTAGCAAAAACACAAGCGATCTGTGAAGATAATCAAGAGATTCAGTCATGTACGAGCAAACTCACAAACACAATGCACACAAGATTTTAGGTGGTTCGGTCAATGACCAACGTCCACCCCACACTCAACCGAGTATGGCTTACTGCTGCGCAACACAGCTTGCGTCCGCTGGGCAATACAGCTTGGCCTACAAACCGCTGAGCAACACAGCTTGCTATCCAGTGGAATCCTCCACTGCCCACTGAGCAACACAGCTTGTTGTCCAGAGGATACACCCCTGCAAACCGCTGCGGAAATACAGCTTAACCCGTCCGAGACCAAGTCTCGCCAGCTGAGGATTACAGTTTTACCTGTCCAGTGGAAACCTCCACTGCATCCGCTGATACACAGCTTGAAGAACAAAGGTATCGAAAGCAATAAAATTAGAAATAAACGAAATGGAAAATTGGACAAATGTAGCTCAAGTATGAGCAGAGTCAGCTCTGGTTTCTCAACCAAGAGACTGACTTACAACCTCTCAATAGACTTCTCTCAACTCATCTCTCTCTTCTCGAACTCTCTCAACACATCTCTCTTTTCTCTCTGTATCTTCTTCTCTGCTTTTCTTCTCTGGATCTCGGTGGCTGCTGCTTCAGACTGAGTCTCACTGTATAGACTTGCCACACTCGATCAGCCTTAATAGAAGATGAAGACTTATATATATACAGCAGCATATTGGATAAGGGCGCGTGGCTTCCACATTTTCCCGCCCAAAGAATTCGCCAGATCCGAGGCAATTCCATCCACGTGGCAGCATCTGATCACCTAGTTCTCCTGGGATCACGAGCCATGTCAGCAATCTCCGTAGCAGATCCCTGTCAGACAGTATCGGATTATCAGGTTCCGTGAAGAGCTCTGTATAGACTTGTGAAGATGAAACACGTTGTATAGATTTCAGTTTATAGCCAACGTACAGACATCATTGTATGGACTTTACAAGACAAACACAATGTGTATACTTGCTCAGTGTATGGACTTGTTTGAACGAACATGCAATGTATATACTTGAGGCATGAAGGCCAATGTACAGACTTGGCCACAAGCTGAACAATCGGATGTATAGACTTCGCCCCAAAGCATAAGACGCTAACTGAGACGGACAATGTACAGACTTGCTGTAATAGTCCGATGTATAGACTTTGAGATCATTCAATCAGCCAATGTGTAAGACATCACGATGTATAGACTTTATATATGAAGGGTTGTACAAACTTGATATAAGACGCAGAATGAGACGTTGAAGTCTGTATAGACTTTGAGAAGCAACGTAGGTAAAAACCCAATGTATAGACTTCAAATAAAATGCTAAGTGAGACGGTGTGTGCACTGTAGCAGATATATAGACTTTAAAGAAATGCATGCTACAGTCCAATGTCTAGACTTGCTATATGCATGAGACGCTGATGAAGACGGTGAACTGTATAGACTTCTAAATGCTGATGGACACTGTACGGACTTGGCATAAGACGCAAATAGAGACGGTCCAATGTCCAGACTTATGCTGTGTAGACTTAGTCCAATTGAGACGCTGAATAAGACGGGCACTGTCTAGACTTTACAGTAAATGCATGTGCCAATGTATATACTTCAAAGCTCGACCAGTGTACAGACTTTAACAAAATGCCTAAGACGCTGAATGAGACGGACGTTGTGCAGACATTAGCCAATGCAATGTATAGACTTAATGTGATGCACAATCCATTGTACAGACTTTGCAAGCAGTCCGATGTACAGCCTTCAAGAGACTCTAGACAACGGACGCTGTATAGACTTGCTAGTCTGAATGCCAATGTATGGACTTTGAAGTTCAGTTGGTGAGTGTACAGACTTCACCAATGAGACGCTCACTGAACAGACTTTACGAATGAACAATGCAAGAGACGCAATGCAAGAGACGGTTGTACAAACTTGAAGTGTAATGCAGTGTGTTAACCTGTGAGATGCATAGAACACACAGACAATCTGATAAAATCAATTTCATCAAAACATAAACAGTGTTGCCAATCAATCAAAACAATGTGTTGCCATATGAAATAAAGTACATGTCAACACCATCAACTCAGAGGAGTCACAACACAAGGGTGAGAGCATACATACCTAGGTCTGCACTAAGTTGAGTGTTGCATTTACATAAAAAGTCAGAAGCATGAAGGGTAGATTTTGTGAAATGCATGCATACGTTGTGTGTATTTTTTTTTGTGCATGATATCGCCTTGTATGTGTGATTGTATGTATATATATATATATATATCCTTCCTTGAAAAATTTCTAAGACCAAATACTCCTTGATAAATAAATGTGGACTAGTGACCTGGGGATTCTAGGCGGTCACTGAGGGGCAGGTTCAGAAATATTCCTTAAGTCAATTCGTGCCAAAGGTCAACCTCACTCCTTTTCCTCCCAAAGTAAAAAAAAGGGGGGAGGAAAGAGATGAAAAAGAAAAGGCAAGCAAGAAAATGGAGTTCAAAAACAAAAAGGGGGAGGCATGGTGGAGTTCAAAACAAAACAAAAAAAGGGGGGGTCGACCAGTTCGGTCGACCGACCATCCTCCGTCGGCGAATCGGGCCGACCGACCTACGTCTAAACCCTCTTTTAAGAGGGTTTTCACCTTCATTTCCTCATTCCTTCTTCTCCAAACTTCTTCGTAACATCTCCTCAAACCCTAGAACACTCTAGTTCTCCATTTCACACCCAAAAAACCCCTCTTTCCTTCATCCGCACAAGATCCGGCCAGTTCGTCAATATTTTGGAAGAAATCTCCGGAGTGGCTTGTGCGGCTCCAACTCTCCTTCTTCGGCTTCTAGGTTGTGGGGAAATTCTGTCCACCACCGTTGGTGTGTCCCTCTGTGTCTCTCTACTCCCAGGGAAGAGATCGGTCCATTCAAGGGTATCTACAATGGATTTCTTGTCTTGATGGCGTCTAGAAGAAGCTCTCGGCGTCTCACCCAGGGGGAGTCTAGCACCAGGAGAAATGAGGGCCAAGCCCCTCCACTACAGCGGGTAGCCCCACCTCCACGGGCTCCGCCAATGCGGCCATGGCCCATTCTCAACCCTCATCTCGTAGACTTCAACGAGATGCATGAGTACTTTCCGTATTTGAGTGCTATTTTTGAAGTTCAGATTGGTTGGATATATTTTATGACAAGGTACACCAAATACTATCCCAACCTTGTTCAACAGTTCTACGGCAATCTCACCATGAGAAATGAGCATCTGTCCACTATGGTCAAAGGAGTTCAGATTCAAATTGATTCAGATTTATTTGCACGGGCTCTAGGAGTTTCGGCCTAGGGTGCCGACATGGTTTTTGGTCATGGCCTTATTGAGGACACTTTTATCCTCATGACGTGTAGCGAATACGTGCATGGAGTCAGTAATCTAATCACGTTGAATTCCAACTATTTCCCTCCACTACAGCGTATTTTTCATCACATATTTACTACTATTATCTACCCAAAAGCAGGAAGCCGTAATGAGGTCACAAAAGTACATAGATTTCTTTTTTATCATGTGATAAATGGAGTGACTATCAATATGTGTCGTCTTATGACGGATTTAATTGGTTCATGCCGTACACAAAGGAGAAGATCTCTGCCCCATGCATCCCAACTAACAGGAGTATTTATTCATGCTGGAATCCAATTGGCTGATGAGGTATTTATTGAAGTGCGATAGTGTGATGTGTATAACAAACACAAGATGTCCACAGATTTTGGATATTATTGAGGTCCGGATGGAGAACTGAAAAGAGATGTAAGAATGTATGGAGAAGACTCTGAAAATGAGGAAGCCGAGGAGCAACAACAACCAGAGGTTCAAGCACCACTCCCACCTCCAACTCGGCTCGAGGAGCAGCCACCTTCTCCTCCACATAGATCCGGACATGCCACCGCCTCCACAGTTTTATCATGGGGAATCCTCTGCTCAGGGTGCTGGACAGCCCACTTGGGCAGACTATGAGGCATTTTATAGGCATCTTTCAGGCTTAGAAACACATTTGGATATCTTTGGGGGGCAGCTTTCTGACGTTGGGAGTCGATTTGACACATCCTTTGGCCGGCTCGACACATCCCTTGGCCGGCTTGACACTTTCATGAATACAATGACTGGTCGGATGGATACCTTCTCCCATGCCTTGGACACCCTTTCTACCCACGTGACCTCTCTCACCACAAGCTACGAGGATACTCACCAAGATTTTTGGACTACCAACCTCTCCTTCTTCACATTGATCATCTTTTGCATTCCTTTGAAAGCCGTCTTCCTCTATCTCCACCTCCACCTCCTGCAGATAATGCTGATGATGATGCCTCCGAGGATGAGGAGGATGCCTCTACTGATGATGATGATGATGGGACTCTGGATCACCCTGTTCCGTAGCTATTCTTCCACCCCCTAGTGTCCCTTTTGTCCACTCCTTTTTGTATTCCCCTCCCTCTTTTGATGATGCCAAGGGGGAGAAGTAGATAGTTAGGCTTATATATGTTATTCTTGATGTATGTTTACATGCGTGTTTGCCATTTGGCATTTGCATTTCATATATGAGTCTTGCATCCATTGTTCAAGAGGTCATTTTCTCTCTAGTCAGTCTAGTCACTATGTGTTAGTCCTTCAGTGTCCATATGTCAGTGTCAATGTAATATGTACTTCGAACTTCAATGAATGAAATGCACTTGGTATTGGCACACATATTGGTCTTATCTTCTTTCAAACAAATTGGGCGCATATGAATGAATGACATAGATTTGGATGAATGAAATGAATCTAATTTGCTTGACAGATTGGTTTTTGGTTACTGTCCTTAATCCATTCTAACGGCACGCTAATGTACTTTCTTTCTAGAGTTTTGTCATCATCAAAAAGGGGGAGATTGTTGAGTCTCTCTAAGTGATTTTGATGATAACAAAATCCTAAACTTAGTTTCCATCTCGTGCCGTGTCGAAGTGATCAAGAGTGAGCATAGAGCGTGTTTAAGTGTGTTTTAAGGCCATTTTGTGTAATGTCTAAAGCTCAAATGGTTTAAGATTTCCAAATGCATAAACAAAGCCAAATCAAACCCAAAATGCATGGAATGAATGAGGACATGAAGCTCTTGTCATATGGATATGATTTACTCGGCTAACATTATATTTTTACAGGATTTCCAAAGTTCGGTCGACCAATGGACAGGGTTCGGTCGACCAATTTTTTCAGGGATCAGAACTCTGTAAAAGTTATAGAGTTCGGTCGACCGATTGAGGATTTTGGTTGACTGAAACTTACAGGGATCATAAATCTACAGGGTTTTACAGTTCGGTCGACAGACCAGAGATTTCGGTCGACCAAACCTCTCGAGGCAGTAAATGTTGACTTTTTGTTTCTTGAACATGGAAAGCCCTTCTCTTTTGTTTCTTTAATCCCAAAGCCACCAGACATGCCATGATTCGTGGATCTATGTTTTGGCATGTCTCTTGACCACTTAAGGTGTATAAAAATATCTCTTTAGGGACAAAAACCCTAATTACTCAAGGGAGATCAAAGGAGACTGCCAACGGAGAAAGAGGGTTGCAGGAAGAACTCCATGAACAATGTTTCGTCCAAAAATTCTTCATCCAAGATCAAGGTTTTCAAGATCAAGCTGAGGCCATTCAAGTGCAAATCAAGTGGAGATTCAAGCTTCATCAAAAATCTGCATCATCTACTCAGGGGGAGCTTAAATCAGATTTTTCTTTTATGTTCTTCTTCTAAAATTCTTGAGCTTCAAGTACTTTGTGTTTGTAATCTCTAAACATCTTTGAGTGTGTGGATCTACCCATATCCGTGTGTGTGTGTGTGTGTGTGTGTGTGTGACTTTTTTCCACATTTCTGTGTGGTTTGGTGCTTGTGCACCTTCGTGGGAGTTTCGAACTCTTCACGAGTGTGTTGTGTGTTTTAATCTTGTAATCTTTTATAAGATAGTATGTGAATCCTCACAAACCATGAGGGGTGGATGTAGGTTGCCGTTGTTGCATCCGAATCACCTAAAAATCGTTGTCTCTTGTGTGGTTTGATCCTTCTCTTCTACCCTCATTATGTGCCAGCATGCATGCATACTACTTCTAGTAATTCCGTCGTCAGATCGAGCATATTTTATCACTTTCACACTAAATCTTTGGTGTATCAAAAGGTGGGTTTGGATTGACAAGGCAACCTTTGTCAGGAAGATAACACCTTACGTGAGAATAATCTTCGGATTTACATCTCTACCTTAGTACCAAAGATCAGCTGTGTGATAAATTTTGTTAGATCTAATAGTTTCTATAATAGATCTGAACTCCCTTGTTGCTATTCATTTCATTTGTTTAAATCGGCTAAGGTTTTATAAAAAATTGTTATCACCTAATTCACCCCCCTTTTGGGTGTCATTGATCGCGAGGCTTCACGATCAGGGTAAAGACCCTGTTTTCATTGATCTCCAGCAGAGAATCTACATGGATATCATAGAAGAAAAGAAGAAGGGGATACACGAGAAAAAGAAAAGAACGTTGGGGGATCTCTCTTCCTCTCTCACCTCTTTCTTTTCTCTCTACTTTTCTCACGACTGTGGCTTCGGGGCTTCAGGGACTCTTACTTCTCTGAGCTTCCAAGGTTGTCCAAGAGGGATGAAGGTTCACCATCGTGGGCCTTTTATAGGGGGCCGGAGACTCTATTTTTGGAGGGATGCTCCCCAGACTTTCCCTTCTTCTGCTGGTTCCTTGTTTTCTGCAACCACCACCGCTGCCCTCCATGCTGCGTGCTACGCTGTTGATCGGATGGCGATGCTGATGCCGCTGGTGATGTTGTTAGTGCTGCACTGTCGATGTCTCTGCTGTTGTTGACATTGCTGCGTGTCACGGCTACTGCAGGCGAGAGCGACGGAGGAGAGCAGGGACAAGGGTCCGTCGCTGGCGAACGGCCCTTGCCCTCACCGTTTGACGCTGCTGGCGCCCTCATGATCGTCCACGTAGGGGAGTAGCCTGCTCAGGATGGCTTGGAGGCATGGGAGGGAGCTTCGAGCAATGAATGCTCGCACCGGAGAAGGAGGTGTACAGTGTCCTCTATCGCAAGGAGAGGGATGTCGTACGTGAACAGTGCGCACATAATTTCCTCTTATTTCTATTTTTTTAAAAAAATCATCTTATTTTACCTTTTTACCCTCCTTTTTTTTATTTACGTAAATACCCCTTCTATTTCCCTACTTTTATCTCGTTTGGCCCACTTCCTTGTTTGGCCCAATTGGCATGAGGCCCATTCTTTTTTCTATCTTCTTTTTTGATTGCCAACACTAACCCAATGGCTTATAATTAGCCTTACAAAGTAACCCATATGCACAAAATACAAACTAAAAATTAGTTGCCTTGCTCCGATGTCCCATCACTATGTATCCATGTGAGTCATTTAGGGCTAGTGTCCCTTGGTCCTTAGCCGACCTTTTGTGCCGACTCGAGGGATGTGTTGGTATGAGTTGCTCGGGCCGATTTTGGTTGGTTTATGTCTGACCATGTGGCACGACTTGAGGCCGTATTGCATTCGAGTTTTGAGTATGTGCGTGGGCACTTCAATGGTTTCTATAAGACTACATGTTATTATTTTATCATAGCACTGCCTTGAGGACATTTCGTGGATGGACTAGGTGAGGACAACCTAGTTTGTGTAACGCTCATTCAATAGAGGCGAGGACAGCCTAGAGCATAGGGCGCCTTGGTTAGGACAAGTGTACGTCGCTAGTGGACGCAGGGGCACGTATCCCGTGTCATGGAGCAGGACACGGCCGTGTTGTTGGGTGCAGAGGCACGGATCCTAGCCAGTCCTAGGGAGAGGTGTGTGTGTGTGTCTCAGCCCCACTTGAGGACAGGGTGTGGGCTGCGTGCTTGAGACTTGAGAGACGACTAGTCAAGGTAGAGTTACCAACAGTGTTGTCATGGCCCTCCCAACAGTTGAGGTAGAGCTTACACAAAGGTGAGGTCATGGCTCACTTCTTGGTTCGAGGCTAAGATTTTTTCTTCGACATTGAGGCCGTAGTCCTCCCGGAAGTGGGGGTTGTACCCTTGACCATGTGATCTTAATTATGGCTTTCATCAACGAAGACGAGCCTTCACAGTAGAGGTGTCGTAGGTTTTTCCCGATAGCATAGCCGTGGTTTGTCATTGGTTAGGTAGTTTCAACCATGAGGTCCAAGTTTTTCCCGTTGAGAATAGGAGTAGCATAGAGAGTCGTGTTCCCACCGACTATTGTCGTAACTGCTCTTGTTGCTACAGTTACTTCTGTTGTTATTGTATTTATTGCTTGTTTTGTTGCCACCACATTTATTATTATTGTCGTTGTTTACTATTGTTGTTGTGATGGGGATCCGCAGGACTCCTATTGAGCCAATGAGATAACGCTCACCCCTTCTTTTTTAGGTGCAGCATTTCCACTTGGAGTTCGGTGACCCGGTGGAGCGTCTAGAGGGTTTAGTGGCCAGTGCGCTTGAGCTGGGGTATGCCTCAAGGCTGTGTACTTTCCTTTCTTTTAGAATGTACTTTTTTGACATTGTACTCTCGATTGTAAACTGTTTAAATTGTATTAAATGTAATTTAATTTCTACACTTTAAATTTTATATTTATTTTAGATTCTGATGCATCTTCATAACACTATTTAAATGTTTCCGAGCCTGTGGCTCGTGGGTAGCGGGCCAGGATTCGGGTCGCACCAGTTCCTTTCTGGTACTTGGATCCTGGGTCGTGATAGTAGAGCCTGACCCAATAGCAGCTGTTGGTGCCGATGAAGACCTCCGATAGGACATGCTATTGGGTCACCTTGAGGAGCTGCAGGGGGAAGAGATTCTAGCCGTCGAACCACAGGAGGAAGATCTGAAGGTGTCAGTGAGGTGACGGCGGCCTTCGAGGGCGAGCTCGCCACTTTAAGTGGCTTCCTCTTCTTCTGATGACTCTCTGCGGCAGCCATGGCCTTTAAGGAGTCTAGCATGAGCACCTGTTCAGGGCCCTTTCTCTTGGAGCTCCTCCGTTCTTCGATCTCCTCGGCTGCCACGCCCTTGCCTTTGTCATGATCGTCAGTGCCAGGGGCCCCCTACCTCTCATGCCTCGGGAGGGCTCCCTCGTGCCTCCTCACCCAAGGGCCCCTATGGGCCCTCCCCCGCTAGAGAGGAGATGTCTGCAGCAAACAAGATTGAAGTTCAGAGGGGGTTAAATTAAGGGCTAGTATGAGAATGATTGGGAAGAGGAGGTCGGATGTAGACTACTTTGACTTACCTCGAGGAGTTTGGGGAGCGTCGGCATACTGCTGAATGTTGGACTCATCGAGGAGGTCGGATGTAGACTACTTGTTACCCTGGAGCACCTTCACCTCATCCTCGAGTTCCTTGGTGATTTGTGGGGCTTTCGAAGTAATCTTGGGCAAAAAATGGGAATGATTGGGAAGAGCCCAGAGGGGGCATTCTTGGAGCAAGACACCCCTAAGTATTGGGTCTTCCATCCCTTGTGGGAAGAGTCTTGGGAAGCTAGGATAACGCAACTTTTGCCCCTCTGGGCTTCGAGAAAATAGAAGCTCTTCCCAGCCTGCACGTGCTCCTTCAACTCATAGAAGATGTTGAAGAGATCGATGGTGGGTGCGACCTTGTTCTTCCCGAAGAGAACAATGAAGGAATAAATGAAGGCGTAAAAATTGGAAACCTATTGGACCGGAGCCAATTTGTAATGGTTCAACATATTCACGATGAAGAAATGGATAAGGAGGCAAAATCCTGACTACCAAGCCATGGCGTAAGTGCAGAAGCAACCCAATCGAGTGTCCAAGCTAGATTCACCTAACCTCGCAAGGGGGAAATTGTATGCCCACGGAACGATGTACCGATTCAGGAGCTCTTCGACCTTCTTAGCAGTGAGCTCGTTGTAGGATTGGTAATAGGAAGGGGGCGTAGAGCTTCCCGCCCTTTGCTCAACCTCACCACTATGAGAAGATGTCTCCTGGTCAGCCATGGGGGTAAAGTAGGAGGGGGAGGCAAACTGGAAGAGGAAGCAGGCAGAGGAAGGGAACGGACGACCTCGACAGAGACTGCAGTAAAGTTTATGAAAGCAGTGACAACCCCTGGTTCCCTTCTATGTTTCTCCTAGGACATAAGGGGGGCTTGCCAAGAAGGCCGACGATGGAGGCTAAAACCAGACAACGAAAAGCTTGGAGGCAAAAAAGCTTGGAGGTGAAGATAGGAGGGCTTGCCAATGACCTAAAATGTGGTATTTATAACTGCCAATAGTCAATGAAACCCGCCGAAGTGCCCTACGCCTCCTCAAAAGTTGAAACATCTCGAGCGGTGATGTGAATCGGTGTTGGCTCCGATGTAAAAGGCATGATCATTATTATTGCCACCTAATGCATCCAATCAGATGTGACTGAGCCCAATGGACGTGTCGAGGCACCCGCGACGGATAAAACACGTGGCATTGACCACTAGTTACCAGAAGATGTGCGTTATAAAGGTACCCACCCTTACTAATAATCCAAATGAACCTTACTCACCGAGCCATATGGTGAGCTCGGGAGTAGGGGGCAAGTGGAGAGGGGAAAAATCGCAGCCCACTATTTTTTCTGTTTAAAAACCCATGAGACATATTCGGCCCAGTAGGCGATGGCCCATTAAAGCACTCGCGGCTCATCTACTGAAAGCCTAAATAATAGGGCCCAAGAAGCGCTACGTACCTAGCCCCGGAACGGACATCTATGCGGAGGACTCTCTAAGCTCGGGAGAGGCTTCCCTGTATAATAGTTCCGAGCAACCAGAAAGCTAACGAAGGAATCCCATCAGAACAGCTCTAGGATAGGAGCGATGCTCGACAACTTTGGCTCTTTTAAGGGGCCAATCCGTATCCAGAGGAAGACAACCCCATATTAGGGATTTTCCCCTTGGGCCCATAAAAGACCTATACAGGCCGTGCTCCTATCTGATACAACTGTTGGCGAACTCCCCACAAACAGATTAGACCGAAGGACGAGGATGGATTAAGATAAAGGTGAAAAGTCTCACACCGGTAAGAGTCCTTACCTGAGAAATATGACTCTTAATCCATCTCCCCCTCTCTCCGGCCTCTATGGAACCATAAAGGGAGTTCGTGGCTATTTAATTATAAGGATCTCCCTCCAAGAAGATCATCAGGTATTACCCATCTCAGACCCTCAACAGGTGAAGAGCAATCCCGTATCCTCAAACCCCCCGTTTCCTCTTTGCTTTCAGATCTTGCCCATTGTTGACGTAAGCATCGGAGAGTTTTTCTTGAAATCTCCATCCCAGACCCCCTAATCTTTGATCTTTCTTATAGACCCACTCTAGAGGAGACTTGGCGCGATCATATCGTCAGCTTTCCCTTCAGCATCTGACGGTCTGCATCCGAGTACGAGAACGAGCCTCTTCAATTCTTAATATCTCTTAAGCTCTTTTTCTCTTCTCACGTATCTAAACTTTTGTTAAAATCTCTTATTCAATCCCAACTAACCTTTAACCAAGTTTTAAAAAGACTAAAATATTCTTAAGCTCCTTCTCTCTTTTCACAAATCCATCTCTTTATCTCTCTTCTTTTTTCTTTCTTTGTCACAGTGTGCTAGTTAAGATTGCACTTTTTGTAGGGGTAATTTCATCCAAAATTTTAATTTCACTTATGAACATAGAAGATGTAAATAACAACTAACCCAAGGGTTAATTTTGCACTTACTTTTGTGCAAGAGGGTTATTAATAATTGTAATAACTATGTAAGAATGGTAATTCTACAACTATTAATTTCATAAGGTCATTTTGCAAATCTGGTATGCAATCTAGGGTTTGCCATCCCGAATGACCCGCCCGTCCCGGTCACGACCCGGGACGGGTTGGGTCGGGCAGGACACCCAGCGTCCCAGTACGGCAGACATGACAACGTGATTTTTTAATTTTTTTAAATTTTATTTTTTAAAAAATAGAATTTTAATACATTTTATTTAAATTATAAATGATATATACATTTAAAAATATTAGAATGTAGAGTTATTTTGTTGTGATCATAGATCTACACAAAATTACATACAATTAATTATATAAAAATTATTGGAGTTAGATGGAAGGCTCTTTCGCCACAGAATGAGGATCTAGAGGGGGGTGAATAGATCAACAGGCTAATTAAAAATTATGCCTAGATTCAAATGCGGAATTAAAAGAACATTGGACAACCACAGTCAAAGCACCGAATGATGGAAACAAGATCTGCTAAACAGACAAGCAAACACACGAGAGGCACAAAGACTTTTAGGTGGTTCGGTCAATCCGACCTACGTCCACACCACATTCAACTCGAATGTGGATTACTACTGATACACAGCTTCAATCTGCTGGGCACTAAAGCTTGCCAACAACGGCTGGGGCTTACAGCTTATCCCGACCAGAGGAACACCCTCTGCAACAGCTGAGCTTCACAGCTTGCTCTGCTGGGCACTACAGCTTAGCCGACCAGAGGTCACACCTCTGCACACCGCTGCCTCACAGCTTGATTGAACAAGAGTTTTCAAAGGAAAAATAACAAGACTGAAAAGCAAGAAAAAACACAATCGAATGGAAGAAAATCAAAATGACTGTAGCTCAAAGTTAGCAATATCAGCTCTGGTATCTGGACCAAGACGATGATTCACAAGCTCTCATATCACTCTCTGATGAGGGCATCTCACGACACTCCCTCTAGCTCGGGTCGCCTGCACCCTCTTGATGTGGACTGACTATGATCTACACTTGTTATCTTCATTTCCTTAGTTTCATTTTATGTATTTTCCTTTTATTGAGTCCTATCTTTTGTATTTCCCTTTATTGAGTCATGTGGTTCTAGTCCATTTCCCTTGTTATGCTTAATTGGGCCTTATTACCTTAGTTATGGGCCCATAGGATTGAGTCTAGGATATGCTCGGTCTTTTGTCTTATTGTCAGCGACATTTTGGTCATGTAAAGAATGGTTGCCTATATATAGGCCCATCTCTCCTCATGTACTGAACTTTTGATGAATATTGCAATAGCATTTGCCACCTCCCTCTCATTATCTCTCTCATCATCTCTCTCTCTCTCTTTCTTCAAGAAGGGGGCGAACCCCTCTCTCTCTCCTCCCCCTCCCAACCACTTCCAACCCCCACCTACCTCCATTAACTCCCCACAACTTCCCATAACCCCTCTTTACTCCACATCTAGTCCCAATAACCCTCCACCAATCTAAGCCCTACTTCCCAACCACCACCTACCCTCTCCACTTCCCTAAGCACCTCCCCACCTCCCCAAGGCTGAAGGCCCTCCTCCCTAGGCCCATTTTCAACTTCCCTCCCATCTCCCTTACCCCAAATCACCCTAGGTCGAACACCATCTCCCTCCCAACAGCCAAGTTCGCCCCCCACCTCCTCTCCCACTCACCTTCTCTCTTGTGCCCCCCATCTTCCCACCACCACCTCTTGCAGCTCCAGCCCTCTCTCCAGCCCATTTTCGCCCTCCCCACCTTCTTCTCCCTAGCCTTCACAACCCCTAACACCCCACAGCTCCCTCCCATAGCCATTAGACACACCTCCCACCTCTTACTCTCTTGGCCATCCCCTTCCCCATACCCTCATCTTCTCCTCATTCTGTCCCTGTTTCAGGCAGCAAGGTTGCAGTGACTTGCAGAGGCAACCACGACCGGCTCTCAAAGATTTAGGTGGAAAGGCCTATATTGATGGAATCGTCTGAGAGTTAGCTTTCCGACGGTGGTGGTCTCTCCGGCTTCCGAGGTCGGAGCTATTCGTAGGAGCAGATCTCATCCGACTGCGTTTGCTGTCCCTGTCTGAAGACCTGAAGCTGAAAGCAGAAGCCACCATGGTCCGTACGGGAACGATCTGAGTGCCATTTTCAGAGAGCAGGAACTACGTCCAGTTATCTTTCATCTCCAAGAAGAAGGACCTCAATCGGCCACCGGAGCTATCAGTTCTGATTTTCTTCGCCGGAGTGTGCAGACTGCTCTCTGTGGTTCCAGGTTCGACCAGTCCCCACTTCTCCGGCCACCACTCTCTTCCCCGACCTCGGATTGTGGTCCCGTCAATTTCTGCTCGAAGCTACCCCGACCATGATCGCGTCACCACCAGTTTCGTTCCAATTGGAGTTCGGGAGCGTCCGTAGTGCTTTCTCCAATTTTATTCACCAGCCCTGCACCTGTCAGAGGCAGAACGTTGCTGTCTTGCTCCATTCGCCGGTCCAGTCAGCCCCGAGTTTCAGAGCTTCCCCAAAAATTCAGACATCATCATCTGTCAGTTGGGAAACTTTTGGCACCAGTTTTATCAAGTTTGGAGTTCCGTGGAGTCTGTGGCAGCGTCATCATCCACACCCTGTCCAGCGAACCTGAAGGTTGGCAGAACCGGTAGAGTTCGGAAAGTCGGGTTTCCTTTGCATAATTCCCCACCCCGCTTGGCCGGCTGAAGGCCCCTCCCTGCGTGGAGGTAGTTTTGGATGTAATAAGCTTAATCCCCACCCCAAGATCACCCCTCCTGCAAGAGGCGTAGTGCTGTACTCCTTTCACTTTCAGGTCAAGCGACACCGCCGCGGCGATCGGGTGTATACCCTCGCCTCCCGGCGCGCCCTCGTCTCCGAGCGGGATCGGTGTTTACACACTGATCAGGTGAGCATCTGATACCATCCTTGATTGCCTCATTTCTGCAAATTTAGTATTGCTTTGTATGCCCGTCGGACGGTGAGAAGAGAGCCCGATCTTGTAAGCTACTTTGGGTGTGACCACCGCGGACCGGGAGTGAGTGCCACCCAAACCCCGCCCTGCGGGCCAGCCGCCCACGAAGTTGGGTAACCCAAATCCTTAGGGGTCAGCCAAAGCCCACTAAGTCACTTAGAGTCATTGGGTCTCACCTCGGACCCTCGCCATCATTCCCCGGCCCCTCCGGGTGATCGCGTGTGCCGTGAGAGTAAGCCGCTATTGTGAGAATCATTGGAGTGCTTGTATGCTTGCGGGTCTAGGTCCTAGGATCTTCAATTCATACTTAGTCAACCTTGGGCTGTGCCACATCAAGTGGTATCAAAGCAGTCATAGGCTTGTGCTTACAAGTCTAGTCTTGGGTCACACTAAGTCTTTCATAGGTGCATCCGCACACCCTTGCATAGCCCACCCAACTTTGCATGACCACTAGTAGTGGAACTCATTATCAAGTCAATCCATCCTCTTCCAATAACACTATGAATCCCAATCCCCAAGGGAATCCTGCTCACAACGAGCATGAGCTTCCCGACCACATGAGGTTTCTTGTGGAAGGCATGACTAACATTATGGGACGGCTTGATGATATAACGGCCCGGCTTGAACAAATTGAGGAAAATAGGCCTGCCCCAAGGGTAGGAGATAGGAGGGAACCACCTCCACATGTGGAGCCAGCCAGAGGAGAGCTCAACCTTGACCACCCTCCCGAACCGTAAAGGGACCCACCTCCTAGAAGGAATGAGAGACTCCCCCGGGACAACCCGGATGACCAACTAATGAGACTTGTGAAAGTCGATGCACCCACCTTTGATGGGTCTCATCATCCGAGCATCTACTTAGATTGGGAGGCAGCCATGGACCAATATTTTGATTGGTACCCAATGACCGAGGATAGGAGAGTCCGGCTTGCAAAGATGCAATTAACCAAACTAGCCAAGACTCATTGGATGAATGTTGAGGCATTAAGGATAGTTAGGAGGGAAGCTCCCATCACCACATGGGGGGCCATGAAAGACCAACTCAAACTCAAATATGTCCCACCCTCCTACCATCAAAATCTCCTAGATGAGTGGCAAGCCTTGACCCAAGAGGGAAAGACCGTTATGGAGTACATTGAGAAGTTTGACTACTACCTTCTCAAGTGTGGAGTCCAAGAGGACCCCACCGTCACACTCTCCCGCTTTAGGAATGGACTTCAATTCCATATAAAAAAGGAATTATTCATGCGTCAAGTAGCCACTTTAGAGCAAGCCTACCAAGTAGCTCGGGATGCCGAGAAATTCTCTCGGTATACACGAATGGTTCCCCCTCGGGGGATGGACCCCAAAGCCATGGCACCTCTGGCCAACCCTCCACCTCCCCAAAGAGGTCTCCTTCCCACACCCATGGGAGCTCCTCCCACCCGGGTCACCCCTCCTAGTGGCACTCCACCACCCCGCCCCACAAGTGGGCCCCTAAACACAACTCCCAATAGGCCCAATCTGACACCCACTCCCCCTCACACTAAGATGACCCCAAACCATCAAAGTGGGCAGCAATGCTTTAGGTGCTATGGGTATGGACACTTTGCCAATCAATGCCCCACCAAGGGAGCATCTAACTTTCTCATAGAGGAGTCCAACCCCCAACCCCAACCTGAATTTGAAGGGGAAGTTGAGATATATGAACCCTCTCTTGAATGGGAGGAGGAGTATGAGAACCACTACATAGAGACTAACCAAGAACAACTCCCTCCATCCACCGACTCCCACCTCGGAGTGGTTAGGTGCACCCTCACTCAAACTCAAGAGCATGATTGGAAAAGAAACACCATATTCCATACCTACATCCGCATAGGGAGCCATGTGTGAAAGGTCATCTTGGACAATGGAAGTAGTGTGAATGTGGTGTCACCCGACAACGTCAAACTTTTGGGCCTTACCACCTCCCTACATCCACACCCATATCGGGTAGCATGGATTGATGCCACCTCCATACCCGTTAGTGCTCGTTGCCTTGTCCCCATTACATTCCAATCCTATCAAGGCCAAGTATGGTGTGACATCCTACCAATGGAAGTTGGGAGTATACTCCTAGGGCGGCCTTGGATCTACGATGTAGATGCCACCTTCCTTGGAAGGACAAACACTTGCATCTTCACTCATGAGGGAAAGAAAATCCAACTCAACCCTTCTCCACCCCGCACCCTTCCCAAGAAAGCATCTCCCTCCCTTGAGGGATCCCCTACCCCTCCCACTATTCCAAACCCACCAAACCCCACCCCATCAAGCCTTAATCCTAGTACCATCAATGAGCCTCCTAGGAGCCTACACCTCATCACTAGGAAAGAGCTTGAGGAAGAAGTCAACCACGGAGAACAAGTGTGTGCCATTATCATTTGCCTCGGGGAATCCACCCCAACCAACCCACACCCAATAGAAATTCAACAACTCCTTGAGGACTTCCATGATGTGTTTCCTCAGGAACTTCCGGACAAACTACCACCCATGTGCGATGTGCAACATGCCATCGACCTCGTACCCGGGGCCACCTTGCCTAACCTCCCACACTACCGCCTCAACCCCACTGAGCATGCCGAGCTCAGGAGGCAAATTGAGGAGCTCATCAAGAAGGGCTTCCTCCGGATTAGCAAAAGCCCTTGTGCCATCCCAGCTCTTCTCACACCCAAAAAGGACGGAACTTGGCGCATGTGTGTGGATAGCCGAGCCATCAACAAGATAACGGTCAAGTATAGGTTCCCCATCCCTCAGTTAGATGATATGTTAGACATGCTAGCAGGAGCCACCATCTTCTCAAAATTTACCTCAAGAGTGGCTACCATCAAGTTCGCATTAGGCCCAGGGACGAGTGGAAAACCGCCTTTAAGACTAAGGACGGTCTCTATGAATGGCTTGTCATGCCTTTTGGCCTTTCTAATGCGCCAAGCACCTTCATGCGCCTCATGACCGAGGTCCTCCGGCCCTTCATTGGCATCTTTCTAGTTGTCTACTTTGACGACATCCTCATATATAGCCAATCCAAGGAAGCCCACCTCGATCACCTCAAACAAGTGTGCACCATTCTTAGGAAGGAGAGTCTCTTTGCTAACCCCGGGAAGTGTCATTTCTTGACCAATCAACTAGTCTTCCTAGGATTTATTGTCTCATCCCAAGGGGTATCCATGGACCCCGAAAAGGTCCAAGCTATTCTTGAGTGGCCCGAGCCCAAGACCCTTCATGAGGCCCGAAGCTTTCACGGGCTAGCTACCTTCTAAAGGAGATTCATCCGTGGGTTTAGCACAATCACCGCTCCTATCACAGATTGCCTCAAGAAAGGCACCTTTGTGTGGGCTAGGGCAGCCTCCAAAGCATTCCTAGAGCTCAAGGAAAAGATGACCCAAGCCCCGGTCCTTTGCCTACCTGACTTCTCGAAAGTCTTCGAGGTCACTTGTGATGCATCCGGGGTAGGGATTGGGGGCATCCTCAGCCAAGAAGGTCACCCGGTAGCCTATTTTAGTGAGAAACTTTGTGAGGCTAGGACTAGCTACTCCACATATGACAAAGAGCTTTATGCCGTGGTTCAATCCCTTCGGTATTGGAGGCACTATCTCCTACCCAAGGAGTTTGTGATCTTCTCGGACCATGAGGCTTTGAAGTACCTCAACACCCAACAAAAGCTCAATGCTTGCCATGCCCGATGGGTAGAATACATTCAAGCTTACACCTTTGTCCTCAAGTACAAGATGGGTAGTGAGAACCGCGCCGCCGATGCGCTAAGTAGGCGGGTAGCCTTACTCTCCACCATCCAGGTGGAAGTAACTGGGTTTGAGAGAATCAAAGGGGAATATCCAAATTGCCCCGACTTTGGGACTCACTACAACACCCTTTCCACTCAGCCCCACAAGGAACATGAAGGGTTCATACTTCAAGAAGGGTATCTATTCAAGGGAGCTAGGCTTTGCATACCCCGGACTTCATTTCGGGACTTCTTAGTTTGGGAGTTACACAGTGGTGGCCTAGCTGGTCACTTTGGAGTCCAAAAAACCGTAGAGTTAGTTGAGAGGCAATTCCATTGGCCTAGTCTCAAGAAGGATGTGACCCACATTGTGGGACAATGTCGCATTTGTGCCTCAGTCAAACAAGTGAAGCAAAATACTGGGCTTTACACACCCCTACCCATACCAGACCGACCTTGGGAGGATTTGAGCATGGACTTCATCCTTGGCCTACCTAAGACCTTGCGCAAACAAGATTCCATCTTTGTAGTGGTGGACACGTTCTCTAAAATGGCCCACTTTATCCCATGTTCCAAGACCTCCGATGCTTCTAGGGTCGCCCGATTATTCTTTGATGAGGTGGTCCGACTCCATGGATTACCTAAGACTATTGTGTCTGATCGGGATGTGAAATTCACCAGTTATTTTTGGAAGACTCTTTGGCACCTGATGGGAACCCTCCTCAAATTCTCCACTGCTTACCATCCTCAAACCGATGGCCAGACTGAGGTCGTCAACCGAAGCCTTAGGAACTTGCTCCGTTGCCTTGTAGGGGACCACCCTGAGAATTGGGATCTCCTCTTATCTCAAGCCGAGTTTGCCTACAATGATTCTGTCAATAGGTCCATAGGCAAGAGTCCATTTGAGGTTGTACATGGTTATAGGCCTAGAAAATCTTCTGATCTTATTCCCCTTCCCCCACATGCTAGAGTGTCAGTCTCAGCTGAGTCCTTTGCATAGCATATCAAAGAGTTGCATGATGACATCCGCAAGCATATAGGAAAGAGCAATGAGGCTTACAAAAGGCGGGCATATGCTCATCGGCGCCACTGCGAGTTCCAAGTGGGAGATTCGGTGATGGTGAGGACGGAGCGGCTCCTTCCAGGGCATACCTCCAAGTTGAGGGCACGGGGTTCGGGACCCTTTCGAGTTCTGAGACGACTTGGCAGTAATGCTTATGAGCTAGACCTACCTGAGGGTTTTGGGGTACACCCTACTTTCAATGTGGCAAACCTGGTACCCTACAAGGGCCCCGCGGTGGAACCCAGTGAGGAGCTTGAGCCTTTACCCCGCCTTGAGAGAGACACTCCCGGAGCGACTCCACTTTCTAGCTTGAGAGACCGACGAGAGCAGATAGAGGCAATACTGGATGAGCAGAGTATCATTACTAGGCACAAGGTGTATCAGCGCTACCTGGTTAGGTGGAAGAACAGTCCCCCGATAGAGGATACGTGGGTGAGTCGGGAGGATCTGCTGCGCATGGACCCCGACATGCTGGAGCATTACGACAGCCAGGCGGACCCATACTCGACGGGGTCGAGTTCTACCCACCCTGGGGGATTTGATGAGGGCATCTCACGACACTCCCTCTAGCTCGGGTCGCCTGCACACTCTTGATGTGGACTGACTATGATCTACACTTGTTATCTTCATTTCCTTATTTTCATTTTATGTATTTTCCTTTTATTGAGTCCTATCTTTTGTATTTCCCTTTATTGAGTCATGTGGTTCTAGTCCATTTCCCTTGTTATGCTTAATTGGGCCTTATTACCTTAGTTATGGGCCCATAGGATTGAGTCTAGGATATGCTCGGTCTTTTGTCTTATTGTCAGTGACATTTTGGTCATGTAAAGAATGGTTGCCTATATATAGGCCCATCTCTCCTCATGTACTGAACTTTTGATGAATATTGCAATAGCATTTGCCACCTCCCTCTCATTATCTCTCTCATCATCTCTCTCTCTCTCTTTCTTCAAGAAGGGGGCAAACCCCTCTCTCTCTCCTCCCCCTCCCAACCACTTCCAACCCCCACCTACCTCCATTAACTCCCCACAACTTCCCATAACCCCTCTTTACTCCACATCTAGTCCCAATAACCCTCCACCAATCTAAGCCCTACTTCCCAACCACCACCTACCCTCTCCACTTCCCTAAGCACCTCCCCACCTCCCCAAGGCTGAAGGCCCTCCTCCCTAGGCCCATTTTCAACTTCCCTCCCATCTCCATTCCCCCAAACCACCCTAGGTTGAACTCCATCTCCCTCCCAACAGCCAAGTTCGCCCCCCACCTCCTCTCCCACTCACCTTCTCTCTTGTGCCCCCCATCTTCCCACCACCACCTCTTGCAGCTCCAGCCCTCTCTCCAGCCCATTTTCGCCCTCCCCACCTTTTTCACCCTAGCCTTCACAACCCCTAACACCCCACAGCTCCCTCCCATAGCCATTAGACACACCTCCCACCTCTTACTCTCTTGGCCATCCCCTTCCCCATACCCTCATCTTCTCCTCATTCTATCCCTGTTTCAGGCAGCAAGGTTGCAGTGACTTGCAGAGGCAACCACGACCGGCTCTCAAAGATTCAGGTGGCAAGGCCTATATTTCTGGAATCGTCTGCGAGTTAGCTTTCTGACGGTGGTGGTCTCGCTGGCTTCCGAGGTCGGAGCTGTTCGTAGGAGCAGATCTCGTCCGACTGCGTTTGTTGTCCCTGTCTGAAGACCTGAAGCTGAAAGCAGAAGCTACCACGGTCCGTACAGGACCGATCTGAGCGCCATTTTCGGAGGGAAGGAACTACGTCCAGTTAGATTTTATCTCCAATAAGAAGGATCTCAATCGGCCACCGGAGCTATCAGTTCTGATTTTCTTCGTCGGAGTGTGCAGACTGCTCTCTATGGTTCCAGGTTCGACCAGTCCCCACTTCTCCGGCCACCACTCTCTTCCCCAACCTCGGATTGTGTCCCCGTCAATTTCTGCTCGAAGCTACCCCGACCACGATCGCGTCACCATCAGTTTCGTTCAAATTGGAGTTCGGGAGCGTCCGCAGTGCTTTCTGAAATTTTATGCACCAGTCCTGCACTTGTCAGAGGCAGAACGTTTCTGTCCTACTCCAGTCGCCGGTCTGGTCAGCCCCGAGTTTCAGACCTTCCCCAAAAATTAAGACATCATCATCTGTCAGTTGGGAAACTTTTGGCACCAGTTTTGTCAAGTTTGGAGTTCCGTGGAGTCCGTGGCAGCGTCATCATCGACACCCTATCCAGCGAACCTGAAGGTTGGCAGAACCGGCGGAGTTTGGAAAGTCAGGTTTCCTTTGCATAATTCCCCACCCCGCTTGGCCGGATGAAGGCCCCTCCCTACGTGGAGGTAGTTTTGGATGTAATAAGCTTAATCCTCACCCCAAGATCACCCCTCCTGCGAGAGGCGTAGTGCTGTACTCCTTTAACTTTCAGGTCAAGCAACACCGCCGCGGCGATCGGGTGTATACCCTCGCCTCCCGGCGCGCCCTCGTCTCTGAGCAGGATCGGTGTTTACACCCCGATCAGGTGAGCATCTGATACCATCCTTGATTGCCTCATTTCTGCAAATTTAGTATTGCTTTGTATACCCGTCGGACGGTGAGAAGAGAGCCCGATCTTGTAAGCTACTTTGGGTGTGACCACCGCGGACCGGGAGTGAGTGCCACCCAAACCCCGCCCTGCGGGTCAGCCGTCACGAAGTTGGGTAACCCACATCCTTAGGGGTCAGCCAAAGCCCACTAGGTCACTTAGAGTCATTGGGTCTCACCTCGGACCCTCGCCATCATTCCCCGGCCCCTCCGGGTGATCGCGTGTGCCGTGAGAGTAAGCCGCTATTGTGAGAATCATTGGAGTGCTTGTATGCTTGCGGGTCTAGGTCCTAGGATATTCAATTCATACTTAGTCAACCCTGGGCTGTGCCACATCACTCTCTCAACTCATTTCTTCTCACTTTCTTCTTCTCTCATTTTCTTCACTTTGGATCTCGATGGCTCTCTGCTGTCTCAGGTTTGTCTCACTGTATAGACTTGCCACTCTTCGATCAGCCTTCAACAGAAGATGAAGACTTCTATATATATACAACAGCAGATTGGATAAGGGCGCGTGGCTTCCACATTTTCCCGCCCAAGGAATTCGCCAGATCCGAGGTGCTTTCATCCACGTGGCAGCATCTGGTCACCTCGTCCTCCTGGGATCACGAGCCATGTCAGCAATCTCAGTAGCAAATCTCTGTCAGACAGAGTATCGGATTATCAAGTTAAGTGAAGAACTCTGTACAGACTGTAAGATGAAGTGCATTATATAGACTTCAGTCTGTATAGACTTCAGTCTGTATAGACTTGTGAAGGCGAATGCAATGTATAGACTTTGCCCCACTGTGTAGACTTCATATAAGAAGCCAACGGCTGTACAGACTTTGAAGAACACTAGCCAATGTATGGACTTGCTCAGCCTTAAGCAATATATGGACTTCAACTCAAAACCAGTTTATACACTTCAATCATGATGCATGCAATGAAAAGCAGACCAATGTACAGACTATGGCGAAGCAAGAGAGTGTACAGACTTCAACTAACAGATGTACGATGTACAGACTCCTCCAATGTATACACTTGCCTCATTGTTCAGTCTTCACGAATGATGTACAGACTTCCAATGTGTAGACTTGGGAGAATCAGTGAAGGATGTACAGACTTCACCTCGTTGTACAGACTTGGAAGTATGGGGGGTCGACCCATGATGCATGGACGAGCCTAATCAATGTATAGACTTTACCAAAGGAAAGGTTGTATAGACTTGAACAAATCAAGGCTGCTAATGTATAGACTTAACAGTCACCCTGGCTGTATAGACTTGGTCACAAGCTGAACAGTCGGTTGTATAGACTTGCACAAATCAAAGTCTGTACAGACTTGAAATGAAAACCAATGTATAGACTTTCAAAGCTGAACGTAGGTAAAGAACCCAATGTGCAGACTTGGAATTGCAACGCAGGAACATATGCCAATGTACAGACTTTGGCAAGCAACGATGTACAGACTTGGCCAAACAGTTCAATGTATAGACTTGAACTATCAATAGAAGGATGTACAGACTTGGCCAAACATTCCGATGTATAGACTTGAGGCATGGAGGCCAATGTAGAGACTTGGAAAGCTAAGGCCAATGTACATACTTCGAAAGCTGAGGCCAATGTACAGACTTCAAAAGCTGAGGCCAATGTACAGACTTCACCTAGTGCAAGCTATAGAGAATGAATGTATAGATTTCATGAAACGCTAGACACTAAATGCTGTACAGACTAGAGCAATGTATAGACTTAGCTTCGTGCATGCTACAATCCAATGTATGGACTTTGAACTTGATGCAACATGAACAGTGAATGAATGTGTAGACTATGAACACTTTGAACTCTCTGAACTCTGTACAAACATCGCAATCAACAGGCAATGTATAGACTTGCAAGCCTGAAGGCCAATGTATGGACTTGCACAGTAGCCCAATGTATGGACTTGACAGGGCTGAGTGAGTGAATGAGCAAGCCACAATGTGCATACTTCACGATGTGTGGACTTGAGTGACCGTGCAAGCCAACAGCCAATGTACAGACTTCCTCGTGCAGGCAATGCAGCAATGTATATACTATGAACTTGAACGTGCAGTGTATAGACTATGCTATGCAGTGTATAGGCTATGCTAATCTGAGGAGTCGACCCATGTGAACAAGGGGGTCGACCCACAACTGTCCAGACTACACAATGAAATGTATGGACTCTATGTTCATGCTGCAATGCAATGTAGACCTGTGGGTGTGTGCACGACAGTATAGACTCTGATTGCATTATGTACACAGACAACCTGATAAAAACAATTTCATCAAAATAAGAACAGTTGCCAATCAATCAAAACAAGCTGTTGCCAATGAAGTAAAACTTATTGTCAACATCATCAACACAGAGGGGTCACAACAATCTCCCCCTTTTTGATGATGGCAACACCCTATTATATAGAATAGCAACATCCTGTCAAACAGATGTATTTTTGATGAAGGACATGATTCGTTATTCAGATTGTCATGCAGATGCTATGAATGACATGCTGAGACATGAACACAACTCTCTGCTCACAAGATCTCCCCCTTTGCCATAGACATGATGCATACACTTCCCTGGAATGAACTCATCAAGTAGATAATATATTCGCCCCCTTTGCCATCAACAAAGAGAAAAAAATACAAGGGAAGGAACAAGAAGAGTCAGCTGACTGGCATTCTTATCAAGTAGTTCAGAAATTAAGCAGCTAAAGCACAGAACCTTCAGTCATATGAATTTAGAAACTGCTTAGAAAGTGAGGTTCTGGTTTAAAGGTTATAAAAAATGAGAGTTCATGCACTACATTCATTGGATAAGGTAGGTGTGCATGATAAAGCAATAAACCAGAGTTATATTTACATGAGAGATTCAGTTTCAGAATATCTTACTTTCATAGACTCAGTAAAATGTGTTAAGAGAAACCAGGTCATGTATTGAAATTAAACAATTGACATCCATGAAAATTCTTTGAAGGAACAGCATTTTCACTATTATTTCATGTAGGGCATTCAGGTACGATAAGTCTTTTTGCATAAGGGTATACGTTTATCAGACGCCAATACCCCTAGATACTCAACATGATGGACCATCTTGCCTATGATCAAACTCAATAGAACTGATTTACACCTTTTTGTGTGAGGGTACACATTTAGCAGACGCCAGTTACCCCCAGGTACTCAGTGAAACCAACCTACTGTTTTGATCATTTTATACAGAGATAGCTGATACACCTCATGACATGAGTGTTGTCCACTTCTTTGATAGATCACTCAGTTTCTCAGTGATTTACCAGTCATTGCTCTGCCAATGCTATTTTTAATTAATTTTTAATGTTTTTCAATATCTTTCTTAGCTGTCCTTTATTTGTTTCAGAATGACTAGTTTAAGGACAATACACATACTTAGTTTCTCTAACATAATTTCAGATGAGTTTTCAGATTTTAGATATAATTAACTTTGTCTGACATGAAATAAGATGAGGGTTGAGTGCTTTATCAATTTTCAGCATCCTTATTTACTGATTGTAGTCTTTCAACTCTAAAGATTATAAATTTTAAACCATTAAGTTAGTCTTTAAGCAATTAAAGTTCTTATGAGGGAAGAAGTCTATTTTCTATTGCTTAATATTAGAACTGACTAAAAGATTGCCATACTGTCAGACTCAATCATTCAGAGTCAAAGGATGAATAAACAGAGTCAACGCTGGGAGTTCAAGGCGTCCACGCATCAGTTGAAGAGGCAACAATATAAAACACTGAGATAATGTCAATGCGTCGACTCCACGCTATTGCAGCGTCAACTCATCAGAATAAGAAGCAAAGACATTCACAGATCTAGTTCACTGCGTCAACGCCACAGTATAGCAGCGTCGACGCAGCAGTTCACCCTGAATTTCTGACAAGACTCCCCCTGTCTATATGCATACAGTTTTGCAAATGATGACTAAACAAATGATTTTGAAGTTCATACTTATTCAGACTGCACTATCATGCAATATGACCACCAGGGTTATGCAGAGAAAAGTAGTGCAAAATAGTTCTATATGCATGTGATTTTAGACACATTCATAACTAAATGATATGCAGTGATGATCATGAGAAAACAATATGAGTGTCATGCATGATCATGAGTCTGTTGCACCATTCAACCTTCACATAATTTTATACAAGCTATCAGATGCAAGTCCAAATCAGAAATTTTATTCAAAACAGCTGAAAATTTTATTCATCATGCTGAAACTTACACAAGCCAAGTTCTCTTCTAAGAAATTTAAAATTTTCATTTCCAAGTGGCTTAGTAAAGATATCAGCAATTTGTTTGTCTGTTTCAATGAAATTCAGTTCGATTTCCTTTTTATTCACAGCATCTCTAAGAAAATGGTGTTTTATCTCTATGTGTTTAGTCCTAGAATGATGAACAAGATTTTTAGCAAGGCATATGGCACTAGTATTATCACATAAAATTGGAATGCATTCCAGTCTTATCTGATAATCATCTAGTTGGTGCTTGATCCATAGTACCTTGGGCAGCACAATTACCAGCTGCAACATATTCAGCCTCAGCTGTAGACAAGGCTACCGTGTGTTGCTTCTTAGATGCCCAAGATACTAGACAGCCACCAAGGAATTGATAATAGCCACTAGTGCTTTTTCTATCTACTCGACACCCAACATAATCAGCATCAGTGTAAGCTAGAAGCTCTAACTCACACCTAGTAGGATACCATAATCCTAGCTCTTGGGTGCCTAGCAGATATCTAAAAATACTTTTTACTGCTTTAAGATGAGTTTCTTTAGGACTGGTCAGAAACCTAGCACATAATCCTACAGCAAATTGAATATCAGGCCTAGATGCTGTTAAGTAGAGAAGGGATCCGATCATACCTCTGTATAGCTTTTGATCAACAGGTTTACCTTTAGTGTCTTCATCCAAGCTTGTAGAGGTACCCATTAGAGCAGCTATCTCATTGAGGTTGTCCATCTTGTATTTCTTGAGTAGATCCCTTGTGTACTTGGACTGAGTGATAAACATTCCATCCTTTGTTTGTGTAACCTGCAGTCCAAGAAACAATTTGAGCTCACCCATTGAGCTCATTTCAAACTCATTGGTCATTGTTTTAGAAAATTCCTCACACAATTTGGGATTAGTTGACCCAAAAATAATGTCATCCACATAAATTTGTACAATAAGAATGTCAGAATGACTCACCTTTGTAAACAAGGTCTGATCAACTACTCCTCTAGTGAAATTTTGATCAGTAAGGAACTTGCTCAACCTGTCATACCAAGCTCTGGGAGCTTGCTTAAGACCATAGAGAGCTTTATTTAATTTGTAAACATGATTAAGGAAATCTAGACATTCAAACTCAGGGGGCTATCTTACATAGACCTCCTCACTAATTTCCCCATTCAAGAATGCAGATTTTACATCCATCTGCTGGAGGATTATTCCTAGGGAGCATGCATAAGCCAATAAAATCCTAACAGCTTCTAATCTGGCTACAGGGGCAAATGACTCTTCAAAGTCAATACCAAACTCCTGGTTATACCCGTGAGCAACAAGTCTGGCTTTATTTTTAACAATATTCCCTAATTCATCAGATTTATTCATGAATACCCACTTAGTCCCTATGACTGTTCCATGATCAGGAGGTGGGACCAAGTGCCACACCTTGTTCCTGTCGAACTGATTAAGCTCCTCATGCATGGCATTAGTCCAATCCACATCCTTGAGGGCACAGTCAATGGACTTGGATTCAATTTGAGAGACAAGAGCATATGTATTTAATTCATCCTAAATTCTAAAGTGACCTCTAGTCCTAGGGGGATCATTCAGATTGCCAATGACATTATTCACAGGGTGATCTTTAAGATATCTGATATTAACAATCTGAGTTTCAGGAATTTCACTTACCTCCCCCTGAACTTCAGATTCTTCTTCATTCTGCTCTTCTTTTTCTCCTCACCATCAGACTGGTCTGCATAGTTATCATCTTTTAAAATGTTCCCATCTTCATTCCTGCAATGACCATGGTTAGTTTTCATCAAGGTTTCATCAAAGATAATGTGTGGAGATTCTTCAACAATTTTTGAGTTTAAATTGAACACTCTATAAGCCCGGGTGTTTTCAGAATAACTGAGGAAGATTCCTGGTTCACCTTTTGGCTCAAATTTATCAAGGTCCCTCTTGTCATTTATATGTATAAAACATTTACAACCAAAGACCTTGAAGTGGGCGATTGAAGGTTTCTTACCTCTCAAAATCTCATAAGGGGTTTTCTGGGTGGAAGGTCTTACCATTGCCCTGTTAATTACATAACATGCTGTGTTGACTGCTTTAGCCCAGAATTTTCTTGATAGTTGACCTTCAACTAAGAGAGTTCGGCCCATCTCCACTACAGTTCTGTTCCTCCTCTCAACAACACCATTCTGCTCAGGTGTCCTGGGTGAGGAGAACTTATGATGAATCCCACTTGACCTGTAAAATTCTTCAAAGTGTGAGTTTTCAAACTCACCTCCATGATCAGTCAAAATATTTTCAATTTTATGATTTATTCTTATACATAACTCCTGAAATTCTGAGAATGTATCATTCTTATGTGACAGAAAAAATACCCAAGTATACCTAGAAAAATCATCTACTAAGACAAACCCATACCTCTTCCCTGATAAACTGACAGACCTGGTTGGCCCAAATAGGTCCATGTGTATCAGTTCATAAGGTTTAGTGGATAGGTTTTCTGTCCTAGATTTGAATGATTTTCTAGTCAACTTGGACTGAATGCATGCATTACAAAATTTATTTTCCTTTTTAAAAGAGACTTCAGGGAGTCCTCTAACCATGCTATGCTTGTTTAGTTTATGCAAAACAGTATAACTCGTATGGCCTAACCTACGATGCCATAAAAATGCTAAATCTTCTCTACTGGCAGTAAGACATAAGTTAGAATGTTGAATATCATCTAAATCTTTCATGTATGTGTTATTTATTCTTTTTCCAGAAAATTTGACAATATCAGAATCAGGTTCAAAAACCTTACAGCATTGAGAATCAAATAAAACTTTATGTTCCTTATCACCAAACTGACTAATACTGAGTAAATTATAAGCTAACCCTTCAACCAGCATAACATCATCAATGCAGCAGGTAGAACACTTACCTACCTTACCTGATCCAATGATCCTACCCTTTGTGTTGCTTCCAAAGGTGACAAGGCCTCCTAGCTTTTCAGTCAGCATGCAGAACTTGGCCTTATCTCTTGTCATATGCCTGGAGTAGCCACTGTCCAAGTACCACAAGTTGCTCTTGGCTGCCAGGCATACCTGCACACACAATTAGGGCAAAGAGTTTGGAACCCAAGACTGATTGGGCTCCAATGCAGATGAAGTGCAAGTAAAGAAAGAAAGCATGGCTTTGGGAATCCACATTTGTTTAAAAGAACTTTGTTCAGTGGATTTTGCAGATTTCCTTCTGTCATTTCTTCTCTTATTTTTGTTGTTCTTCCTTTTATTCGCACCAACAGAGTTATTCACAGAATTGTTGTTATTGTGCCAATGCTTCAGCCAAGTAGCATTCATAAAGTTTTGATCAGGGTAATATTTGGGTTGGCTGTAAGATTGGAAGTTCCTGGTTGTTCAACTACCATACCCATTACCCCAATTTCTGACATAGGGTCTGTAAAATTGTGTAGGTTGTTGAACATATCCTATATGCATCCCTTGAGTTCTAGTCCACCCAAACCCATTAGGATAGATTGACTGTGTGGGGTAGTAGGACTGGACTCTAGGTGGAATGAATTTGTTGGGCTGACTCCTGAAAGCATTTTGTCTTCCCTGCACTCTTGACCCTGCTGACCTGTTCATAGGTTTTTGTTGGGTCTTTTTCTGTAATGGTGGTGGTGAAGACTTTTTGGCATTGACATGGGGTTTATTTACCTGAGCAGGCTGACCCCTAGACTTGGGTTGAGCACTAGAGCTAGGTTTGGAAGTGCCAATTCTACTAGGCTCACCAGCTTTCTATTTGCCCTTCTCCTCTGCATTGGGCTTTTTCAGATTCACATTAGTGTTCACAGCATTATTAGAATTCATGTTAATCAGAGGTCCTCTCTCCTTCTGTGCAACGAAGGAAATAGTTTTCATTCCAAAGCTCTTAGTTGCACTAGAGTTAAATTCGAGGCCCTCTCTCCTGAAATTAACCTTCGACCCCAATAGAGCATTTAAATTTTCAGATCCTTGGGTCATTTTCTCAATGGTTTTCAGCTTATCCTCATTGTCTTTCTGAATTTCATCAATAGACTTTTTCAATTCATTATTTACATTGAGGACAGCTTCATATTTTTCAGAGGTAATTTTTATCTCACTTTCATAGTTCTGAATTTTCAATTTCCATGCATCAATTTCATTGTCTAATCTCACATTTTCTTCCTTAGAGATTTTCAGTTCTCTCTTGATTTCTTCAAATTCAGAACATGTGAGTTTCAGCTTACTGTTCTCATTCTCTAAGCATGCAATTTTATCAGACAATGAAGTATCATTTTGCATGATGTTAATTTTTCTTCGTAGATGCCTATTTTCTTTTCTGACATCATCTACTCTATCAGCAAGTTCATTATAAGCATCCATCCAATCAGCAATAGTAAAGTTTTCAAAACGAGAGGATACCTCATCAGATTCTTCCTCTCTATCTTCTGAGCTGGTTGCCATGAGATAGATTGGCTTCTCAGCTTCAACTTCACTGTCCGAAGTGTTGCTCAAGGATCCCTCGTCCTCATCACTCCAGGTACTCACCATAGCTTTCCCTCTTGTGTTCTTTTTCTTGGGCTTGTCCTTGAGGTTATGATTTATCGGACATTCAGCTTTAAAGTGACCAGCCTTCCTGCATTGATAGCAAACATTAGTCTCAGCTTTCTTTACAGGGTTTGATTTGTACCTTATGTCTCGACGGCCACCACTGGGATTTCTTCGGCTGAATCTTCTTCCTTCTTTCTTGAGAAAACGCCGAAATTCCCTAGTAATCATAGCCATATCATCATTTGCCATTTCTTATTCAGACAAGCTCTCTTCAGTTGATGATCCGTTGGGGCTGGATCGACTGGATTTGCTAGCACCAGCCTTCAGAGCTATTGGCTTCCTCTTTCTATCAGCCTCCTCTATCTTCGGCAGATTCATCTCATATGCCATTAGAGATCCGATAAGCTCATCAGCCCTTGTATTGTGCAGATCTCTTGACTCTTCCATAACGGTGGCCTTTGTGTGCCAAATTGGAGTCAAGGATCGCAAAATCTTCCTGACTATATCATACTCAGAATACTTCTTCCCGAAACCTCTGAGACCATTTGTGATAATAGTCAACCGAGCATACATTTCTTTGATTGTCTCATTAGGCTTCATCTTGAAAGCCTCGTATTCTGAAACCAGTAGATTAGTCTTGGTCTCTCTGACTTGTGAAGTCCCCTCGTTGATGACTTCAAGTGCATCCCACATTTCCTTTGCTGAGGAGCAGGCAGATATTCGTGAGAACTCGGTGGGATGCAGAGAACACTGGATTGCATTGATTGCACTCCAGTTGAGCGTGGACCTTCTAATTTCCTCCTTGGTCCATACATCTTCATTAGGGGACAGCTCGAAAGGTCCCTTGCTAACCACCTTCCAGATTTAATAGTCTTTAGCTCTCAAGAATACCTGCATACGGTGCTTCCAGTATGCGTAGTTGGTTCCATCAAAGTATGGGGGCTTGGATGTGGAGTGTCCTTCAGCTATCATCCCTCTTCCGTCCATCTGTGCTTATCCTCTTCGGGCGATAAGTCCCTGTAGAAGAGTCTAGCTCTGATACCAATTATTGGAGTTAGATGGAAGGCTCTTTCACCACAGAATGTGGATCTAGAGGGGGGGTGAATAGATCAACATGCTAATTAAAAATTATGCCTAGATTCAAATACGGAATTAAAAGAACACTGGACAACCACAGTCAAAGCACCGAATGATGGAAACAAGATCTGCTAAACAGACAAGCAAACACACGAGAGGCACAAAGACTTTTAGGTGGTTCGGTCAATCCGACCTACGTCCACCCCACATTCAACTCGAATGTGGATTACTGCTGATACACAGCTTCGATCTGCTGGGCACTACAGCTTACCAACAACGGCTGAGGCTTACAGCTTATCCCGACCAGAGGAACACCCTCTGCAACAGCTGAGCTTCACAGCTTGCTCTGCTGGGCACTACAGCTTAGCCGACCAGAGGTAACACCTCTGCACACCGCTACCTCACAGCTTGATCGAACAAGAGTTTTCAAAGGAAAAATAACAAGACTAAAAAGCAAGAAAAAACACAATCGAATGGAAGAAAATCAAAACGACTGTAGCTCAAAGTGAGCAATATCAGCTCTGGTATCTGGACCAAGACGCTGATTCAAAAGCTCTCATATCACTCTCTCAACTCATTTCTTCTCACTTTCTTCTTCTCTCCTTTTCTTCACTTTGGATCTCGATGGCTCTCTGCTGTCTCAGGTTTGTCTCACTGTATAGACTTGCCACTCTTCGATCAGCCTTCAACAGAAGATGAAGACTTCTATATATATACAGCAACAGATTGGATAAGGGCGCGTGGCTTCCACGTTTTCCCGCCCAAGGAATTCGCCAGATCCGAGGTGCTTTCATCCACGTGGCAGCATCTGGTCACCTCATCCTCTGGGGATCACGAGCCATGTCAGCAATATCAATAGCAAATCTCTGTCAGACAGAGTATCGGATTATCAAGTTAAGTGAAGAACTCTGTACAGACTGTAAGATGAAGTGCATTATATAGACTTCAGTCTGTATAGACTTCAGTCTGTATAGACTTGTGAAGGCGAATGCAATGTACAGACTTTGCCCCACTGTGTAGACTTCATATAAGAAGCCAACGGCTGTACAGACTTTGAAGAATAGTAGCCAATGTATGGACTTGCTCAGCCTGAAGCAATGTATGGACTTCAACTCAAAACTAGTTTATATACTTCAATCATGATGCATGCAATGCAAAGCAGACCAATGTACAGACTATGGCGAAGCAAGAGAGTGTACAGACTTCAACTAACAGATGTACGATGTACAGACTCATCCAATGTATACACTTGCCTCATTGTTCAGTCTTCACGAATGATGTACAGACTTCCAATGTGTAGACTTGGGAGAATCAGTGAAGGATGTACAGACTTCACCTCGTTGTACAGACTTGGAAGTCTGGGGGGTCGACCCATCAAAGAAGGGGGTCGACCCATGATGCATGGACGAGCCTAATCAATGTATAGACTTTACCAAAGGAAAGGCTGTATAGACTTGAACAAATCAAGGCTGCTAATGTATAGACTTAACAGTCACCCTGCCTGTACAGACTTGGTCACAAGCTGAACAGTCGGTTGTATAGACTTGCATAAACCAAAGTTTGTACAGACTTGAAATGAAAACCAATGTATAGACTTTCAAAGCTGAACGTAGGTAAAGAACCCAATGTGCAGACTTGGAATTGCAATGTAGGAACATATGCCAATGTACAGACTTTGGCAAGCAACGATGTACAGACTTGGCCAAACAGTTTAATGTATAGACTTGAACTATCAACAGAAGGATGTACAGACTTGGCCAAACATTCCGATGTATAGACTTGAGGCATTGAGGCCAATGTACAAACTTGGAAAGCTAAGGCCAATGTACAGACTTCGAAAGCTGAGGCCAATGTACAGACTTCACCTCGTGCAAGCTATAGAGAATGAATGTATAGATTTCATGAAACGCTAGACACTGAATGATGTACAGACTAGAGCAATGTATAGACTTAGCTTCGTGCATGCTACAGTCCAATGTATGGACTTTGAACTTGATGCAACATGAACAGTGAATGAATGTGTAGACTATGAACACTTTGAACTCTCTGAACTCTGTACATACATTGCAATCGACAGGCAATGTATAGACTTGCAAGCCTTACGGCCAATGTATGGACTTGCACAGTAGCCCAATGTATGGACTTGATAGGGCTGAGTGAGTGAATGAGCAAGCCACAATGCGCATACTTCACGATGTGTGGACTTGAGTGAGCGTGCAAGCCAACAGCCAATGTACAGACTTCCTCGTGCAGGTAATGCAGCAATGTATATACTATGAACTTGAACGTGCAGTGTATAGACTATGCTATGCAGTGTATAGGATATGCTAATCTGAGGAGTCGACCCATGTGAACAAGGGGGTCGACCCACAACTGTCCAGACTACACAATGAACTGTATGGACTCTATGTTCATGCTGCAATGCAATGTAGACCTGTGGGTGTGTGCACGACAGTATAGACTCTGACTGCATTATGTACACAGACAACCTGATAAAAATAATTTTATCAAAATAAGAACAGTTGCCAATCAATCAAAACAAGCTATTGCCAATGAAGTAAAACTTATTGTCAACATCATCAACACAGAGGGGTCACAATAAAAATAACATATTACACCTCTTAATTAAACATCTTATTTTAAGAGTTAAAAAAGCCCCTTAATATGTTAAAGCAAACATAGACATAATAATGACATCATTCAACTCCAGTCATAAAGTACAAGATCCCAAACCTCACTCATCTGACTCATCTGTGAATCTCGAATCCCAATCAGAATCAGATACATGAGACTGATGACCCGTATAATCTAACTCTATCCTAGTGGGTGGAGATACATGTGGGTGAGTCTGAAAATATGTAACCATCTGCACAAATAATGGGTCATGTGCAGCGGTGGAGGGTACATGAAAATCTCTAAAAAAAGCCCTAAGTACATCTATACATTCAAGTCTATCATCTGCAAATGGTGCGACAGGTGCTAGTGCTGGTGATGCTGCTGCTCGAACTCTAGACGTGGAGGAAGATCCTTCTCCGCCTGGTGCTAGTGGTGGGGGTACCCTAGATGTAGAAGAGGATGCCCCGACTCTGCTACGAGAAACATATCCCTCCCGTAACTGTGTCCGAAAAAATCTCGGACATCCTCTAGAACTAAGGAGCATGCACGGCAATCCCATCCCACTCTCACAAGGTGCTCTGTAAATCTATGTATGCCGGTGACGCGATGTCCGCAGTATCTACAGTGCACATGTCGATCACCTTTAACAGTGTAACCATGCTCCCACGCAGGGTGACATCGTCCGTCCATGATGACCTATAAATGTTGTAAAATTTTGTATTAGTAACTTGAATGATAAGTGAAAAACTCAAGATATGAAGAAAATTATGATTAATTTATAGGTACTCATAAATATAAACAAATGACATATACTCCTAATCATATGGGCTCAAACTTGGTCACATCCCATCTCCAAACAATCTGACATTATACTTGCTCCGCAGATAGGACAAATAGTCTTCATAATGCATGGAACTTGTATAGTTCTCCCAGTACATGCGTATGTAGTATTTATACTGCTCGGAACCTTGTGAGTACACGACCGGCAGTGGTGCAGCTGAGGGCTGAGGATATGGATACGATGGGAAGAATGAACTACTGCTCTCAGAATCGCTATGATACATCGGTTGCTACTGCCATGAGCGTCCATACTCACTTTCAGATCCCTCAGAGTCATGTGTGCTCATCCTCTCAAAATCAGACAGCATGCCTTGATAGCTGGTACTGTCTACAATAGAACTTCCATAGTAGGGATCCCAATGACTAGCTGCCCGCCTCGTCCCTGGTGGTGGAGCACCGTGCTCCTCATCTTGCGTGGCATGTGTGAAGTGCTGCTCCTCTGTCCATGCAGTACGTTCGCCCGTTCTTTAACAGATCTTTACCGGTATTAAGATGTATTATAATCCATGAATTTAGGCATTTTTAATGGGTTTAATGGGCTTTTTCTAAGTATTTAACCCATTTATTAAAGCTTTTAAGAAAATTAATTGGGCATATTAACAATTTTGCTTATTTGGGGGTTATATAGCAATTAGAGGTTAAAAATAATATATATATATATATATATCAGAACCTTTTTTTACCCAATCGACTGACCCTCTCTCTCTCCCATTTCTTTTTCTCTCTCTCACCCTCTCTCTCTCTCACGGTGCACCTCTCCCCCTCTGTTGGTGGCGTGACCGCGTTGGGCCGCCGTAGGACGCGTGGGAAGCGTCATCAGAAAGCCCGCGACGCGAGGAGCATGGTGACGTCAACCTCGAGGCGAATCGCGGTGCGTGGAGACGGGACCGGGTGAGAAGAGCTGCGGCGACCCTCGACTTGCATGGCATCGTAACGCCGTTCTCGTCGCAATCAGGGTAGGGGGATGGCTTCCCGACCTTGTTAGGATCATTCCCTCTGCCATGCCCATCGTCGTTGTGTCTTCTATAGCCTGCACATCGTCATTTTTGCTTTTGGAGCATGAACATCATAAATTATGTTTTAATCTTCCATGAACATCGTTGCTGGGTTTTTAGGCTATAAAATGTGGTTATGTGATGGTGGAATGGCAGGGAACCGGCTAAAAATGAGTTTCCCGTCGATCTAGGTCGATCGGGAGGGGTTCCAGTTACGAACCTCGCGGATTCGGTTCACTGGACAGGTGGAAGTCCTGCCAGTGACTGTTTCTGCAAAACAGTGAGGCGGTGGACCTTAGTGGTCCACAGCCCGTGCATTTTATCCTTGTAGCGGCCCATCATTGGACCGTCTACTGAACCTTAGCGGCTGAACCTTCGACCGTTATAGACCTTTGACCAGGTCAGATGACCTTTGACCCGATAGGGCGGTTAGTCTGGCGGCTTATCGTAGAACCGCCAGGACCACTGTGGCGGCCCAAGCATGGACCGCTAGACCATGTTGATACAGTGTAAAACAGTAAGGTAGTGGAGCTTCGTGGCCCATTAGTGGAGCGCTACACCCTTTGTAGCGGCCAAACCTTCGACCGCCAGAGATTGTGGCGGGCTAATATTCAACCACCATTTCCTACAGAGTTTCAACTTATGCATGTTCATTTCTTTATGCGTTTCATGTTGCATATTCGCCATGTTTAAATTATTTTGCAACTGTGGCATACTTTTAGATCCCAATAGAGTTACTTTCTCTTTCCTTGTGATAGAACCACTAGCCGTTGCCCGACGACCTCTTGTATCGGCCCACCTGGGAGAGGTGGCGGGGTAGTCACGGTTTACTATTTTTAAGCTAGTTTTCGTGGGCCCCCTTGCTTGACAGTAGCGTCCTACTGGGGGGAAAACTAGCTAGAGGCCTGGCTCAAGGCATTGAGCCTGTGTGTGCACACGTGGTCAGGGGATTGGACTGGCACTGAAGAGTGTTATCCTGACTAGTTCTTGTTTCTGGTACTGTTACGTGTCTCACTTGTTGCGATCCAGACTTGTGTAGATACTTGAGATGCAGTGTAAGCCGTCAATGGACGCATCTGATTTCTCTTTATGGTGGTCCTTCTTTCTCCTATCACTTGGAATTGTTGAGGTTTATTCTATTGGTAGATCTGACGCTCATGTTTAAATTAAATTGGCATCATAGTTAGCTGTTATTAAACTGTTTAGATAGTCTTACAACTTTACTAAACTGTGTTTAATTCTTCCAATGCATGTTTTAATTACTTTCCTGCAATTAGTTACGAGGTAGGGATCCGCGTGACCCCTATTGAGTCTTGTTGAGAAACTCACCCTTACTTTTTCAGGTGAGCAGCCTCAGCCGTCTACTGGAGCTTCCCGTGCTTTTGACGGCCATTCTTAGTGCCAGCAGTGGTCGGTCAGTAGGCTGTCAGTAGTGTTTTGTCTTTTCTTGTACCTTTTGGCCGAGGTATGCCCCGAGTAGTTGTATATTGCTGACCCTTGTATAGTTGTTGGACTTGTATAAATTATGGATCTGGACTATTGTACATATTATCACTCTGATATTTAATTTGCTTCCGTTTACAGTTCAAATTGAAGCTATAATTAATATTGCGCGTGTGTAATTCCAATTCGTTATGCATCCCCTCGACAAAACCCTCCAACCCTTACGGGGACTCATCAGCCTCTTGGGTGGCTTCCCCGAGTTCTTGATATCGGTTTACCGAGATTCGGATCTCCGGGTCGTTACAGTTTGTATCAGAGCGGTGTTGAGATTATGTATAAGGAATCGTATTTGCACTAGTCCAGAATAAGTCCATGTGAGTCTACTACTGCTGGGTTAGGATGTTTTCTGTGATTACTTATGGATTTTCCATTGTTATGTGTTTTCTAGATTAAAATGCCGCCTAGAAGAGCCCGTGTTCCAAGGGAGGAAAGTGGTACCTCTCCTCCTCCGGTTAATGTGCCAGCGCAAGGTCAAGCTGATCCTACTCCAGCTGGAGATGATTTGCCTCAAGGTGGGCATGGCAGGGCATTGAAGGAGTTTCTGCTATTCCACCCACCAATATATGAAGGACAAGCATATCCTGATGTAGCTAGAGTGTGGCTAGATGCAACCGAACGTGTGTTTCGTTCAATGGAATGCACGGAGGATGAAAAGGTGATGCTGGCTACATTCCAATTGCAATGAGCAGCACTCGCGTGGTGGACCACGGAGTGGGAAGTTGCTTTCCAATCTCGTCTGCTTCGCCAGATACCTTGGAAGGAATTTGTCACGTCTTTTGAGCGTACCTACAGTCCAGCCTATCTCAGAGTGGTTAAGATGTATCAATTCATGGAATTGGCTCAGGGTGACATGACTGTGCTGTAATACCGCAACAAGTTCATGGAATTGGGTAGATATGCGCCTCATATCCTTGCTGATGAAGGTTTGAAAATCGGGCAATTTCTGTGAGGGTTGAAAGTAGAATTAAGGCAGCCTTTGATTGCAACCCGGGTAGCAGAGATGGATGCGGCTTATCAAGCAGCTACGACATTAATACTTGACATGGCAAGATCCTGAGGGCGTACTCAAGTTGACTCAGTTCAGCCTAGTGTGCAGCATCAGCAGGTCAGTCAGCCGATTGTGACAGGAGTCCCATCTTCTACCCCCACTGCCAGTGGCACTTCTTTTTCCAAGTCCAAGTTCAAGAAGATGTTCAGGAAGACTAAGAAGCGGTATGACAATCAAGCATCTTCTGGTACTGTACAGTAATCATCGCCTTCTTTTCAGCGACAGGGATCCACAGCAAGTCAGTTGAGACTGTGTTCAAGGTGTGGTGGTTATCATCCAGGCAAGCCTTGTTCAATGCCGGTGGTTTGTTTTCGTTGTGATCAACCGGGGCATGTGGTTCGAGACTATCCTCAGAGGTCAAAACCTATGCAGTTCTCTCAGTTTTCTCAACCACAGCCGTCCCAGTTCAGACCTCCTCCACCACCACAATCTCAGTAATACTCTCAAGCTTCATCATCTCAGCAATCTACAGCAACTGGTAGGAAGCAAAAAGGGAAGGTCTCGCATATAACGCGTGCCGAAGCAGTGGCATCTCATCTCGTGGAAGGTACGATTATGATTTATGGCCATGCAGCTCATGTTCTATTTGATTCAGGTGCCTCTCATTCATTTATTTCTGAAGACTTTATTGCCTGTATTGAGGAGCCGACATCTGAGATGTATTGTGAGTTGCTTGTGGAATTACCTTCTGGAGATTTCATGTTCACACCTCTTTGTCTAGAAGAGACTCCCATTGTGATTGGCAATCACCAATTGCCAGCTAGATTATATGCTTTGCAGCTGATGGATTATGATATTATTTTGGGCATGGATTGGTTAGAAGAGTACGGAGTCGTGGTTGACTGTAGATTGAAGAAAGTCTATTTTCAGCAACATGGGAAACCAGCATTCTACTTCCAAGGTATTCGATCTCATTCTTCTCGCTTGATTATTTTCGCTATTCGAGCCTGTAGATTACTTAATGCAGGTTGTCAAGGATTCTTGGCTTCCGTGGTTGCTGTTAAGGCACCACAGCATGACATCAATGATATTCCTATGGTTTGTGAATTTCCTGATGTGTTTCCTGATGAGTTGCCAGGCTTACCTCTTTAGCAAGAAATAGAAATGGTGATTGAATTGATTCCAGGTATGGCACCTTTAGCAAAGGCACCTTACCGTATGGCTCTAGCTGAATTGAAAGAATTACGAGCACAGTTGTTAGATTTTTTGGAAAAGGTTATATTTGTCCAAGCTTTTCCCCATGGGGTGCTCCAATCTTATTTGTGAAAAAGAAAGATGGAAGCCTGATACTATGTATTGATTACAGGCAATTAAATCAGGTGACTGTCAAGAACAAGTATCCTTTGCCCAGGATTGATAATTTGTTTGATCAACTTCAGTCAGCTACTATCTTTTCACGGATTGATCTTCGATCTGGTTATTTCCAATTAAGGATTCGGGAATCTGACGTGGAGAAGACAGCTTTTAGTACGCGATATGGTCATTATGAATTTTTGGTTATGTCGTTTGGGCTAACCAATGCTCCAGCAACTTTTATGGACCTGATGCAGTGTGTGTTTCGTTCGTATCTAGACCGGTTTGTGGTAATCTTTGTCGATGATATTCTAGTCTATTCTGCTTCTGAAGAAGAACATGTGCAACATCTCAGGATTGTATTGCGGACTCTGCGAGATCACGAACTTTATGCAAAAATTCAGCAAATGTGAGTTCTGGCTTCGGGAAGTGCATTTTCTCGGCTATGTGATTTCTGGTGATGGAGTTGCAGTTGATCCGACAAAGATTGAAGCTGTTCTTCAATGGCAGAGTCCTAGGACTATGACAGAGATCAGGAGTTTTCTGGGTCTTGCTGGTTATTATCAAAAATTCATTCAAGATTTTGCACGGATTGCCGCATCGATGACTCGTCTAACACGCAAATATGTACCTTTTGTCTGGTCAGAACAGTGTGAACAGAGATTTAATGAATTGAAAAGGCTACTCACTACTTCTCCAGTGTTGGTTTTGCCTTCTGGCTCGGGTGGATTCGTGGTATGCACGGATGCTTCTCGAGTAGGTCTGGGTGCAGTGCTTATACAACATGGTAAAGTCATAGTTTATGCATCCCGACAATTGAAACAACATGAAGAGAATTATCCAATTCATGATTTAGAGCTTGCAGCGGTGATCTTTACACTGAAAATATGGAGACACTACTTATATGACGAGAAATTTGAGGTCTTTACAGATCATCAAAGCTTACAATATGTGTTCTCTCAAAAAGATTTGAATCTTCGGCAATGCAGATGGATGGAATATATGAAAGACTATGATTTCACTCTTTCCTATCAGCCAGGTAAAATGAATGTGGTGCCTGATGCTCTGAGCAGGAAAGTGCAAATTAGTCATTTGCTGGTTCGAGAATGGAAGTTGTGGGAACAGTTTTCTTGCAAGACATTCAATGTAGAAATTCCTTCTGATCCGATGATAGCTGTATGTGCTAGTCTTGTGATGACTCCAGCTATTTATCAGCAGATTAAGGAAGCTTAGCAGGCAGATTCTAAATTACCCCGCATTATAATGATGCACGCTATTGAGTTTGTTGATGAGTTAGTAGTCAGCTTCAGGGGCAGGCTGTATGTTCCAGCTGATGATGTGTTAAGAAATACCATCTTGCGTGAAGCCCATGGATCTCGTTATGCTATTCATCCAGGCACTACCAAGATGTATCAAAATCTGAAAAGGCAGTTCTGGTGGCCAGGTATGAAGAAGGATGTAGCTGAGTTTGTATCTAAATGTTTGACATGCCAACAGGTTAAAGCCGAGCATCAAAAGCCTGGAGGAATGCTTCAACCTTTAGAAATTCTGATGTGGAAATGGGATCATGTTACGACAGATTTTGTTGTGAGTTTACCCCGGACTTCACAAGGCTATGATGGAATCTGGCTGTTGGTTGATCGTTTGACAAAGATAGCAAGATTATTGCCAATTAAAGTTGCTTGGAGTGTTCAGAAATTGGCCGAGCTTTATGTCGAAAAGATTGTGCCATTGCATGGAATTCCGATACCTATTGTGTCAGATCGTGACTCACGATTTACTTCTGGTTTCAGGCGCAGCTTTCAAAAGGCGTTGGGCACAGAATTGGCTTTCATTTCAGCATATCATCCTCAATCTGATGGTCAGTCAGAAAGGACTATTCAGACTTTAGAAGATATGCTGCGATCGTGTTGCCTAGATTGGCAGGGTTCATGGAGTCAGCATTTACCATTAGTGGAATTTGCATATAATAACAATTATCACTCCAGCATCAGTATGGCACCATATGAAGCTTTATATGGGCGTCCTTGTCGTACACCATTGAATTGGTTTGAGTCTGGTGATCGACTATTGACAGGACCAGATATGGTTCAGTAATGTGCTGATGTGGTTCGCTTGATCAGACAGAAAATGTTGACAGCTCAGAGTCGACAGAAAAGCTATGCAGATCAGCGTAGGCGACCATTGCAATTTGAGCCTAGAGAAATGGTGTTTGTAAAATATCTCCGATCAAAGGCGTTATGAGGTTTGGGAAGCGTGGAAAGCTCAGTCTCTGTTACATTGGTCTGTTTCCTATCTTGGAATGTGTGGGCCAAGTGGCTTATCAACTCCAGTTGCCAGCGGCGATGCAAGAAATCCACAATGTGTTTCATGTTTTCCAGCTGAGAATGTATGTTCCTGATGCGTCTCACGTTCTAGATGATTCGGTGTGGCCTGAAGTGACTGCAGATTTATCTATGCCAGAGTACCCAATCAGAAATAAGGTAATCCTTCTGGTTAAAGTTGTATGACAGCGTCACTCTGGTAATGAAGTGACTTGGGAACATGAAGATGAGATGCGTTAGCAGTTTCCTTTCTTATTCGAATAAGGTATAATTTCTTTCATTTCTCTCCTTGTTCTTCCTTTTAAATTTTGAGGATGAAATTTTTATTAGGAGGGAGGGACTGTAAGGCCCGTTCTTTAACGGATCTTTACCGGTATGAAGATGTATTTTAATCCATGAATTTAGGTATTTTTAATGGGTTTAATGGGCTTTTTCTAAGCATTTAACCCATTTATTAAAGCTTTTAAGAAAATTAATTGGGCATATTAACAATTTTACTTATTTGGGGGTTATATAGCAATTAGAGGTTAAAATTCAAATATATATATATATCAAAACCTTTTTTTACCCAATCGGCCGACCCTCTCTCTCTCCCATTTCTTTTTCTCTCTCTCACCCTCTCTTTCTCTCTCACGGCGCACCTCTCCCCCTCCTGGTGGCGTGACCGCGTCGGGCCGCCGTAGGACGCGTGGGAGGCGTCATCGGAAAGCCCACGACGCCAGGAGCGCGGTGACGTCAACCTCGAGGCGAATCGCAGCGCATGGAGACGCGACTGGGCGAGAAGAGTTGCGGCGACCCTCGGCTTGCATGGCATCATAACGTCGTTTTCGTCGGAATCAAGGTAGGGGGATGGCTTCCCGACCTTGTTAGGATCATTCCCTCTGCCATGCCCATCGTCGTTGTGTCTTCTATAGCCTGCACATCGTCATTTTTGTTTTTGGAGCATGAACATCGTAAATTATGTTTTAATCTTCCATGAACATCGTTGCTGGGTTTTTAGGTTATAAAATGTGGTTATGTGATGGTGGAATGGCAGGGAACCGGTTAAAAATGAGTTTCCCGTCGATCTAGGTCGATCGGGAGGGGTTCCGGTTACGAACCTCGCGGATTCGGTTCACTGGACAGGTGGCGGTCCTGCCAGTGACTGTTTCTGCAAAACAGTGAGGCGGTGGACCTTAGTGGTCCACAGCCCGTGCATTTTATCCTTGTAGCGGCCCATCATTGGACCGTCTACTGAACCTTAGCGGCCAAACCTTCGACCGCTATAGACCTTTGACAAGGTCAGAAGACCTTTGACCCGATAGGGCGGTTAGTCTGGCGGCTTATCGTAGAACTGCCAAGACCACTGTGGCGGCCCAAGCATGGACCGCTAGGGCATGTTGATACAGTGTAAAACAGTAAGGCGGTGGAGCTTCGCGGCCCATTAGTGGAGCGCTACACCCTTTGTAGCAGCCAAATCTTCGACCGCCAGAGACTGTGGCGGGCTAATATTCAACCGCCATTTCCTACATAGTTTCAACTTATGCATGTTCATTTCTTTATGCGTTTCATGTTGTATATTCGCCATGTTTAAATTATTTTGCATACTGTGGCATACTTTTAGATCTCAATAGAGTTACTTTCTCGTTCCTTGTGATAGAACCACTAGTCGTAACCCGACGGCCTCTTGTGTCGGCCCACCTGGGAGAGGTGGCGGGGTAGTCCCGATTTACGATTTTTAAGCTAGTTTTCGTGGGCGCCCTTGGTTGACAGTAGCATCCTACTGGGGAAAAACTAGCTAGAGGCCTGGGTCAAGGCATTGAGCCTGTGTGTGCACACGTGGTCAGGGGCTTGGATTGGTACTGACGAGTGTTACCCTTATTAGTTCTTGTTTCTGGTACAGTTACGTGTCTCACTTGTCACGATCCAGACTTGTGTAGATACTTGAGACGCAGTGTAAGCTGTCAGTGGATGCATCTGGTTTCTCTTTCTGGTGGTCCTTCTTTCTCCTATCACTTGGAAATGTTGAGGTTTATTCTATTGGTAGATCTGACGCTCATGTTTAAATTAAATTGACATCATAGTTAGCTGTTATTAAACTATTTAGATAGTCTTACAGCTTTACTAAACTGTGTTTATTCTGCCAATGAATGTTTTAATTACTTTTCTGTATTTAGTTACGAGGTAGGGATCCGCGTGATCCCTACTGAGTCTTGTTGAGAGACTCACCCTTACTTTTCCAGGTGAGCAGCCTCAGCCGTCTACCAGAGCTTCCCGTGCTTTTGACGACCGATCTTAGTGCCAGCAGTGGTCGGTCAGTAGGCTGTCAGTAGTCTTTTGTCTTTTCTTGTACCTTTTGGCCGAGGTATGCCCCGAGTAGTTGTATATTTTTGACCCTTGTATAGTTGTTGGACTTGTATAAATTGTAGATCTGGACTATTGTACATATTATCACTCTGATATTTAATTTTCTTCCGTTTATAGTTCAAATTGTTGCTATAATTAATATTGCGCGTGTAATTCCAATTCGTTATGCATCCCCTCGACAAAACTCTCCAACCCTTACGGGACCTCATCAGCCTCTTGGGTGGCTTCCCCGAGTTCTTGATATCGGTTTACCGGTATCCGGATCTCCGGGTCGTTACATTCGCGGCCCCCATGACCTCTACCTTGACCACTGCTATACTCTCTGCCACCAGCACTAGTATCCCCACGACGACTCTGTTGACCACCTTGAGAACCTCCCCGACTATGGGATGAAGACCATGTCGGTGTACTGTCCTCATCGGAGTCATGACTCCCACTGATGCAGGGCTCAACAGATGCCTCGGGAGTGTCGTCATTTACATTGAGATCTAATGTCTCTAAGTCTGCAATATCTATCAGATTTAATGGTGGTTGCGTGTCCTTTTTGGTCTTGAATAATGTGGTCCATGATTATTTTTTCTTCTGCAGAGCAGGCGGTGGCTTATCTGCTGCATGTTGTGTCCCTCTGGATGCCTGAGAAGCAGACGCTTTATTAGATAAGAAGTTCAAGTTACTTTGCATTGTGTAAGTCTATACGTATACTTGAGACGACTGACTAGGTGTCTTAGATGCTGAGCGTCGTAGCACAGCAGACTGAGATGGTTGTTTGGATGCTACCAAAGGCTACACATTTGAAAGGATAATATATTCAATTAGCAATGAAATACAACATATAAATGTACATATGACAATATAATTTCACATCTCTAAATGATGAACTCCCCCTAGCCTCTCTAGAAGTGGATAACCTTTTGGGTTCCGTAGATATTGAATATCGCGGTGCAGCAACCCGAGACCACTATTCATTTGTCGGCTCGCCCTGTAATATATTTCTTACATCATCATACGTAGATATATGCCTACGCTCTCTAATCAAATATGTGATTCCATTTGTATATATTATTTTACCTGAGCTGGCGGTGGACGTGGATTTGCTAGAGATTGCATCAATCGCTCCCACGCTGTATCATCGTACGCATACGATGTGTATCCACCCCCAATGATGATGTCTTCATCTAAATTAACTTCCTCATCACGTCCCGTTGCTGACTCATCTCAAACCATCTACACATCAATGTCATCTCCCTCCCCCACTGCCTGCTGCACAGTTGCTGCGAGAAAAGTATTAGGTCGTGGTGCTTCATCTGGTTCTTCGCCCTCCTCGTCAAGTTCTACCTCACCACGCTCAGTTGTGGTTCTTGCAACCCATGAAACCATAGGGGCATCATCGTCTCGCAAGTACACAACATCTGTTGGGTCGTAATCTCTCTCTCCTCTCCTTGCATCCATCTGCACATGCTTAACCTTTAACTTCATGTTGTAATGAACATAGACCATTATGTCCAACCTTCAGTATGTTAGCCTATTCCTGAGCTTGGTATGTGAGATGGAGAATGTCGACCAATTCCGCTCACACCCACTCGATGAGGATGTTTATGATAGAACTCTCATTGCGATCTTCCTTAATGTCAGTGCACTTGTGTTGTAATCTAGCCACCACTCAGCTATGATTAAGGTAGATGGCGTACAATATAATAATTAGATGCAATGATTACTTGTCGAGCTATAGAATGTACATTGTGAAAATACATTACCTGCATCGAGTCTGTCACGGCTGGCCACGGCATTAGGTGTCGTAAATGAACTAATTGTCTCTCTAATATATTTTCATCTGCATTATCAGAAATAATAAGTACATAATTCATTTCATATTCTCAATGACAAAATATCTAAGTATACCTCATTCAACACATCAGTAGCATCTGTTGGCCTGCGAGACAATCGGTCTACCACAATATTGACGGATTCTATCAAAGTATTGTCATAAGCGAGGCCCCGAGCATATTGAAAGGCCGGGTGTAGGTAGTACGCTGTAATCACAAGACAGAACAAAATTTTTGTATCAGCTGAAGATCGCGGCTCATTTACTGTTAGAGACTGTAAATGTTTACCTGCCATGTGAAGATCGCGGCTTATTTGCCTGTCCCATCTGTCCTCCATAATCTCTAAGATGGTGGGTCCATATTTCTTAGACGTTGCAAGAATCTTTCGCTTTGTAGCTTCAATTTTACTGTACACCAACCCCATGGTTGGTAATTTATCTCCATCCACACACCTCAGTACCTCATATAATGGCTCTATCAATGATACTAATATCTTAACTCTATCCTAAAAGTTACTGGTGTTGACAATCTCCTCGACCTCCCCTCCTTCACGTGAAGCGGCAAAAGAGGAACTCAGCCAAGTCTCACCCCTAAACATTTACTTCAACCCATCCTTGTGCTTCAGAAGGCTCTGCAATGCGATGTAATTGGTGACAAATCGTATGATGCCAAGCCTCAACAATTCACCGTCACAATACACTCTCATCCATGCCAATACAAGTGTGTGGTTGTAGATACATTTCGTGACTTTTTGTGCCACCTCGACCACAGATTTGACTACACGAAGCTGACCAATTTCTTTCAGCATCAGATCTACATAGTGTGCTACACAGGGGGTCCAGAAAATGTGTCGTCTGGTCCTCATCAGCTCCTCCCCAACCTTCTTATAGTTCAAGCCATTGTCTGTCACCACTTGAAGAATGTACTCCTCCCCAATCTTGGTCACCACTTGTTCCATCAATGACAAAATATATTGGTAACTATGGACTTGTCCTGACGCATCCACTGATCTGTGAAAGAAAACATGTCTATCACAATAAACAAGTTGATCAGGCTACTTTTTATGGTACCTAACAATCCATCACACATTAGTGTAACTACGTACTTTGACCATTTCTGTTTGAATGAGTCAACATAACTATTGATCTTAGCAACTTGTTCATCAAGATATATGCCGGCCAACTCCCTCGATGTAGGTGGTTGCACCTGTAACCCAATAACTTGTGCTTCCTGAAACATTGACTTGTAGAGGGCTGTTGGCCGCATTGAAAGGCAGACCCGCGTGGTGCCACCATTTTACAACGGCCTGTCCAAGTTTCCATTTAGGGCTCTTCTGGACATATGCATCGTCCATCCTCGTTTGCTTGCCATGCTCTCGGGGTAGTGCACCATGCTCCACATCTTCAATGTTGATCGATTGTGTCCTTTTTCTTTGTGAACCCGAGTTAGATGAGGCAAAACTCCTCATGTCCCGTGGTTGTCGAGTCGTAGATGAACCACGATTGCCTGATGCTCCGGTCCTTGCTGCCTCGCGGGTTCGCACTCTCGTTTCCTCGGGATGTCTTGCCTCATCTCTACTCTGACGTACTGCCTCACGAAACTATGTTTCATATGGATCATTGATGCGGGACGAGTCGCGACTCGAGACAACAAGGGACTCTAGCTCGCGGACACCCCTAAGCGAGGGAAGCGTGCGGATGTGCGCGGTTGAGAAACCAGTAATGAGTCTCGGGTATCAACTTTTTCACGTGCTCGGATTGAGTCAGGGGACGGGTCACACTCACTCTCTCGCAGTGGTGAATGAAATAATATAGTGAGTTAGGACCTATCGCATGCAAGCAGCGGCATATGAAAATATACGAGATAAGTAAAATGCCAAGTGAGGGAGCGGAAACGATACCTCCTCGCTCCGGGCGTGGGGAAGACGACCCCGACCAAGATTCGGACTCTCGGTAAAAAAAATAATTATCATAATCACAACAAGGGTTTCATTGCCCACTCCACACAGGGAGGTAAAGGGCTACAAGTGGGGTCCGGGAGGACCGATCTTGGGTTGACGGGCAGCACGTCGGAAGGGCTCTCGGGGCGGAGATGGGTTGCTGGTCCGACTCAGCACTGTTCAAACTCGGTTCAGCCCGCTGGATAGCGTACAACGACCTCCAAAGGGACGATGTCCTCCTGGGATCTTCTGAAGGCGGCGCTTGGCTGAGACGATGGCGGGACGTCCCGGGTCGACTTCCTGAAGTGGCGGTCACTGAATCTGAGTTGTGATAATTTATTGGGAATTATTTCCCAACACCTTTTTACTGGCCTGGCTCGGAGCAAGATTGTGCGCCTCCACGAAAAGAATTTTTGCGCCCAGATCCGGTGTCGGATCGAGGTAAAATTGGTACCGATGGATAGAGAACTCAAGGGGCTACAACATATAATTATTTCAGATCCATCCAGTAGACGGATTAGAAATAAAAATGACTGTGGATTGTAATTTTTTTCTGCCCCAGAATTATAGACACATAGGATATAATAAGATCTGCCTGAAAATGGATTTTGACCGAGGGGAAGGTGGTAGATCTGGGAGTTGTAGATTTTATGGGGGATGGAAGGGGATGTGAGGGGCGTGCATGAATTTTTAGGGATTTTTCTGATGAGGGTTCAAGGGTGGGAAAAATGGAGAAACTGGATACTATCACGTAAGTCTGGAGAATGGCAGATTGCCCAGGGTGGAGAATAAAAGTCAGGAAAAGGGGCAAACAGTGGCGGAATGGAACAAAAATTATATGGATGGAAAGCTAAAACAAAGAGGAACAATCCCTCAAAATCTAAGATTGATCAGAGCTGGGAGCTAGGAGAACCGACCTGTTCTTTAGGTTACTGTTCTGGATCTCGGAGTTCAGGACAGTAGGGTAAAGAGATGGATGTGGCGGCTCGTCGGCGGCACGAACCGATGGGGCGGCGGCGGTGGCTGGAAGTCGCATCCAGCGGAGGTGATATACCTTGGAATCCACCAAGGCTATGGCTTCACACCATAGAAATCAGAGCAGTCCAGCTCTAGGGGAAGAGGGGAGATAGGGGGCGCCCTTGGGCTCTCTTGCACAAATACTTTTTTTCTTTCATTAATATATCAAAATATGAAAAATACATGGGTTATATAGAAATGGAAAAAAGACCTAGACTACCCCTAGATCTACGGTTTGGGAGGGGTAAATAGGGGATAACATTTTCTTCCCCCATGTGGTCGAATGACCAAAATAAAAAAAATACAACAAAGAATATATAAAATATATTAAAGGGGGGGCGCCCCCTTGACTAAGGGGTAAGCAAATTTGAATTTTTCTCTTCTTGTCCCCCCTTGTCCAAGTCCAATCTTGGACTTTGAACTAGCCCCACATGGACCCTAGATCCTAGGTGGACCAATGGGAAAGAGGGTGGGGGCCCTGCTGGACCTACTGACATTTTATATAGAAACCCAAGATTCCTAAAGACTAACAAATTGGCTTATAATATCTTAAAATTGTAAACCCAATTAGCTAAGGATATAAATGTAAATAAAAAGGATACAAATCTAAAAATAAAATGTCAATGCTAGTGTTGATTCCCATCAATTCTCCCTAGGTGGGAAGAACTCGACCCCGTCGAGTAAAGGGTGCGGTTGCTCAGGTGACTCCTGCGGATCGGACACCATACCAGGTAGCGCGGAGTACGCTCCACTCCAAGTAATCGTCACCTGCTCATCCCATATATGTTCAATATGCTCACGCTGCTGTGAGAATGAGGCCAGTGGTGGACACTCCGGGGTGGGGTCACTCTCAAAGGAGGGAGACGGCTCAATGACTCACTAGGAATCACCGCTGGGTCCCTTTATGTGACTAGATATGACGTATTGAAGTAGAGCCGATCCCATATTCATCAGGTAAGTCCACAATGTACGCATGAGTTCCGACTTGCCTCACTCTCGAAAGGGACTAACATCGCGAGCTGACAAGAGACTGACTATGCGACTCATAATATGCTCGACACATGTATGTATATACTCTTGACAAACTGGATAAAGAGAGAAAAACACGGATTCACACATGACCCTAAACAAACCTACTATTAGACCGTTATACCGACCCATACATATGCAATGGTGGACCAGGACATCCGAATGTGTGTCGTGCATACACAAGACGCAACCAAATGTTGGTGGCATCATAGAATCTTAGACATCCCACTATGAAACACTCATGCACTGACGGCTTTTTGGATTTGGGAGGTTTTGGAGGTTTGGGTGACTTGGGTAGGCCGGGAGAATCAAATTCACCTCCTTCATTACCCCAATGAACGGGCTCCTTGTGGAGTGTAAGTGGATTGGCCCGTGGGGAAGGGGTGTGATAGTGAACTCCCCTAAGGTAGTGGAGTAGATATGGTGGGTCAAGGGGTTCACTAGGGTAGGGGTCGAAGGGATCAAAGAAAGTATGACCCCTCGAACTGGGTTCCCACATGTCACGGTCCCATGTCTGGAATTCTTGAAGGTGTAGGTGGTCACCTTCATGCAGTAGGGTATAGGGGACGGTGGTTTCATATAGAAGGTATGGTTCCTCCCTCGGGATAAAGGGAATGAAGTTTGACTCGTCCGGGATGGGGAGGAATAAGAGAATCTTCTTCGTGACACGACCCATGGTGCACACGGAGGTAATGGACCCTAAGGCGGGATGGGTGAAGTTAAGACTTGTGGGTTGATCGAAGCCTCGGGCCAACATATACGTCAACTTCATTTGCGAGTCTAATCCCATAATAAGGTCATCCAATATATCAACATGGTGACTAGACCGGAAGGTGGTATGGAATGAGTTGACCGGCACTAATGGTAGTGTAGAGTCCATAGATGGGTAGCAAGGCGGTCTAGGGACTAAGCCTATCTTGAACCAACTAAGTAGTGGCTCAGCGATGAAAAGCTTTCCTGTTAGAAACACGGGTGGCTCCAAATGAGGTGGCTCTGAATAAAGATCGGAATATGAGGATGATGGCAATGGAGCTCTCATGGGTGGGGAAGGAATGTCCTTCTTGAGGGGAAGAGGTCCTTGGGGTGGCACCGTAGATGGCGCCGGATTAGGACTACCGACTGCTACCTCCTTAAGCTCGGGTAGGAATCCGTCAATCTGGGTACACATCCTATCCACCCTATCCGAAATGATTTGGAAAAGTTCAGCAATGGTGAGGTTTGGAGTAGGTGTATCGTGATGGACTCGCCCATAATCACTCGGTTGCTCATACTCAACCGGCCGAGGTTTGGGTTGGAGATCATTTAAGTGTGGGGCTCTTTGCCTCCGACTATGACCCACTTGGTTGGAGGTGATTGGGTAGGATTGGTTGGAGGTGACAGGGTGGGGAAGGCTAGAGGTGACTGGGTGGGACTGGTGGGAGGTGACTGGGTGGGGATGATAGACTCTCCTAAGCTCTTTCTTCATGTCCCGCCATGACTCAATGGGCCATTACCTCCTAATCTGCCTTAAGCATTCAATGTCTCTCCACTTCTCAGCAGCCTCGTGAAGAAGCCTATCCTTGGCAAAAGAGAATTGCCTGGCCTCGAACATGATGTAATAATCAAAATATTTATCCATGGTAGTCGCTCAGGACTTTGGAGCCACAAAAGTCTGAGGCTTCGGGCCTAATGAAGGAGATAGGATGGTTTCCAAGCTCATGGGTGTGCCAACAGTTATATCACCTGGGCGACCGGGAATCTATTGGAAACTGGGGGAAGGGGAGACTACATGTTGGACATGGAGACACAGGGAGACAAGACAAACTAACTCTCTAACGGACTAGACAATGGACTAGACACGACCCAAAAATAACAATGCAATGTTTGAATGAAGACTCAGCTACAAACCTAGACTTAACCAATAGACGGTACTTGGCGGAGCTAATTGACCCGAAGATTCACTCGTGCAAGGCTGCTACCTTCCCGATAGACGTAACCTATCATTCCGGCGACACCTTTTGATATACTGAATATAGGGTGTAATGCGACACCTTGGACAGACTTAGACCGTGCTTTGATGACTACCCTAGACTCACTTAGCTCTGATACCAATTTGATGCGGGACAGGACGCGACTCGAGACAAGAAGGGACTCTAGCTCACGGACGCCCCTAAGCGAGGGAAGCGTGCGGATATGCGCGGTTGAGAAACCGGCAATGAGTCTCGGGTATCAACTTTTCCGCGTGCTCGATTGAATCACGGGACGGGTCACACTCACTCTCTCGCAGCGGTGATTGAAATAATATAACGAGCTAGGACCTATCGCATGCAAGCAGCGGCATATGAAAACATACGAAATAAGTAAAATGCCGAGTGAGGGAGCGGAAAAGATACCTCCACACTCTGGACGTGGGGAAGATGAACCAGGCCAAGATTCGGACTCCCGATAAAAAAAATAATTACAATAATTACATTAAGGGTTTCACTGCCCACTCCACGCAGGGAGGTAAAGGGCTACAAGTGGGGTCTGGGAGGATCGATCTTGGGTTGACGGGCAGCACGTCGGAAGGGCTCTCGGGGCGGAGATGGGTTGCTGGTCCGACTCAGCACTGTTCAAACTCGGTTCAGCCCGCTGGATAGCGTACAATGGCCTCCAAAGGGACGACGTCCTCCTGAGATCTTCTGAAGGCGGCGCTTGGCTAGGATGATGGCGAGACGTCCCGAGTCGACTTTCTGAAGTGGCGGTCGCTGAATCTGAGTTGCGATAATTTATTGGGAATTATTTCCCAACACCTTTTTACTGGCCTGGCTCGGAGCAGTATTACGCGCCTCCACGAAAAGAAGTTTTACGCCCAAATCCGGTGTCGGATCGAGGCAAAATTAGTACTGATGGATAGAGGACTCAAAGGGCTACAACATATAATTATTTCAGATCCATCTAGTAGACGGATTAGAAATGAAAATGACTGTGGGTTGTAGTTTTTTTCTGGCCCGAAATTACAGACACATCGGATAGAATAAGATCTGCCTGAAAATAGATTTTGACCGAGGGGAAGGTGGTAGATCTGGGAGCTGGGGATTTTATGGGGGATGGAAGGGGATGTGAGGGACGTGCAAGAATTTTTAGGGATTTTTCTGATGAGGGTTGAAGGGTGGGAAAAATGGAAAAACTAGATACTATCACGTAGGCCTGCAGAATGGCAGATTGTGCAGGGTGGAGAATAAAAGTCGAGAAAAAGGGAAAACGGTGGCGGAATGGAACAAAATTTATATGGATGGAAAGCTAAAATAAAGAGGAACAATCACTCAAAATCTCAGCTCGATCAGAGCTGGGAGCTGGGAGAACCGACCTGTTCTTTAGCTTGATGTTCTGGATCTCAGAGTTCAGGACAACAGGGTAAAGAGATGGTTGTGGCGACTCGTCGATAGCACGAACGGAGACGGCGGCGGCGATGGCTGGAAGTTGCATCCAGCGGAGGTGATATACCTTGGAATCCACCAAGGATATGGCTTCACACCATAGAAATCAGAGCAGTCCAGCTCTAAGGGAAGAGGGGAGATAGGGGGCGCCCTTGGGCTCTCTTGCACAAATGCTTTTTTTCTTTCATTAATCTATCAAAATATGGAAAATACATGGGTTATATAGAAATGGAAAAAAAGACCTAGACTACCCCTAGATCTAGGGTTAGGGAGGGGTAAATAAGGGATAGTATTTTCTTCCCCCATGTGGTCAAATGACCAAAATAGAAAAAATACAACAAAGAATAAAATACATTAAGAGGGGGCGCCCCCTTGACTAAGGGGTAAGCAAATTTGAAATTTTCCCTTCTTGTCCCCCCTTGGTCCAAGTCCAATCTTGGACTTTGAACTAGTCCCACATGGGCCCTAGATCCTAGGTGGACCAATGGGAAAAAGGGTGGGGGCCCTACTAGACCTACTAGTATTTTACATAGAAACCCAAGATTCCTAAAGACTAGCAAATTGGCTTATAATACCTTACAATTGCAAACCCAATTAACCAAGAATATAAATGCAAACAAAAAGGATACAAATGCAAAAATAAAATGTAAATTTCCGGTGTTGATTCCCATCAATCATTCACCGTGACATACACATTAGGCTAGTCAGTACGCGCTTGTTGGTCTTCGTCATTGGGTGTCCATGTGCATTCATCCTCGTCGCTGCCGCTTGCTCTTCCGCTAACTGTCGCTTCTTCTCTTTTCTTCTTTTTTTTCCTTTTCTTGCATCTCAACTCTCTTCTCCCGCAAGTGCCTGGCCATTGCAAGTTTCACATCTCTAGACACATGGGTACACCCAGCAACCTCAGAGTATCCTGCACCAACTCCTCCTGTCAAGTGCCTCTTCAACCGAGACACACATTCTCTCCGGTGTTCTGTTTTGCAGTAGTTACAACGCCAACACCTACGGTTGTCATCCAACATAACTCCGTGTGACCATCCAATATCATTTGGACGTTCCTTAGGAGCCATAGAGTGCTTAAATGTATCTCCTAAATTTAAGAAATATAAATTATAAATATCATTAAATATGATAATGAACTAATATAAAATATAAAATATTATATTTTTTACAAAATAATTTTTACATAGAACCATCGAATATAATTTACAAATAAAAATATTATCCAAAATATTAAATTTAAATTTAAAACATGTACAACTAAAAAAATTAAATAATACATCTAATCAAATTTACCGTCTCTGAATTTTATCTAAAATATGAATTTCATTGTTCTACATCTACAACTAAAAAATTTAATTAATACATGTAATTTAAATCAAAAATTTTGTTACAAATAAAATTTTCATGAAAATAATAAATTTTATTTTAGAACATGCAAAACTATAAAAATTATTTAATACATCTAAATTAAATCTACAGTTTTTGTTACAAATGAAAATCTATATAGAACCATTGAATACAATTTGTAATCTATAAATTTATATAAAATATTAAAATTAATTCTAAAATATTTATCATTAAATTTAAATTTAGAACATCTACAACTAAATGAATTAAATGATATGTCTCAATTAAATTTTACATAGAACCATCGAATCAAATTTACCGTATGTAAATTTATCTAAAATATTAAATTTAATTGTTCTACATCTACGACTAAAAATTTTAATTAATGCATCTAAATTAAGTCAAAAATTTTGTTACAAATTTTTTTTTAATGAAAATATTAAATTTAATTCTAGAACGTGCAAAACTATAAAAATTATTTAATACATCTAAATTAAATATACAAATTTTGTTACAAATTAAAATTTATATAGAACCATCAAATAAAATTTACAATCTATAAATTTTATCTAACAAAATTATATTCTAAAATATCTACAACTAACAAAATTAAATTAAATTAAACTTCAAATTCACATATTATAATTTTTAAAAATTTTTTAACCCCACCCCCACCGTCCCCCACCGCCTGACCCCCCTTGCCCCACCCCCACCGGCGCCACCGGCGCCCAGCTCCCCCCCCCCCCTGCGCCGCCGGTGGCTCCCCCCCACCCCCACCGACACCCACCCTGCCCCACCCCCACCTCCCCCACCTGCAGCCCCGTACCCCACCCCCACCCCTCTATCTGGCCGACCACCGTCCCCCACCGACGCCCACCGGTGCCCACTACCTGGCCGGTGGCCGGCCAGATCTGACCGGTGGGAGGTCGGAGGGGGCCGTGGGCACCGGTGGCTCCCCCCCCCCTCACCCGTCCCACCGCTGCCCCCCCCCCACCCAACCTCCCTCCTCCCTCTTTCTCACTGCCCCCCCCCCCCCCCCCCCGTCCCCGTCCGGCCTCCCCCCGCCACATACCACCTCCACCGCCCTCCACCGCCCTCCACCGCCCCCCCCACCGGCCACCCTCCCCCGTATAAAAAAAAAAAAATCAAAAACCGAAGCTTACCTCCGATGGCCGGTCCCCGTCGCCCGTCGCTGCCGTTGGCCACCGCTCGCCACTGTCCACCGACGTCCACCGTCGCTCGCCGCCGTCCATCGCCGCTCGCTGCTCGCCGTCGCCCCTGGACGCCCTCCACCGCTGCAACCTACGCCCCCCCACCAGTCCTTTAAATGGGCGGACCAGTACGAGACGGTCGACCCGCACATATCAGGCCGTCCCGGTCACGGACCAGTTTGGTACGTGGCGGGACGCACGAGATCGTGCGGTCCAATCCATCCCGACCACGATTCACAGTCCTAGCGTCCCGCTCATCGCCTAGGACGGGTCAAATTGTGCAAGTCAAACCGTCCCCCTGTCGAAGATGTAAAACCTTGATGCAATCGCATAAGTTTAGAACTTAGAAGAGTACGTACGCAAAAACGCTTCATGAATGATTGTTCCAAGAGGGTAATATTACTAATGGGATGGAACGTTTAACTAAATTAACTCCAGCACCTGTTGGGCCAATGCCAACGCAGTTTCCCCGGGCCCTCGCGCTTTTTCGACGCAACCGGGCGATCGGCATCTTCCCAGGATGCGCTGGTAAAGACGACAACGGTTTGCGTCATGCCTGACGGCGAGCGGGCACGCAGGCGGCGGATCCACCCACGTGGGCCGCGCTACTTTGACCACGACTGGCGCCGCCCTCGCCACCGCTCCACCGCTCCTCCTCCCTCTCCTTTATCCTTATCCTTCTTCGTATGCCCCCATCCGTTTCACGAGGCACATTGACTCGATCAACGACTGCCCCTAAACCGTTTCGTGTTACTTCATCAAACCAAACACGTACTGCATATTCGGTGTGGATCCTTGAGACTGGATCCTTTTTAACACCTCTTGTTTTGATAGCAAGTGGATTAACTGTTTTTGAGATCTCCTAAGATAATTTGGTGATGCTTCACGTGACTTGATAATTTTTAGATTAATCCTCACAAAAAAATAGACGAGGGATAAAGAAAAGATGAGTCAAGGGCAAAAAGTGAAGGGGGGGGGGCAAAAATATATTTTTACGTATAGGATTAGAGAGAGATCGGATAAGTTAATCCAACACTAATCCTGATTAACTTAATGTTAAGCGGATTTTACATCTGATTCAAAGAAAAATATGTTAATTTTGGAATAAAAATGGATTAACCTTAAGATAAGTTTGGAACAAAGTCGGTCTTAAAAGTTGGCTCCAAGTTGTACATCAATAAAATAATAATAACTATTATTATTAATAATAAAAAGATTTAAAATTTAAAAACATATCTATTTTTTATTTTTATATTTTTAATAGAGATTATTTTCTGTTATTAACATATGGGTCATGAGCTACTTTTTCTTTTTACGTCGTTGGATCGCGTTTGGAAACAATGTTGGAGAGGGATTTTTCCTCTCCAATTATTGAAATCTTTTCTTTTTAAAAGTCTTTTCAAATAAAATAATGTCCCATCAACTTTTTTTTAATGAATTTCGAAGTTTAGAGAGATATAGAGAGAAAAAGAGGAGTGAAAAATCCAAAGAACTATTTAAAAGGAGCTTTTTCTCTCTCTTAAGGAATTTTAGAAAAATCCCTCCATTTACAAAACCCTCCCTCCCAAAAAAAATACAAATATTCTAAATCTCCAAGTGGGGCCCGCACGTTGAGGATATTTACATCGGCACATTCGGGACCCACAGTAGAAGTGAATCTCGACGGCCCAGCCATGATCAAATGGCCAGTGCTCTTTGGCTCCTTCTTGCTTGTTTGAAAAAAAAGTTGGGATGCCTTTTTTTTTCTTATCATCAACTACCATTCGATGAATTTTAGATCCGAAATATCGTCGCAAAGAGATGGGGGCGTAAATTAAAATTTTAACCGTAAGAACTAATTATAGGATTCAATCAGACAGTCTAAAACCGGATAACATGAAATTTTCTGTTACTTAATAACAAACAAGCCATTCTTTTGTTTTAACATCGTCATATCATGATACTTGCAAAGATATTCCGGCCGTTATCCAATGTTAATATTCTATTGAAATTTTTTATTTAACTCCAGTGAGTTATTAGTCAAATTCGAAAAAAGAACTAAAATATCCCTATTTTACGTGAATTCTTTCCTTGTCTAGATCATGTTTATCTTTCATCTCTTCCCAATAATGTATATATCAATTTATCTATAGGAGTATTTTTTGTTAAAACTTTAATTTTCTAGATAAAAACATAATATTCTTTCCATCTTGAACAGTGGTAAGCTGTAAGAGTACTTTTGATATTTTATTGATATAAGAAGGTTATTAAAATAATATATATACAACTAAAACAGATAATTCTACAAAAAAAATTAATAAGGAGTGTGTGTTGTAAAAATCTCAAGAATTTATATATAGAGTTGCCAGAGTAAATTCGAGCAGAAATTTTTGTAAAATTTTTAAACTCTCCAACCTGGAGTGGGGGGGGGGGCACGGTAACTCCTGAGCTAACAGGGTGTTTGGCTATATATTTTTTTTAATATTTTCTCTTTCAAAATTTCTTTAGAAAGAATAATAAAAAATTTGTATAGAATTATCTCTCCTAATTTTTAAAGAGAAAATTAACTCTCAATTAAATTTTTTAAATTAAATTATTTTTTTTTCAAAATAGTCAACCCCTCTCTCTCTCTCTTTCTTCGTCTATACATATGAGCATCAATTTTATTGTTCATATTCCCCTCGTTCTCTTGAAATTTTTTTGGAGTTTATCAAATTGGCCAAAAATGAATATTATAAATTCAAAAATTATGACAAAAATTAAAGTAAAATATTTTTTTCCAAATAGAAATAAATTTAAAAAAAATGTTGCTCCAAAACACCCTCATATTAGATAGGACATGGCCCAACCCTCAATGTAGAGCACCTGCATTTAGAAAAGTTTGGCCTTGGATGAGTTTCTTTCCCTGAGGGCGACTTTGATAATAGAATAAGGGTCAAATAGGATGAGTTATTCCGCTATTTGTCCTTAACTGAGTTTGATAGTAGGGTTAAGTTATCTGGGATCGGTTAAGGTTAAGGCCAGTGTTATCAGAATCGGATCGAACTGGCCGGTTGGACCGGTCTGACCGTGAACCGGTCTAGGAACCGATTCGATTAAGGCCGGTCCAGTCTAATGTTAAAGAACTGGACGAACCGGACGAACCGCTGTTCGACCGGTGAATCGATCCAAATCGATTCACCCTTTAAAATAAAAAATAAATATAAAAATATTTAAATATTCAAAATGATATTTATGTGTGAATAAAAATATTTTATTATTATTAATTTATTATTTATTATTATTTTATTTTAAATATATTTAAAGTTTAAAAGTTTAAAGAAATATAGATATCAATTGTGAAGAGTGAAGATCAATGAAATATTACAAAATTTTAAGGTCAGTTTATTTAACCATGTTATTATTATTTTTTTACTTGTATAGTTATATAATCATGACTAATAATTATACATGTATATTTTTTTATTTTAATCATTATATCTTATTTCTTATTATCTTAGATTATAGAATCGATCGGATCATGTATCAATATTATAATGACGTCACGATTAAAATCGGTTCGATTGAACGGTCCAATCGATTCGAACCGAACTAGCTCATTGACCGATTTAGACACCGGTTCGATTCTGATAACATTGGTTAAGGTCGAATAACTCATTCTACTATTTCACATAGAATGAGTTATTCTCAGAGCAAGAGTAAATTATCAAACTCAAAAAGAGAAAATCTAAGGAATAATTCACCCGGATCAGCCTCGGATAATTTATCCTGACCTGTTATCAAAGTGACCCTAAATGTATTCTCGTTCAAAAATAAATTACTGATACGTTTGCTTACGTACTCCTACCATATAAACATAAATTAAAATTTGCCCTCCCTACGAGAGAATGTTTTCTGAAGCATAACCATCTTTTAGATTAACTTTGCCTGTACACCTTGTTTAAGTAGGTCCTCTTTTTCTCAACCTCCTGTCTTCTTCTCTTTTATCTACTACATAAATAGAATGAATGCGCAAATAACAACTAAAGAACAAGGATGCTTAATGCAAATGATAAGTGCAACGTTAAAAAAAAACATCAAATGGTAATTGCAGAACTATGTTGATGTGGTAAGAACGTATAAGTAAATGGATCAATTTCAGAATTTACTTTCTAATAGAGGATAGTTGCGTTAGTTTTATTAACACAGCACAATATTTCTACACAAATATAATGATTATTTATGGCACGTTTTTTTGGGTGAAACACAATGCACGATCAGTTTATGCAACTTTCCCCGATTTATTGTTCTTGAACCAGGATGCGATCCAATCTTTGGATGAATGTTTGGGCATCTACACGCATCATCAATCGTCGGTCACATCCATTTTGTTAGCTCTCATTTGTCTACTTTTTATAAATAAAATCCTGATCGTATATCTGGCTGTCGCATGTTCTATTATTCACGTCGCTGTCCCAAGCCCTAACTTACACAGTTATATGCTCTGAAAATGTGATTTATCTTAGAAATAATATTATAACAACTTTACATTCACACACAGTATTTATCAGGCAATTTAACATTATTATATGTGTTTCCAATATTTTAAATTTTTAAGCATGTATTTAATGACACTTGAGGATAAAATAAGGGCAAAAGATGCACCCCTTTCCTAAAGGACAACGATAAAGGATGACGCGTGTCTAACAATTCGTGCAACCGCCCGGATAAACTCGTCAACCTTTCCCAACCGAGAAAATTCATCAAAATAAAAAATCTGGCCCTGCTTGCCCCCCAAGAAATCACCTCTACTTGTTCCACTCACCCGCGGATAAATGGAACCCGAAAGATATCCAGGCGCGGCACGGAACCGCCCCCTCGTGGTCCGCGGGAGCACGGGCAGGGGCAGCGGCCCGACTGCGGGAACCTTCCTGGTTCACGGTTTTCGCAGCCATTCGTGGCAAGTGAGCTGGCCGCCAGCCTTCCACCGCTTTTCTCTACCCAAAAATATGGGAATGGTGCGCTCCGTGTTGATATAAACACACCTTCGTGCCGAAGCCCGACTTCCCTGGACTCCAAACAGAGAGAGAGAGTGGAAGCCCATTAGAAAGTAGAAACCCCTATTCTTCCTGGCGGAGTAGTCCCGATTTCTGGCGTTTTTGTTCTTGTTATTCTTCTTCTACCAGAATCTGCTGCGTGATTTCGCCGGAGATGATGAGCTCCCGGTTCGCCGGCACCGCGCTGAGGCAGCTCGGCCCGGTCCTCTTCGCCTCGGGCCCCGCCGCCGCTGAGCCGGCGGCGTACGCCGTCTGGCTGCTGAGGTTCCCCCTGTCCCGCGCCACCGGCACGCTGTCGACACCCGCCGCGGCGGGCGGGCAGGAGGAGGCGGCGGAGAAGAAGGCGGAGGCGGCGGCGACGAAGAAGGATGGGGCGGGTGAGCAGAGGGCGGTGGTGAGCTACTGGGGCGTGCCGCATTCCAGGATCACAAAGGAGGATGGCTCTAATTGGCGCTGGGCCTGCTTCCGGGTTCGTATCCCTCTTCCCCTTATAGGTCGTCCGGATTCTCATATATATATATATATATATATATATATATATATATGCTATCTATTAAGGTTTCCTGTTTTCTGCTTTCGCTCCTCCTGCTGTTTCCGATTCATCAGATGTTTTTTGTTGATTTTTTTTGTTTCTTTTGTATTTTTGGGTTTGATTCGTTCGTAAACGCAGCCGATCCTTATTTCGTTCAGAGAAGTTATGATCATCTATGTTCTTCAATGTGCTGTGAGCTTTAATCTGTTCGTTAATTGTCTGATGACACAGCCATGGGAGACGTACGAGGCGGACCTGTCGATAGATCTGAAGAAACACCACGCCCCCACCACCTTCCTCGACAAGATCGCGTTCTGGAGCGTGAAGGCCCTCCGTTGGCCCACCGACATCTTCTTCCAGCGGCGGTACGGCTGCCGGGCGATGATGCTGGAGACGGTGGCGGCGGTCCCCGGGATGGTGGGGGGGATGCTGCTGCACCTCAAGTCGCTGCGCCGCTTCGAGCACAGTGGGGGGTGGATCAAGGCGCTCCTGGAGGAGGCGGAGAACGAGCGGATGCACCTGATGACCTTCATGGAGGTGTCGCAGCCGCGGTGGTACGAGCGGGCGCTGGTGTTGGCGGTGCAGGGCGTCTTCTTCAACGCCTACTTCCTGGGGTACCTGATGTCCCCCAAGTTCGCCCACCGGGTGGTGGGATACCTGGAGGAGGAGGCCATCCACTCCTACACCGAGTTTCTGAAGGAGATCGACAAAGGCACCATCGAGAACGTGCCGGCCCCTGCCATCGCCCTGGACTACTGGCGGCTGCCGCCGGGCTCCACCCTGCGCGACGTCGTCATGGTCGTCCGCGCCGACGAGGCCCACCACCGCGACGTCAACCACTTCGCCTCCGTAAGCACCCAACACCAATATCTTCGGCATTTCTTTGGCTTGTAAGGCGGGAGGGGGGGGGGTTTAGCGAGCTGTGGCCTTGCGTGCACATGCTTAAATCTATCCTGGTTGGTTTGGTCGATGCAGGACATCCATTACCAGGGGCATCCACTGAAGGAGGCGCCGGCACCGCTCGGGTACCACTGATTTGCTTCCCTCTGCTGCTGGCCTGGTGGAGGACGCGGCCGCCCAAGCGCATCGGCAAATGCTAGAATTAAAGTGGGGAGGTGGATAGCATTAATAATAACAATAATGCTGCTGCTACAAATACTGTGACATTTTTGTTTTGATGCCCTTATTATTATTGTTACTAACCCCAGGTGTCGGATGCCCGTGTCTGTGTGTACATGGATGCGTTTGGGTGTCCGCGCTGATTTGCTGTGTCTGATTTCTTTTTTCCCCTTTACTTTTTTCCCCCCAATATTATTGCAGCAGCAGCCGCAGCTGAGGTGCCATATTTTTCATTCATGTAAATCCTGCCTGCGCGGAGGAAGTTCCCTTGGCTGTGATATTGATATAGTGTGCAAAGATTTGGTACTTGTTAATGTCTCTTGAATCCTCTTTTATTTGTGCTTCTGCGTAGTCCCTTGAGAAAGATCAGAAGACATCACATCACCGTCGAGCAACGCTGGCAGTTCGGTTGGGGGATTCCACTCATCTGGGAAAAAAAAGGGTGGGGGAGGGGGGGGTGTCGAAGACAAAAATAATCCAACCAACCTTTCTCGCGTCGGGGTCGTCATTCTCATTTGCGGGTATCGACTCCACCAGTCCATCGCTGGAGATAGATAGATAGATAGGTAGGTAGGTAGGTAGGTAGGTAGGTAGGTAGGTAGGTAGGTAGGTAGGTAGGTAGCTGTGTCTTGGGGGCGGAGCACAGTGTGAATGATTGCGAGGGACGACGACGGAACTTGACATACGAGAGATGCGGGGAAGAAGAAGACAGCGTGTGTGCCTGCCGCCCCATCCAAACTAGAAAGTGAACATAAGCGATTTGCGTCGCGGCCGGAGGCCCCGGGTGGTGTCGGTGATGTCCCTCCACGTCACGTTGACCCTATCCCTTTCCCCTCCTCTTATCAGTTGCTCCTGCTCTTCTGGGACCATCGAGTGTGTTATTCGCGATGGTAAGGCACCTCCTGTAAGGTCCTGGCCGAGCTTTTACTGGATTCCCCATCTGTTCGGGTCGCGTGGAGAAGGAGAGGAACTCCAAAGAGGGAGGAGGAGGACCAAGCTAATAGAGGCACAACTTGGTCTTTGCTGGGCAAAGGATGGCTGGGTGCAGAATTTGATATCTCGGGATGAACTCTCCGTCGTCATCAAGTCATTTGTTGTGAAGGGTACGGCATTTTATTTATTTATTTATCGTGAAATCGAGTTACATGGATTGGATGAATAAATAGTGTTTACATGGATTGGAAGAATAAAGAGAAGAGTCTTATAAAGGGAGAGAGATGTAGATATATGGAGCCTGAAAAGGGGGTGCATGCTGTCTCCGTTGGGTACGTTGAGTTTCAGGATCAAGCCTCCGAGTCGGACAAGCTTTCAAAGTTGAGAGTTATGTCGAGCGACGTCAAAGATGTTCTTGGATGGGCTTCACGTTGGAGTTTGATTGGCTGCACATCTTGGGCCGAGGTTTGGGGGAGTTTGAGATCTCTAGATAATCAAGTTGGAGATCCGAACTCGGTTGGCAGAAGATTGAGCAGTCGATGTATAAGTCTTCTAAGATGAAAGATCAAATTGAAGACATCGGACAACGGTGACGAGCGCGAGTTGAGAGCCTTGTCTCGAGGTGCATTTGAAGGTCCAACACTCCAACATAGGACTTGGATCACCATTTGAGGTGACCGACGAGGAGCATTGCCCTGGAATATTCCGAGGAGGTCGGGTCGTCATCCAAGACTAGAGGTAGAGATGCTTTCTTGGTGTTGAAGTTGGGATAAAAGCGTAAGAACTTTCAACTATGGTCCTGAGAGGGTTTTGTTGAGCTTCACTGTCGAGCCGACCGTGAGCAATGTGCCAAATAACCCTTTGATACTTACGTCAATAAACGAATAAGAGAAAAGAGAGAAACCTCCTAGGAATGGAGTGTGCACGGGACACACAGTAGGGATTGATCAGAGAGCTTGTTGAACGAGATCTTTGATAAGTACGAAAAATGCTCGACCGACTATGATTATGGCATCTGAAGTTTTTTAAATAAATAAATAAATAAATAAAATAGAACAATGACCACCATCTTTTATAAAATTTATTTTTATCGATCACATAACCATCTTCGGGGACTAGAACAAAAAAATCTTACAAATCATAGATTCCGAGCAATGTTGACCATCAAGAAATTGAGCTTTTATCGATCGATGTTTCTCAGTTTACAGGGTTGATCTATCTGGCTGATATTCAACCACGCACTGGACTTCCCATTGTCTCAGATCGTGACCCACGCTTTACTTATGGATTTTGGCGGAGTTTCCAAAAGGCGTTGGGCACAGAATTGGCATTTAGTTTGGCGTATCATCCTCAGTCTCATGGTCAGTATAAAAGGACCATTCAGATATTAGAAGATATGTTGAGATCATGTTGTCTGTATTGGCAGGGTTCGTGGAGCTAGCATTTGCCATTGGTAGAATTTGCTTATAATAACAGTTATCATTCCAGCATCGGTATGGCACTGTATGAAGCCTTGTATGGTCGGCCTTGTCATATGCCGTTAGACTGGTTTGAGGTTGGTGAGTAGCTTTTGACAGGACCGGATTTGGTGCAACATTATGTAGAAGTGGTTCGTCTGATCAGGCAAAGATTGTTGACAGCTCAAAGTCGACAGAAAAGCTATGCTGATCGGCGTAAAAGACCATTGCAGTTTGAACCAGGAGATTTTGTGTTTGTGAGAATATCTCCATTGAAGGGTGTGATGAGGTTTGGTAAGCGTGGAAAGCTCAGTCCCCGGTATATTGGTCCATTTCCTATTCTGGAGCGTGTGGGCCAAGTGGCTTATCGCCTTCAGTTGCCACCGGCGATGGGAGGGATCCACAATGTATTTCATGTTTCTATGTTGGGAAAGTATGTGCTAGATGAGTCGCACATTCAAGATGATTCTATGTGGCATGAAGTGGTAGCGGATCTGTCTACGCCAGAGTATCCGATTCGTATAGAGGATCGTCGCATACAGCGATTGAGGAAAAAGGTTATCCCTTTGGTAAAGGTGGTGTGGCAGCGCCACTCTGGTAATGAGGCTACATGGGAACATGAGGATGATATGCGCCAACAGTTCCCGTATCTGTTTGAATAGGTTTGTCTCTCCTTTTCCTTCCTAGTGTTTCCTTGAAATTTCAAGGATGAAATTTTTATTAGGGGGGAGGGACTGTAAGACCCGTAAAGTTCAGATTCTTATTGGATTTAGAGATTGGAAAATTCCCATGAATTTTGTCTTTTTTGTGGGCTTTTAGGTGAGTTATAGGTTAAATAACCCACTTATATAATGCCCTATGAAAATCTTGGGGTATTATCACTATTTTGGTTTTATTAAGGCCTTTTTACAATAAAAAGGTTTATAACAAGAAAAAACAAAACAAAACCTATTCTACCCACGGTGGGGAGGAACCCCATGGTTCCCCCTCTCCCTTCTCACATACCTCCCTCTCTCTCCCTCTTGTTCTCTTGGCATCCCGCTCCACCCGGCCGCGGGCGGCATGGAGTAGGAGACCCCGACGAGCTCGGGGCGACGGTGGAGTGCTCGTGAGGTCGAGAATCGGTGGTTCGTGTGGTGGTTGTTTCTCCTCCAACGTGGGGAAGGTTGTGGGGGCAAGGAATCGCGCCTAGACGTTGTGATTTCGTGGTTTAGGTAGGGAGATAGAATCCTACCTTGCCCTGTCATATTTTTCTACTGATTTGAGTAGTTATATGCATGTAAAAATGGTTGGTTTGATCAAAAATTTCATGTGGAATGTGATCCCTTAAACCCTTGTTGTCTAATCTTCTATATAGCTTTGTTCCTTATGTTTTTGGAGTCCAAATGTTGAGGAAATGATGTATGACAGTAGGGCACACGTTATTTTCATGTAATCCCATCGATTTGATCGATTGGGGAGGGGTTTAAAATTGATAGGGCGTGTTTCGGTTTGTCCGGACAGGTAGCGGTCCCCATCAGACCGCTACTTGGCCTCTGGAAGGGAAGGCGGTGTCCCCAGAAATTGCCTCCCATGAGGCAAGGCGGTGGGCAGGTAGCAGTCTTGGCCAGGACCGCCACCTTCAAGTAGTGGTCATCCCCATGACCGCCACTTGCAAGTGGCAGCCCAATGAGGACCCCTACCTATTTCCACCCCAGTTTTTAGTTGTGTTTCATTCAGCCATGTGTTTGGGGTTGTGCCTTTGGTATTTTCACACGTTATGATGATTTGTAACATGCATTTATGTCCCATTAGAGTTGGCTTCTCCTTCCTACGTGACTGACCCACTAGTCATAGCCTGGCAACCTTTAGAGTCAGCCCACCTAGGAGAGGTGGTCGGGCAGTCCTGGTGTATGGTTTTTAGGCTAATTTTCATGGGCCCCCTTGCCTTGCAGTTAGCGTCTGACTAGGGGGGAAAACTAGCTAGAGGCCTGGCTCAAGGCATTGAGCCTGTGTGTGCACACGTGGTCGGGGGCGTTGGACCCGCACTGACGAGTGCGACCCTGACTAGTCCTTGTCATTGGTTACTATTATGGTGTCTCAGTTACCACGTTTGAGGCGAGTGGGAGACACCCGAGACGCAGTGTAAGTCGTTAGTGGACGCATTTGGTCTTACTTCTAGTGGTTTACTTCTCCTGTCACTTGGATTGTGGAAATTGGACTCTAATGGAAATTAAATGATTCTCGTGTTTATTTATGTGATTCAATTTAAATGTAGCTCATGTAGTAATTCATGTTTAGCTGTGTTTATTTAATTGTTCATTTATTAATATTCCTGCACAGTTGTTATATGCGTGCGGGGAGTCACTTGTGTTTTATCCTCGCGGCGAGGGCGCACACTCGCCTTTTACGGAAGGCCGAGATAGGTTGACTGGGTACGCGGGGATTCGAGGGGTATTGAGAAGAAGGCAAAGAGAACGATATGAACGTGCTAGAAGTGATGGCGTATGGTTAATCATTCTGGGAGACTGGGACAGGGATGACTGGGTGGAATACGGGCGTGCCAGTCGATTTCTCGACAATCACCTATGGAACCAAGGATTGACCGGGGAAGCGTCGTCAGGACGTGGCACGTGGCTCAAGAGATCGGGTGACACGTAGATAGAAGGGGTTCCATGGGTGCGAGAGCCCTTGGGACCCCGTAGGTGGGGCCGGGTTGGGACTACCGGCTATGGCCTCCCTAGGCTCGAGTAAGGCTACCTCTTGCCTCGGAGGTGGGCAAGGGGAGACCAGCGACTCAAGATAAGCACACCTCCTATATACCCAATCCAAAATCATTTGCACAAGTTTGGCAACGATATGGGTTGGAGTAGGGGTATCGCGGTGGACTCACCCGTAATAAACCGGCCTAGGCTTGGGTCTAGGCTCTACTACATGTGGGGCTCGTTGCCTCCGACTATGACCTACTTGGGTGGAGGTGATTGGGTGGGGTCGGATGGAGGTGATCGGGCCGGGTAGGTAGACCTTCCTAAGTTCGCCCTTCATCTCATGCCACGACTCGATGGGGCATTGCCTCCTAACTTCTCGCAAGCGTTCATTGTGATCCCACTTTTCGGCGGCCTCGTGTAGAAGCCTCTCTTTGGCAAAATAGAATTGTCCGACTTCAGATATAGTATAACAATAAAAGTATGTATCCATGGCGGCCTCCCACTTGAGGTAGTCGCCCGGGTCATTGAAGCCATGAAAATCTGAGGCTTCGGGCCTATGGAAGTGGAGAGGATGGTTGCCAAGCACATGGGTGGGCCAACGGTCATATCGCCTGGGCGACCGGGAGTCCATTGAAATGAGGAGCTATGAGACGGACATGAAGACACTTGGACAATACATTAGACACGACTATGCAAGGTTGGAATGTACTAACTAATGCACAATAAGGACCCTAGACTTAAACCAAGATCCTGTACCTGGCTGAGTCCGGGGATCCGAAGATCCTCTCACGTGAGTGAATCACCTCCCCGATAGGCGTAACCTAACGGTCAGGCGACACCTTTTCATATATCAAATAATGGTATGCAAAAGTGACACCTAGACTTAGACACATTTTTTTATGTTTTTGTTAAGCAAAGACTAATGACTACCCTAGAATCGACTCGCTCTGATACTAAATTGATACGGGACGGACACGCGACCTGGGACTCTAGCTCGCGGGTGTCCCTAGCGATGGATGCGTGGGACCGTGCACTGTTGAGAAACCGGCTGTGAGTCGGGTAGTCGGCTCTTCCATGCTCGGATCGAGTCACGGGACGGGTTCACTCAATCACTCTTGCAACGGTGATATAATTGATATAACGAGCTAATAATCCTATCACATTCTCTCTAGCAACGGCATAAAGACATATATACGAAATAGAGCAAAATGTCGAGTGGAGCGAACACGATACCTCCACGCGTCGGGCGTGGGTAAGACGACCCCGGCTGAATCCGACAACCCCAATACACACAAATAATAATCGTACAATTTCAGAACCTAATGCCCACTCCACGCAGGGAGGTAAAGGGCTACAAATTCAATTTTGAGGTTGCTGGAATCCGAGTTGACGGGCCACACTCGCATGAGGCGAGTGAAGCGAGTCGGGGCCGATCGGGTGAGCCGATTGGAAGCCGACTTGGTTCTGCCCGTGTTGGTCACCCTGCGCAGCAAGCTTGCGGAGGCCGGTACGCCAAGATCCGACGCCCGATCGGAGTTTCGTTTATTGGAGAACGTCGGCGAAATGACAAAGTTTCTCTGATCTGAAGGGCGCGATCAGATCTTACCAGATCTGGGTGTAGCAGTAATAGTTCTCAGCCTCTAGTTTGGTGCTCACAGAACTGCACAGAAAGATAATTAATTATTGGAAAAATAGCTCCCGGTGTCGGAACGAGGCGCCGTTTGTTGCAGATTGTTGGTGACGTCTAGAGGAAGGATCTGACCAAGGGGTTTGGTCAGATTTGCAAAGGGGATGGCGGGGCAGCTCCTGGAAGTCACCCTTGCTTCTGGGTCGGACCTGCACAGTGTGGTCTACGCAGTCCCACGAGAATCTCCGCCACGATCAGCACAGATCTCGGATCGACACGAAATCAGTGGCAACGCGAAGCGCACTCAAAATCCTACGATCACTCAGAAGATCAGCTCCAGAAAGCTTGGGAGTAGATTCGGTGAAATTTGGAATCAGGAAACTCAGGCTTTGGACAGCAAGCTCAGGCAGATCTGCGCGACTTCACGAGACGAATTATTGACGGCGATCTAGGGCTCCGATCGATGCAAAATTGGCGCCAACGTCCTCCTGACTCGTATAAGCACCTCTGATAATTTTAGCAGGACCGGATCTGAAGAGGATGAGGCGGAGAGTGACTCGGGATCCGGGGAAAGAATTCTGGACGGGCGGAAACAGCATAGCACACGAACAGACGATAACGGTTGCCTCGGCGTCGCACCTCGGCTTGGGGAGTCGCACCCCGACTAGATCCCGCCGCAGGAACTAGATCTTGAGCATCACACTCAAGGGATAACACAAGAGAATCACTCTCTTCACAAGAACACTCTTCATTCAAATCTCAAAATTCTCATTAACTCTTACAAGACACTATACATGGGTTTATATAGAAGGGACGGAAGGGGGAGGGGGTTGGAAAATGACATGGGGAGAGGGGAGAGAAAGGGGGCTGCGACCTAGACAAGTGGGAGGGGGTGGGGGCTTGGTCTTTGGTCATCCAAGAGAGGTGGGAAGGTGGAAGTAATCTCCCTTTGGTCAAGGATGGTGGCAAGCCACCATTTGGACCAAGAAAAGGGTGGAATATTGGACTTTTTTTTACCCTGTGTCCCCTTGAATGGTCAAGCCATCTAGAAGCCCACCTTGGACCTTTGACTGGCCCACATGGGCCCTAATGCCTAGGTGGACCAATGGGGAAGGGAATGAGGGGCCCCGCTCGACCTACGTGACTTTTACATAAAAACCCAAATATCCTTGGGGAATGACAAATTGGCTTATAAAGCCTTACAATTACAAACCTACTTCCCAAGGATATAAATGCAAACTAAAAGGACACAAATATGAAAATAAAAGTTAGTGCCCAGTGTAGATTCCCATCAGGTGCTCTCATCAAGTCACATCTGCGTCGTGCACGAATGTTGAGGTAGGGATCGGGCAGGGTGCTATCACCAAGTCACATCTGTATCGTACACGAATGTCGAGGTAGGGATCAGGCGGGGTGCCTTGATCTGGCAACGTTTGATGGTGCACGATCATTGAGGCAAGGACTGGGTAGGGCGCTCTCATGAAGTGACATCTGGGTCATGCACGAATGTCGAGGTAGGGTTGAGTAGGGTGTCCCTGTCAAGCAATGTCTGGGGGCGCATGACTGTTGAGACAGGGCTTGGGTAGAGTGATTTAATCAAGTGGCATCAGGGTCGTGCATGAATATCAAGACAAGACCCGGGCAGAGTGCTCTCACCAAGCGTCATCAGGGTCATACGCGACTATCGAGGTAGGACCTGGGTAGAGAGCTTTCACCAAGCATCATCAGGGTCATGTACGACTATCGAGATAAGACCCGGGCAGAGTACTTTCACCAAGCAAGATCTGGGGTCGTGCATGATCATCGAGACGACATATGTTCATCAAACAGGAGGTTGGTGTTTAGGCTAGATGCCGTATGAGGAATGAACATGCGGCATACCCTCGGCATGAGCCTAGCAAACACACACACGAATCTCATTTGCACCCCTTTGCAGTCTGGGGGGTGAGCTCCTTGCCTTGATACTTGATGCTTTGATGGGCTCCCAAAGGGGGGCTTTTATAGGGGAAGGTGAAGGGTCAAAGGGGTTTAGGCGGACTAGGTTGAGGGGTGAGGCTGGTCCGGGTAAACCCTTGGGAAAGTGTTACGAGTAGGGGAGGGAGGGTTTAGGCGGACCAACCCAAGGGGCTGGTTTGGTCCGCCTAAACCCCTCCCCCAGGGTGGTTTAGGCGGACCAGACCCAAGGCTGGATCTGGTCCTCCTAAATCCCTCCCCGGAGGGATTTACGTGGAGTAAAAAATGTTTTTTTTATGTGGGGTTTGGGCAGACCAACCTTAGGGGTGAGCCTGGTCCGCCTAACCCCCTCCCTAAGGGGTTTAGGCGGACTAGCCTGGGGGTCCAGGCTGGTCCACCTAAACCCTCCCCCAGGGGGGGTTTAGGGGAGGGTTTTGGCAGACTAGAGAGGGAGAGAGGGGGGTGGTCTATGTAGGTTTGACTGGGGGGTTTACCCGGGTTTGACCCGGGGTTTGACTGAGGGTTGTCCGCGAGTTTGGCTGGGGTTTGACTGAGACTGGGGGTTTGATCCGTTATAAATAGAGGTCGATCCGCGTGCGAGGCAGCACGATGGTGGTGTATGACGCGATGGGTTGTTGGGAGTCCCGAGTCGAGCTCCAACTTGCTGTAGAGTGGCTGGAGCATGTGCGACCACCAAGTGCTCCGGGGAAATTCCCGACACACGTGTGTGGGCCGTATATGGGCGCTGTGAGCTCTTGAAGCTTGTGGTTGGTCCCAGGTGGGTCTTCCTTTGACTTCAGAGTGCTGGAGGGAGGCGACTCGAGGGTAGACCCCGGCCTCATCGCTGGGTGCCACATGGCATGGCTTGTGGTTAGGCCGCCCCCAGTCGGCTCGGGTAGCTGTGTTGAACGCGGGCAAACCAGCAAACTGAGTGATCGGGGGTGGGCCCGATCGATTGTTGATGTTGCCATGGGTCACGGCTAGCTGGTTAGGACCCTTGGTTTGGCCCGGTGACTGGGGCGTCGACATGATGATGTCGGTTGTTTGGTGGTTGGGGTGACCCTTGCTCCTTGGCGAAGAATTGTATGATGCGGCAGGCTGTTCTGAGCCCCGAGTTAACTCGGTTGTTGAAGCGTTGGCGGTGTGATACTGTATGTAGGGTGTCTGGGGGTGATCCCCAAAACTTCACAGAGTGCCGTAAGGTACGACATGTTGTCCTGAATCTCGAAACTGACCCGGTAGTTGAGAAACTGGCTGGCATAGTGCCGTTTGCTCGGGGCCGATCCCCGGTTGTTATGTTACGCAGCTTGACACGGTGAAGTGTCTCAATTTCTGAGCCTAACTCGACTGGTAGAGCAACTTTGGTGATGTGCCGTTTTGCTATATTTAGGGAGTATTTCCCTATGCTTAATCCTCAATTAATCTGAGAAAATAAGACGGTGCCAACAAATGCCCCCCATGGGGCATGCGTCAGAGGTGAAGACGATGGCGTATGGCCCGTGTGCCTTTCCGGCTTGATTTCTTCCGGCCCTATTGGCGTGGTGGGAGTTACTTGCGCTGAGGGTTGACGCTCCCGTTGCGATCTTTCATGCAACGGTGGTACGTTCACAGAAGACCGTTAAGTCTGAGAGGTTTTAGAGCTGGATTTTAGAGAGATCTGAGTGTCTGGATACAAGCGTGGTGCTTGAAGCTGGAGCCCACTATCCATGACTTGGGAATTCTATTCCCGTTTGTCTCACGTGTTGGGCTTGTGGCAGAGGTGTGCAGGGCCTGCATCGCGGGAGTAATCTGGTCTGGACGCCGAACTCTCCATACAGGTGGTTGTTTCGGCAGTTGATGGTGTGACTGGGCTGGACGCTAATGCCGATGGCGAAGGGAGGCCAGGAGAGCCTAGTGTAACATTGCTTCTGGCTTTGTTGCCTATGTCTGGGGCCTGCCTTACGCAGCAGGCTTTGTGGGTTTTCTGAGGAGATGCGGCTCGGTGGAGAGGACCCTTCCCTATTAAAAATCTGAGGCAAGGGAGGCCAGGACTGTTGAGCCCATCCCACCTCGTAGCGTGGCTGGTGAGCAATGGGAGAGCACTTGTGGCTCCCTTTCCATTATCTGAGGTTGCACTAGCAGGGGCCATGTCCTGCCCCCGGAGGTGGACTTGTGTACTGAGATTTATATTTTATCAGGTTTTCCACCTTGTCTAAGTCAAGGAGTGCTATGAGTATTTTTCACTGCCTGGCCTGTTCCCCTTTGATTGTGACCGTAGCTGACGATGCTGCATAAGGGGGTTTAAGACTTCCCTATCTTGGGAATTGGAGGGCCTCCTATCCCTCAGCTCATGGGATTACTGGTTGGCGACGAGATGATCGCCTCTCTGACCAGGGCTTTGTGGTGAAACCTGTGGTCGATCACTAGTAGCCTACCACTGCTATGGTGGTTGACTTTTTTGTGGGGTGATGGCATTGTTCATTGACCACCCATGGGGGCGTATTAGCCAAGCTTGGTGCTGACCGTCCTATGGGACGGGCTGGTCACACCTCTGAGGCATTGTAGCTGGAGTTGTGTTGTAGGGCTCTTGCCAATTGTCCAGTTATGGTGCTGGAGGCCACTTTGTCGTGGCTGGATGTGGCTGGGATTATAGTTGGTGGGTCGGGGGTTATAGGGGGAACTAGGATTATATTGGGGCTTCGAAGTTGAGAGATTCCAGCTCCTGCCAGGGCCGCCATTGCACGGACAAAGTGGTAGGGGCCGGTTGGTTGGCTGGTGGTGTCAGGGAATCACGAGAGGCCGGAGTAACAGAGGGATGAATGACGTTAACCGAGAAGTGGGCAGCTGCGGAGCAACCACGGGGACCACACCCAAGGAGTAAGGTGATCTGACGATTGGGGCGAAGCTGCCAAAGATAATCGGTGCTGTAGGTGTGTTGGTCTGATGTTGTTGGAGGCAAGATTCGGCGAGACATGTTGACCTGGTGTTGCTGGGGGTCGGCAAGGGCCATTGACCCGGTGTTGTTGAGGGCCTGCCTCAGGGAAGCATGTCGGCCTAGGGTTGCTGTAGACCTGCCTCGACGAGGCATCTTGATCTACGGTTGCTGGAGACCTGCCTCGATGAGGCATCTTGGTCTGAGGTTGCTGGAGACCTGCCCTGACGAGGCATCTTGTTCTGAGGTTGCTGGAGACCTGCCTCGGTGAGGCGTCTTGGTATGAAGTTGCTGGATTTGCCCCCAGAGAGTGGTGTTGGCTTGGAATCGTATGCCGATCCTCGCAGGGTATGGCCAAATGTTGATACTGCTGGCTAACCGTCATGGTGAAATAGTCGAAGTCGAGGTCGTCCGACCCTTTAAACAGTACAGTGACCACAAATGATGTTAGACACATAATCATCATAATATGGTGGATGGTACCTATTAACGTGCTGGTTGACCGCCGTGGTGTATCGACTAGGAAGTCCACTCGGCTAATTGCTGAGGTATATTGACTGGGAGCCACGCTCAGCTGATCACCTAGGTGCCGATGAAGGGATTGTCGCTGGCTGACCATTAAGGTGTAATGATCGGAGTGTGTGATAGACGGACCCTCGGGAGTGCGTTGGTCTAGGGTTGTTGTGGACGGACCTTCGAGGCATGTCCATCTGTGAAGTATCTTGACTGGTTCATGTGGTTGTTGTTATATATCCGCCTGGTTAAGGCATGTTGGTCTATTGCTGGGAACTGGAGGTCAGAGGCTGGAGGTTGAAAGGCAAAGATTGGATGTTGGGACTGGAGATTGAGACCCAGATACGGGAGACTAAGGACTCGGGCTAGAAACTGGGAACTAGAGACTAGAAGCTGGGTGTTGGTACTCGGGCTGGGGACTGGGGCTGGGAATTTGGAGATGGAGACTGGAAACTAGATACTAGATTCGGAGGTTGGGATTTGGATAATAGATACTAGGACTGGAGACTGGGCATCGAAACTGGAGACTGGGAACTTGGAGGTCGAAAATAGGGTACTGGGACTAGAGACCAAGATCTGGGTACCAGACGCTGGGATTGGAGGCCCACTTGCATGAGGCGTGCTGGCCTGTTGCTGGAAACTGGAACTGATGGTCGGGAACTGGATATTGAGATGGGAGACTAGGTACTGGGATTGGAAACTAGAAATTGGGAACTGGATATCGGGACTGGAGACTAGAATCTGGCTACTAGGTGCTGGGATGGAAGGTTGGGACTGGGAACTTGATTTTGGATATGGCAACTGGTAATTGGATACTATGTGCTGGGACTAGAGGCCTGCCCCTATGAGGCGTACTAGCCTATTGCGGGAAACTGGAATTGGAAATGGGAAATTGGAAATTTGATGCTGGGAACGGGGCATTGGAACCAGAAACTGGAACTGGGGGCTAGAAGCGGAGTACTGGTGATGGATACTGGGAATTGGGGTACTTGAACCGGATGTTGGAGGCTGGGTACTGGAACTAGGCACTGGAAACTGGATATTGGAAGCTGGATTTTAGAGCTGGGTGTTAGACATTGGATACTGAAGGCTGGATACTGGAAGCCGGGTACTGAAAATTGGGTATTGGAAGCTGGATATCGAAGGCTGGGTGCTGGAGGCCTACCTGAATGAGGCATGTTGACCTGGATGGCTGGAGACTAGAAGCTGGAGGACAATCCATAAGGCGGTGTTGACCCAGAGGACTGGGGACTAGAAGCTGGAGGCCGACTCGTGAGAGTGCATTGGCCGGTGTGACTGAGAACTAGAAACGGGAGACTGGAGGCTGACCCGTAAGGGTGTGTTGGCCCATATTATTGGAGGGTGAGGGCTGAAGGCCGATCCGTGAGGGTATGTCGGCCTATGTTGTTGGGGACTGGAGGTTGGCAGTTGGAGGTCTACCCGTGAGGGGATTTTGGGCTGCATTGTTGGAGGCTGGAGGTCGACTCGTCAGGGTGTGTTGACCTATATTATTGGGGAATGGGAGTTGGAGGCTAACCCGTAAGGGTGTGTCGGCCTGTATTGCTGGAAACTTGAAGCTGGAGGCCGACCCAAGAGGGTGTGTTGGCCTGTATTGCTGGAAACTGGAAGCTGGAGGCCGACCCGAGAGGGTGTGTTGGCCTATGTTGCTGGAAATTGGAAGCTGGAGGCTGACCCTAGAGGGTGTGCTAGCCTACGTTGCTGGAGACTGGATGCTGCAGGCCGACCCAGAGGGTATGCTGGCCTATGTTGCTGGAGTCTGGGAGTTGGAGGCCGACCCAAGAGGGTGTGCTAGCCTATGTTGCTGGAGACTGGAGGCTGGAGGCCGACCCGAGAGGGTGCGTTGGCCTATGTTACTGGAGACTGGAGGTTGGAGGTCGACCCAAGAGGGTGTGCTGGCCTATGTTGCTGGAGACTGGAAGCTGGAGGTCGACCTGTGAGGGTGTGCTGGCCTATGTAGCTGGAGACTGGAGGCTGGAGGCCAACTCGAGAGGGTGTGCTGGCCTATGTTGCTGGAGTCTGGGAGCTGGAGGCCGACCCGAGAGGGTGTGTTGGCCTATGTAGCTGGAGACTGGAAGCTGGAGGTCGACTCGAGAGGGTGTGTTGGCCTATGTAGCTGGAGACTGGAGGCCAACCCGAGAGGGTGTGCTGGCCTATGTTGCTGGAGACTGGGGGCTGGAGGCCGACCCGAGAGGGTGCGCTGGCCTATGTTGCTGGAGACTTGAGGCTGGAGGCCGACCGGAGAGGGTGGGCTGGCCTATGTAGCTGGAGACAAGAAGTTGGAGGCCAACCCGTAAGGGTGTGCTGGCCTATGTTGTTGGAGGCCAACCCAAGAGGGTGTTTTGGCCTATGTTGCTGGAGTCTAGAAGTGGAGGCCGACCCGAGAGAGTGTATTTGCCTCTGTTGCTGGTATTGTTTAGTCTGGGGAGTTGGAGTTGAGGTTGGGGTTGGCTGGCACGCTGCCATGGTGACGTAGCCAGAGATCGGGACTGGGACTAGAGCTGGAGCTGGGAGGCTGACCATTGAGGTGTTGTAGCTGGAGACTGAGACCGGAGCTGGGATTGGAGCTGGAGGTAGCAGGCTGACCGCTGAGGTGTTGTAGCCGAAGACTAGGACTGGTGACTAGAACTGAAACTGGGCGGCTGGCCTGTGAAGGCGTTGTAGCCAGAATGTTGGGACTAGAAACTGGAACTGGAAATGGGCGGCTGGCCTACGAAGGTGTTGTAGCCGGAATGCTAGGACCGGAAACTGGAACTGGAACTGGGCGGCTAGCCTATAAAGGCGTTGTAGCCGAAACTAGCATTGAAGACTAGGCGGCTGGCCTGTAAAGGCGTTGTAGCCGAAAATGGGACTGGAGACTGGGTGGCTGGCCTGTAAAGGCGTTGTAGCCGAAACTAGAACTAGGAGTTGGCGGCTGACTGCTGGTGTGTAGTAGCCAGAATACTGGAGCTGGTCGGCTAACCGTGGAGGTGTATAGCCAAATACTGGAGATGGAATTGGCGATGGCCGGCCCTCGGGGGTGTAATGGCCATCGGTGTTGTGGAGTGATGCTGAGGTCACCATCGGCGAGATGTCACGGTTGATGGCTTCCATCAGTGAGGAGTAGAGAGGGAGAGAGTTTTTTTTGGCTTTCTCTTTACCAGATCTACCGCCCTTGCGGGTTTTCACCAGAGCTGGCCCCCTTTTGCTTTTTCCGGTGCGCCCTTGCGGGTTTTCACACCGAGGGGTTACCCGATTTTACCTAAGGTGCCCTTGCGGGTTTTCACCTTAGCTGGGTTGATGGCAATTTTTACCCTCAGTAGTCTCGGGAGGGAGTTGACTGAGGCCACTGGGGTATCTCTATTTTGAACCCCATTTTCTTTTGACCTGGGATCCTTGTGGCTACCGTCCGTAGCGTGTTGTTGTCAGGGGATGTGACCTGGAGCTTGTGCTGTTGATGGCTTGTCACCGTTGTAGCCATGGTAGTGGCTTTGGCTGGTTACTGAGTAATCTGAAGTTTGACTGGTGATCTGGGAACCGGTGAGCCTTGGTGACGTATTGCTGGAATCATGATTGGGATCTGGGAACTGGTATGCCTTTACAGCGTATTGCTGGAGTTATGACTGGGTTCATGGGGACTTGACCATGACGGGTAGGTGACTGCGAATTATGGGTTGATGGATCCTCATGATAGATGGATCTAAGGTTGATGTGGTTTAAAGGCCAACCGAGGTGGTGTGTAGGCCGAGGTTTATTAGAATGAATGATTGGGATGTTGCATGAGTTGCTAGTGTATATGGGCCGACCATGGTGGCGTGTGGTCGGAGAAGGTGTGAGCCAACCGGAGATGTGTATGGCTAACTGGGGAGTGTAAGATTGATGAGCCGGAGAGGTGTACTGGCTAGGGACTAGTATAGGCCACCAAGGGAGGGGAGTGGCACAGGGAGCTGGCTCAGGCCGAACGTGATGGTATATGGCCGATAGAGAGGTGCAGGATTTATAAACTGGAGCAGGGCATTAGTCAGTTGCTGGTACGGGCCAACTGGCCGGGGATATGATTGCTGGAAGGTGGGTAGATGGTTGCCCCAGCTGAGGGAGAAGAGAAATTTTGTTTTTGTTCTCTTTACCAACTTTGTCGCCCTTTCGGGTTTTCGCCAGAGCTGGCCCCCTTTTGCTTTTTCCGATGCGCCCTTGCGGGTTTTCGCATCGAGGGGTTACCCAATTTTGCTTGAGGTGCTGTTGCGAGCTTTCACCTCAACCGGGTTGCCGGCCTTTTTGCCCCCAGCCGCCTCCTTGAGAAAGAGGACGATTGAGTCCGTTGGGGTATCTCTATTTTTTACCCCATTTTTTTTTAATTTTTTGTTTACCTTAGAGCCCCTTGGCTATTTGGCGACTGGCGCTGGGTGTGCTTAGCTTGCTGCTGTCGAAGGACGCTGCTGGTGGGATCATTGTTGTTGATCCTCTGTGTTGATGCTGGAGTTGCTCGCTAGGGCTTGGCTAGTTGCCACGCAATTTGGGGCTTCACGTAGACCTTCGGGCTGGCTGATCGGATCGACTTTGGTGATGCAAAGGCTAAGGTTCTGGGTTGTGGTGGCGATAAGCCAAGAGTAAACATAGGCCAACCGAAGAGGCATATTGGCCAAAGGTTAGGGATTTAATTGACTGAGAAGGTGTATCAGTCAGGAACTGGGTGATGTGTAGGCCAAGCATTGTGGTGTTTTGGCCAGAGATCAGGTGTTGGATTGACGATGGAGGTGTTTAGTCAAGGGTATGTGTAGGTCGACTGTGAACGGGGACGACCAAGGTGGAGGCTTGACCAGCCATGACGGCATATAGGTGAAGGGGGTAGCGGTCAATGGGGATAGTGTGAGACTAGGAGGAAATAGGTAGGTCGACCGTGATGGTGTATTGACTTGGATGCTAGGAGATGACCGACCGTGATGGTGTATTGGTCAAAGACTGGGTATAGGTCAACCGTTATGGTGTGACAGCCAGAAGAAGGTATGCCGACCCACTATTGTGGTGGGCCGGTCAGGGATTTAGAGTGAGGTGGTTGGTTGTTCCTAGAGAGGAAGAGATTTTTTCATTTTTCTCTTTGACAGCTCCATCGCCCTTTCAGGTTTTCGCCAGAGCTAGCCCCTTTTTACTTTTTCCTGTGCGCCCTTACGGGTTTTCACACCGAGGGGTAACCTGATTTTGCATGAGGCACCCTCGCGGGTTTTCACCTCAGCCGGGTTTGTGGCCTTTGTGCCCCCAGCCACCTTATGGAGAGAGTGGCAGAGTCCGCCGGGGCATCTCTATTTTTTGCCCCCTTTTTTATTTTTTTATTTTTTTTGGTACCTGCAAGCCTTGCGACTGTTGTCCTTAGCTTGTCGCTGTCAGGGGACGTTGCCTGTAGGTTGCGCCATCGACGACTTGTTGGTGTTGTAGAAGCGACCGTGGATCGACCCTCAACTGAGTAGCTCGGGACTTTAGGGTGGATCCAGAGAATGACTGGTCTTTGCTGTAGGTGGCTGGGACTTTGACTGGGGTCTGGGAGGCTAGGCCATGATAAACATGATGGCCGAAGCCGCGCTTGGACTAAGTGTCTGCCTGGGTGTTACTACACCTTGGGACATGGTAAATACCGATGGGATAGACCTCTCGCCAGGGTTTGCTGCTAGCCACCGGTGGAGACCCGATAGAGCTATACTGGTGTCATCAGTTGGCGTTGCCCGGGATTCCACCAAATCGTTGGCCAATGCAAATGGAGTTTATCTCGGGCTACTGGGCGGGTGTCGGTGGGATTCACCACGAGTCGTTGATTGACACTGGCGAGGTGAGCTCCTGAGTTGCTGGTTAATGTCAGTTCCCCCAGTCTATCAATAGTTGAAGTCTAGCCTGACAGATGCTTCACTGGATTTTGGGCTTAGTGCCATTTTGGTGAGTAGAGGGATTGCTTAGCTCGTGACCCCCCAAATGGGATGGGCCTCTTTTCTAATGACCCACATTCATCTGAGGGAGGATCGACGCTCCTCCTTGGAGTTGCCCCCATTACTTGGGCTTGGAAGGCTGGATACTGGACCGGAGTGGTTGCCCCCGGTGTGATACTGGCGCATCGGCTTCTCTGAGTCTCGCCTTGTCTTTTAGAGGCAGGGGTGGCGGCGGCGGGTCGCCCATTTTTACAGCAACCATGACTCCCCTTCCTTTTTGTAGGGCCGAGGTTGACTCAGAACCAATGTGGTGGACCGAATGAACCCGGTCCGGGGCTGTTTGGAGCATGGCATTTCTGGTGAGTGTCAGTGTAGTTGGAACTCGGGAGTGTAGTGCCCGAGTTGAGGCTGACAGAATGGCGACCCGGAACTTGGTGTTCAGTCGGGCCCTCGGAGTTGTTGCCGAAACCCGGGGTTCGTGACCCATGTTGCGAACTGAGGATGTCAGAGGGATGGTGACCCAGAGCTTGACGCCCATACGGGGTGTTGATGATGCTGGTACCCGAGGCAGGAAGCCTGTATTAGGAGCTAATGAAACTGGGATATAGGAGTGGAAACCCAAACTGAGTGCTTGATGACGCTGGGTTCCAGAGCTAGAAGCCCGCCTCCAGTGTCGATAATTCTAGGACCTAGGATTGGATGCCAATCTTGGGTGTTGTCGAAACTGGAACTCGGGGCTAGAGGCCCGTCTCGGGTGCTGATGGAACTGGGACTTGGGTTGAACGCCCGTCTTGGTTATTGATAGAACATGGACTTGGGCTGAACAACTGTCTTGGGTATTGATGGTATTGGATCCCAGGGCAGGTGACCCGTCCTGGGTGTTGATGGAGCTGGAACCTGGGGCTGAATGCCCGCCTTGGGTGCTGCTGGAGCTGACTCCTAGAGTTGGATGGCCCCCTTTTTTTTTGGTATTGCTAGAGTTGGAACCCGGGGCTGAATGCCCATCTTGGGTGCTGGCGATGTGGGAATACTGGGACCCAGGGCGCAGCGCCCATCTTAGGTATTGATGTAGCTGAGACCCATGGCGGATCTTTGGGTGTTGATGTAGTTGGGACCCGGGGCTGGACGCCCATTTTGAGCGTTACTAGAGCTGGTCCCCGGGGCTGGATGCCCGTCTTGGGTGTTGCTGGAGCTGAGACCCAGGGTTAGACGCCCATCTTGGGTGTTGCTGGAACTGAGACCCAGGGCTAGATGCCCATCTTGGGTGTTGCTGGAACTGAGACCCAGGGCTAGACGCCCGTCTTGGGTGTTGTTGAAACTGAAACCCAAGGCTAGACGCCCGTATTGGGTGTTGTTGGAACTGAAACCCAGGGCTAGATGCCCATCTTGGGTGTTGCTGGAATTGAGACCCAGGGCTAGACGCCCGTCTTGGGTGTTGAGGTGGCCTTGTCCCGAAGAGGAAACCCTTTGCTAGGAGTTGGCATTACTGGATCGTAGGGTTAAAGACCCCGTCGTAGAGCTGGGAGGCCAGGGGCCCAATGATGAGAGTCCTCTTCGGGGACCGACCTTGATGAGACCTGGGGTCGTGTACCCAAGTCAGATGCTGGGGAGACTCGAACTCGGGGTTGAAAGCCCGTATTGAGTGTCGACTCGTCCGATACTCGGGTTGAGAGGTCCGAATAGCATGCTGGGAGGCCTTGACCCCGGGGTGGGAAACCTGCGCTGGGGGCAGGCTTGGCTGGGACTCGGAGATGAAAGCCCGAGTGAGATGCTGAGGAGCCAGGGACCCGGGGCAGAAAGCCCGTGTCGGGTGCTGGCAGAGCTGGGGACCCAGGGGTCAACGACCGCATGGGTCTTTGTTGCTCGAGGTGTAGAGGGGCCAGCTGCCTATATGGGCAATCACCGGACTGGGCTACTTGTCGGCCACGGCAATGGCGCCCGAGGATCAGGGCAAGCCGAAGGCCAAGTGATGTGACACGACCTCGGACTTAGGCAAACAAGCACAATTAAGCATTCAAATGGGCCTTAAGGGCCACCGCTCTCCCGTCGCACTCTATACCCGGAGTGACTTGGCGATGCCAAATGTGAGGTATGGGAAAGGGCCCTTGCTGGTAGAGGGCCAGCAAGGCCAAGGTTTGACTCCCAAGGTTTGGATGCCCAATTCAATTGGGGCCGATAAAGTGCACAAGGGCACCGGTTCACACTATCCCACGGCGATCACTCTTAAGTCATGGACTTGAGGATCGGGCGCTCCCTCGCAAATTCAGCGGCGCATGAAGTAAATATTGAAAGAGCAACACTAATGAGCTAGGATGAGGCACTTACTCGACCGGTTTGAAGAAACCGATCCCGGTCGGAGACGAGGGCGAGCGGGGAGGCGGTGGTTCCCCACACGCCGCGGCGGTGAAGCTTGACCTGCTCAAACCATGTACAAAACTACGCCTCTCGCAGGAGGGGGATCTTGGGGTGGGGGTTAATGTGAATACAACAATACTACCTCCCGCAGGGAGGGGCCTTCAGCCGGCCAAGCGGGGTGGGGAAAGTAAGGTAAAGAACGACGATTAAGCGAGGTTGCCGAATCTGTCAGTTGTCTACGAACAGGGACAGTGTGTTGGTGTGGTTGCTGTAGATCCTTCTCATGAATTTTTCCGATGGCGAGACCGGCGGAAAAAGCTTCGTAACAGGGACAGGAACGCTTCAGATTTTCTTAAATTTCTTCTGAGACCGTTGTTGACTGGGGCAGAGGTTGGAACAGGACATCAGGTTTTCTGACTCGCAGTTGCAGACTTTTGGCAGCAGGTTGCAGAGGACGCCACGCACCCTCCCGAACTCCGATCAGCACGAAACTGGCGGCGACGTCTTCGTGGTCGAAGTAGCTTTCAGCCAGAGGTGACGGGGCTGCAATCAGAGGTCGAGGGCAGTCGGTGTACCCTAAAGAGTGGGCACTGGTCGGAGCAGACTGCAGGAGACAAGACTGGAGAGCTCGGGGGAGAAAATTTGTAACTCCTTCCTCCGGCAGCCGAATGAGGTTCCGTTTCTTGATCCTGAACTAAGACTGGAGGAGGAAGATATTTTTAGAAGAGCTTCGGGGCTGGTTCGTCCAAGGTTTGTCGTGGCCGAGCTTTTAGTCCGGTTCAGATCCTCAGCCGGAGCAGAACTGCGCGGTCGGGGAAGAACGGACCTCCACAGCAGCACCGATCTCCGATGGGGATGAGACCTCGATCGTTGTGAAGAGGACAGGTAGCCGCTTCCGTGGATGCCTCTTGGGTCTTCAAACGCGTCGGGAGGAAGCCGTGGTCGCCGCTGTAAGATGGTACACTTCTGCAGGTTGTCAGCTGAAACTGTAGGTTGAAGATGATGGGGGGGAAATGGGGTATATGGGAGAGGAAATGGGGGTGGATGAGTGTGGGGAAAGCCCGGGCTGTGTGGAAGGGGGTGTTTTCTGTGGGTGAGAGAGGAGCTACGAATTTGGGGCTTGGAGGGAGAGGGGGGAAGGTGAGGGGGAACAAGTGGGTGGAGGGAGTGTGAATTTCAAATTTGAAATGGCCTTGGAAGGTGGGTGATTATGTGGGGAAGTGGAGAGTTTGTATTGGAATGGGGTAGATTTGGTGGGAAGGTGGAGAAAGGTGTTGGAATGGGGAAGATGCCACCTAGGGACTATGGGAGTGGAGTAATGGCAACTTGGGGAAGTGGAGGGGTATTAAATGAGGTGGGTAGCTAGTGGAGGTGGTTGGGAGGGGAGGAGAGAGAAGAAAATTAGAAATTGGGGTTGGAGGAGAGAGAAAGAGGGGTGAAATAGAGAGATTAAGAGGAGAATGGGTGGGGAATCTCTCCCCTAGGGTCTCTCACCCAAAAACTAGAGGAATCACTCCAATTTGAACTCAAATGGCAAGTTTAACTCCAAAGGATTCATTCATTCATTCATTCATTCATTCATTGACTTCAAATGGGGGAAATGGGGTCCTATATATAGGAAACCCACATTTCTACAAAAGTCCATGACAAAAGACTCAATAGCAAATAACCGAAGGTGGAAGGGGTGCACATGGGCCTAGTCCAATGAATTGGGCCCAATTAGCACATTACATCATCTAATGACACACAATCTTAGGAAAATAAATACAAGACCTAGGGAAATGACTCAAATAAAATGAAAATACATCAAAATGACTCAAAGGAAAGCTACAAAATGGATAAGGGGCCTTAATAGAGTGAGGCCAAAACTCAACCAGCTCCCGAGTGTGAAGAAGTGGACCCGAGCCAAAGGGAATCGTGGGTGATGCCTCCATCAAATCCCCTGGGCCGCGAAGAGCTCGACTCCGTCGAGTAAGGGTCCATCCGGCTAAGGTACCGCTCGAGGAGGTCCGGATCCAACCGCTGGAGGTCCTCCTGACTCACCCATGAGTCTTCCGAAGGAGGCCGATCCTTCCACCTGACGAGATAGCGCTCATATACCTTGCTCCGGGTGGTAGTGACCTGCTCATCCAATATTCGTTCAATGCGTTCGCGCTGAGCTCTCTTGGCTAGTGGACTCTCCTCACGGGTGGGTGCTCTCTCAAAGGAAGAAGTAGGCTCAATCTCCTCACTAGGTACCACCGTGGGGCCCTTGTATGGCACTAAGTCGGCGACATTGAATGTTGGACTTACCCCATAGTCCCCAGGGAGATCTAACCAATAAGCATTTGCATCAATGCGCCTCAAAACCTGGAAGGGACCAGTCCCACGTGGCCTCAACTTGGAGTTGGCTCCTGGGGAGAGCCTCTCCGTCCTTACCATCACAAAGTCACCCTCTTGGAACTCTAAGTGACGCCGGTGAGAGTCAGCCAACCTTTTATAAGCCTCATTTTTTATGCTAATGTGCTTGCGGATTTCCTCATGCAATTTTGTGAGTGCTGACCTTCTAGTGGTTATGGGTGGACCTGGACAACCATATATAGACCATTTATGCCATGATGCCATATGGACCTTGATGAGCCTTGGTGGGCCGAGGCAACCATATGTGGACTTATCATGTAATGTTGTCATGTAGACTTTGGTGGGTTTAGGTGGACCGGGGCAACCATATGTGAATCTATCATGTAAAGTGGTGATGCATGTCGGGGGACCCGGACATCCGTAGATGCCTTTGATATGCATAAGACCCATGATGAATGAAGGTGGACCACTACATCTAAATTTGGACCACTCATGCTTTCTACTTGACATGTGGGTGATATGAATGAATGGACCCAACATAGTGTTCATGCCAAGGGGTGTGGAAAGCCTAGACACATGCATACTTTTCCCAAAAGTGACTTCCATGTGTATAGGGGTGGGACAACCTTTGAATTCCCATTGGAACGGATCGAATGGATCTAAGAAGGTGGTCATCATGGGGTGGGGCACAACCTTATTACCTAGGGATATGTGGCCCAAGGTCTTGGCTCCCAAGGTGTAACCCGGGTCATGGATGAGATTGGTTTGGCCCAATATGATGGGTGAGGGTAGGAAAGGGTGGGTGGTGGGTAAGATGGTTGGGTTACATGGGGAACTAGACTCCCATAGGAAGGGATCAAAGGGGTCGTAGAAAGGTCTTCCTAGAGGGAGGCACTCTATGTCTTCAAGGTTCCCAAATTGTGAGTCATCCTCCTCCAAGGTAAGTGGGCCAAGTTTTCTAGTGGGTTGGCCGAACAAAGTGTTTGGGATCTTAATGGGTGGGTATAGGAAGGGATCGAAGGGGTCATGGTAAGGGTCACCTAAGGAGAGGAACCCTAGGTCCTTTTGGTCCTCACAACCCCTTGATGGTGGATTCTCCTCCTCTAGTAAAGTGATCGGGCCAAAGTTTTTGGTGGGATGGTCGGCCATGAATGGAGGACTAGGCTTTCTACCCGAGATAAGAAGCTCTAAATCGAGGAGAAGGTTGGGCTCATCGGGTGTAGGGAGGAATAGAAGGAGGTCACTAGTGTAGCAACCAATGGTGCAAATCGAGGTGATAGACCCTATGCATAGGTGTAGGAGGCCAAGGCTCCTAGGTGGTTTGGCCATAGGGGTCAACATGCTAGTGAACTCAATTTGCCATGCTACGCCCTTAAGAAGATCCTCTAAGGTTTCCACTTGGTAGGATGTTTGGATTATGGTGTGATAGGAGTTAATGGGTGCAATGGGAAGGTTTTTCTCCATGGGTGGGTAAACATAGGACACGATGGGGTGAAGTGGTCTCTCCTTTAGCCATCTAGCTAGGGGCCCATCTATGATTATGGTGCTATTTGTGAAGGCTTGTGGCTCTTGGGGGTCCAAGCTAGGGGACATTTGTGATTCTTCCTTACCACGGATATGAACTTGGGTTTCCTCAATGATGGGGATGGGTTCATCTACTCCCATGTGGATGGTTGTGGTCTCCTTTCTCAAGGGAATGGGAAGGTCTATTGGGGGTGGGGTGATGATGGTTGGTGCATGGTGTACCCGGGGTGGTGGGTGATGGGAAACTTTGGCTTGGATAGGGAGGGGAAGTAGTGGAAGCCTAGGACTTTGGACTTTTGGGGTAGGGAGTGGGAGATGGGTTGGTTGGGGTGGCTTGGGTTGATTGGTTTTGGGGGGAATGTCCTTTTTCGGGGACAAGGGAGGGGTGGTGGTGGGGACCAAGGGGTTTTGTGGGGTAGGGGTTTGGTGGGAGCTTCTGGATTGGAGGGTGGTGACAATCATGGGCCTAGGTGGAGGGGTGGACATGGTGTCCACTTGGTTTTGAATGGTGAGGGTTGGTTGAGTGGTGGTCATCATGGAGGGGATTGGGTCGATTAGGGGTCTCTTGCCCTTAGGATCGTTTGGGGTGGAAGTGGGAGCTAAAGGGGCTTGACTAGCGTAGGTTAGAGAAGGGGGTTTTGGTTGGGGTATGGGGGCCCTCATGGGGTTAGGTGGAGAGGTGGATGTTTGGTTTATTAGGGTCTTAAGGGAGAGGACTTCGTTGCGAAGTGTAGTTATGATGGTTGAGAGGTGATTTGTTGGGATTGGTGGGGGTGGAGACCAAAGGTCGGTCTCAAATTGGTCGGGTGAGGATGGAGGAGTGGTAGTGCTCCTCGGGCTTAGGGTGTTCGAGTAGGAGGGTTGGGAATATTTTGGGATGTAGATCTTCCTAAGTTCCTTCTTCATATCATCCCACGAAGAAATGGGCTCTTGCCTCCTAACCCTTCTTAATCCCTCTATGTTTGCCCATTTACTCTTGGCTTGACCCCGAAATCGTCCCTTGGCCTTGCGGACTCTCGCGGGTCCATATACCCAAGTCCGTTCAAAATATCTTTCCATGGTAGTTTCCCACCTAAGATAATCACTAGAATGTGATCCGTCAAAGGTAATGTCCCCATCTAGAATGAAATTCAAGGTTGGTGAGTAGGCTAAGTAGTTGGCCATGATGATCGGGGGGATCAATGCAAGGGTCGGATTGATGATGACTCTAATGCAAGAATGCCCTAGGACTTGACTTGATAGAGACAAGTCAAAGACTTGCTCTGATACCACTTGATGTGACACGACCTCGGACTTAGGCAAACAAGCACAATTAAGCATTCAAATGGGCCTTAAGGGCCACCGCTCTCCCGTCGCACTCTATACCCGGAGTGACTTGGCGATGCCAAATGTGAGGTATGGGAAAGGGCCCTTGCTGGTAGAGGGCCAGCAAGGCCAAGGTTTGACTCCCAAGATTTGGATGCCCAATTCAATTGGGGCCGACAAAGTGCACAAGGGCACCGGTTCACACTATCCCACGGCGATCACTCTTAAGTCATGGACTTGAGGATCGGGCGCTCCCTCGCAAATTCAGCGGCGCATGAAGTAAATATTGAAAGAGCAACACTAATGAGCTAGGATGAGGCACTTACTCGACCGGTTTGAAGAAACCGGTCCCGGTCGGAGACGAGGGCGAGCGGGGAGGCGGTGGTTTCCCACACGCCGCGGCGGTGAAGCTTGACCTGCTCAAACCATGTACAAAACTACGCCTCTCGCAGGAGGGGGATCTTGGGGTGGGGGTTAATGTGAATACAACAATACTACCTCCCGCAGGGAGGGGCCTTCAGCCGGCCAAGCGGGGTGGGGAAAGTAAGGTAAAGAACGACGATTAAGCGAGGTTGCCGAATCTGTCGGTTGTCTACGAACAGGGACAGTGTGTTGGTGTGGTTGCTGTAGATCCTTCTCATGAATTTTTCCGATGGCGAGACCGGCGGAAAAAGCTTCGTAACAGGGACAGGAACGCTTCAGATTTTCTTAAATTTCTTCTGAGACCGTTGTTGACTGGGGCAGAGGTTGGAACAGGACATCAGGTTTTCTGACTCGTAGTTGCAGACTTTTGGCAGCAGGTTGCAGAGGAGGCCACGCACCCTCCCGAACTCCGATCAGCACGAAACTGGCGGCGACGTCTTCGTAGTCGAAGTAGCTTTCAGCCAGAGGTGACGGGGCTGCAATCAGAGGTCGAGGGCAGTCGGTGTACCCTAAAGAGTGGGCACTGGTCGGAGCAGACTGCAGGAGACAAGACTGGAGAGCTCGGGGGAGAAAATTTGTAACTCCTTCCTCCGGCAGCCGAATGAGGTTCTGTTTCTTGATCCTGAACTAAGACTGGAGGAGGAAGATATTTGTAGAAGAGCTTCGGGGCTGGTTCGTCCAAGGTTTGTCGTGGCCGAGCTTTTAGTCCGGTTCAGATCCTCAGCCGGAATAGAACTGCGCGATCGGGGAAGAACGGACCTCCACAGCAGCACCGATCTCCGATGGGGATGAGACCTCGATCGTTGTGAAGAGGACAGGTAGCCGCTTCCGTGGATGCCTCTTGGGTCTTCAAACTCGTCGGTAGGAAGCCGTGGTCGCCGCTGTAAGATGGTACACTTCTGCAGGTTGTCAGCTGAAACGGTAGGTTGAAGATGATGGGGGGGAAATGGGGTATATGGGAGAGGAAATGGGGGTGGATGAGTGTGGGGAAAGCCCGGGCTGTGAGGGGGTCTAGGATGGGGTGTTTCAAGGTGAGGGAGGGATAGAATGGGAGCTGGAAGGGGGTGTTTTCTGTGGGTGAGAGAGGAGCTACGAATTTGGGGCTTGGAGGGAGAGGGGGGAAGGTGAGGGGGAACAAGTGGGTGGAGGGAGTGTGAATTTCAAATTTGAAATGGCCTTGGAAGGTGGGTGATTATGTGGGGAAGTGGAGAGTTTGTATTGGAATGGGGTAGATTTGATGGGAAGGTGGAGAAAGGTGTTGGAATGGGGAAGATGCCACCTAGGGACTATGGGAGTGGAGTAATGGCAACTTGGGGAAGTGGAGGGGTATTAAATGAGGTGGGTAGCTAGTGGAGGTGGTTGGGAGGGGAGGAGAGAGAAGAAAATTCGAAATTGGGGTTGGAGGAGAGAGAAAGAGGGGTGAAATAGAGAGATTAAGAGGAGAATGGGTGGGAAATCTCTCCCCTAGTGTCTCTCACCCAAAAACTAGAGGAATCACTCCAATTTGAACTCAAATGGCAAGTTTAACTCTAAAGGATTCATTCATTCATTCATTCATTGACTTCAAATGGGGGAAATGGGGTCCTATATATAGGAAACTCACATTTCTACAAAAGTCCATGACAAAAGACTCAATAGCAAATAACCGAAGGTGGAAGGGGTGCACATGGGCCTAGTCCAATGAATTGGGCCCAATTAGCACATTACATCATCTAATGACACACAATCTTAGGAAAATAAATGCAAGACCTAGGGAAATGACTCAAATAAAATGAAAATACATCAAAATGACTCAAAGGAAAGCTACAAAATGGATAAGGGGCCTTAATAGAGTGAGGCCAAAACTCAACCAGCTCCCGAGTGTGAAGAAGTGGACCCGAGCCAAAGGGAATCGTGGGTGATGCCTCCATCACCAAGGTAGCATTGCCGAACACGATTGGTGTTGCCAACCGTACGTGCCCGGCGTGGATGGCGATGACCATTGGACCGTAGGTCACCATCGCCACCGATTTGTTGTTGCTGTTGCTGGTGCAGGTTGGTCGCTTGATGACGACCGGTCCCTTTTTGCATCCTGGACAGGGGGCCCTCCTCTTCCTCTCCGATAAGAAAAAGGGAGGGCATTGCGGCGTACACTTGACAGGTGTGACTCTTTTTCGGTAGAAAAAAGAAAGGTAGGAGACGTCCCACCGGGCGTGCCATGTTTGTTATACGCGCGCGGGGAGTCACTTGTGTTTTGTCGTCGCGGCGGGGGCACACACTCGCCTTTTACAGAAGGCCGAGATAGGTTGACTGGGCACGCGGGGATTCCGGGGGTATTAAGAAGAAGGCAGAGAGAATGATATGAACGCACTGGAAGTGATGGCGTATGGTTAATCATTCTGGGAGACTCGGACAGGGATGGTTGGGTGGAATACGGGCGTGCTAGTCAATTTCTCGACAATCACCTATGGAACTAAGGATTGACCGGGGAATCGTCGCCAGGACGCGGCACGTGCCTCAAGAGATTGGGCGACATGTGGATAGAAGGGGTTCCACGGGTGCGAGTGCGCAGGTGATCATGGGTATTAGTGTACTAGACGTCTTTCCCCGTCGGTCGCAAGCAACCAATGTTTATTTTACATCAGATTGAATACAAATACCTTTGTTTCTACTGCCAAAGAGAGAGTCAGGGACCCTGGGAGCCACGACATCAGGAGGGCTTAGTCCGTGCAATAGTGACAGGGTAACAGCAACACAACAGGGATAACTGGGGGCAGAGAGACTGGTTCCAACAAGGAGGGGGATCCGCTCCCTGACTGGATTACATGACTTATATGCCATGAAAGGCATTTATATGGGGGCATGAGAGCCCGATTACAATTGCTTGCAAGCTATGGGACAATTCCGACTTTCACGACGGTCTCCGGGTCATTGCATTATTACGTGGGTAGTTCCATATCTTTACATAGTGTCCGTCAGAGGACCTGTAACTCAGCATGATGGCGCCAGAAGGGCGTCACAATGTATTCCCAACATGAGACAATGTCGAGGTCGGGGCAGTAGGGGTGCCGTAGGCACCGTTGTGCTAGAGCAGTTGGGCGTCACCAAGACCAAGGCGACCGAATGACGTAGGCACCACTTGTCACTGGAGCGGCCGGGCGCTGTTTAGACTAGGGCAGTTGGACGGCGTGAGCATCGTCATGACTGGAGCGATCGAAAGCCGTTGAGCTCAGGATTGTCGGGTGCCGTGGGCACCGGTGGGACTGGAGTTGTTCGCCGTCGTCGGAGCTAGAATATCTTGACGCTATCCGGACCCGACATTTGGATGCCAGGGGCATCGTCATGACTGAAGTGGCTGAGTAATCAGATGTCGTGGGCACCGTTGTGACTGGAGTGGCTGAGCGATCCGGTGCCGGGGGCACCGTTGTGACTGTAGTGGCTGAGCGATCGGGTGCTGGGGGCCCCGATGTGACTGGAGTAGCTGGCAGTCGGGTGCTGTGGGCACCGTTTTGACTGGATTGTTGAGCGATCGGGTGCCACGGGCCCAGATGTGACTGGTGTGACTAGTAGTCTAGTGCCGAGGGCATAGTTGTGACTGAAGTTGTTGAGCGATCGGGTGCGGGGGGCCTCGATGTGATTGGAGTAGCTGGTAGTCGGGTGCCGGAGGCACCGTTGTGACTGAAGTGGCCGAGCAGTCGGGTGCTGCAAGCCCTGCTGTGATTGGAATAGCTGGCAGTCGGGTGCTGTGGGCACCGTTGTGACTGAAGGTGCCGGGTGCCGTGAGACCGCGATGGTCGTGCCCGGGGCCCGTTGATAGAGGCAGGGGCCTGACGCTTCTTCTTGCGCAGAGACTTGTGAAATATGCCCATTGTCTGGGTAACAACACTAAGGGCATGCTTATAGAGGTGACACCAAGATGGTGCACGATCATCAAGGCAGGGAACCAGGATGGGTGCTTCGATTGAGCCATGTCTGATGGTACTCGATCATTGAAGCAGAGACTAGGCAGGGTGCCCTCATCAAGCCACATCTGCGTCGTGCACGAATGTTGAGGCAGGGATAGGGCAGGGTGCTCTCACCAAGCCACATCTGTGTCGTACACGAACATCGAGGTAGAGATCAGGCGAGGTGCCTCGATCGAGCAACGTTTGATGGTGCATGATCATTGAGGCAAGGACTAGGCAGGGCACTCTCAGGAAGTGACATCTGGGTCATGCATGAATATCGAGGTAGGGCCGAGTAGGGTGTCCCTGTCGAGCAACGTCTGGGGGCGCATGACTGTTGAGATAGGGCTCAGGCAGAGTGATTTCATCAAGTGGCATCAGGGTCGTGCACGAATATTGAGATAAGACTCGGGTAGAGTGCATTCACCAAGCATCATCAGGGTCATGTACGACTATCGAGATAGGGCTCGGGTAGAGTGCTTTCACCAAGCGTCATCAGGGTCATGCATGACTATCGAGATAAGACTCGGGCATAGTGCTTTCACCAAGCAAGATCTGGGGTCGTGCATGATCATCGAGATGACATATGTTCATCAAACAGGAGGTTGGTGTTTGGGCTAGATGTCGTATGAGGGATGAACATGCGGCATACCCTCGGCGTGAGCCTAGCAAGCACACACACGAATCACCTTTGCACCCCTTTGCAGTCTGGGGGGTGAGCTTCTTGCCTTGATGCTTTGATGGGCTCCCAAAGGGGGGCTTTTATAGTGGAATGTAAAGGTTTAGAGGGGTTTAGGTGGTCTGGGTTGAGGGGTGAGGCTGGTCCGGTTAAACCCTTGGGAAAGTGTTACGAGTAGGGGAGGGAGGGTTTAGGCGGACCAGCCCAAGGAACTTGTATGGTCCGCCTAAACCCCTCCCCGGAGGTGTTTACGTGGAGTAAAAAATGTTTTTTTTTTGTTTTATGTGGGGTTTGGGCGGACCAACCTTGGGGCTGAGGCTGGTCTGCCTAAACCCCCCCTAAGGGGTTTAGGCAGACTAGCCTGGGGGTCCAGGTTAGTCCGCCTAAACCCTCCCCCAGGGGGGTTTAGGCGGACTGGAGAGGGAGAGAGGGGGGCGGTCTACGCAAGTTTGACTGGAGGGTTTACCCGGGTTTGACCGGGCGTTTGACTGAGGGTTGACCGCGAGTTTGGCTGGGGTTTGACTGGGGGTTTGACTGAGGGTTTGACTGGGGTTTGACCTGTTATAAACATAGGTCGATCCACGTGTGAGGCCGCACGATGGTGGTGCATGACGCGGTGGGTTGCTGGGAGCCCCGAGTCGAGCTCCGACTTGCTGTAGAGTGGCTGGAGCATGTGCGGCCACCAGGTGCTTCGGGAAATTCCCGACACGTGTGTGTAGGCCGTATATTGGCGCTGTGAGCTCTTGAAGCTTGTGGTTGGTCCCAGGTGGGTCTTCCTTTGACTTCAGAGGGTTGGAGGGAGGTGACTCGAGGGTAGACCCTGGCCCCGTCGCTAGGTGCCACATGGCGTGGCTTGTGGTTAGAGTGCCCCCGGGTCAGCTCGGGTAGCTATGTTGAACGTGGGAAAACCCGCAAACTAAGTGATCGAGGGTGGGCTCGATCGATTTTTGATGTTTCCATGGGTCACGAATAGCTGGTTAGGACCCTTGGTTGGGCCCGGTGACTGGGGCGTCGACATGATGATGTCGTTTGTCTGGTGGTCCGGGTGACCCTCGCTCCTTGGCAAAGAATCGTATCATGCGGCAGGCTATTCTGAGCCCTAAGTTAACCCTGTTGTTGAAGCGTCGGCAGTGTGATACCAGATGCAGGGTGTCCGATGTTGTGCCCCTATGGTTTTGATGTCAACAAGCACTATGAGTTTGAATGATTGATTGTTGTATGGTTTTGATGTCAGCAAGCACTATGAATATGAATGATTGATTGTTGTGTGGTTTTGATGTCAGCAAGCACTATGACTATGAATGATTGATCACCATGTGTCTGCATATGAATGATTGATTGAGCATCTTACTTCCATGCATGCATAAAGAGTCGTATGGGTTCTAGTATATAGAGTGCGTTGACGCACTGTAGTGGCTGCGTCGACTCAGTCTAGCTTTTCTGGAAGGATACCCATTTTGGAAGGGGGTGTGCGTTGACGTAGTATGGTGATGGGGGACGGGGACCGACACGGACTAAGACTCACAAGGACTCTAACTGAGGCAAGCAGTAGCACGCTCAAGGGTCGCCAAGTGGCTGACCACCGTGATACCCCACAGAGTGAAGGACGTCTCTCAACAGAAACTCCGACCTCGGCCGTCCCAAGGAGGGAAGCGCACGTGTCTAGGCGTAAAGTCGATTTCCAAAGACAAGGGGAGTCGCGTTCTAGCTCGATGCTCTAATGGTGCTAAGGGATGGGTGCTCTCACTCACGATCCGCGATGATGGCAACAAAGTAGCTAGGCGCCTACTCTCTCTCACGCGGCATAATCAAAAGCATACTAAAAGAGCAAGCACAAGAGAGGAGTCGGAACGCGTACCTCCACGCCTAGGCGTGGGGAAGGAACCCCGGCCGTGGGCCAACAACCCCGATACACTGAAGACCAATAAAATACAACCCAATAGTGGCCCACTCCTCGCAGGGAGGTAAAAGGCTACAAGCGACGCATTCGGGGCTGCCGGGCACGGGCTGACGGGCCGCACTCGGTGACGGGCACGATGCTGCAGAATCGGTGTCGCGCGCGTCTGGACGGAGACGGGTCCCACGGGCTGATGCGACGTCCGATCGAGGCGCCGTCAGAGAGGACGCGTCGCTGACTGCTGGAGGAACGCTCCGGCCAGAGGGGACGCGCTGGGTGCGCCGGTGGTGGCCGTGGGCGCTGCTGAAAACCAGGTCTGGTTCTGTGGTCGCAGAACCGCGCACGCCGCCGGTAAAATCTGGAACTCGGTCGTCCGGTGCCCGAACAGGTCCGGGCCGGTTGGAGATGAGAGCTGACAGGTAGAGGAAGCCCTCGGCCAAACGGCGCGGGCAGACGATGCCTGTACGAGTCGCAGGAGCCGCTGGAAGTTGGTGTTGATTCGCTGGCCGGACTGTGCAGGCACGCCGGCGCAACCCCACGAGAACGACTGCCACGGACGGTGACGACGTCGAAACGCGACGTCGTCGGCGGCGTTGGACAGGAGACCTGGAGATCTACGAACCCTGAAGAAACCAGGGTAACAGGCGCAGTGTGGAGGCCTGGGGAAAATTCGCAAGAAGGGCCTCCCTGCTGGGCGAGCAGAGAAGGGGGTGCTGGCGCAGGTCGACGGAGAAAATCGGTACGGGCGGTGCCGACCTCCGATTGACGCGAAACCAGCGCCGACGCGAAGCTGATCCGCCGACGTACCTCCAGAATTTAGCTTGGGGCGAAACTCGTCCAGGAGAGGGGCGCGAGCTCTGCTACAAGTCGGGGCAGAAATCTGATTCACGAATACGAACCGTCGAGGAAGAAGAAGAAGATAAGAAGGAACCCCGGAGTCCACCGGGGGCTGAGGCGTCGCACCTCGCCGATCTCCCGTCGCAGGAGAAGAGAGAAAGAGAGAGGGGGCGCACAAGGCTTTTGCACAATGGCTCAATATTTTAATTCATGTGTAAACTGAAACAAGTACAAGATGGAGACTACTTATAGGGGAGGGGAGAAAACCCTAATTCTACTAGAAGGAGGGGTGCGCCTAGCTCCAAGGAGAGAAGGGCGGCCCATATTCCAGCAAGTCTAGCAAAATAAGAAAGAATCTAAGTGGGAGAAGGAAGGGGTGGAGTTGTGGAAAGGAGGAGATGGGGAAAGGGGGAAAGGGAGAGGGGGGCGCCCAAAAAGGAAGGCGGCTGCTACCTCCTCCACTTGGAGGAGGTGGGATGCGCCCAAAACCCTAACCCTAGGGGTGGGTGCGCAAGTCCCACATGGGCCAAGGAGGAGTGGAGCACAAAATGGCCCACTAACCCTTTGCCCTCTAAATAAGCCTACAAAGCATAAAAAAAATGTCCAATTGGCCTACAAGGGCCCACAACTAGAAAGCAATGTCCACGCAGGGACTAATCCAAGGCCCAACATGGCCTAAACATGATGAAAAGATAACTAGAAGGTGCCGCCGTCGCCGAGCCACAAGGAGGTAGCGGTGTGCCGGGTGCTCCGTCGAGGATAGCGCCGTGTGTCCTCACCAATTCTCCCCGGGTGGGAAGAACTCGACCCCGTCGAGTAAGGGTCACGGTCGCTGAGGTACCGCTCCAGCAGGTCCGGATCGATCCGCTCCAGCTCTCCACGTGTAATCCAGGTGTTGTCCGACTCGGGGCGCCCTCTCCAACGCACTAAGAAGCGTTGGTAGGCTCCGCTCCTGGTAGTAGTCACCTGCTCATCCAGTATGCAATCTATATGCTCGCGTGTATGTAATGGGGCTGGAGGAGGTGGACTCTCAGTAGGTGTGTCACTCACAACAGGAGGGTCAGGCCCAAATAACTCACTGGGTATCACCGCGGGATCCCGGTAAGCCACCAGATCAGAGACATTGAACGTGGAACTGATCCCATAGTCGTCTGGTAGCTCGATCACATACGCGTTCGACCCAATACGCCTCAACACTCTGAATGGTCCTGCACCGCGGTCTTGGAGCTTCTTTACGGCTCCCGAAGGAAACCGTTCCGGTCTAACCCGGATCATGACGTACTCTCCCTCGCTGAACTCACGTGTGCGTCTGTGCGCGTCAGCTAACTCCTTGTAACGTGCGTTGCAAGCCTCGAGGTGGTGATGATGCAAACTCCGAACTAGCTGTGTTGACTCATACCTATGTGAATGCGGAGGTGGTCCTGGACATCCAAACACAGACCTAGCATGCCTATGACTCCTACATGACTGGACAACACGGGGAGGACCAGGACAACCAAAGTTGTATCTATCATGCATGGGTGTCCTACGGAATGTGGTAGACTCATGGGGACTAAATTGCCCAAACTCACTCATGACATTCCCTATATGAGACAAACCCCTATATGATGGTGGACATGAAGAAACATGGGGAAGAGACATGTGCCCCTGGCCTCCTAAGCTCGGGCATCTGGATGTCGGTAAGGTGAGGTGTTGACTAGAAGGCCTAGGTGGTGTATGATAGTGGACCTCCTCGACAAGGTGGGGAAAAGAATATGGGTCGAGAGGCTCACTAGGGAGGGGATCGAAAGGGTCAAAGAAATGATGACCCCTCCCGACAGGTCCCTTCACTATACTTGCCCATGTGCGACATTCGCCCAGGTGCAGATAATCACCTTCGGGCACTCTCATGTATGGGGCAAGAGGCTCATGTGGAAGGCAAGGAAGGCAAGGTTCCTCCCTCGGGACCGTGAAACCATAAGCGGGGACAAAATCAACCTCCACGGGTATGGGAAATAATAAAAGGACCTCGGATGTGATATGTCCTATGGTGTAGACCGAGGTAATAGACCCCAAAGCAGGGAGTGTAAAGCTATGACTATAGGGTTGGTCAGACCCTAAGGTCAACATATAAGTCAACTCCCATTGATAATCTAAACTCCTAAGGAAGTCCTTCACATTTTCAAGAAAGCAGAAGGACCGAAAAGTGGTGTGAAAGGAGTTAAGGGGTATTATTGGGAGGGCTGGTCCCATGGGTGTATAGCGAGGAATGGAGACATCTAGAAGTGGACCCTCCCTTAGCCAGCTAGCTAAAGACTCACCAATGACCAGTTCACCCTCGGAAGGTAAGAATGTCTCTATATGAGGGTCTAAGGGTGAAGCCTCTCTCTCGGGAGGGGAAACGGAGTCCTCTATGATGTGGAGGGGATCACTCCCTAACTCCTCAACCTCAGTTAGGTACTCCTCAATCAACTCCTGTTCAGCCTCGTAACTCACTGGAACAAACCCAGGTGATGACATGGAGGTGGTCGGCGTAACGCCGTCATGGAAGACAAACTCACCGGGAAGGTGAGATGGGTGTAAGGTGCAGGTCCTCCTATCCAGGTCGATGGTCGCACTTCTTTCCTCCAACCAAGTTCGCCCTAAAATGATGCATGGACCAGCAAGTGTGCTGATCTTGCACCAAGCGCCATCGAAATATTTAACGGGGCCAAACCACCGTTGAAACTCGATAAAAGCTAAACCATCACGGAGAACAATCTCCCCAGTCTTAGAGAGAGACTCAACAATGTCCTGTGAGACACAATTATATGAAACCTTACTGATGAAGTCGATCTCCGTATGCAACCCATTAGGTAGGATGGCCACGGACATGACAGGGCGCTGAAACGACTCGGTCATCGGTATAGGGATCGGGTATCCCGACGACTGAGTGGTAGGGCCGACACCCACGGGTCGTGCCATAAGAGCGTCGAATCGGGCCAACAGGGATGACCAATCTGACACGTGGGCACGAGGAACCACCATGGGGCTGGCGGGGAGCTGGACATGCAAGACTCAACGAGACAAGGATAAACTCTAACAAGACACAAGCCTAAAATGACAATGCAATGGTTGGTTACCTAGATGAACTAAGAGACTCAATGCACCCTAGACAACCTAAAGACTCAAAAGACCTAAGACCCCAATTTGTTAGAACAAACTGGTTCCCTAAGCTCTGATACCAAAATTTGATGGGGGACGGGGACCGACACGGACTAAGACTCACAAGGACTCTAACTGAGGCAAGCAGTAGCACGCTCAAGGGTCGCCAAGTGGCTGACCACCGTGATACCCCACAGAGTGAAGGACGTCTCTCAACAGAAACTCCGACCTCGGCCGTCCCAAGGAGGGAAGCGCACGTGTCTAGGCGTAAAGTCGATTTCCAAAGACAAGGGGAGTCGCGTTCTAGCTCGATGCTCTAATGGTGCTAAGGGATGGGTGCTCTCACTCACGATCCGCGGTGATGGCAACAAAGTAGCTAGGCGCCTACTCTCTCTCACGCGGCATAATCAAAAGCATACTAAAAGAGCAAGCACAAGAGAGGAGTCGGAACGCGTACCTCCACGCCTAGGCGTGGGGAAGGAACCCCGGCCGTGGGCCAACAACCCCGATACACTGAAGACCAATAAAATACAACCCAATAGTGGCCCACTCCTCGCAGGGAGGTAAAAGGCTACAAGCGACGCATTCGGGGCTGCCGGGCACGGGCTGACGGGCCGCACTCGGTGACGGGCACGATGCTGCAGAATCGGTGTCGCGCGCGTCTGGACGGAGACGGGTCCCACGGGCTGATGCGACGTCCGATCGAGGCGCCGTCAGAGAGGACGCGTCGCTGACTGCTGGAGGAACGCTCCGGCCAGAGGGGACGCGCTGGGTGCGCCGGTGGTGGCCGTGGGCGCTGCTGAAAACCAGGTCTGGTTCTGTGGTCGCAGAACCGCGCACGCCGCCGGTAAAATCTGGAACTCGGTCGTCCGGTGCCCGAACAGGTCCGGGCCGGTTGGAGATGAGAGCTGACTGGTAGAGGAAGCCCTCGGCCAAACGGCGCGGGCAGACGATGCCGGTACGAGTCGCAGGAGCCGCTGGAAGTTGGTGTTGATTCGCTGGCCGGACTGTGCAGGCACGCCGGCGCAACCCCACGAGAACGACTGCCACGGACGGTGACGACGTCGAAACGCGACGTCGTCGGCGGCGTTGGACAGGAGACCTGGAGATCTACGAACCCTGAAGAAACCAGGGTAACAGGCGCAGTGTGGAGGCCTGGGGAAAATTCGCAAGAAGGGCCTCCCTGCTGGGCGAGCAGAGAAGGGGGTGCTGGCGCAGGTCGACGGAGAAAATCGGTACGGGCGGTGCCGACCTCCGATTGACGCGAAACCAGCGCCGACGCGAAGCTGATCCGCCGACGTATCTCCAGAATTTAGCTTGGGGCGAAACTCGTCCAGGAGAGGGGCGCGAGCTCTGCTACAAGTCGGGGCAGAAATCTGATTCACGAATACGAACCGTCGAGGAAGAAGAAGAAGATAAGAAGGAACCCCGGAGTCCACCGGGGGCTGAGGCGTCGCACCTCGCCGATCTCCCGTCGCAGGAGAAGAGAGAAAGAGAGAGGGGGCGCACAAGGCTTTTGCACAATGGCTCAATATTTTAATTCATGTGTAAACTGAAACAAGTACAAGATGGAGACTACTTATAGGGGAGGGGAGAAAACCCTAATTCTACTAGAAGGAGGGGTGCGCCTAGCTCCAAGGAGAGAAGGGCGGCCCATATTCCAGCAAGTCTAGCAAAATAAGAAAGAATCTAAGTGGGAGAAGGAAGGGGTGGAGTTGTGGAAAGGAGGAGATGGGGAAAGGGGGAAAGGGAGAGGGGGGCGCCCAAAAAGGAAGGCGGCTGCTACCTCCTCCACTTGGAGGAGGTGGGATGCGCCCAAAACCCTAACCCTAGGGGTGGGTGCGCAAGTCCCACATGGGCCAAGGAGGAGTGGAGCACAAAATGGCCCACTAACCCTTTGCCCTCTAAATAAGCCTACAAAGCATAAAAAAAATGTCCAATTGGCCTACAAGGGCCCACAACTAGAAAGCAATGTCCACGCAGGGACTAATCCAAGGCCCAACATGGCCTAAACATGATGAAAAGATAACTAGAAGGTGCCGCCGTCGCCGAGCCACAAGGAGGTAGCGGTGTGCCGGGTGCTCCGTCGAGGATAGCGCCGTGTGTCCTCACCATATGGGCACTGCGTTGACGCAACCAGTTGTGTGTTCTAGCATTAACTCTGTAAAAACACATGCATACTCGGTGCATTGTTAGTTCTCCTACACATTGCATCGGTGCATTCATCAGTTGCTTCAATACTAAGTAAGTATAGTTCATGCATACTGCACACACACATATTCGGTGCAATTTATAGCTCTGCATTCACGACAAGTCTGTCCATGCAAAACTTGAAGTCTATGCATTCAAGTGCATTTCATGATAACCAGCACAGTCAAAGCCTGTGTATACTTTATTTACGCATTGAAAGTCGATGCGTGTTCATTGCATCTGTCAGGTCTGTACATCGCCGCATGCTATCAAGTCTATACATCGCCGCATGCTATCAAGTCTGTACATCGCCCGTGTTCTTCATGCATATACATAGTCATTACATTCGTTTGTTTCATGTGTACACAAAGTCTGCACACTCTCTGTTGATATGTCCGTGCATCATCTCACAAGTCTGTACAACCGTTGTTGATACTAGCATTTAAGTTCATGCATCATTTCACAAGTCTGTACAACCTCCATTGATTCGAGCGTTTAAGTTCGTACATCATTTCATCAGAGTCTGTACATTAGGAAGTCTTGCTTAAACTGTTGGCACAACAAGTCGATGCATCATTTGTACATTGTACACAAAGTCTGCACATTCCTCGGTGGTATATCTGTGCATCGTTTGTACATCGCACACAAAGTTTGTACACTCGTCGGTGGCATGTCCGTGCATTCATATTCAATGTGCATACTTTCCTGCGTGCAAACTGCATTACACACCATCAAGTCTATACATGCTTTGCATCAAGTCTGTACATGCTTAGTTCAACTCTCGAACTAACTCGGTGCGTCTTTTTGTCTTTCCTTTCAGATTAACTCAAAATGATGACAAGTTTGATCTGACAGAACTGCTGGTCGAGGAACTTAAGAAGGGCACGTGATCCAAGAATGGAGGAAGTGCCAAGATCGTGACACGTGTATTACAGCAGGCTAAAATACTGCCACGTGGTCAAGGTGCCAGGGCGAGAATTCGTGGAAGACACACGCCCATCTACCTTCACTGCTCTATAAATAAGAGACTTCTCTATCTGGAGAAAGTGATCGTGAAAAGAGTGATCGAAATAGGGGAACTTACTTGAAAGAGTAGAAGCAGAAAGAGCCTGCACGATCCAGAAAAAGAAGAAAGAGAGAAGAAGAGAACGAGAGAGTTGAGAAAGAAAGAGTGAGCATTAAAGAAGAAGAAGAAGAAGAAAGAGAGATCGAGAGTTTAGAAGAAGAAGAAGAGAGTCATCTGAAGCTTTGTCTATACTGGACTATGGATCAAATCCAGGCCAGTCAGCTTGTTGAGAGTCACTTTGTGTTTTATCGTCTACAGCTTTCTGTTGCTGTGTCCTTTCCATATTTTGTTTTCTTTTGAACCTTTATTCAAACTGTTAGTCAGCAGAGCTAAGCTGTATTGCTCAGTGTTGCAGAGGAGGATTCCTCTCGATAGCAAGCTGTGTTGCTCAGCGGGCGAGGTGGATACCTCGGACAGCAAGATGTGTTGCTCAGTGGGTGAGGTGGATACCTCGGACAGCAAGCTGTGATGCTCAGCTGTTTGTAGGCAAGCTGTGAGGCCCAGCCGTTCAAGCTGTGAGTCAGCGGGAAGCCGCACTTGGATTTGAGTGTGGTGTGGACGTAGGTCTGTGGACCGAACCACCTAAAAATTCCTTCATGCACTGTGGTTTGAATGCTTACTGTTTGCTTTCGCTAGATGAATGCTTAGGCTCGATCTGTCTTTCTATGTCCAGTGAGCCAATTGACTGCGCGTTCTTTGTTTGATTAAATGCACCAGTCTTTCAGACTCGATTGAACTTAGTTCGTTTCAATTATGTATCTCCGAGTGTTCAAATTTATCAATTGGGCAAAAATTTTTAAGGATAGATTCATTCACCCCCCTCTGAATCCTTCGCACCAGCCCCAACAATTGGTATCAGAGCTGGTCTCTGACTTTCCAAATCCAACGATCTACAGAGGATCCTACTGTCTTCGGTGCTATATTGCTATTGGTGTATTTCTTATCGACTGCTTTGTGCGTTGAACCTATTTGCTATCTGTCTTAATGGCTCATCCGTTTGCGTTTAATGGTTCTAATTTTAGTAATTTGTTAGGCGGCCTATGCATTTATATAAATTCCATTGACCCTAATCTATGGAGTTTGGTTTCAAAAGGCCCACACCAATTACCTCATGATGAGACTAAGTGGTCTAGAGAGGACAGAGTAAAGAACGGTGATAATGTCACAGTTCTTAATATTTTGAAAGCTGTAGTTAATACTGATAGACTTCCTTTTGTTCTCAGGTGTACATCTGGAAAAGAAATATTGGATAACTTGATGGCCAGTTACGAAAAGAATGGGGAACAGTGCTTGATGGCCAAACGAAGAGATGATGGTGAGGAAACAATATCTCAGGTAAGTGCCAGATCAGAATAATCTTCTTTTGATGAATTGGTTGTGATGTATGATGAATTGTTAGAGTTGTCCAAGAAAATGAAATTTGAGAACAAAAGACTGAAGAAAAAGATCGAACAAAGTAAGTCTAAATTCACATGTGATGTTTGTCCTACATTGAAGCACTCTTATGATGCTTGTTTAATAGATGTTCAAAATTTTAAGGAACAAAATGGTTCTTTAAAAATTGAAAATCAAACATGTTTGAACAAGATATCAGAACTTGAGAATCAGCTGAATAAGAAGAAAGATGAGCATCTAAAAAGCATGCAAGAACTGATCGAGATTAATTCTGTAATGGACAAACTGAAGTTTGAAAATGCTGAAGTTCAAAAAGAAAATGAAAATCTCAAGGCTAGAATGAATGTAGTCAGTAAGGAAGCTGCACATATTTCCTCTGTAGAGTCAAGCTGCAACAAATGCTCGGTTCTGCGAGAACGTAATGAGGAACTCTACAGTGAAAATGAATGGCTGAATAAACAAATTGCCTCATTTAAAGAGGATCACAAAAATTTGCTTGCTAAAAAAATTAAAGTGGAAGAAAGAGAAGAGGAACTAATTGAGAAACTGGAGTTGATGTCCAGAAATGAAAAATGTGATGAAGAAATTGAGAAGCTGATCAAAGAGAACAAAGAACTGAAAGAACAAAACAAGAAACTCATGGTCTTAAATACTGTTATGTCAGAGAGGCTTCTGGCTATCGAGAGAGGAAGATCTGTAAATAAGGAAATTCAAGCACAAAAACTTGAGGAGGACAAAATTGAATTGAAAGCTGAAATTGAAAAATATAAAACTGCAAATAAAGTACTAAGTGAATGTATTAATTGCAGTGAACAAGAGATTGCTAGTTACGAAATCCACATTGCCTCTTTGGAAAATAAAATTCATGATTTGGAAAATTCAGCACCTAAGACTGCTGAAAATAAAGGAAAAATGAAAGCTATTATGGAAGGTGAGGATGATAATTTAAGAAAGGGGATAAGTTACAGTTCTGATGTTAGGGAAATTATTAGAAACCAGCTATACACCACTTTTGTGCAAAGCTCTGATGTAGCTGGTACCTCAAGTCAATCCCCAAAATAAAATAAAAATCAGAAATCACCTTCATCATCTATATTTCAATTCAAAGCTCAGAAAAATGAAATACAAATGAAAATTGAGAAAAATAGGAAGAATTTAAAAAGAAATGCTCAACTGAATAAGATTAAATTTGTCCCTACTCGTGCTAGGAATTTTGATGGTTGCTTGGATTATGATAGTGAATTGCATGGAACTTACAAATCACCTATTCACTCGCATGCATCTGAGAAGGAAGCCTCACGTTATTACTGTGGCAAAGCAGGGCATATCATGGACGACTGCAGACTATTAAAAGAAGATGAGCATACAAATAAAACACTGCATTCTAGGAATTCATCTGATAGAAACCACACCACTAAGTGATCTGATGCATCATGTTATTACTGTGGTAGGCGTGGTCATCTAATGAATGCATGCTTTATCATGAAAGAAGACAATAAACTGCATGCTAGAATTTCCTCACATGCTCACGACCCATATAGATATAAATATACTTCAGGCCAGCACACTATTTGTTTCACTTGCAACAAGCCTGGGCACAAGGCAGATGAGTGCTGGTCAGGAAATTATTGGGGTAACAATGACTCAAGAGGCAAGCACCTTAGATGCCTTGAATGTGGTAAGTATGGGCATGCAATCAGCGACTGCTGGTATGCTCAGGGAAATCATGCTAACTCCAAATCTACTAAGTTCCCTAGAACAAGACCTGTAGATATTTCGTGCTTCAACTGCCATAAACCAGGTCATAAGTCTGCAAATTGTTGGTTATCAGGTAATAAGAAACAAACTATCCATGCATACAACAGGACATTTCATGCTTATGTTCATGGGTCTCAGACTGCTGTTGATATGCATTATAGGACCAGAAAATCTGTTGTTTCATGTAGATATTGTGGAAAATCTGGTCACTCAATGGATAGTTGTTACCTGATTGATTATGATGATAATGCTGCTAAGAGACTGTTTAGAACACCTGTCAGGGTTAACGCAAGACCCAAGACTGTTTGGGTCCCTGTAGGATCAAAATGATTAATGTGATGCAGGTGTGCCTTGGACGTTGATGAATAAAGGGGTAAATAAACCAAGGCACTCAAAATGAAAACCCCAGGATCCTACGCTTCAGGTCAGTTCTGAACACTCTGTTTAAATTCTGTCATCTAAAATTGTTAATTTGAAATGACTATATATCATGCTGCTCTGTTGGTGCTAAATTAAAATTTTCTTTAAATATTAATTGCGCAATCATGCTTATGGTAGTTCCCTTCTGTCTGAATTGTATGAATCATATATGAATGAAGAATTTGAAATCATGTGTTGTGCTTTCATTACATTTCATGCACTTAGTCAGGGGGAGTTCAACCATTCGTGGTTAACCATGCTGTTGCTCATGCTTTGTTGATTACATGATGCATCTAGACAGAGGAAGCTTTTTAGATCATCTTGTTCACTTTCACCTGAAATCTTCTTGTCTAGTTTATCGGTTCGTCTAATGCTCTCAATTTGTTTCAATTGAATTCTCTGCTGTCTTCACTGAAATAGCTGATCTGTCTATTTTCCAAACTCAGCTACTGCTTGTTGATATACTCTCTTCTAATGCTTTTCTCTCTTGTTGTTGACTCTTCCACCAGCTTACACTCATCCTTCACATACTTCTTAGCTGGTGTGACTGATTCATTTCTATTGTTGATTGGTTGGTCAGCTATATTTTTGATCTGATCTGAGGAACACAAGCTGCAGGCCATGCAATTCAATCTGAGAATCATGTAGAAATTCCTATCATATAGGTTTAAGAATGACCACTGAATCAGACTGATATAAAGTTAATGTATTCTCAGATTCGCATTTAAATGACTTGAAAATATCTGAATGATAAGCTTTAATAAATTTTAACCACATGTGTCATGAAAATCTTAGATTCACTCATCTGAAATCTAAAAATTTGAAATCAAGGCTACTTTGGTTGAGATACATAAAGTGAGTATTATTTTTAAACATTAACCTGAAAAAATGTTGACTAAATGAAAAAATTACATTCAGAGCAATGACTTGGTCACTGAGAAACTGGGTTCTCTATCAATGAAATAGAGTAAACCTACGTCATGAAGTACCATAGTTATCTTTGGTGAAAATTTATTGAAAAACCTGACAGAGCAATGGCATGTGTGTGTTGAGTAACTGGGGAGTCTGGCCTCTAATCAAGGTGTCTCCTCACGTAAAAAGATATTTCTATTGCTATCTTTGGTCTTAATGTTGAGAGGCAATGATAGTTATCACACTGAGTAACTGGGTCACTTCACCTAAGACGTGTTGTGCCTCACGTAAAAAGGTGTTGATCAACTTAAATTGCTCAGGAAAAGTATAATGTGATTCAAATGAAAATATCTTGCAAACTCTGTCAACTCATGTTCATGTAAAAGTGTTTAATCTCAATACTAATCTGTGTAACTCTCAAAGGAGTCATTGAGATCATGCGTGCAAGACAAAGATGATTAGTCCTGAGTGTTATCTGATTATTTGGTTCACCTTTATTAAAACTTGAATTCAGATATAAGTATTGAGTTTAATTGATAAATTTGATATACATCATAATTAAATCAGGTTGGTCAAGTTGCCAATTCATAACCCTCTATGATAAGAGAGTCTATTCATGTTAAGACTTATTGTAGTGGTGCATGCCTTACAATCCCTCATGGTCTGATTCACTCCTGACAACTTGATCAACATGAACTTTGTTGACAATTATCTCTCATCGGTTGATTGATTGCTCTTTGAGATGTACTGTGCTTTGACTGTTTCTCACCCCTACTCTTGTCCACACTGTTGGAATCTTCCATCTTGTTTCTGTAGCCAGTTCTGGTTCTGTGGACTTTCCACCTGCTTTATTCTGTCCATACATATGTGAGGTGCTTCAACCATTATTGTTTTGGATTCCTTGTGTTGGAAGATTTCAGATTACTTCATTGGATAACCAGAGTTCATTCCTGCACTTCGGGGGAAGTTCTGGGTCATCTGCATTTAAGGGGAGAGTAGTCAAGCATTCATGTTGAACAGATTTCATTTATTGCTTCTTAAAGGGGGAGGATTGATCTTGACTGTCTAACTGCCCATGTGCTTGTTGATTGTATTCCTTTATTCAGGGGGAGTTTCTTGTATGGTTGTTCATCCTTTTTATCTAGGGAGAATATGTGGTGTCATATTGCTCTTTGGGGGGAGAATAGCTAGCTCTAATGTGCTTTCATGTAGTTAAAGAGGGAGATGTTATATCAATCTTTTCATACCTGCTTAATTCCTCTCTCAAACTATTTTTTTTTGATGAAGTGAAAGAGGGATAATACTTTGAGTCTGTGTGACTCATAGTGTTGCCATCATCAAAAAGGGGGAGATTGTTGTGCCCCTGTGGTTTTGATGTCAGCAAGCACTATGAGTATGAATGATTGACTGTTGTGTGATTTTGATGTCAGCAAACACTTTGAGTATGAATGATTGATTGTTGTGTGGTTTTGATATCAGCAAGCACTATGAGTATGAATGATTGATCACCATGTGTCTGCATATGAATGATTGATTGGGCATCTTACTTCTATGCATGCATAAAGAGTCGTATGGGTTCTAGTATATAGAGTGCGTCGATGCACTGTAGTGGCTGCGTCGACTCAGTCTAGCTTTTCTGGAAGGATACCCATTCTGGAAGGGGGTGTGCGTTGACGCAGTATGGGCACTGCGTTGACGCAGCCAGTTGTGTGTTCTAGCATTAACTCTATAAAAACACATGCATACTCGGTGCATTGTTAGTTCTCCTGCACATTACATCGGTGCATTCATCAGTTGCTTCAATACTAAGTCAGTACAGTTCATGCATACCGCACACACATATTCGGTGCAATTTATAGCTCCGCATTCACGACAAGTCTGTCCATGCATAACTTGAAGTTGATGCATTCAAGAGCATTTCATGATAACCAGCATAGTCAAAGCCTGTGTATACTTTATTTACGCATTGAAAGTCGACGTGTGTTCATTGCATCTGTCAGGTCTGTACATCACCGCATGCTATCAAGTCTATACATCGCCGCATGCTATCAAGTCTGTACATCGCCCGTGTTCTTCATGCATATACATAGTCAGTACATTCGTTTGTTTCATGTGTACACAAAGTCTGCACACTCTCTGTTGATATGTCTGTGCATCATCTCACAGTCTGTACAACCGTTGTTGATACTAGCATTTAAGTTTATGCATCATTTCACAAGTCTGTACAACCTCTGTTGAATCGAGCATTTAAGTTCGTACATCATTTCATCAGAGTCTGTACATTAGGAAGTCTTGCTTAAACTGTTGGCACAGCAAGTCGATGCATCGTTTGTACATTGTACACAAAGTCTGCACATTCCTCGGTGGTATATCTGTGCATCATTTGTACATCGCACACAAAGTATGTACACTCGTCGGTGGCATGTTCGTGCATTCATATTCAATGTGCATACTTTCCTGCATGCAAACTGCATTACACACCATCAAGTTTGTACATGCTTTGCATCAAGTCTGTACATGCTTAGTTCAACTCTCGAACTAACTCGGTGCGTCTTTCTGTCTTTCCTTTCAGATTAACTCAAACTGATGACAAGTCTGATCTGACAGAACTGCTGGTCGAGGAACTTAAAAGGGCATGTGATCCAAGAATGGAGGAAGTACCAGGATCGTGACACATGTATTACAGCAGGCTGAAATACTGCCACGTGGTTAAGGTGCTAGGGCGGGAATTCGTGGAAGACACACGCCCATCTACCTTCACTGCTCTATAAATAAGAGACTTCTCCATCTGGAGAAAGTGATCGTGAAAAGAGTGATCGAAATAGGGGAACTTTCTTGAAAGAGCAGAAGCAGAAAGAGCCTGCACGATCCAGAAAAAGAAGAAAGAGAGAAGAAGAGAACGAGAGAGTTGAGAAAGAAAAAGTGAGCATTAAAGAAGAAGAAGAAAGAGAGATCGAGAGTTTTGAAGAAGAAGAAGAGAGTCATCTGAAGCTTTGTCTATACTGGACCGTGAATCAAATCCAGGCTAGTCAGCTCATTGAGAGCCACTTTGTGTTTTATCGTCTACAGCTTTCTGTTGCTGTGTCCTTTCCATATTTTGTTTTCTTTTGAACCTTTATTCAAGCTGTTAGTTAGCAGAGCTAAGCTGTATTGCTCAGCGTTATAGAGGAGGATTCCTCTGGACAGCAAGCTGTGTTGCTCAGCGGGCAAGGTGGATACCTCGGACAGCAAGCTGTGATGCTCAGCTGTTTGTAGGCAAGCTGTGAGGCCCAGCCGTTCAAGCTGTGAGTCAGCGAGAAGCCGCACTCGGGTTTGAGTGTGGGGTGGACGTAGGTCTGTGGACCGAACCACCTAAAAATTCCTTCGTGCACTGTGGTTTGAATGCTTACTGTTTGCTTCCACTAGATGAATGCTTAAGCTCGATATGTCTTTCTATGTCCAGTGAGCAAATTGACTGCACGTTCTTTGTTTGATTAAACGCACCAGTCTTTCAGACTCGATTGAACTTAGTTCGTTTCAATTCCGTATCTCCGAGTGTTCAAATTTATCAATTGGGCAAAAATTTTAAAGGATAGATTGATTCACCCCCCTCTGAATCCTTCGCACCAGCCCCAACATCCGGGGGTGATCCCCGAAACTTCACAGAGTGCCGTAAGCTACGATAGGTTGTCCTGAATCTCGAAACTGACCCGGTTGTCAGGAAACTGGCTGGCATAGTGCCATTTGCTTGGGGCCGATCCCTGGTTGTTATGTTGCGCCGCTTGACCTGGCGAAGTGTCTCGATTTCTGAGCCCAACTCGACTAGTAGAGCAGCTTTGGTGATGTGCCATTTTGCTCTATTTAGGGAGTTTTTCCATATGCTTAATCCTCAATTAATCCGAGAAAATAAGCTAGTGCCAACAACAGCTTTCATCATTTGACATTATATTATTCACTATCGTCACTTGTTTTCTCTTGTGATTTTAACTGTGAGGTAGGGATCTGCGGGACCCCTACTAAGTCAATAAAATGAGACTCACCCTTTATTTTTCAGGTGAGGCGCAGTCGTCTTCGGGTTTCTTGTGTGGTTTTGGTGGACAGTCCTAGTAGCCAGGTGGTCTGAGCCGGGGTATGCCCCGTGTAGTTGTCCTTGTAATGTTCTTGTATAATTATGGACTTGTAATGTGTACTTCTAGACTAATGTATGATTATAACACTCTGGTAATGTAAGTTGCTTCTGCTTTTGTTGCTATTTAATCAAATTGTGCCTGTAATTGTAGATTCTTATACACCCACATCCATCTTTCCAACCCTTCGGAGCCTTACTAGCTCTTGGGTGGCGTCTCAGGGTCCAAGCAATATCGGGTTTCCCGATATCCAGATTTCTGGGTCGTTACACTTGCCTAACAGCACTAGGAAAACCATTGCCACCATCAGGTCAGCTTTTCCAACATCACTTGCCGAGTGTCCCGTCGGACCACACTGGTGCCATCTCCCAGCACCATCATTGAAACTCCCCAGGCAGGGACTCACCACGCCTTGAGCACTGACTCTGTTGATCGCCAGCCACACCGGTTGAGCTAGCCGCTGCCACATGCTCCCTTCCTATGCCTATCGCTGATCCCTGAGTCATTAATATGTCAAAACACTTACTGAGGAGCGAAGAATTCACTAAAGACGCCAGGCTCAAAGGTTGGTACATTAACAACCATAGGACATTATTCCCTCAAATCTGTCCTTTCTAACACTAACCCATTCTCAATTCTCGAGTCCTCAAAATATCCATCTATTGATCTGTCACCGCACGGACCACCACACCAAAAATCATAACATAAACCATGATCGGCACCTGCCAAAGCTTATCCTCAGATCTTGAATCTACCGCGGAACCTTCACATCTCATCTGCCACCTCGCATGGCCAATCTAGTGCTGTGCATAATGACCCCCAATTTCCACAACTTGGGCCCAAGCTAAGCCACCACGATACTAAACCAAATCCAGAGCTAACATAGCCCATTCACGCATAGACGCGCAGGACATAGAACTCAATTGGACATCCCTATCCATTCCTGCCTTGAAAGCTATAAGAATAATCAGGACTGGCACGTCATCTCTGATGTCACAGAGCATGATGAGAAAGTCGGGCTCAACCAACAAAAGCTCACCAAGAAGATCCTCCACTCGTCCGGGCACTTTCTCGATTAAAGCATCTATGTTACTACCTCCAACCTCGGCCCTAACGCCTCAGGGGCTGGCTAAATCTCAAGCTGGGGTGGCCAAAATGACACTAACTCCTCCAAAGCACACTCATGGCCATCTAGCTATGAACTATCCTCGCCAGCCACCTAGCCTCGTTGCTGATATATCTGATATCGCATCACAAACTTACACCTACCGGCAAGACTCTGTCCAACTCAGCACAACCGAGGCCACCACCTCTGGAGAAGATAACTCTTTATATTACTCCTCAAGCCCCCGCCAGCACTCTGACAATAATCGAATCCGCCTTCACAGTGCCACCACTGCGCACTCTAGCTCTCACGCGAGAAACAACGTGGTAAATAAACACAAAATCCCTATGCTAGCTGCCGACTGTACTTGACCTTATGGACTCTGGAACATTGTAATTATCTAAAATTCTCATGTACGTCCACAACCACGCTATGATACCATCTGTAACAACCCAAGAACCGGATACCAGGAAATACCTGATACCATTTGAATCCAGATCCACCACCCACGAGTTAAAAGGCTCAGAAGGGTTATTTAGGTGTGAGTAGGTACATTGAAATTTAAAATAATGTAGGAAATAACTATAGAATTAACTGTTTAATAACGGGAACGAAATTACATTTTCAATTAATAATCTAACTACATAGTCCAGTCCAACAAAGAACATTTTATAGGGAAAGAAACGTACTCAAGCGCCAGATACGACCCTGGCTCTGGCAAGCTGGCAACTACGAACCTCTATGCTGCACCTCTGAACCTCGAGGAGGAACCGCGACACTTGAAAAGAAAAAGGGTGAGTCTCATCTCATTAGCTCAGTAGGGGTTCCGTGGATCCCCACCAGGAAACACCGGTGGCAAACATCAGCGATAACAATAACAACAAAAACAGTAACAACAACAGCTAGTGGAACCACATCTCTTTAAGCTACTCCTAACGACGATGAGAAGTAAACCCGGATCTCACAGTCGGGACCGTCGAACCACAGGTAAAACTACGGCTATGCTACTGATAGAAAAACCACGACATCCCTACCATGAAGGCTCGTCCTCACAGACAAAGGCCCAACTAAGACCACACAGTCTAAGGGTACGATCACAACCTCACCGTCGTGAACCCTACACTATCTATGGGTAAAACCTCAGTAACCGTACTGGGAACCCTAGACTTTTTCATCGGGAAAAGCACGCAAAAGCTACCTGAAGAACCTCGTCTCGTAGGTAGGAAACCAAACCTCAAGTCAAGAGAGTCACGTGTCGCGTGACAAGAGAACCTGCCCACTAAAAGCAAGGCAAGATACATCCACTAAGGACTTAGTCCGCGCCCCAGGTGTTGCCCTACTTGCCCCAAGCGATAACTGAGACACCGTACACGTGAAACAAGGACATGGGTCTAGTTGGGGTCATGCTTGTCAGCACACGTCTGTAGTCCCCGACCACGTGTGCACACACTGACAGACTGTGCTACGTCAGGCCCTCTAGCTAGTTTTTCTCCCGGCCCAGACTAAAGCTGCCACAGTGGGAGGCCCTATGGAAACCTGCTCCAAACCGTCTCTCCCGGGTCTAGCTCTCCTCCTCTCCCAGGTGGGTCGACACACGTGTGCTCAGGAAAGCTACAACTAGTGGGGGTAAAGTCACTGGACGTAAGGACTCTCAGTAGAGAGGAAACCACCGGAGTACTGACAGGATATACATAGGCCCGTCGCAAGTAACTCGAAACACGGGGTGGCACTGTCACTTCCCGAACCAATAGCAGCGGGAAGCGATGCTCGAAACGTGGCAGCAAAATAGTCATGATAATTAGAGCAGAAAAATAAATAAACATAATAAATAACATAATAAATAATATTCAAACACGTTGAGGCCATTAATTTTAGAAAAAAATATAATTTTATTACTGTTTGGAATTTGAATTACAAATTTACTCAATTTTATAATAAAAGACTCAATAAAAGAAATAAAGAAGAGAAAATAGCAAGACCCACTATCCTAACTAGACTCAAGAAAATAAAAAGACTCAGGTCTCTAAGTTCCAGGTTCACTCGATCATGCTGACCCGATCCCAATTGCAAACGTTCCTTCTACCGTGTTACCTGAAAAGGATGGAAACAAGGGGGGTGAGCAAGAAGCTCAGTAGGAATTACTCTCTATCATCAGGCAAAATTTAAGTAAATTAATCATTTTCAGGAATGTATAAATAATGCGAGAAACTTAAAAGAAGCAAACTGGTAACCAACAAGATCAGAAGATAATCGATAGCTAAATGGAAAGGAATATGGCAAGTCGAGATATCAAGCACCATTAACAATAACTTTTCAATGAATGGCCATGTATCAAGTCAAGTCAAGTCGAGTCATGTCACGCAAGCAAGTACTTCACGCTTTCAAGCAAGTATAGCAAGTATCACGAGAGTGTGGAATGTCATAGACTTAACACGCTAGATAGTACTCGGTGACAATGCCGCACCTAGTCAGTACACCTCCCCGGGGTACAAGTACATTTCGGGTGCTCCTCCCAAGATCAGGCCGGGCCCTTAAATATGATTGCCTTAGTATTGATTTGTTTGGATCATAGATCCCACGAACAATTGTTGGCCCAGAGAGATGGCGGACAAGAAGGGGGGTTGAATTGTCCCCTTGCCGAGATGGCAGATTTTAAAAACTTTCTTAACAGATGTAGAATTAACAACGTTGATTAACAAAAACTTCAAGTGAGATTAAGATATTCTCTCGATCTTTCCGATCTCACTCGAATTACCAATGCAACTAGACAATGAAATCACACTTAACATAGATAGCGAAGGTAGCAGTGTGTAATGATGCAGTGAATTAAAAATCTATTTAATGGACTTGTGAAGGGAGATAGAAGAAATGGTCAATCGCACAAGCATTCACACGGAACACGAGATTTTTAGGTGGTTCGGGACCACGACGGGCTCCCTACGTCCACCCCTCACCCAACCGGGTGAGGCTTCACTACACGCTACTTTCGTAGCAATACGGGGACGAACCCCAACCACACACATGCTGCTTCCGCAGCAATACACACACATGGACAAGCCCCAAAACGCTGCCACTGCAGCACACACACACACACAGTCGGGGATCTCACCCCGCACTAGAATCCCACACGGAGACTCAGCTCCGTACACACACACAGATATATTGATGTTAAGAAAAACAGGAAGGATATACAATATATGCTCATAGGAGATTATAACTGAAGAGAGACATCATAAAGAGATGAATGAAAGATATGCAATGTTTCCCCCTTTATTCTTGAATGGCCATTCGAATGTTTTCCTTGAAGCACCGGTCAGAGGGAGTTTAATCTGAAGCTAGTTGGAGCAGTCGGTTGTCCTATTTGAGGATCCAAGATGTGTTCCGTTGGGTTCAAGCTCCAATCACACCTCTAGACATCAAGCACTGATGGATCTTACAGAGCCCTCTCTTCTCCACCTTGAGGCCGCGGTTTTTCTTTCTTTACCTGCAAGAATGCAAACGTTTAGCCCAAAGACATTAATCTATGCCCTAATAGAAGAGTAGAAATGAGTGAAGAAAAGGTCCCCCTCAAATCTGCATTGAAGCCCATTCATCGAAGTGGTAGGGAGCGTTAGAAGGTTTGGTTCGTGGAGTGGAAGCCGAGTAAGACCGCAGGAGCCGCCCAAGATAGAATCTTCAGCATCAATACTCAGAGATGGAATCAGATCGACAGTTGTTCCTCGTTCTTGGCGTTCTCCTCTTCTTCTTCTTCCTCCTCCAAGTGGGGCGGCGCCCTCCTCTTTCTCCCTACAAGCAAAAATAGAGAATATTAGCACCAAGGATTGTTCTTACGATGGAAATCGAAGCCTTCATATACAAGAGGGAAAAACACAACAAAAGACTACAATACCCATGTTAGAACCCTTCAAATCAACACCCAATAGATGTATGGAAACCCTAAGGCTATTGGGGTAAAAAGGCAAGACAATCGGATCTTGATATGGGTATTTCAAAACCAATCCGGAAAACTCGTTTCGGATGAACCAGAGAAAGTGTCGACCCTTGGGGTCGACACTTTTCTCAGCAGATTCTGTCCCGATGAAGAAATCAGGACATGAGGCAAAAGTGTCGACTCACTGGGTCGACACTTTTTCCAACGTGTTCTATTTTCAACAAAACAAAACAAACAAGGACAAAAGTGTCGACCCACAGAGTCTACACTTTTTGTCAGCATATCAGAAATCAATGCAAATAGCATTCCATGAAATAAGTGTCGACTCGATGAGTCGACTCTTTTACTGACATAAGTGAAAACTCAATTATACTCAATTGAAATCTTACAAAACCTCTCCCAAACATTAAAAACAAATTACCATGCATTGAAAACAAGGTATTGGAAGAATTAATTCACATTCCACCACAAGCCCATGAAAGTGTTAAACATCTTGAATTTCAAACCACTTCTAGAATTAATAACACTCTCAAACCCCCTCTTAGGAAAACATGATATAAACCAAATATCCCACAATGAAATGCATTTAAAATTGAATTCTTACCATGATCTCAAAGATAGAAGGTGATATATAACTCAATCCTTCACTTTCTAGTTTCCACAACCAATTCACTCAAATCAAACTTACCTTTGGCATTAATGCGAACACTTGGACTTTTATCCTTCCTGTCCTTAACCATAGATAGCAATAACAAGTTAAGGAGTTGGATGAATGCTAAAAGAGCAGCTAACACCAAACTTCAGCCTGCATTATGAATCCCAAACCACAGTTGATGTATACATGCTAAACAAGCATGATCTTTGTAAACTCTATGTAGAGAACCATTTGAAGAGTTGGTTAAATTAGACATTCACAATGCAATTCAAGTATGCCATTGTCCTGAGTTTCACCATGATCAACATGAGCTTATAGGAAGGTTCAATCCTCTGAAAGGATAGAACTTTAAACAAACAAAATGCTTGAACAACTTTCATGAAATCTTCAATATCAAAATGCGTGAGGACAATTGAAAACCTAAATTTTCAAGGACAAGCAAAAACCAACTTTGCCAAGCAGTATGAGTATGCCACATGACAATTTTTCATCATGATCAAACTTGAGCAAATATCATGCATGAAACAACACCAGCAGAAGTGTCGACACTTAGTGTCGACACTCTTCACTGCCTGGACTGTCTATTGTGCAGACAGCCCATGGCCTAGGGAGGGTCGACCCAAGGGGTCAACACCTTACCTGTCAGATCTGAAGAGTGGATGATTACCACCTTAAGCATCAAGGGTCCAAGGAATATGATAGACTACTCAACAAGAACTTGAAAAAAGAAATGGCTATGCATATACACAAAGCCAGGCAATCATGAACTATATACATGAAATTCCATCCGGCAAACCATTGAAGACTAGCAGGAATTCCTCAAGAGCTAAACGAGTATACTGGACATCCATTTCAAACTAGTGAGAACAATTCATGAAGCATGAGTAGCAGAGTTGATCATTTTAGTAACATGCTTTATCAAGCCAATGTAAAACTGATAGACATCAATTCAAGACCATTTAAAATCTCATGCAGAGTCAAGTAAAGAGCATCATATTGGGATCTGTACAATGAGAGCAAGGAGGCCCAAGCCAAGATAGAATCACAGATCAGAACTTGACATTCAATTAAGCAAAACTGAGACTGTAATAGCAAGATTCACCAAGAGTCATGGGTATCACAAGAAAACTCCAAACCCTCAAGGAGCCAGAGGTTGACCCATGGGGTCGACCCTTGCAAAGCTAAGTAGAAAAACTGATTCCACGAAGCATGTCAAACCTGCAAAGGAAGATATCATCATATTAGCTTGTTTATCGTGCGGACGCCATTTAAGCATAAAACACACAAGATTTTCACTTAGAGTAAACACAAAACACATAATATATTGGAATCATAAAAACCATTGTCAAAGACAACGAGGGGGCGCACTGAACCCAATAATCTCCCCCTTTTTGATGATGACAATATATTATGACTATCAAAATCTCTCCCCCTTTGGCATTATCAAAAAAATGGGGGACTAAGGATCAATTGTGAAGATTTCAAAAATGAATGAGATATGAGCGCATGAACCCAGCAATTAATCTTCCATGAAAGGAAGGTGTGCAAACCAAGTACCAAGTAAGAGAATGAGACTTTATGTTCAGTTATCAGATGTGTGAAATAAGTGTAAATGCTCAAATTTGTATAATTTTTGCTATATGTATGACTAATTATTCACAAGTGTATTTATTTAACTAGCCTATATGTAAAGTGTGAAGCCTAGCTATGCATAAAAAGTATAGTGCTAAAAAGTATGTTATTCTCCCCCAATTGTCAAGAACAAAAATCAACTGACAATGGGTTATTTAACCTGTTATCTACAAGTATAACCTATATATTCAAACTATGGAATAAAGTATGATATGAACAGACGGATTAAGCATTCAGGCACTCAAACATGCATAATTAAGTATAGACTCATGCAAGTCCCTTCGGGACGGGTGTAAGGATTATGCAATCGATTATAGAGCATGATGTGCATGTGCAATACTAAGAAGGTCGTGCTTACATAAATAAAGTACTACATTGACAATGAAAGATGACTGATTCATAGAGGACATTCAAACAATCAAACCCAAGGTGCATATGTGAAGATTGAGCAATGAAGTTCAAGTCAATATGGAAAATCAGATTTTCTAAAGAACACTAAAAGGATCTTCTCATCCATGCACTTTCATACACAATGCTCGAATATTGGTAGCTACGTATGACCCCAATTTTTAATTACTAAAACAGTGTGACTAATCTTTTGACACGAGTCATGTCCTTTGTTTCAGGGGCAATTCCTGGTTACTCAGTTTCATCACTTTTTATGATGTGGATGAGACACTTTTCGACGCGAGTTGTACCCTTTGTCTCAGGGGCACTTCTCGGTTACTCGGTGGCAAATCACACTTATTTTGATATGGATTAGTTTTTCCTTTCGACGCAAGTTTCCTCCTTTATTTCAGGGGGGATTCTCAGCTACTCGGATCCACATTCCACTTATACGACTTTTTGGAGGGGTAAACAGCCATTACCTCACGAGATATGTGATTTCCTTGTATAGAATCAACAGTCCTCAAAAGTGTAGAGTAGAAAATAGTAATCATTATTAGATTGAATCATTATCTCAAAAATATGCATTTTGTGTGGGTGGTTGTATTGAATGTAAAAGATGAATTAGTCTCAACACAATAATGTCTCCCCCTAAATGTATGCACGGTTATAAAAAATCTCTCCCTTAATATATGCCATGTAACAAACATGTCTAAATCAATGCAATTTCATTTAGCAAGGGATGAGTCATAGAAGGAGTCAAAAATTGGTTTTATAAAGTATATACATGCATTCAACCAGAGATTTTCCAATGACTTCAAGCAGATTGATTATCGACACTTGGCGGAGAACGTAGGTCCGAAGACCACCTCACGCGTAGTGAAAGCTTCTGGCTGAACATAATCCAACCTTCCACTAACACCATTTTATATACCGGATAACCATGGCATTCAAGCACAGAGATATGCAATGATATGTAAATGTAAGCATGTAACTAAGTATGTGAGTTGTGTATGCACAAGTGAGTTGTTATTGCAAAAAGTGATCAAAAGTCTGAAAGTCTTTATGCACAGACCGAGGCATTCAAACCTGAATTGTTATTTGTAAAAACAATAGAAGGTGTGTATGAAGAGTTGTATATGTGCAATGTAAAGTATTCAGAAGCCAGACTTATTCACAAGATGTTCAACAAAAGTCATTCAAGTCAACTACTCATCAAAATTGAAAGATCTCAACATTTCAAAAATTAACAGAAGTCAGTGAAACAAAATTGTAAACATTTTCCTCCAAGATCAAAATTTACCTTTTTAGATTCTTTAACATAAACCAGACCAAAGAAGTTCTCAAAACCAAATATTTTCTATCTCACCTTGAGTGTCATTTATTAATCAAAATTTCTTGACCTCAAGGCGCCCCTACAAAATAAGTTCTCATTTTGGTGATTTAGGTACCCAAGCCATCTTGGGTCCCGAGGGGTTAGTCCTGGCATGAACTAATGACTTTCTATATTGCTTAGCATGCCAATCATCATCCAATCTCATAGTAGAACAATCATCCATTGAATGACCATTCTCACCATAGTAAAAACAATGCGAAGAATTTCTTTTCATGAACCAATGATCATCATTTTTCATTAAAACACAATTGTCCATGATGTGACCTACTTCTCCGTAATAATGACATGAAAGATTATTCTTGATAGACCATGCATCATCGTTTCGCTTTATGAAGCAATTTTCAAAAGTATGACCCTGCATCCCACAATAAAAGCAATGAATGTTCTGAGTTTTCTTTGTGGGTTTTTCATGGTTTTTAGAATTGTCACACATTTCCATTCTTGATTTTAAAGCTTCATCATCAGCCAACTTCATCAAAAAGTAATCGTACATGTCATGACCAAATTTTCCACAGTAAAAACATGAAAGATTTCTTCTTTTATTTGATTCATGAACATGTTTACCAATTTGGGAATCTGCATGCATACAAGGAGAATCAACATCATTTTTGTCTTTTGAATTTTGTTTATCATACAAACACAAAGACTCGTTCAAGCTCTTAACTTCATTCTCCAATGACAAAATATGCAATTCAGACTTAGCCATTTCATTTTCACACAATGCAAGTTTCTCATTCAACAAAGAATTGATAGTTTTAAAACTTGCAATTTATTGTTCCAAAATATGAAGGTTTTTAGAATTATCAACAATGACATGCTTTCCTTTTTCAAACGTGTGAATTTTATCATTCAACTAATTTTTTTGATTTTTCAAATTATCAATTTCTTTAGCAAGCTTTTCATTCTGTAGAAGTTCATTGAGCAAGACTTGATCACTTTCCGAACAGCTCAATTTACTTCTATAATCCGCTTCGAGGCTTTCAAGTTCTGAAAGTTTAGCCAATAAAGATTCATTTTCCTTTTTCAAACAAGTAATGGTTTCTTTACAGCTATCTATCTCATGCACATGCGACTTAACCAATTTCTCAAATTCAGTGCATTTTCCATATGGAGAATTATCTACACAAATATTCCCAGTTTCAAGGCACTTAGCACATGGAGAGTTAACATGTGAAACATCATCAAACTTCTTTTTCATTTTTCTATTTTCAGATTTTAGTGCTTTGTATATATCAACTAGCTCATCGTAAGCATCCATCAATTCATCATAACTCAAATCATTTTTCTCATCAGAGTCGGAGTTAGAGTTCACCTTTGAACTCTCCTCGCTTTGACGCTCAATTTCATTGTTTGCAACTAAGCAGTCGCCGTCGTTGCAGCTTTCTTTTTGGGCTTCGATCAGCCCGTCCCAAATTTCTTTGGCTGTCCTACAAGACAAAATAAATGGAAATTGATTAGTATCCAAGGCAGCCTTAAGAGCATTCAAAACAAACAAATTATTCGAATTCATTTTCTTATGTTCATCAGTCCACCTTAATTCATTTTTGGGTAAGACATGTGGACCATGAGAGATTAAGCTCATAAGTTTCGGATCAAAATCACAAATCCAAACACAAAACTTTCCTATCCAAGAAGCATAATCAAAACCATTATAAACAAGAATAGAATTCAAGCTAGCCATCATGAAAATGATCTTTACTCATAGACCGTGAGGTCCGTTAAAAAATCAGAGACTAGGCTCTGATACCAATTGTTGGTCCAGAGAGATGGTGGACAAGAAGGGGGGTTGAATTGTCCCCTTACCGAGATGGCAGATTTTAAAAACATTCTTAACAGATGTAGAATTAACAACGTTGATTAACAAAAACTTCAAGTGAGATTAAGATATTCTCTCGATCTTTCCGATCTTACTCGAATTACCAATGCAACTAGACAATGAAATCACGTTTAACACAGATAGCGGAGGTAACAATGTGTAATGATGCAGTGAATTAAAAATCTATTTAACGGACCTGTGAAGGGAGATAGAAGAAATGGTCAATCGCACAGGCATTCACACGGAACATGAGATTTTTAGGTGGTTCGGGACCACGACGGGCTCCCTACGTCCACCCCTCACCCAACCGGGTGAGGCTTCACTACACGCTACTTTCGTAGCAACACGGGGATGAACCCCAACCACACACATGCTACTTCCGCAGCAATACACACATGGGGACAAGCCCCAAAACGCTGCCACTGTAGCACACATACACACATAGTCGGGGATCTCACCCCGCACTAGAATCCCACACAGAGACGCAGCTCCGTACACACACACACAGACATATCGATGTTAAGAAAAATAAGAAGGATCTACATTATATGCTCATAGCAGATTATAACTGAAGAGAGACATCATAAAGAGATGAATGAAAGATATGGAATGTTTCCCCCTTTATTCTTGAATGACCATTCGAATGTTTTCCTTGAAGCACCGGTCAGAGGGAGTTTAATTTGAAGCTAGTTGGAGCAGTCGGTCGTCCCGTTTGAGGATCCAACATGTGTTCCGTTGGGTTCAAGCTCCAATCACACCTCCAGACATCAAGCACTGATGGATCTTATCGAGCCCTCTCTTCTCCACCTTGTGGCCGTGGTTTTTCTTTCTTTACCTGCAAGAATGCAAACGTTTAGCCCAAAGACATTAATCTATGCCCTAATAGAAGAGTAGAAATGAGTGAAGAAAAGGTCCCCCTCAAATCTGCATTGAAGACCATTCATAGAAGTGGTAGGGTGCGCTAGAAGGTTTGGTTCGCGGAGTGGAAACTGGGTAAGACCGCAGGAGCAGCACAAGATAGAATCTTCAGCATCAATACTTAGAGATGGAATCAGATCGATAGTTGTTCCTCGTTCTTGGCGTTCTCCTATTCTTCTTCTTCCGCCTCCAGGTGGGGCGGCGCCCTCCTCTTCCTCCCTACAAGCAAAAATAGAGAATATTAGCACCAAGGATTGTTCTTACGATGGAAATCGAAGCCTTCATATACAAGAGAGAAAAATACAACAAAAGACTACAATACCCATGTTAGAACCCTTCAAATCAACACCCAATAGATGTATGGAAACCCTAAGGCTATTGGGGTAAAAAGACAAGACAATCGGATCTTGATATGGGTATTTTGAAACAAATCCGGAAAACTCAATCCGGACGAACCAGAGAAAGTGTCGACCCTTGGGGTTGACACTTTTCTCAGCAGATTCTGTCCCGATGAAGAAATCAGGACACGAGGTAAAAGTGTCGACTCACTGGGTCGACATTATTTCCAACGTGTTCTATTTTCAACAAAACAAAACAAACCAGGACAAAAGTGTCGACCCACAGAGTCGACACTTTTTGTCAGCATATCAGAAATCAATGCAAACAGAATTCCGTGAAATAAGTGTCGAATCCATGAGTCGACACTTTCACTGACATAAGTGAAAACTCAATTATACTTAATTGAAACCTTACAAAACCTCTCCCAAACATTAAAAACAAGTTACCATGCATTGAAAACAAGGTATTGGAAGAATTAATTCAAATTCCACCACAAGCCAATGAAAGTGTTAAACATCTTGAATTTCAAACCACTTCTAGAATTAATAACACTCTCAAACCCCCTCTTATGAAAACATGATATAAACCAAATATCCCACAATGAAATGCATTCAAAATTGAATTCTTACCAAGATCTCAAAGATAGAAGGCAATATATAACTCAATCCTTCACTTTGTAGTTTCCACAACCAATTCACTCAAATCAAACTTACCTTTGGCATTAATGCGAACACTTGGACTTTTATCCTTCCTGTCCTGAACCATAGATAGCAATAACAAGTTAAGGAGTTTGATGAATGCTAAAAGCGCAGCTAACACCAAACTTCTGCCTGCATTATGAATCCCAAACCAGAGTTGATGTATACATGCTAAACAAGCATGATCTTTGTAAACTCCATGTAGAGAACCATTTGAAGAGTTGGTTAAATTAGACATTCACAATGCAATTCAAGTATGCCATTGTCCTGAGTTTCACCATGATCAACATGAGCTTATAGAAAGGTTCAATCATATGAAAGGATAGAAGTTTAAACAAACAAAATGCTTGAACAACTTTCATGAAATCTTCAGTATCAAAATGCGTGAGGACACTTGAAAACCCAATTTTTCAAGGACAAGCAAAAATCAGCTTTTCCAAGCAGTATGAGTATGCCACATGACAATTTTTCATCATGATCAAACTTGAGCAAATATCATGCATGAAACAGCACCAGCAGAAGTGTCGACACTTAGTGTCGACACTCTTCACTGCCTGGACTGTCTGTTGTGCAGACAGCCCATGGCCTAGGGAGGGTCGACCCAAGGGGTCGGCACCTTACCTGTCAGATCTGAAGAGTGGATGATTACCACCTTAAGCATCAAGGGTCCAAGGAATATGATAGACTACTCAACATGAACTTGAAAAAAGAAATGGCTATGCATATACACAAAGCCAGGCAATCATGAACTATATACATGAAATTCCATCCAGCAAACCATTGAAGACCAGCAGGAATTCCTCAAGAGCTAAACGAGTATACTGGACATCCATTTCAAACTAGTCAGAATAATTCATGAAGCATGAGTAACAGAGTTGATCATTTTAGTAACATGCTTTATCAAGCCAATGTAAAATCGATAGACATCAATTCAAAACCATTTAAAATCTCATGCAGAGTCAAGTAAAGAGCATCCTATTGGGATATGTACAATGAGAGCAAGGAGGCCCAAGCCAAGACAGAATCACAGATCAGAACTTGACATTCAATTCAGCAAAATTGAGACTGTAATAGCAAGATTCACCAAGAGTCATGGGTATCACAAGAAAACTCCAAACCCTCAAGGAGCCAGAGGTTGACCCATGGGGTCGACCCTTGCAAAGCTAAGTAGAAAAACTGATTCCACGAAGCATGTCAAACCTGCAAAGGAAGATATCATCATATTAGCTTGTTTATCGTGCGGACGCCATTTAAGCATAAAACACACAAGATTTTCACTTAGAGTAAACATAAAACACATAATATATTGGAATCATAAAAACCATTGTCAAAGACAACGAGGGGGTGCACTGAAGCCAATAATCTAGACATCCACGAATAATGATGGCCAAGAGTTCCAAGATCAAACTCATGTAATCAGGGTAAAATGTGTAAGAACACTTATTTTCTTGAGATTCCAACAATAAGCTCATTAATCGAGAGGAATAGTCATTTAAAGAAATGACTCTCGAATGGATAAATGTCCAGAATAGACCTAACAATAGGTCAAAATTCGGGGTATAATAGCCTAGTTAGGCTAGAGTAGCTCACACGTATCAAATCCATGAAATCATTAATTTTCGGAAAGCGGGAAGGTGAAACAGTCAGCAAAGGACTGCTAAGACAGGAACACAGTTTAATCAGGACTGCATGCACAAGAGAAATGATCTAATCAGGACCGCATATAATTTACAACGGTCAACACCGGACCGTCCAAGTGGTATGACACGCCCGAAAACACGAGTGACCAAGCCCAGGGAAAACGGTCCTTGACCGACCGCTAGACTAACCTAGCGGTCCAGAGAAGGATGCTAAGGTCAGGAAACGGTCTGAACATGGCCACAACCCTTACAGAGCAGGGGATGATCCAAAATCATAATTTCGATCAATTAGGAGGTTTCATGACTTAAGGTACAACCCGCCCGACGTCCTAGTGGGAATCCCAGGCTGGCGGGGGCTTACGGAGGCCTCGGAACATGAACACCTAGTCCGGTGGAAGGAATATCCGACAAAGAGGTAATTCAATGCCCAAGAATTCAATAGCTCATAATCAATGGAAAAACGAGATATTCGGTCCAATCGCCACTACCGGAGTGGCACGACCTTAAAACAGATTTAATAAGATAGCAAGGTGATAATGGAAAGAATGAGAAGGAAAGGCGAAACTAACATTAATTACTCTACTCATTTCAATCATAAGATATCAAGAACGATGATCATGGAGAAATAATCATGAAGAAAATTAACTTAGATCATTAAATTCCATTTTCCTAGTTAACAGTGTGATATTTAACAAAAAGGTCCTACCAGCAAGTGATATGACATGGATTAATAATGCATAACATGACGTAATCAAATGAACAATACATGATAGAAAACGGTCACAGAGCAGACTACCAGAAGCCTAAAACGGTCAGGGGTAAGGCCACTTAGCCTAGTTAGCCGTCAAACTTACGGCCGCTAGATCAACAGTGCAAAATAGGGTCCTTGCGGTCTATCGGGCGACTGTTAGACATATAAGCGGTCTATTGGGAGATCGTTAAACCCAACGTAGCCCTAATAAGAAGCAAACGGTCTGTCGCGAGGCCGCTAGATCATGCAAATGGTCTATCGTGCGACCGCTTGACGCCTGGCGGTCCATGGAACGACCATTTCGTTCAACCCGAACCCAGAACATAGAAACACAAGACACCTGTCCAATGAAAGCAAGATTTAAAACATGAATATAGCATGAAAATTAGGCTATTTACTATCAAAACGTAGGCAACTTAAAAACGCACATCATGGCATGCTCAATTGAAAGATTGCACTAAGATTTCTCTATGTAAGTCGAACAGAAACAAAAAGAGTAAAAACCCTAATCACATGCCCTTCATGGAAATAGGAATACACGTGATATAGATAGCTAAAATTGGGCGAAATAGGTTCAAAAGAAAGCTAAGGACGAGATCTATCTATCCATGTTATTTAATTAGATTGGGCCTGAGAGAAACCTACCTTAATCGAGGAAGAGAGGGGAAAATGCGCTCACCGGAACCCTAATACACGCCGCCACCAAACGCCTAAATTCACCTAGGTTCGACCACGATAGCCCGCGCCACCAGTTGGAGAAGCAAATAGGGGCCTAGGGCTGCTAAAGCCCACAATTTATAGCGTCCAAGGAGGCTTCTAGAGGTCGAATTGGACTAATTAAACGTAACAAATGTCTAACAATTATCAACTCCAAAGCGTACCAACAATCTCTCATGTTCATCAACTTAGCAAAATTACATAACAACTGTCTTAACCAAAATTACAACTCTGGAACTCAAACTATCTAATAACAACTCTAGACGGTTGTCTAGCTGGCTCGCTCCAGGATCTTCACTCCTGCCCATCCCCGTCAGTTTGAGAGTCCTCACTTGAGCTACCTAAAAAGGATTGGAAAGTAGGGGTGAGCAAAGCTCAGTAGGATTTTATATCTCTATCATCAGGCATAGTTAAAGTGATTAACCATTTTATCATGAATGATGTTGTGATAAAAGAACAATAATAAATAAATGACGAGTGATAGATAGAAAAGAAATATGGACTTCCAAGTAGAAAATAAACACAAGTATAACAAGAACTTTTTGTGAAATTGAAAGTAAGTGATAAATGGAATTGGCCATAACAAGCATGCATATCATGTCACACAAGAATTCCAAGTGACTGAGTGAAGTAGAATGTCATATACCAATCACGCTAGTCACGCACTTCGGTGTAATGCCACACCTTGTCATTACAAACTCTCCGGGGAACAAGTACTTTCATGCGCTCCTCCTAGGACAAGACCGGGCCCTTAATGATGCGTTGGCATTGAAAGATTGGATCATAGATCTAAGTCTAGACATTCACCACAGTAAATGGCCAAGAATTCCAAGGTTTAGCTTGCGAACTTACTTCTAAGATTGAGGGAAGTTCCAATAAAATTTGGAATGAACCTCATGTAGATTGATTGGATAGTCTAAAGTGAACAAGGATCAAGCAAGATTTCGTAGTCCAAGGCCAACCTTGATATAACTGCTATCACAACCACAAACACGGAAATCGTATAAAATCTCGACTTTAGCGGTTAATAACTGGGCCGCTAAGGTGATATTGACGGTCTAACACTAGACCGCGTACATTCGGTATAACAGGCTCTTAAGTGAATCCAAAAGGATCTTTATTTCAGCCTGATTTCAGAATGCGTCAGAACCAGAGTTCAGCCCACAAAGCTAAAGTCCAATGAAACGGATTGGTCAGGTTAAAACTGACTGGGCTTACAAGAATCCAACTTAACCCAAGCCCATTACTTAACCCGGCCAGGAGAAAGATAGCGGTCTAAACCTGGGCCTCCAAGGTCACTTAGCGATCTTAAATTGGGCCGCTAAGGTTGTAGATCAGTCCAAGTTGGGATTGGCCCAAACGCGAATCAAAATACGTCCAAGGGTTCAAGTCTTGGGGGTAAAACCCGCCCGACGTCCTAGTAGAAATCCCAGGCTCGCAGGGGCTTACGGAGGTCTCATAATAGTGGTCCTACTCCGACGGAAGGAATATTTGGCGGAGAGTCCCAACTATTATAAGATTGAGGCTATATGAAAACACGGAAAATGAGATGATGCGGTCAGTCAATCCCACTGGAGTGGTATGACTGTCAAACAATGATATTAAGATCATAAAATAACATGGTTCAAAATTTATAAGATTAGTAATGTAACACCCTCAAATATAGCTAACTTGTACTCTATATCACCGAGGTGCGTTTTTGAAGTATTGGCTCAGTTCTTGAATAGAACTCCGTAGTTAAGCGTGCTTAATGGGGAGCAGTACTGGGATGGGTGACCCGTCCGGGAAGTCCCCCATTCTGGAGCCGATCACTGTAAAGAAAGGGACAAAACCGTGAGGCTGGTAGGCTAAAGCGGACAATACCTCGACGGTATAGAGTACGGGACGTGACAGAATGGTATCAGAGCTATACCCCAGCCGGAAGTGTGGGAACTAAGTGCCATGCAGGGTAAAGTGTTATGCTATGGGAGCCACCTCTTGAATCCGCAATGGGACAAAGTGCTACATAGTGGGAGCCACCTCTTGAGCCTGTAGGGGCCACCTCTAGAATCCTACCTGCCTGGGGATTTGATTGCGTGCTATATGTGCCCAGCGATGAGGACGTCGCCTATATAAGAGGGGTAGATTGTAACACCCTCAAATATAGCTAAGTTGTACTCTATATCACCGAGGCACCTTTTTTGAAGTATTGGCTCAGTTCTTGAATAGAACTCCGTTGTTAAGCGTGCTTAATGGGGAGCAGTACTGGGATGGGTGACCCGCCCGGGAAGTCCCCCATTCTGGAGCCGATCACTGTAAAGAAAGGAACACAATCGTGAGGCCGGTAGGCTAAAGCGGACAATACCTTGACGGTGTAGAGTACGGGGCGTGACAAGTAATCAACTTTTATCAAGTCTCATATGATCATTTAACTTATGTCAAACAACTTTCATGTAAACAATAAACTTAAAGGTCTATAATCATGATACTAGATTAATATCACTTTCTGCATCATTATGGACCTAGGTATCATACTAAAATATGGTAAATTTCTAATTAAAAATGCATGATATAGAGTTTAAAATACCCTGCCAGAGCACAGAAAACGGTCTATATAAGGGCCGCCAAAATCATAAAACGGTCTATCGTAGAGCCATTTGTTTATTTTGAAATTAATCATGCATAAACTTAAAATTTTGAAACACAGGGCTTTAGGCGGTCTATCGTGGAACCACCAGAGGACTACAGACGGTCTATCGTGAGGCCGCTACCTCTCTAGCGGTCACTGAAAGGACCGTTTAGTCAACCCGAGATCATGCCGACGGCGAGTCTCAACACACCACGATAGAATCTCGATTCCTCATGATAGGGTGAATGAAATTTTGAGAAAATACCATCATTAGAAAGCGCATTAAAATCTTAACAAGATGGCATGCTTTGATTAACAATTTAATGAGACTAATTTATACAAAACGAGTCATCATGGAAGTTATTCTTTCGGGTATATCTCGGCGTAAAACATGAAAATAGGACAGCACGAGACATGAAATTTAGGCAATTAGGTATCAAAAGGAAGGGCTCAGGAAGACGAACAAGATGGTATAATTAGATTTTTGTTTAGCCTTAGTGACACCTACCTTTGAGCGATGGTAAGATGGAAGAAGAAAAGGGGTCACCGGAACCCTAGGTACCCGCACCTAGAACGTCCAAATCCTCCCTCGTCCGGCCACAATCGATCACGCCACTAGCCGCCAGAGCAAAGAGGGTTCAAGAGGGTCAAAAACCCTCAATTTATAGAACTAAAGGATGCTTCTAGCGATCGAATTAGGGTAAAGACTCCAAAGGGGAAAATCCGGTGAAAACTTCGGATGGGGTTCTAATCCGCCGCCGTCGCCGCCAATAAAAGGCTCTAGAATTAGGGTTTTCGAAGGGAAAACGAGGATCTACGATTGGGTTAGGGTTTGGCTTCGATTGGAGCTCGAATTGGGCTGGGATTTGGGTCCAATTAGGGATGATTGATTTTGGGCTTTCTAAACAACGATTTTCAGCTAAATTGTGAAATTGGACCTAGCTAAATCAATTTTATTCCGGGCTCCTACCTGAAGACAAAGTTGTTAGAAATTCAATTTTACACTAGATACATATTTTTATAGATTTTTAAATAAACTTTTATAAGTTGAGCCAAGAAATGGTTAATCAATGTGGGGATATAATAATAATAAAAATTCAGGATGCTACACCCTCTCCCACTTTAAGGAATTTGGTCCTCCAAATTCACTGAATCTAACCTTAGAACAATTCAGGATATAGCTTTCCAATTGCTTCCTCAAACTCCCACGTTGCCTCCTCAGTTCCACACCGACTCCATTGGACCTTGACCATCGGAATGGATCGGCTCCTGAGTTGCTGTTGCTTATAGTCCAGAATCTTGATAGGCTTTTCTTCATAAGATAAATCTTCCCTCAATTCCAAATCAGCGTGCTGAATGATGTGTGAAGGGTCGTATACGTACTTCCGCAGTATAGACATATAGAATATATTATGAACACCTGATAACTGTGGCGGTAAGGCCAACTGATAGGCAACTTCGCCTACCCTTTCCAAGATCTCAAATGGGCAAACAAACCTTGGGCTTAACTTGCCTCGTATTCCAAATCTTCTAATTCCTCTTGATGGTGAAATCTTTAAAAACACGTGCTCTCCGACCTGAAATTCCAAATCCCTTCTTCGGTTATCAGCATAGCTCTTCTACCTAGACTGAGTAATCTTCAAACGGTCTTTAATAACTTGGATGTTCTTGGATGATTATGAGACAAGATCTGATCCGAGCCATTGCTTTTCGCCAATCTCTTCCCAACAAAGGGGGGATCTGCAACTTCTACCATACAAAGCTTCAAACGGTGCCATCCGAATGCTAGATTGATAACTATTATTGTATGCAAACTCAATCAAAGGTAAATGTTCATGCCAACTGCCTCCAAAGTCAATCATACAAGCTCTCAGCATGTCTTCGACAATCTAATTTGTTCTCTTAGTCTGCCCATCAGTTTGAGAATGAAAAGCAGTACTGAAGTTCAAACAGGTTTCCAACAATGCTTGCAGTCCTTTCCAAAATTGAGAGGTAAACCTGGGGATTCTGTCAGATATGATGGATACGGGGACTCCATGCAACCTCACTATCTCCTTCATGTATAGGGCAGCCAACACATCCACCATCCACTTTGATTTAATAGGTAAGAAGTGCACGGACTTTGTAAATCGATCTACAATTACCCAAATTGCATCAAAGTTGCCACGAGTTCTGGGCAAACCCATAATAAAGTCCATACCAACGCTCTCCCACTTCCATCATGGTATTTCAAGAGGCTGTAATTTCCCAGCAGGCCTGAAGTGTTCAACCTTGACTTGTTGACATACTAAACACTTGCTTACAAATTCGGCCACTTCTCTCTTCATGTTCGGCCACCAAAAGGTTCTCTTCAAATCTCGGTACATCTTCATAGCTCCTGGATATATAGTATACTTAGACTTATGAGCTTCCTCGATAATCTTTCTCTTTATTGCTACAGAATCAGGAACACAAGTTCTTCCTTGAAACAACAACCTACCATCATCAGTTAACACAAAATCTGGTCGACTAGCTAACTGCTCCTTGATTTCAACTAGTATTGGGTCATTATCTTGTAGTTACTTAATCTCTGCCAGTAATCCTGAATGAAGCTGAATATGAGCAACCATAACCCGATCTTCCTTTTCTGTAATATTAAGATCTAAACTTGCAAACTGTTCTAACAACTTCCATCTTTGAAGCATCAAACTGGCTAATCTAGCTGTTGGCTTCATGCTAAAAGCATCGGCTACAACGTTCCCCTTCCCGGGATGATATTCGATGGAGAAGTCAAAATCCTTCAAGTACTCTAACCACCTTCTCTGCCTCATGTTTAATTCTTTCTAATAAAATAAATACCTTAGGCTCTTATGATCTGAGTATACTGTAAAAGTTTTTCCATAAAGATAGTGCCTCCAAATCTTTAGAGTAAATACAACTACTGCTAGCTCTAAGTCATGAATAGGGTAATTCTCCTCATATTTTCTCAACTACCTGGAGGAGTAAGCTATCACTCTCCCTCGTTGCATCAACACGCAACCTAAACCAATTCCTGAAGCATCAGTGTATACTTCAAAACCTCCCTCTCCAAAAGGTAAAGCCAAAACTGGGGCAGTGGTTAAACATTCCTTCAAAGCCTGAAAACTCTTTTCACAATCTTTTGACCACTCGAATCTATTCTCTTTACGAGTTATCCTACTCAAGGGTACCGCGATCTTGGAGAAATCATTTATGAATCTTTGATAATGACCTGCTAATCCTAAGAAACTCTTGATCTCAGTTACATTAACATGCCTTTCCCAGTTACGTACTGCTTCCACTTTAGAAGGGTCCACTGAAATTCACTCTTTAGAAATGATATGCCTTAGAAAGGATACCTCTTGTAGCAAATACTCACATTTACTGAACTTGACATATAACTGTTGATCCTTTAGTATTGTCAATGCCATCCTTAAATGTTCTTCATGCTCCTTCTGGCTCTTTGAGTATATCAAACTATCATCAATGAATACTATGACCCACTGACTTAAGTAGGGTCGAAACACACTAGTCATTAGCTGCATGAAAGTTGCAGGAGCATTTGTTAGTCAGAACGGCATCACAACAAATTCAAAATGCCCATACCTGCTACAAAATGTCATCTTAAAAATATCCTCGTCCTTAATCCTTAACTGGTGATACCACGATCTGAGATCGATCTTCGAGAAATACTGGACTCCCGATATCTGATCAAATAACTAATCAATCCTTGGTAAAGGATACTTATTTTTCACAGTGAGCTGATTCAATTGGCGATAATCAATGCATAACCTTAATGAACCATCATTCTTTCTTACAAAGAGAACAGGAGCACCCCAAGGGAAGTACTCGGACGAATAAACCCCTTCTCTAGTAAGTCCAACAATTGCTTCTTCAATTCCCTTAACTCAACAGGGGACATGCGATAGGGGGCCTTAGAAACAGGTGAAGCGTCAGGTATTAAAATAATGGAGAAAACCACTTCCCTCTCAGGAGGAAGACCTGGCAATTGTCACGCCCCGAACCGATAGCAGCGGAACGTGTCGTTTGCTCGGAACGTGGCAGTTAAATAGTCATGTCAATCAGAACATAGTCATTTCCACAAAACACAATTTGGACAAATAACAAATTTCATTTCAAATATAAGTTCTTTACATATTCGGGCCCATAATAAATGAAAAGATTCAATAAAGAAAAACTATAAGGATACATAAGACGCAAGATAACCAGACTAGATGGTTCGTGTAGATGTCAGAGTACTCATCACTCTTGCCCTTGCCCATCATGTTCGGTCTCGTCGTCACTAAGTTCATTACCTGAAAAATATTGGAAAACGCAGGGTGAGCGAACGCTCAGTAGGACTTAATATCTCATGTTCCAAGCTAACTTTAAGTGGTTAACAATTTATCATGCTCATGCAGGTCATGCAGGAAGTAAAGTAAATCGAGCATTATAATGGCACGAGTTGTAACTATAAAGTAATGATGATAAAAATCACAAGGACGAGTAAGCAAGATGCTAGATACATTTATGAAGTGTAGAGACAATGATAACAAGAGAGTATAGCAAGAACTTTCATGTCAGAACACCAAGTATTTCTCATAATGAGGAAACAATAACAATCATCCCTCTATGACGAATAATATCACGAGGGCGGTTAATGAAACTAGCACAATATTCTCTCTATGACGACATTATCATGAGAGCTTTCATGTAACTAGCACTGTGGAGGATTGCCAAGACACCAAGGGAATATCACGACGATATGATAACCCCTCCAATAAGGCAATTCAAGATCTTTTCATGATGAACAATAAGTTGTGGAAAGATGCACTATGATGGCAATTACTCCCGATCATCACTATCACGAAAGCGTTTGCACATCTATCACTACATAGGATTGTGTACTATGATGGCAATTACTCCAGATCATCACTATCACGAGAGCGTTTGCACATCTAGCACTACATAGGATTGGCCAATGCACTAAGGGGAAAATCACGACGATATGACCGCCCCTCATGAAAATAGCACTAGGTAGTATTTGGTCGCACACTTAGGAGTTCTCACGACTGTATGATTGTCCCTAAATGCCAATAACCGAGTTGGTGAATGCCAACACCCGATCATCGTATACCAGTAATGTTTGGACTTTGCCTCGCCCAATAGGGTCAGATCAGGACCCGTAGCATTTAAAATGTCATTTTAGTGGGACCCATAGCCCCTGACATTTAGTCTAGACTAATTCCATATTAATGGCCAAGAATTTTAAGGATCAAGCATGTAAGAACATTAAGATAGATTTCATGGAACATAGAGCTCAAGGATAGAACTTGTAATAAGGATGATATATCAATAAACCATATGAAAATCATGACATTCTGGAAATCTGGGTGATTAGGTACAACCAGCTCAGTCGGCCTTGAGGGAATCCAAGGCTGCGAGGAGACTTACGGAGGTCCCAATGACTAACTTGCCTGTCCGAAGGAATGGAATATCCAACGGAGGGCTCGTATGTCACCGAGAGTTGAGGTGTATAACGTGAACCAATCATGAAACATGGACTCCATCTACGGACGTGAGATGAGAATGCCAAAAGACCCAAGGTATGGGTCATAACCGGAAGAAAGCGGCGAGAACATGAATGCGTTAATTATAGAATTTATATCCATCCAATTCTATAATTAACTATAATTAAATAAAATTATATTAATTGACGTCTATGAGTAGTGTCATTTATTAATTAGCATCCACTTGGAGGGACGTTAATTCTATGATTTTTAACTTAATTTATTTAAAGAGAATTCACGTCAATATCTATTTAATTGAATAATTTTAAAACATACATTCAAAGACACATTTATTTATATAACATAATTTAGAGAAATAGAATATATGATAATTAGGAGAAAAATTCAAGGATTCCAAATATATAATTTTTATAATTTTCTGTTACATATCTTAATAGATATGAATTTTCAAAGATATAGTTACAAATATATACATATATATATATATATATATACATATATATATATATATATATATATATATATATATATTAAAGATATGACGACATTGCAAAATGTCGTCAAAATGAATCAAGGACATTCTCAATGTCATCATTTTAAAAATATAAATTCTAACTTCTTCAAACCTCCGATTCTCGACATACACACGTCGGAATCACGCGTTCTATATATCAAAATGACGGGCTCGAAAAACTCTACCTAATCGGGTATTCAAAATAATTTTTCATTGGGAGATGGGGGATCTTGAGATAGAGGCACGAAAAATGGTGTAACTACTCTTACTACCTCGGTCACCTCCCCAATAACACACCCATAAAATTTTATGGCCAAAGGACACTATGGCGCCCTCATACAGGCCATCAACGTAAAAATATATAACTATGGTACTACGGTAACCATTACAATTCGTTGTTAACTATTAGAAATTCTTATATTTAATAAAGTTAATCATTAACATGTTAACACACCATATAATCACATGAAAATTTACAGTAAATTTTGGGGATTTCAAAGATATATTTTTCTAGAATTTTAATTATATGATTACATGATTATAAAATATTTAATCATGATTTACTTCTATTCACTTAATGATTTTCTACTTAGAGCATGTTTGAAGTCATGGCATCAAACGTATAAAAACATGCAGGATGATTAATCGAATTTGACTTTGGAGATTGCCTACCTTTTTGACACTTTATCAGGAGAGAAGGAGAACGGGAAGAAGAAGGAGATGATAGCCCATGCGGTGACTGCAGCAACAAAGAAGATGAAGAAGACTTGCCTCTTCACTTCGATAATAACAACAATAGCAGTCGCTCAACCACCGGAGGAAGAAGGAAGACGACGCTGGACAACAACAGCCATAGTAGTAAGACCGACAACTACTGTCAGAAAGGAGAAGAGGAGGTCCTCTCCTACGTACCACAATGGCGGCCACACGCTCTAAGGGAAGAAGACGATGACGATGAGGGCTCACGAACAACATCGGCAGTAGGATACTTCTGCTATTGTGAGGGGTTATATTTATAGAGAGGGAACCCTACTTCGACGGTAGAAATCAAGCTTCTCGTGCATCAATCCTATTGGGTCTCATATTTCTACGTTAACCTTATTTCCAAAACTTTAGCCCCTTCCGTATCTTATTCAAACCTTGAACTCCTTCGATATAGAGCTCGATCGTGAAAGCTTTTATGTGCATAACTCCAAGACCCTACTACACATAGTATTTATATTTATACCCTAAAATCTCATACTAAAGCCCACTTATGTTCTAAACGTAGTCTTCTGAAGCTCTTTATCATGTGGGTAAGAGGCTCCTAGGTTCACATGATCCTTTTAAAAACGACCCATTCTCTTCGGGTCTTAGAATTGGAGGTTACTTTACAGACAAAATAGTGAAAGCCCAATTAATTGTATGGGTTTTGTCTTGAGTGGCCTAAAGCTAACGTAAAGCCCATATAAGTTAAGACCTTGTATATTTAGTCAAGGGGAAATTTTGTTAGTGGGTTTCTTCATAGATATGGGTTAAAGCCCATATATAAATATACCTATATCTATTTGTCCTCAGTATATTAGTGGTAAGGCTTCCTACGTTCAAAAGCCCATGAAGCCCTATATATATATATATATCTGTGTGTGTGTGTGTGTGTGTGTAGCCCATTAGTATATATATAAGTTTCTCAAAAAGCCCACTAGTAACATAAAGGCTCTTAAGGCCCATTAATTAATTAAAATTATAAACTAACTGTAGAACTATATATACATATAGGTATGTGGGTGTGTGTCTTTTTTTTTTTTAAATTAAGTCCATTAGCTTAGGCCCACTATCTATTTGTGTTAGAGTTAAATGGGTTTACTATCTAACCCCTAATAAAGTACATTAGTATCACTTGGGGTTAGGTTTTTTTTATCTTTCAATTATACATGATTTAAGCCTTAATCTGTTATTAAGGCCCATTTATTCATAAGCCCACGTATTGATTTGCAAGCACTTGTATATACCTAGCCCATTTAGTTTGGGATTATATATTCATTTTCTTTTAAGGCCAATGTATTCACCTTTGATCATTAAGCCTATTAGTACTTAGGTTCTATCTACATTCGTGAGGCCCACAAGGTTCAAGAGTTTAGGTTTTATTGTAGCAGGTTCATTTGGCCCATTTGTTAATATCAAGGCCCATTAGTTATATTCCTTGGGATTATAATTGATTTTATCTAAATTACTTGGTATGTACGTAGACCTTATTTTCTTCATAAATTTCTATTTGTTGTCTCAGGTAACAGAGTTGGGTTTGATCCTATGAGAGTCTTTATATATATGCATGTGTATAATGAATATTATTATTATTTATTTGGAATGAGATTCTTTCTAAATACTTGAATTGTATTTTCTTTAATTTGAGCCATAAATAGATAAAAGGATATATTAAATTTTTAATTCTCAACTATTTATTTTAGCTATACTTATCAAAACAAATTTATTAACTACCATTATTCCATGACTAATATTTATAGTTTTTTTATTTCCTATTTAAATTTTCGGGGTGCTACAGCAATTCTTCAAGAAACACCTCTGGAAAATCCCGAACAATCGAGTATCCTTCAACTCTACTTCCTTCTTATCAGTTAGAGAGATCAAAGCCAGAAATGTTTGACATCCTTTCCTTAATAACTTATCCGCCCGAAGTGTCAAAATAAGTGGCACAGACTTCGATTGCCTAGAGCCAGAAAAAGAAAGCTCAGGGCGTCCAGAGAAAGACACTAGTCGTGACTTACAGTGAACACTAGCACCATGCTTAGATAACCAATCTTCTCCTAAAATCACATCATAATCCTTCATCTTCATGCATACCAAATCAACAGATAAGTTACAATCATTAATCAAAATTTCACTGGAAGGGTAATAATATTTAATATCGGACCCCGAGCCAATAGGGGTAGATATCACAAGATGAGAATCCAATAGTACCAGTTTCAAAGGTAAAGCCTTGGCAAATTTCAGAGATATAAAAGAATGAGTGGCTCCAGTGTCGAAAAGTACGAATGCTAGCTTGGAAAGAATAATAAGAGTACCTTCGACAATGCCTCCTTCCTCGGTAGCTTCAGTCTCAGTTTCTGCATCCTGAAGAGCTTGGAGGTTGCCCTGTCACTTGAAACTCCCTTGCGGCTTGTCGGGTGTTGCTGATTCATTAATAAGGGGACATTCAGGAATTTTGTGGTCCCTGCTACCACATCTCAAACAAGCGCCTAACTTGCGCCAACACTCTTCCACCTTGTGACCCAGACGGTCACAATACTTGCAAACTGCCTTAGACGGAGCAGTCGATCCGGCCTTCTTCTCACCTTCCTTCGGTTTCTTATTATTTGAAAAGCTCGGCACGCCGTTGGGCCTCTTCTGGCCATTACCCAATTTGAAATTCCTGGAACTGGTGGTCTGCTCCTTCTTCTTATCCCGGCCTCTTATCCGGTCAGTCATTTCTATAGTGTCTTCAAGAACTTGGGCATTTCTTACAACCTCAGCATAAACATGAATTTCCAAGGGCGACAATTGATTAATGTATTGAAGCTTCAAACCATTTAAGAATCGTTTGGCCTTCATCTTCTCCGTGGATACCAAATGTGGTGCATATTTAGATAATCTAGCAAAATGTGCTTCATATTCCACAACCGACAGGTTTCTTTGCTTCAAAGCAGCGAACTCGGCTGCCTTCTTCTCCTGTACTCTATCTGAGAAATACTTGTTGTTAAACTTTTCCTTAAACTCGTCCCACATTGCACGTCGATTACCGAGCGTGGCTTCTACAGCTTCCCACCAAGCACGTGCATCGCGTTCCAACTGGAAGGTTGCTAAAAGGACGCGATCCTAGTCTCCACATTACATAACCCTGAAGATACGTTCTGTCTCTTTCAGCCAATTCTCGGCCTCATATGGGTCTGAGGATCCACTAAAACAAGGGGGATTCAAGTCTTGAAAGTTTCGATGTAGATTGCCCGCTCCATATTATGCACCGCCTTGAGCTACTTGCTATAAGGCCTGGGTCAGGCCCTACACCGTGCGTTGCATATCTCGCCACTGTGCGCGCTTTGCCGCCATCACGGAGAAATCCTACAACATAACCAGAATTAATTAAGAATATTTTCTTGACTATGTATTCTTAGAACTAGTTAATTAGCTTAACCCAAGTCTCTACCCAACTCACTGGGTTAGATTCCTGACTTTACCAATGTAATGGGCTCTATAACACCACTAGGAACCTAGGGTCTAAGAAAACCTAGGCTCTGATACCACCAAACTGTCACGTCCCAACGTGGAATATCGGAATGCAGCAGTAGAAGTAGTAAAAATATGTTGATTTCCAGACATGATGTGTCTTGCGCTAACGATTAGATACTCATACGCCATACTAGAGAAGAAATATATTTCACAATAATTACTCAATTCCAACTAATTAAACGTAACAATAGTCAACAATTATCAACTCCAAAACGTACCAACAATCTCTCATGTTCATCAACTAAGCAAAATTACATAACAACTGTCTTAACCAAACTTACAACTCTGGAACTCAAACTATCTAATAACAACTCTAGAAGGTTGTCTAGCTAGCTCACTCCAGGATCTTCACTCCTGCCCATCCCCGTCAGTTTGAGAGTTCTCACCTGAGCTACCTGAAAATGATTGGAAAGTAGGGGTGAGCAAAGCTCAGTAGGATTTTATATCTCTATCATCAGGCATAGTTAAAGTGATTAACCATTTTATCATGAATGATGTTGCGATAAAAGAATAATAATAAATAAATGACGAGTGATAGATAGAAAAGACATATGGACTTCCAAGTAGAAAATAAACACAAGTATAACAAGAACTTTTTGTGAAATTGCAAGTAAGTGATAAATGGAATTGGCCATAACAAGCATGCATATCATGTCACGTAAGAATTCCAAGTGACTGAGTGAAGTAGAATGTCATATACCAATCATGCTAGTCATGCACTTCGGTGTAATACCACACCTTGTCATTACAAACTCCCCGGGGCACAAGTACTTTCGGGCGCTCCTCCCAGGACCAGACCGGACCCTTAATGATGCGTTGGCATTGAAAGATTGGATCATAGATCATAGTCTAGACATTCACCACAGTAAATTGCCAAGAATTCCAAGGTTTAGCTTGCGAACTTACTTCTAAGATTGAGGGAAGTTCTAATAAAATTTGGAATGAACCTCATGTAGATTGATTGGATAGTCTAAAGTGAACAAGGATCAATCAAGATTTCTCAGTCCAAGGCCAACCTTGATATAACTGCTATCACAACCACAAACATAGAAATCGTATAAGTGATATTGACGGTCTAACACTAGACCGAGTACGTTTGGTATAACAGGCTCTTAAGTGAATCCAAAAGGATCTTTATTTCAGCCTGATTTCAGAATGCGTCAGAACCAGAGTTCAGCCCACAAAGCTAAAGTCCAATGAAACGGATTGGTCAGGTTAAAACTGACTGGGCTTACAAGAATCCAACTTAACCCAAGCCCATTACTTAACCCGGCCAGGAGAAAGATAGCGGTCTAAACCTGGGCCGCCAAGGTCACTTAGCGATCTTAAATTGGGCCGCTAAGGTCGCAGATCAGTCCAATTTGGGACTGGCCCAAACACGAATCAAAATACGTCCAAGGGTTCAGGTCTTGGGGGTATAACCTGCCCAGCGTCCTAGTAGAAATTCTAGGCTTGCGGGGGCTTACGGAGGTCTCATAATAGTGGTCCTAGTTTGACGGAAGGAATATCCGGCGAAGAGTCCCAACTATTACAAGATTGAGGCTATATGAAAATATAGAAAATGAGACGATGCGGCCAGTCAATCCCACCGGAGTGGTATGACTGTCAAACAATGATATTAAGATCATAAAATAACATGGTTCAAAATTTACAAGATTAGTAACCAACTTTTATCAAGTCTCATATGATCATTTAACTTATGTCAAACAACTTTCATGTAAACAATAAACTTAAAGGTCTATAATCATGATACTAGATTAATATCACTTTCTACATCATTATGGACCTAGGTATCATACTAAAATATGGTAATTTTCTAATTAAAAATGCATGATATAGAGTTTAAAATACCCTGCCAGAGGATAGAAAACGGGCTATATAAGGGCCACAAAAATCATAAAACGGTCTATCGTAGAGCCATTTGTTTATTTTGAATTTAATCATGCATAAATTTAAAATTTTGAAACGTAGGGCTTGAGACGGTCTATCGTGGAACCACTAGAGGACTACAGACGGTCTATCGTGAGGCCGCTACTTCTCTAGCGGTCATTGAAAGGACCGTTTAGTCAACCCGAGATCATGCCGACAGCGAGTCTCAACATACCACGATAGAATCTCGATTCCTCATGATAGGGTGAATGAAATTTAAGGAAAATACCACCATTAGAAAGCGCATTAAAATCTTAACAAGATGGCATGCTTTGATTACCAATTTAATTAGACTAATTTTCACAAAACGAGTTATCATGGAAGTTATTCTTTCGTGTATATCTCGACGTAAAACATGGAATTAGGGCAGCACGGGACATGAAATTTAGGCAATTATGTATCAAAAGAAAGGGCTCAGGAAGATGAACAAGATGGTATAATTAGATTTTTTTTAGCCTGAGAGACACCTACCTTTGAGTGATGGAAAGATGGAAGAAGAAAAGGGGTCACCGGAACCCTAGGTACCCGTACCTAGAACGTCAAAATCCTCCCTCGTCCGGCCACAATCGATCACGCCATCAGCCGCCAGAGCAAATAGGGTTCCAGAGGGTCGAAAGCCCTCAATTTATAGAACTAAAGGATGCTTCTAGCGATTGAATTAGGGTAAAGAGTCCAAACGGGAAAATCCGGCGGAAACTTTGGATGGGGTTCTAATCCGCCGTCGCCGCCACCAATAGAAGGCTCTAGAATTAGGGTTTTCGAAGGAAAAATGAGGATCTACGATTGGGTTAGGGTTTGGCTTTGATTGGAGCTCGAATTGGGCTGGGATTTGGGTCCAATTAGGGATGATTGATTTTGGGCTTTCTAAACAATGATTTCAGCTAAATTGTGAAATTGGGCCTACATCAATTTTATTCTGGGCTCCTACCTGAAGACAAAGTTGTTAGAAATTTAATTTTACACAAGATGCATATTTTTCTAGATTTTTAAATAAACTTTTATAAGTTGAGGCAAGAAATGGGTAATCAATGTTGGGATATAATAATAGTAAAAATTCAGGGTGCTACATTGTAGAAAAATAATTATTTCTTTTTATTGATATAATTTGGCCACTTTCAAAATAAATAATATTCCTTAACTAAGAAAATTATTGAAATCATTAAATAGCAAGTTAATAGCTTTATTCCGTTTTAATATATCATTACGTTGAATTAGTAATTCGATTAGTCATTCTATTTTTACAAAAATTAGATCCCATTTTCTTTTCTTTTATTTATTTCTTCATATGAGATTTAATAATTTAAGCGATAATTAACCGCATGTTTTTCATTTATTTCTATTTATCACATTTTATTCCAATACATATTTTGAAATTTTACTTTTATATTTTATTATTTAATCGGGGTGTTACATCCTCCCCCACTTCAAGAAATTTGATCCCCAAATTCGTCGGTCGCCATTAGCTATTCGAATAGTTAAACTAAGATGATCTTACCTATTCAAAATAACATGGTAATCATACAACTAATGGAATGTAAAAGAATTTTAACTATAGCTAAGGATGAGGGAGAACGATACCTTATATAACATTCTTCATTTGATAGAAATTGGTTCCAATTCTCCTTGTGTTTTTACTTGTGGAAGTAACTTAGGGCAATTAGCCATTATATGGTCTTTATTTTCGCAACGAAGACACGCTCCGCTCTTTCGCCAGCACTCTTTGATTAGACGACCAAATTTGTGACAGTGAAAATATTTCATTTGCGAAAGGTTATTCCTTTTCTTCTTATTACTTCGAATTTCTTTACGACGGACTCGCCACCTTTTAACGGAATCAGACCTTAGCTTACTCGTGGACCCTCTTGCTTTCATGTCAAAAGGAGCTTAGACACCTGCAAAATAATTATAAGGTTAAAAATTTTATTACCCTCACGCGTTGTGCTACGCAATCTTATACATATTTTATTACGTAACCCGAGGCACTACCCAATCTCACCAGGTGATAAAAGGGATGACAAGGATTACACGACCTATTACTTAGGGTAACCTAAACTTATGGATAAGAACATAGGACTCAAGCAACCGAGGCTCTGATACCACTTCTATCACGTCCCGAACCGATAGCAGCGGTAAGCGATGCTCGGAACGTGGCAGCGAAACAGTCATGATAATTAGAGCAGAAAAATAAATAAACACAATAAATAACACAATAAATAATATTCAAACACATTGAGGCCATTAATTTGAGAAAATACAATTTTATTGCTATTTGGAAATTGAATTACAAATTTACTTAATTTTACAATAAAAGACTCAATAAAAGAAATAAAGAAGAGAAAATAGCAAGACCCACTATCCTAACTAGACTCAAGTAAATAAAAAGACTCAGGTCCCTAAGTTCCAAGTTCACTCGATCATGCTGACCCGATCCTAGTTGCAAACGTTCCTTCTACCGCGTTACCTGAAAAGGATGGAAACAGGGGGGGTGAGGAAGAAGCTTAGTAGGAATTACTCTCTATCATCAGGTAAAATTTAAGTAATTAATCATTTTCAAGAATGTATAAATAATGCGAGAAACTTAAAAGAAGCAAACTGGTAACCAACAAGATCAGAAGATAATCCATAGATAAATGGAAAGGAGTATGACAAGTCGAGATATCAAGCACCATTAACAAGAACTTTTCAATGAATGGCCATGTATCAAGTCAAGTCAAGTCGAGTCATATCACGCAAGTAAGTACTTCACGTTTTCAAGCAAGTATAGAAAGTATCACAAGAGTGTGGAATGCCATAGACTTAACACGCTAGATAGTACTCGGTGACAATGTAACACCTAGTCATTACACCTCCCCGGGGTACAAGTACATTTCGGGTGCTCCTCCCAGGATCAGACTGGGCCCTTAAATATGATTGCCTTGGCATTGATTTGTTTGGATCATAGATCCTACGAAATCTAGACATCCAAGAATAATGATGGCCAAGAGTTCCAAGATCAAGCTCATGTAATCAAGGTAAAATGTGTAAGAACATTGATTTTCTTGAGATTCCAACAATATGCTCATTAATCGAGAGGAATAGTCATTTAAAGAAATGACTCTCGAATGGATAAATGTCCAGAATAGAGCTAACAATAGGTCAAAATTCGGGGTACAATAGCCTAGTTAGGCTAGAGTAGCTCACACGTATCAAATCCATGAAATCATCAATTTTTGGAAAGCTAGAAGGTGAAACGGTCAGCAAAGATCGCTAAGATAGGAACACAATTTAATCAGGACCGCATGCACAAAAGAAACGGTCTGATCAGGACCGCATACAATTTACAACGGTCAACACCGGACCGTCCAAGTGGTATGACGCGCCCGAAAACACGAGTGACCAAGCCCAGGGAAAATGGTCCTTGACTGACCGCTAGACTAACCTAGCGGTCCAGAGAAGGCTGCTAAGGTCAGAAAATGGTCTGAACATGGCCGCAACCCTTACAGAGCAGGGGATGATCCAAAATCATAATTTCGGTCAATTAGGAGGGTTCATGACTTAAGGTACAACCCGCCCAGCATCTTAGCGAGAATCCCAGGCTCGCGGGGGCTTACGGAGGCCTCGGAACATGAACACCTAGTCCGGTGGAAGGAATATCCGACGGAGAGGTAATTCAATGCCCAATAATTCAATAGCTCATAATTAACGGAAAAACAAGATATTCAGTCCAGTCGCCACTGCCGGAGTGGCACGACCTTAAAACAGATTTAATAAGACAGCAAGGTGATAATGGAAATAATGAGAAGGAAAGGCGAAACTAACATTAATTACTCTACTCATTTTAATCATAAGATATCAAGCACGATGATCATGGAGGAATAATCATGAAGATGATTAACTTAGATCATTAAATTCCATTTTCCTAGTTAACAGTGTGATATTTAACAAAAAGGTCCTACCAGCAAGTTATACAACATGGATTAACAATGCATAACACGCCATAATCAAATGAACAACACATGGTAGAAAACGGTAATAGAGCAGACCGCCAGAAGCCTAAAACAGTCAAGGGTAAGGCCGCTTAGCCTAGTTAGCGGTCAAACTTACAGCCGCTAGATCAACAGTGCAAAACAGGGTCCTTGCGGTTTATCGGGCGACCGTTAGACACATAAGCGGTCTATTGGGAGACCGTTAAACCCAGCGTAGCCCTAATAAGAAGCAAACGGTCTGTCGTGGGGCTGCTAGATCATGCAAATGGTCTATCGTGTGACCGCTTGACGCCTGGCGGTCCCTGGAACGACCGTTTCCTTCAACTCGAACCCAGAACATAGAAACGCAAGACACCGGTCCAATGAAAGCATGATTTAAAACCTGAATATAGCATGAAAATTAGGCTATTTACTATCAAAACGTAGGTAACTTAAAAACGCACATCATGGCATGCTCAATTGAAAGATTGCACTAAGATTACTCTATGTAAATCGAACAGAAACAAAAAGAGTAAAAACCCTAATCACATGCCCTTCATGGGAATAGGAATACGCGTGATATAGATAGCTAAAATTGGGCAAAATATTTCAAAAGAAAGTTAAGGATGAGATCCATCTATCCATGTTATTTAATTAGATTGGGCCTGAGAGAAACCTACCTTAATGGAGGAAGAGAAGGGAAGATGAGCTCGCTGGAACCCTAATACAAGCCACCACCAAACGCCCAAATTCACCTAGGTTTGACCATGATAGCCCGCGCCACCAATTGGAGAAGCAAATAGGGGCCTAGGGCTGCTAAAGCCCTCAATTTATAGCGTCCAAGGAGGCTTCTAGAGGTCGAATTGGACACAAGAGTCCAAGGAGGAAAAATCGGTAAAAATCTCACACCTTGATCAAATCCACGCCGCCGTCGCCGCTGGAAGGCTCTAGAGTCTAGGGTTTCGAAGGCAAAACGGGCCACTAGGGTAGATCTAACCATTGGGCCTGGTTTGGACTCGATTGATTAAGAATTGGGCTCCAATTTGGTCATTTAAAATTGACCTACTAAAACAACGGATTTAGCCATTAATTCCTTAATCCATCCTAATTAAATTTTGATTAGGGGTCGACCCAGTTGACATTATTACTAAACACTTCGTTCTCTACAAGAATATAATTTTTTCCATATTTTTCGAAATTAGTCAAAACTTTGGTCTAAGGGTGAAATTCGATTAATTTGATTTATACCTCAAATCATCGTAGAAAAATTTGATTGCAACTTGGAATATGAAATTCTTTTTATGGTGATTGTAGAAAAAATAATTATTTCTTTTTATTGATATAACTTGACCACTTTCAAAATAAATAATATTCTTTAACTAAGAAAATTATTGAAGTCATTAAATAGCAAGTTAATAGCTTTAATCCGTTTTAATATATCATTACGTTGAATTAGTAATTCGATTAGTCATTCTATTTTTACAAAAATTAGATCCCCTTTTATTTTCTTTTATTTATTTCTTCACATGAGATTTTATAATTTAAGCGATAATTAATCACACATTTTTCATTTATTTCTATTTATTACATTTTATTCCAATACATATTTTAAAATTATACTTTTATATTTTATTATTTAATCGGGGTGTTACAGTGCCACCAGAGTTAGGACTACTAGCTAGACTCACTAATCCAAGGGCCATAGAGTCATGCGACTCACCCCAAGGCCGTTGTATCATACGGTACTATGCCGTCAAATTATCATACTCCAAGAGTCCGAAACCATGGTCAAAATAATTCATAAGGTAGCTCACAGCCGCCGGGTTCATTCCCTCTCGAAGGGAGACTAGAAAGCCCCCGACCCCTGGCTGGGTCACGGGATTCACGGTCGTTGGCCACACTTATGGCCCATACAGAAACCTCTTTCCAAAGAAGCTAACACCGTGCGAGGACGACCCTCCGCACCTATACAGGCACACGGTGAGTCGAATTAGCACAACGAAGAAGCCTAGAACGCACGGGGTCACCTAGACCCTCTAAACCACACGAACATGCTAATCGAGGTATCATGATTCTTTCGGACACCCAAAAATATGATCTCGATCTCCACAGGGTGTCCGGGACATCCACCGGGCCAAAGGTTGACCAATGGGTCTCAACCGGGTCGACTGGAGGCTGAAATGGGCGAAAAGGTTTCAATTCGGTCGAACTGCCCATTGGGTCAGTCAACCTGACAGAGGTCGGTCGACCGGGCCTATCAGGGCGGTCGACCAGACCAAGACCTGCACCCGACCAAGACCTACACCCCCTTGTCTTGGTTTCCATCGACCGGACCACCTGGGTTGGTCGGCCGAACCACTTGGGTCGGTCGGCCGAACCACCTGGGTCGGTCGGCCGAACCACCTGGGTCGGTCAACCGAACGGCAGGTTGCCCTCCGTGGCGAATGCCGATCCGGTCGACCGAATTGCCCATCAGGTCGACCGAATCTGACGAAATGACCGCAAAACCCCATACGAGGGGTCCCAAACCACTCCCCAATCACCTTGAGTGATTGGGAAAACATGGGGGAATCGATCCCCTCCCTCAAAGTGTAAGGCCCGTGCCTTAGTGGATCCTTAATGGATTTTGTTCTTATATTTGTTCTGGAATTTTTGGCTATTTTTCTAGATTTTTAAGAATTTGTCTGGTATTTTTCTGGATTTATTGGGGGCTATTTGAGAGTTATTAGAATTAATAAGATTTTTATATATATAATAATTATATTTAATATATATTAATTTTATTTTATTTTCTTTTAACCCTCACCCTCACCCTCTCTCCCCCGTCGATCTCTTTCTCACCTCACACACTCTCTCTCCTCTCGCCGATCGTCTCTCTCCCCTCCCCTGGGAAGCAGGCTTTTTGGCATCGGATTGAAGCATGGGAGGTACCGATGGATTCCTCGCGTCGAGAGGAACGCGTGGGTGCCCACTTCGGCGTGGTTTGATGATCGTGGGAGCGTGGTGGAGCTTGAAGGCTCGGTGAGCCTACCTCCTTGCATGCGGTGTTCTTGGCCGTTTCGACTTGCAAGAGGTAGGGGGATGGAATCCTTATCTCGCTAGGATCATTTCCTATGGCTAGTTCCGTTGATTAGAACCCCGTGGCATGCTTAATGTTCATATTTCCTAATTTTGGGGTTTTAGCTTAATTCTTGATTTGAATGCTTATTAGGTGTTGCATGTGCTGTTTTTAGGTGTTATCATGTTGTATGGATTGCATGGTTTGACAGGTTACAGGTTCCTACGGCGTTACCCGACGATTTCTATCGTCCGGGGGGGGGGGCTCCGGTTTTCAAACCGAACCCGCCCGTATCCCAGGTGGTGTGACGGTCCTGCCAGGAACCGTCACACTTCTGGCGGTCAATATTGGACGCGTTACTTCAAAGCAACGGCCCGTCGGGGGTGCGTTACATTGAAAGTAACGGCGGGGTTTCCGACCGTTGTTTTCTCCTTGAATTACGTTGACCAGGTCAGGCGGTTAGCCCGACGGCTAGTCGGCCGGCCGTCGCTTTGATCCGACGCGCCTAGGCTAGTGCGTCGCTTCGCCTGCTTGCGGTTTTGAGTGCGGCACGTTGATTTTCGGCCTCGGGTGGAAGTAACAGCGGGGATCCAACGCGTCACGTTGAAGCGACGCGCTGAGCCCCTACCGTCACTTTCCCTTTTAGGTCTCTTGAGCTGGAACTCGGGTGGGAGTAACGGATGGGGGCTAGTGCGTCGTTCTTGAAGTAATGCGCTGGCCTCCGACCGTTATTTGCAAATAGCGCATGGGCAGTCGACCGCCGCATGCCTGTTAGTTCCCTAAAATCGCCAGCCCTTTCGTTGTGCGTGCCACTCCGTTTATGCGCCAGATCTACATTATTATATTATATAATGGCAAGTTTTTAATACTAATTGAGTAGCTTTTCTATCCATGCAATGGAGCCACTGTTGTTGCCCTAGGTCTGTTGAGTACCGACCCGCCTGAGGATAGCGGAGGGGTGTTTCCCATACACGGTTAGTAAGCTAGTTCCGTGGGCTCCCAGCCAATGGTAGCGTCCTACCAAGGGAGAAAACTAGCTAGAGGGCCTAGCTCAGGTTAGAGTCAGTGTGTGCACACGTGGTCGGAGACTGTGGACTGACACCGACGGTGCCACTCCGACTGGTCACTTGGTTTGGTACTGTTTGCGCGCTCAGCTTGTCGTTTTGTCGACTGCGAGTGCTTGAGACGCAGTGTAAGTCGTCAGTGGACGCTTCTGGTTTCTGCTCCAGTGGTTGTCCTTCCTTGTTGTTTGGATTAGTTAAGGCTTATTCTATTTGGTAGTTTTAGTTTCAGTCGCTTGCATTTATTTAGCTTTGGCATGTGTTAGCTGTTATACTTGCTTAGTTAGAGTTTACAGCTTTACTTGAGTAGTTTATTCATGCCAATGCCTGCTAGTTTAATTAAATGCATGCTCTAATTGCCTTTATTTATGCATGAATGCATGATTAGTGCGAGGTAGGGATCCGCGTGACCACTACTGAGTCTGGCTGTGACTCACCCTTTCTCCTTTCAGGTGAGCCGCGCCCGTCGTCTCCCGGTGCTTCCTGAGCTGTTTTGGAGACCGCGTCTAGCTGCCAGCTGTAGTCGGGCCGCCTTTTTGAGGCTTTTCTCGTACTTTTGCCGGGGTATGCCCCGTGTAGTTGTACCTTGTGGGCTAGTACTTTGGTTTATCTAGACTAGTATATATATATATATCACTCTGGTTATTTTGAATTGCTTCCGCACTTGTGTTAATTTTGTCACTTAATTGTATATTGCGCGTTCCAAATTGCAATTCGTTATACATACCCCTCAGCACTTTCCTCCTAACCCTTCAGGGGCCTCATCAGCCTCTTGGGTGGCTTCCCCAATTCTTGGTATCTGTATATCGATGTTATCGGTGTCTCGGTATCCTGAACTCTGGGTCGTCACAGTTGGTATCAGAGCGTAAGTTGAGGATTGTATAAGGAATTGGAATTTGCGGTTGTCCAGAGCTAGTCCTTGGTTTCGTCTATTGCTGGCATAGGATGTTTTCTGTATAATTAATGGGTTCTATTGTTTATTTATGCCTTGGCAGTGTAATTATGCCTCCTCGTCGAGGAAGACCTCCTCGAGTTCCTCAAGCTCCTCGAGATGCGTCCCGGGAAGATAGTGGTTCTGCACCTCCTCCTGCAGTTCCAGCTGTTCCAATTGCTCCTCCAGCGCCGATCATTGCTCCTCCTATTGAAGTGCCTGGCAGTCGAGGCAAGGCTTTGAAGGAATTCCTGATGTTCAACCCGCCTGCGTTCGATGGTCAAGCTGATCCAGAAGTGGCAAGGCAATGGTTGGATGCGATCGAGCGGTGTTTGTCTCGATGGAATGTGTTGAAGATGAAAAAGTTATGCTTGCTGCTTTTCAACTCCAGGGTACAGCCATTACGTGGTGGAAAGCCGAGTGGCAGATCGCTTTTCATTCAAGACCTCTTCGGCAGATCACTTGGGCAGAGTTCGTTGCTGCTTTCGAGCGTGCTTACACTCCTGCCTATTTACAAATGGCGAAAATGTATCAATTTATGGAGCTGACGCAGGGCAGTATGGCGGTGCTTCAGTATCGAAATAAGTTTATGGAATTGGGTCAGTATGCGCCCCATGTGCTGGCTAGTGAAGCTTTGAAAACCCAACAATTTTTTGCGAGGTTTGAGGCCTGAGTTGAAGATGCCCCTCATTGCCAGTCATGTTGCAGACCTGGATAGTGCGTGCCAGACAACGGTGGCACTTGAGCTGGAGATGACGAGACCGGGTGGATATCCTCAGGCAGGGTCAGTTCAGCCCGCAGTACAGTCTCAGCAGGCTTACCGACCGCCAGTGCTAGGTGTTCCCTCAGTCCAGTCAGAGGTTAGTCGTGCTTCCTCTCCTTCCAAACCCAAGTTCAAAAGGTTCAAGAAGAAGAAGAAGTTTTTCTAGCAGCCGTCCGGTACAGATTCTGTTCAGCAGCCGACAGCACCTTCTTCTCAGACTCGTCAGAGCTCAGCTGTCAGTCAGCCATGGACGTGTCGGAGATGCGGTGGTCATCACAAGGGCCAGTCGTGTTCTCTTCCCGTTGTTTGCTTTCGGTGTGACCAGCCAGGTCATGTGGTTCGGGATTGCCCGCTGAGGCCGAAGCAATTGCAAGCTCCTCAGTTTTCTCAACCTCAGCAGCCGCAATTCAGACCTCCTCCTGCACCGCAAGCTCAACAGTTCTTCTCTCAAGCGTCGGCGTCTTCTCAGCAATCCTCGGCCGGATCTAAGAAGTAGAAAGGCAAGGTTACTCATTTGACTAGAGCTGATGCTGTTGTGTCCCATCTGGTTGAAGGTACGATTTTGCTTTATGGTCATTCAGCTCGTGTCTTATTTGATTCTGGTGCTTCTCACTCTTTTATTTCTGAGGATTTCATGGCATGTATTGAGGAACCGACTTCAGAGATAGCTTATGAGATGTATGTTGAGATGCCTTCTGGAGATTTCATGATTACACCTTTGTGTCTGGAAGAGTCTCTTGTGATGATTGATAATCACCAATTGCCGGCGAGATTGTATGCATTGCAGTTGGCAGATTATGATGTTATTCTGGGAATGGATTGGTTGGAGCTTTATGGAGCTGTGGTTGACTACAGATCGAAGAAAGTCTATTTTCAGCCACAAGGGAAATCGGCCTTTTATTTTCAAGGTATTCGATCCCGTTCTTCTCGTATGATTATTTCTGCTATTCGAGCCTTTAGGTTGCTTAGTGCAGGTTGCCAGGGATTCTTAGCTTCAGTGGTTGCTGCTGAAAAACCACAACGGGATGTTTGTGATATTCCGGCTGTTTGTGAGTTCCCTGAAGTGTTTCCTGACGAGTTGCCAGGCTTGCCTCCGGAGCGAGAGATAGAGATGGTGATTGAACTGATTCCAGGTACAGGCCCATTAGCGAAGGCACCGTACCGTATGGCTCCAGCTGAATTGAAAGTACTGCGAGCACAGCTACTTTAGTTTCTGGAAAAGGGCTATATTCGCCCCAGCTTTTCTCCGTGGAGTGCTCCAGTGTTGTTTGTGAAGAAGAAAGATGGAAGCCTGAGACTTTGTTGTTGTGCCCCTTGTGCTTTGTTGATGATGTGATGTTTTAATGATAGCAACATGAATGAGTCACAACATTGTCTTGAATATGTCTGACCTTTTCTATGGGAGATTGCATAAGTGTGCCATGTCTGAATTGTGAAGAACGCATGTGTATGCTTGAGTCATGTTGTGATATATTAGCTTGTGCTTGATTTCTGTTCTTGATTTCTGCTCTGTGCATTGCTTCTCTGCTGATATGTTCATACATTGTCTTAGGCTAAGTCTATACAGACTTTAGCAACATATAGCATCTCATTTAGTATCTCATTCAGCATCTAAGGCAAAGTCTACACATTGGCTAAGTGTGTACATCGCTTACATTTCTTGAGATCAAGTCCATACGTTGCACTGTTTCTTCAAGTCCATACAGTGGCAAAGTCTGGACATTGTGCTTTAAAGATCATCAAGTCCATACATCGTGAAAGTCGATACACTCCTCTTGGCCTTAGCATCTGTTTTGAAGTCCATACATTGGTCTTCAGTTCAAGTCTGTACAGCGTTACGTTCTCTTTGGAAAGTCTGTACAGCGTCAAGTCTGCACATTGGGCTTTCACGTGAAGTCTACACATCGGTCTCTACTTGAAGTCTATACATTGGCTAAGGGTCTTCAAGTCCATACACAGTCGTCTGATGCATATTGATTAACAGGAAATCTGCTATGAGGTAGTACATTGTATGTCCGTACTGTTTCTGTCATACTTCATGCTGTTTGTGTTTTCAACACGCCGTGTCGTCCCTTCGTACCTCGTGTTGTTTTAAGTGTCTATTGTTGATTGTCTTCGTGCTGTTTACTGAAGCAGCTCGAATTGTTCTAATATACTTCGAGTCGTTTTTCCTGTGAATCTCGTGTCGTTTTCTTCAGTATCTAGTTGCTCATCTCGTGTCATCCTCTTTATGTTTGCTCTTGTATTGTCGTGTCACTTACTGTAGTTACTCGAATCGTCTTCCTGCCTTCACTGTTTAATCGCGTGTCGTTGTAGCCGTTCATGTCCTCTGTCTTCGTGTTGATTTTACTTCGTTCACTCTTCTCTAAGTTCAAGCCCGTGTCTGTGCTGTCTCCATGTCGTCCTTAGTTCGAGTCGGTTCTTTGTTATTTTCGTCTTATTGTTGTTCTTCCTAGACCTCGTGTCTTTCTTGTGTTGAAACCACACTTCGTGTTGGTTTCTATTTTTTCGTCTTCGTGTTGTGGTCAGCTCGTGTCGTTCTCTTTGCTATTTGTTATGTCCAGTTGCTTTTTACTTCGTGTCGTTTTCTCTGTAGTGTTAAGCGTTATTAGTTTGTATCTCGTGTCGGTCTCTTCGTAGTGTTTGTTTTGTTACAGTGACACTTCGTGTCGTTCTCGTTTTACCTCGTGCTGTTTTCATCTAACCTCGTGTCATGCTCTCCTTGTCTCGTACTGTAGTAATCTTGTGTTCTCGTGTCATTTACTGTAGCTACTCGAGTCATATTCCTGCTTTCTTTATTTTATCACGTGTCGTTTCACCTCATGTCGTTCGTTCTGCTGTTTATTATGTCGTGTTGTTTCTTTGTATTCGTGTCTTCGTGTTATTCTTGTGTTTATGACCTCGTGTCGTTCTCTGTGTAGTACTTGTTTTGTCACCTTTGAACCTCGTGTCGTTCTATATGTAGTGTTTGTTTTGTCACCACTGTATCTCATGTCGTCCTCAGTGCAATGCACCTCTTGTTGTTTCTATACACCTCGTGCAGTTTTAGGTTCTGGTGCCCTGAGTTTTAATCGTGTTAATTCCTTGTAGGAGAAGAAGAAGGTGGTCCGAGGAAATATTCCCGAGTGACTAGCAGCACGTGATCCGAGGTTGAAATGAAGCCTGCTGAGAGACTGCCACGTGGTCCGAATACTTAGGGCTGGAAATGTGGAGGTCACACGTCGGGGGTGATGCTGCTGCGGCTGCTATATATATGGGTCTTCATCCTCTGAAGAAATTATCGAAGAAAAAGCCTTGAGAGTAGAAAGCCCTTCGATCCAGAAGAAAAGAAGAGAGTAGAGAAGAGAGTGAGAGTGAGAGCAGAAGAAGAAAAAGAGAGAGAGAGATAGTGCTCGTGTGAAGAGAGAAGAAAGAGTGAAGAAGAAGAAGTGTAGCAGAGAGTGAGAGATTAGGAGAGCAGAAGAAAGAGAAAGAGAGATAGAGAGTGAGCGAGAGAGCTCGTGGAGAAGAAGGAAGAAGTTGCTTGAAGATCTGTCTTCACTGGACCGTGGATCAGATCCAGGCCAGTCAGCTCCGTTGAGAGCCACATTGTGCATTTCATTTTTCATTTTTCTGTTTGCTGAAGTTATTTTCATTTCGTGTTTTTGTTTCGTCTTTTTCATTTGGTTATCTGTGTTCTTCCGATCCTCAGTAGTGAGGTCGGGTTCCTCCTGTTGATTCAGGAGAAGGGAGATCTGATCTCCGGGTTGCAAGTGATAGGTTGTCACTTGTGGGTTCCCTCTGGTTAGAGGAAGGGAGGCTAGCCCTCCGGTTTTGGGCTTGTGGTTGCAAGTCCAGGTGTCCCTCCGGTTGGGAGGAAGAGAGGTCTTCGACCTCTGGTTTGCTGGTGACTGGAAGTCATCGGTTGGTTCCCTCCTGGTCTGGAGGAAGAGAGACTTTGGTCTCTGGTTTCCAAGTGGCTGAAAGTCACTTGGGGTGTCCCTCCGGTTGGGAGGAAGAGGGGAGCGTGTTCCCCTGGTCAAAGCTGTTTGGCAGCATTTGTTGCAGACTGAGTCTGCAGTTTCTAGCGTGTGCTAGTGGAATCCTCACTCCGGTTGGGAGTGAGGGGTGGATGTAGGTCTGGAGGACCGAACCACCTAAAAAATCTATCGAGCAGTGGTTTGATTGCTTGAGTTGCTTCCGCTAGATGCTTGAATAGGCACGCTCCAATTGTTTGTATTTGAGTTAAATCAAATCGGTTCTATTTTGTGTCTATCTCTAGCATCCAAGATTTTATTTGGCCATTCTATATAGTAGGATACATTCACCCCCCCTCTGTATCCGGGCATAGCACCCTAACAGTTGGTATCAGAGCCGGTTTCTGCACACAAGGTCTAGCGACCTGCAGATCGATCTTGCAGTCTTAGGTGCTAATTTACTTTTAGTGCAGAAATATTCCTGTTGCATTGAATTTATCTGCTATTTGCTTCAATGGCTTGTCCACCCATCTTCAGTGGTTTTGATTTCAACCAGTGGCACAGTGCCTTACGTGCTTATGTTAAATCTGCTGATCCAGACCTGTGGAAAGTGATTTCACATGGTCCTCATAAATTGCCAAAGAAAAAGTCCAAATGGACTGACAGTCACGAAGCAATGCATGAGGAGAATCAGACAGCTATAAATCTGATGAAAGCAGCCACTGACAAAGCCTTTCACTCATGCTTCCTTGATTGCAGATCTAGAAGGGATATGTTGAAAATGATGAAGAGAGCCGGGAAAAGAAATCAAACAAGCTGCATGATGGCCAACAGAAGCGATCAAGGCAGCAATCAAACTGAAGAAGATGATGATGATGAGGTAAATATCTTCGAGAATTTCTCTCTAGAAGATTGGGAGAATGCTTATGCTGAATTATTTGAATCTCATGAGCTGTTAAGAAAACAGTATAAGAAATTGAAGAAGGGTACTGGTTTAGATAGTTCAAGCTTTCCTTGTAGAAATTGTGTTGAATTGAAAAATATTCATGATGCTTGTATGTCTGACTTTCAAATACTGAAGAAACAAGTTTCATTATTGAAAACTGAAAATCAAGAACATATAAATGTGATATCTGAACTCAAAGAAAAATTGAACTCAGATAATGATAATCAGACTGTTGTTAACTATCACGACCAGTATGAAAAATTGCTGAAAAACTTTGAAAGTGTAAACTCAGATTTAAACAAGCTGAGATCCGAAAATGATTCCCTGAGAACATCTGCTAATAAAAATGATAACAAATTTGAGAAACTCAAGCAGGAGAAAAACTTGCTTGCTAAAAAACTGGAAGCCATCAAATCTGTGAATGTGGAATTACAGAAAAATATTGAAAAGAAGGAAAAAGATTTGAAGGAATTCAAGGCTGAAAGAAAACTTGAAATTAACTCAGAAGATCAGACTCTAATAAATGAGTTAATTCAGAATGACAAGCTTAAGGAAGAAAATGAAAAATTAAAAATGTTGAATTCCACTATGTCAGAGAGACTTCTAGCTTTGGAAAGAGGAAAAAGTATTTGTGTTGAAGATTCTAATAAACTGAGCAATCTGGAACAGGAAATTGAAAAATACAAAACTGCTAACAATGTGTTAACTGAATGTGTGAATTGCAGTGAACAAGAGATTGCCAGTTATGAGCTACATATTTCCTCTTTGGAAGATGAAATTCAGGATTTGAAAGTCTCTTTGTCAAAATTTGTTGATGGGCAAGAAAACCTAGACAAGCTGCTAGGTGTAAAAGTCAATGTCAAAAGGGAAGGGTTGGGCTACAATAATCTAAATAAAAAGGCTTTGCAGAACAAAGTAATGACATCCTTTGTAAATGCCTTAAACGTAGCCACAACATCAAAAGATAAACATCCCATTGTTCAGAAAATACTGGGAACAAAGACTATTTTTAAGAAAGAAGGACTGGGTTACAGTCCAGTCATGAGGAAGGCTGATGGAGCCAACCTGAAAACTGTCTTTGTTAAATCCTCTGAACAGGAGAAGCCTTCTACTTCATCTCCAACTCAGTACAAGGCTAAGAAAATAGGAAAACAGGATAAAAATCAGAAAAGGACTGTAAATCAGAAAATAAATGAAAAGGGTTCATCAGTGCATAGTGATCACAGTCCTCATACACATTCACAAGCATCCAAAAAGAAAATGATCTGTCATTACTGTCATAAATTTGGACATCTGATGCATGAGTGTAAGCTGATGGAGAAGGATGATAAGAATGCTAGGAGATCTCATGATAAAAATCCTTCACCTCAGAAAAGGAGTGTCACATGTTCTAATTGTGGTAAATTAGGACACTCAATTGCTCATTGCTGGTTTGTTAGGGGTAAGAAAATATTTTATTCATATCATGCTAAATTCCTTGCAAACCAATATGTTCTTAATGAAAACAAATCTGTTTCAATGAACCAGCATATCATCTGATTTAACTGCAACAAAATGGGTCACAAGACCTCTGAATGCTGGTTAGGCTCTTTTAAAAGAAATTCTATTTCATGCTTTGAATGTGGAAAGTATGGCCACAGGGCCATTGATTGTTGGCATGCTCAGGGTAGAAAATTCAATTCTAAAACTGTTAAATTCCCTGCCATTAATAGAAAGTCTTCTGCATGCTATCACTGTGGGAAGTATGGCCACACAGTCAAGGACTGTTGGCATGCCCAAGGAGGCTATGGCAATAATGAACTCAATTTTAAAAAGAATGCCTCTTATTGCTCTCACTGTGGAAAGCATGGCCATGCAGTCAAGGACTGCTGGTATGCTCAGGGAAAACATCTTAATTCCAAATTTGATAAATTTCCTGAAAATAGAAATTTTCTTGGCAGAAATGAACCTATTTTTACAGAAAAGATTCTTGTATGTTTTGAATGTGAAAAACCTGGCCACCGAGCTTCTGAATGCTTGTGGGCAGGCAATGCTAAATCAAAACCTCATGCAAGTAACAAAAATTTTCATACAAATTCACATAGATTCCATGATGATAATAATGTCCACAAAAAGAATTCAAGGTTTGCTACATCATGTAGAGATTGTGGAAAATTTGGTCATCTCATGGATAACTGTTACCTGATGGATCATGATGATAATACTGCTAAGAAATTGTTTAGAACACATGATAGGGCTTATACAGGACCCAAGGCAGCTTGGGTTCCTGCAAGATCAAATTGACTGACTTGCTGCAGGTGTGCCTTGGAAGGAGAAATAAAAGGGGTTAACCAAGGCACTCAAAAGGAAAACCCCAGGACTCAATTCAGGTCAGTTCTGAAATCTGTTTTAAATTCATTATCTGAATTTGTGAGTATGAAAAAATGTGAATTTCATGTTGATCTGCTTGTCTGAATTTTGATGATCTCTTCACTGAATTCAATTCTGAATATATTTGTTCCTCTTCTCATGCTGTTATTTGCACTAAATGAACAAGATGCTAGATGCACTACATTTTGCACTAAGCTAAACGGTTCTTTAATGTATTCAGTCAATGCATGTGTCAAATGTCTGCACACATCATTTGCATGACTGTCAATGAAGTTGTTCAATGCATGTAGGACTGCGTTATGTTGCACAGCATTCAATGTTGAGTCTTTGCATGTCTCTGCATACATATAGTGCATTGCATTTCCTTACATTAAAAATGCCAAAAAGAGAGTTTGAATGCATATTGTGAGGGGGAGTCATTGCATTGCATATAGGTTGTCAAATGCATACATGGGTCAGAACTCAGTGCATATCCCTTTCATTGATTCTTTTTGACCAAACCGTGATCATAATTTGAAAACACTGAGCTTCAAAATTGGTATACATTTGGTATCATTTGGCTTCAGAATTCTATCAGTCTTTCATGAAGATTTCAATGGGCTATCTCGATCATAAATCTGAAAACTCTTGAACTAGAAATCTTCTATTATACGTTTTTATGAATGACTGAAATAACTCATGTGGTTTAAGTTTAATGTATTCAATGAGTTTGGCTTTAAAATCTCTTAAAAATATCTGAAGCATGTTTAATAAACCTTAACCATCTGTTTCATGCTATGTCTTGTAAAATCTTCTGAAATCTGCACTTTTAAATATATGACTTTAATTGGTTAAGTACATGAAACTATTATTGATTTGAAGCAAATGAATTTTTTTTCTGAAATGTCTAAAGGGTAATATCTGTCAGAGCAATGACATTGGTCACTGAGAAACACATGTCCGAAGGACTGTGTCATGAGGTGCCTTAGTTAACTCTGATTAAGAATTCATTGAAATTCAGGCAGAGTAATGGCATGCACACTGAGAAATACAACTCACTCATCAAGAAATGATTTGGAGTGTGTCATGATGTGTAAATGCTATCTCTGTTCATATATAGCATGACAGTTAGTCACACTAAGTGCTTAGGGATATTGGCCTCTGATCAAGGTATATCCTCTAGTTACAAGGTGTGAACTGAACTAGAGTGCTCGTAAAATTTGTAGCATGGAAAATTGTTGAACAAATTAAAATATCTGAATATTGATACTAAAATCAAATTGCTACAACCCTAGACAAAATCATATGACTTCATAATTGCTTGACTTCAATACTGGTGCATGTAATTCTGAAAGAAGTCAATAGATTTGATTGTGTAAGAGAAAGGGAGATTAATCAAGATAAATATGAGGGCTTGGTTCATCTTTATTAAAACATGGTTTTAGATATCAATACAGAATTTTATTGATAAACTCTGCATACATCATGTTTAAACCATGCTGTTCAAAAGGCTCATTCATAAGTCCCTATAATGGAAGACCTTGAAAAATTATGTTTTGGATTTATGAGATTGATATCTCTTTGAAAAATCCTTCTGCTCACTTTCCTTAGATCATTGACCTGAACTTCTCCTTGTCTGCCCCTGTGGTCTCCTTCTCATCTATCTCATAAGATTCCACTTATTGAGGGGGAGCTTCCATGTCATGCATCACCTGCATATCAAGTGGCATCTATTCAGGGGGAGCATTCCTTGTCATACTGAATCATGTTCATATCATTTGTGACCTTGCATTCAAATCCCTCATGATCAGATTTATGCATGATCAACAAAAACTGTAGTCAACTCCTTTCTTATCAGTTGACTGATTCCATCTGCATTTTTCTGACCATACAAATGTGAGGTGCCACTCCCATTATTACCTTGTTCACTTGCAGCCTTCTGAACCTCAGAATCTTTATGATGGTGGATTTCAGATTGATTCCTGAGATGTATTTCTCTCTACACTGTTGGAATCTTCCATCTTGTTCTACAATAGGTTCTGATTCTATGGTATCTTCACCAGAATTCAGATTCTTTGTAATGGCTGATTTCAGATTGATTTATTGGATAACTAGAGTCCATTCCCGTGCCTCAGGGGGAGTTATGGTTTATTTTTATCTAAGGGGAGAGTAGTCAATCATGCATGTTGATAGGGGGAGAACTGTTTCATGGTCATAAGGGAGATCTTCATTTTAAAGAACCTTGACTCATTCTCTGCATTGTTGTGCTGCTTTTGACTATCAAACCATTTCCCTTCTTTTTGATTATGTCAAAGGGGGAGAATAGTTTGATGAGTCAGTGTGACTCATTATGACTCATTATGTTGCCATCATCAAAAAGGGGAGATTGTTGTGCCCCTTGTGCTTTGTTGATGATGTGATGTTTTAATGATAGCAACATGAATGAGTCACCACATTGTCTTGAATATGTCTGACCTTTTCTGTGGGAGATTGCATAAGTGTGCCATGTCTGAATTGTGAAGAACGCATGTGTATGCTTGAGTCATGCTGTGATATATTGGCTTGTGCTTGATTTCTGTTCTTGATTTTTGCTCTGTGCATTGCTTCTCTGCTGATATGTTCATACATTGTCTTAGGCTAAGTCTATACAGACTTTAGCAACATATAGCATCTCATTTAGTATCTCATTCAGCATCTAAGGCAAAGTCTACACATTGGCTAAGTGTGTACATCGCTTACATTTCTTGAGATCAAGTCCATACGTTGCATTGTTTCTTCAAGTCCATACAGTGGCAAAGTCTGGACATTGTGCTTTGAAGATCATCAAGTCCATACATCGTGAAAGTCGATACACTCCTCTTGGCCTTAGCATCTGTTTTGAAGTCCATACATTGGTCTTCAGTTCAAGTCTGTACAGCGTTACGTTCTCTTTGGAAAGTCTGTACAACGTCAAGTCTGCACATTGGGCTTTCACGTGAAGTCTACACATCGGTCTCTACTTGAAGTCTATACATTGGCTAAGGGTCTTCAAGTCCATACACAGTCGTCTGATGCATATTGATTAACAGGAAATCTGCTATGAGGTAGTACATTGTATGTCCGTACTGTTTCTGTCATACTTCATGCTGTTTGTGTTTTCAACACGCCGTGTCGTCCCTTCGTACCTCGTGTTGTTTTAAGTGTCTGTTGTTGATTGTCTTCGTGCTGTTTACTGAAGCAGCTCGAATTGTTCTAATATACTTCGAGTCATTTTTCCTGTGAACCTCGTGTCGTTTTCTTCAGTATCTAGTTACTCATCTCGTGTCATCCTCTTTATGTTTGCTCTTGTATTTTCGTGTCACTTACTGTAGTTACTCGAATCGTCTTCCTGCCTTCACTGTTTAATCGCGTGTCGTTGTAGCCGTTCATGTCCTCTATCTTCGTGTTGATTTTACTTCGTGCACTTTTCTCTAAGTTCAAGCCCGTGTCTGTGCTGTCTCCATGTCGTCCATAGTTCAAGTCGGTTCTTTGTTATTTCCGTCTTATTGTTGTTCTTCCTAGACCTCGTGTCTTTCTTGTGTTGAAACCACACTTCGTGTTGGTTTCTATTTTTTCGTCTTCGTGTTGTGGTCAGCTCGTGTCGTTCTCTTTGCTATTTGTTATGTCGAGTTGCTTTTTACTTCGTGTCATTTTCTCTGTAGTGTTAAGCGTTATTAGTTTGTATCTCGTGTCGGTCTCTTCGTAGTGTTTGTTTGTTACAGTGACACTTCGTGTCGTTCTCGTTTTACCTCGTGCTGTTTTCATCTGACCTCGTATCATGCTCTCCTTGTCTCGTACTGTAGTAATCTTGTGTTCTCGTGTCATTTACTGTAGCTACTCGAGTCATATTCCTACTTTCTTTGTTTTATCACGTGTCGTTTCACCTCATGTCGTTCGTTCTGCTGTTTATTATGTCGTGTTGTTTCTTTGTATTCGTGTCTACGTATTATTCTTGTGTTTATGACCTCGTGTCGTTCTCTGTGTAGTACTTGTTTTGTCACCTTTGAACCTCGTGTCGTTCTATATGTAGTGTTTGTTTTGTCACCACTGTATCTCGTGTCGTCCTCAGTGCAGTGCACCTCTTGTTGTTTCTATACACCTCGTGTAGTTTTAGGTTCTGGTGCCCTGAGTTTTAATCGTGTTAATTCCTTGCAGGAGAAGAAGAAGGTGGTCCGAGGAAATATTCCCGAGTGACTGGCAGCACGTGATCCGAGGCTGAAATGAAGCCTGCTGAGAGACTGCCACGTGGTCTGAATACTTAGGGCTAGAAATGTGGAGGTCACACGTCGGGGGTGATGCTGCTGCGGCTACTATATATATGGGTCTTCATCCTCTGAAGAAATTATCGAAGAAAAAGCCTTGAGAGTAGAAAGCCCTTCGATCCAGAAGAAAAGAAGAGAGTAGAGAAGAGAGTGAGAGCAGAAGAAGAAAAAGAGAGAGAGAGATAGTGCTCGTGTGAAGAGAGAAGAAAGAGTGAAGAAGAAGAAGTGTAGCAGAGAGTGAGAGATTAGGAGAGCAGAAGAAAGAGAAAGAGAGATAGAGAGTGAGCGAGAGAGCTCGTGGAGAAGAAGGAAGAAGTTGCTTGAAGATCTGTCTTTACTGGACCGTGGATCAGATCCAGGCCAGTCAGCACCATTGAGAGCCACATTGTGCATTTCATTTTTCAGCTTTCTGTTTGCTGAAGTTATTTTCATTTTGTGTTTTTGTTTCGTATTTTTTATTTGGTTATCTGTGTTCTTCCGATCCTCAGTAGTGAGGTCGGGTTCCTCCTGTTGATTCAGGAGAAGGGAGATCTGATCTCCGGGTTGCAAGTGATAGGTTGTCACTTGTGGGTTCCCTCTGGTTAGAGGAAGGGAGGCTAGCCCTCCGGTTCTGGGCTTGTGGTTGCAAGTCCAGGTGTCCCTCCGGTTGGGAGGAAGAGAGGTCTTCGACCTCTGGTTTGCTGGTGACTGGAAGTCATCGGTTGGTTCCCTCCTGGTCTGGAGGAAGAGAGACTTCGGTCTCTGGTTTCCAAGTGGCTGAAAGTCACTTGGGGTGTCCCTCCGGTTGGGAGGAAGAGGGGAGCGTGTTCCCCTGGTCAAGCTGTTTGGCAGCATTTGTTGCAGACTGAGTCTGCGGTTTCTAGCGTGTGCTAGTGGAATCCTCACTCCGGTTGGGAGTGAGGGGTGGATGTAGGTCTGGAGGATCGAACCACCTAAAAAATCTATTGAGCAGTGGTTTGATTGCTTGAGTTGCTTCCGCTAGATGCTTGAATAGGCACGCTCCAATTGTTTGTATTTGAGTTAAATCAAATCGGTTCTATTTTGTGTCTATCTCTAGCATCCAAGATTTTATTTGGCCATTCTATATAGTAGGATACATTCACCCCCCCTCTGTATCCGGGATAGCACCCTAACATTTGTATTGATTACAGGCAGCTGAATTAGGTGACTATCAAGAATAAGTATCCGCTTCCCAGGATTGATGATTTGTTTGACCAGTTACAGTCTGCTACTGTCTTTTCACGGATTGATCTTCGGTTTGGCTATTTTCAATTGCGGATCCGGGAATCCGATGTGGAGAAGACTGCTTTCAGCACTCGTTATGGTCATTTTGAATTTCTGGTTATGCCGTTTGGTTTGACTAATGCCCCAGCAGCTTTTATGGACCTAATGCAGCGTATCTTTCGTCCATTTCTTGATCAGTTTGTGGCGATTTTTGTTCATGATATTTTGATCTATTCTGCCTCTGATGAAGATCATGTGTAGCATTTGAGGATCGTTCTGCAGACTCTAAGGGATCACGAGCTTTATGCGAAGTTCAGTAAATGTGAATTCTGGCTTCGGGAAATTCATTTTCTTGGTCACGTGATTTCTGGTGATGGAGTGGCAGTGGACCCTGCAAAAATTGATGCTGTTTTGAGTTGGCAGAGACCGAGAACTGTGACAGAAATACGAAGCTTTTTAGGTTTGGCTGGGTACTACCGCAGATTTATCCAAGATTTTGCGAAGATTGCAGCCCCGATGACTAGACTGACTCGTAAAGATGTACCTTTTGTCTGGTCGGATCAGTGTGAGGCTAGCTTTGTTGAATTGAAAAGGCTATTAACTTCTTCTCCTGTGTTGACTTTGCCTTCCGACTTGGGTGGTTTTCTGGTCTGTTCTGATGCTTCTCGAGTAGGTCTGGGTGCCGTGCTTATGCAACATGGTAAAGTTATCGCATATGCATCTCGGTAATTGAAACGACATGAAGAAAATTATCCCACTCATGATCTGGAGCTAGATGCAGTTATTTTTGCCTTAAAGATCTGGAGACATTATCTATTTGGTGAGAAATTTCAAATTCTTACTGATCACCAGAGTTTACAGTATATATACTCCCAAAAAGATTTGAATCTCAGGCAGCGCCGATGGATGGAATTCATGAAAGACTTTGACTTTACACTCTCCTATCAGCCGGGTAAAATGAATGTTGTGGCTGATGCTCTGAGCAGGAAAGCGCAGGTCATCCATTTGTTGCTTCATGAATGGAAATTGTGGGAATGGCTTCCGAGCGAGGCATTCAGTGTAGAGTTTCCTTCTGATCCGAAGATGGCAGTTTGTGCTAGTTTGACTTTGGGTTCAGCTCTACATCAGCAGATTAAAGAAGCTCAGCAAGCGGATTCTGATTTAGCCCGTGTTATATCAAGATATGATGTGGAATTTGATGACGAGCTGGTTGTCAGTTTTCAGGGCAGATGGTATGTTCCCGCTGATGATGGTTTGAGGCATGAAATTCTGAGTGAAGCCCATGGTTCCCGTTTTGCTATTCATCCAGGTGTCACCAAGATGTATCAAAATTTGAAAAAGCAGTTCTGGTGGCCGGGTTTGAAGAAAGACGTGGCTATATTCGTTTCTAAGTGCTTGACTTGTCAGCAGGTTAAAGCCGAACATCAAAAGCCAGGTGGTTTGCTTCAGCCATTAGAGATTCCGATGTGGAAATGGGACCATGTTACTACAGATTTTGTGGTGGGTTTGCCTCGGACTTCTCAAGGTTTTGATGGTATCTGGTTGCTTGTCGACAGATTGACTAAAACTGCCAGATTGTTGCCGATTAAAGTTACTTAGAATGTGCAGAGGTTGGCCGAGCTGTATGTGCAGAAGATCGTGCCACTGCATGGAGTTCCTGTTTCACTTGTGTCAGATCGTGACCCACGTTTTACCTCCGACTTCTGGCGTAGTTTCCAGAAAGCTTTGGGCACTGAGTTAGCTTTCAGTTCAGCATATCACCCTCAGTCAGATGGACAGTCAGAGAGGACTATTCAGACTCTGGAAGACATGCTGAGATTGTGTTGCCTTGATTGGCAGGGATCGTGGAGTCAGCATTTGCCACTTGTTGAATTTGCTTATAATAACAGTTTTCACTCCAGTATTGGTATGGCTCCTTATGAGGCACTTTATGGTCGTCCTTGTCGAACTCCTCTGAATTGGTTTGATGTTGGAGACAGACTGTTGACAGGACCCGACATGGTGCAGCAATGTTCTGATGTGGTTCGTCTGATCAGGCAGAGATTGTTGACGGCTCAGAGTCGACAGAAAAGTTATGCAGATCAGCGCAGACGTCCACTACAATTTGAGCCAGGAGATATGGTGTTTGTTAAAATATCTCCGATGAAGGGTGTTTCCAGGTTTGGGAAGCGTGGAAAGCTTAGTCCGCGGTATGTTGGCCGTTTTCCAATTGTTGAAGCTATTGGTCAGGTGGCTTATCGTCTGCAACTGCCAGCGGCCATGCAAGCTATTCATGATGTATTCCATGTGTCTCAGTTGAGGAAATATGTGCCAGATGCTTCTCATGTTCTCGATGATTCAGTTTGGCCCGAGGTGACTGCTGATTTGTCCACGCCAGAATTTCCTATCAGAATTGAAGACCGTCGTGAGCAGCGGTTGAGAAATAAGGTTATTCCTCTGGTAAAAGTTGCCTGGCAGCGTCACTCTGGTAATGAGTCCACTTGGGAACGTGAAGATGAGATGCGTCAGCTTTTTCCCTTTTTATTCCAGTGAGGTATACGTCCTTTCTCAGTTTCCTCCTATTTTTGTTGTTGTAAATTTCGAGGGCGAAATTTTTATTAGGAGGGAGGGACTGTAAGGCCCGTGCCTTAGTGGATCCTTAATGGATTTTGTTCTTATATTTGTTCTGGAATTTCTGGCTATTTTTCTGGATTTTTAGGAATTTGTCTGGTATTTTTCTGGATTTATTCGGGGCTATTTGAGAGTTATTAGAATTAATAAGATATATATATATAATAATTATATTATATATATATTATTTTTATTTTATTTTTTTTTAACCCTCACCCTCACCCTCTCTCCCCCGTCGATCTCTTTCTCACCTCACACTCTCTCTCTCCTCTCGCCGATCGTCTCTCTCCCCTCCCCTGGGAAGCAGGCTTTTTGGCGTCGGATTGAAGCGTGGGAGGTACCGATGGATTCCTCGCGTCGAGAGGAACGCGTGGGTGCCCACTTCGGCGTGGTTTGATGATCGTGGGAGCGTGGTGGAGCTTGAAGGCTCGGTGAGCCTACCTCCTTGCATGCGGTGTTCTTGGCCGTTTCGACTTGCAAGAGGTAGGGGGATGGAATCCTGATCTCGCTAGTGTTGGACTTTTGTGACCTCCCTAGTGTTTTGATGATGTGCATCACTATGTTAAATATTATTATTTTTAATCAGATATCATGAGTAATGTTATGCATTCGAACTTTCCATGATTAATAAGAAAAACTGCTATGAGTTAATACCTTGCATGTCCGTACAGTTCCTTTCATTCTTCGTGTTGGTTGTGTTCACTTCACTTCGTGATGTCTTTTTCAACATCGTGTTGTTCCAACAATGCTTGTTGGTTGTCTTCGTGTCATGTTTTGATCCAGCGCGTGCTGAACACTGCAGCACCTCGTGCTATTTTCTATACCACCTCGTGTCGCTCCATCTGTGTCACCCCTAATTCTTCAAAGTCTATACGCTGGATCGTCCTTCTGTGTGTCTCATTCAAAGTCTATACATCCACCGTCTTACCCAGCGTTTCATGCAAGTCTGTACAGCCTCTGCGTTTCAAAGTCCATTTATTGCACTCTCAAGTCTGTACATTGCCTTCAAGGCATCAAGTCTATACAGTGGACTGTGCTTCATGCATTGGACAAGTCTGTACATCGACCTGTTCACTCGTTTGAGCAAGTCTATACATTGCGTTGCCTTACCTACGTTCAAGACCACCAAGTCTGTACATTGGGTAAAGTCTACACATCGCCTCGGTCACTTGCTTCAAATTCTATACAATGTGAACATTCATGTCTGTACAGACTTCACCTCATCTCAAGTCGAGTCTAACTGTGTTGTCTCCATGTTGTTCTTAGTTCGAGTCATTTCTTTGTTATGTCTGTCTTCGTGTTGCTTCTCCTAGACCTCGTGTCTTTGTATTGTTCCATGTTGTTTTCGTGTCGTTTTCGTCTTCGAGTCATTCGTACGTTCGAACAACTTAGTACTCGAGTTATTTTTCATGTGTATTCATGTCTTCGTGTTGTTTTTGTATTCATGTCTTCGTGTTGCTTTTGTATTTGTGTCTTCGTGTTATTCTTGTGTTTATGTCGTCGTGATTGTTTATTTCTATCTTCGTCCTGGTTCCTTCTGATCGCGTGTTTGTCTACCTTTTTCACTCCGTGAGACTTCCTTCTCACCTCGTGCTGTTCTCTTCTGACTTCGTGTCATTTTCTTTGTGGTGTTAGCTTTATTATTATGTATCTCGTGTCGTTCTCTTCGTAGTGTTTGTTTTGTTACAGTGATACTTCGTGTCGTTTTCTTTTTACCTCGTACTGTTTGCATCTGACCTCGTGTCATTCTCTCCTTGTCTCGTACTGTAATAATCTTGTGTATCTCGTGTCGTTCTCAGTAAAGTGCATCTCGTATTGCTATCACATACCTCATGCAGTTTTAGTTCTTGTGGCCCTCAGTGTTAATGGTTCTTATCTCCTTGCAGGTCCGAGGAAGAACATTCACCGGTGTCTGGGCTGCACGTGATCCGATACTAAAGGAACCAATGCTATAAGGGCACGTGGCAAGAAGGTTCTGGATGAAGCGTGGGAGGCACACGCATTCTGCACCTTACCCACCTGCTGCTGCTGCTATATAAGGAAGCCTTCGTCCACAGATGAAGGTTGATCGAAAGGAAAAAGCAAAAAAGGAGAAGTGAAGAGAGTTCGATGCAGAAGAAAAGAAAGAGAAAAAGAGCAGAAGGAAAAGAAGAGAAAGAGAGAGTTAGAGAGTTAGAGAGCTCGTAAGGGTGAAGAGAAAGAGAAAGTGAGAGAGAAGAGAAGAGGAAGAGAAGCTTACCTGAAGATCTGTCTACTGGACCGTGGATCAGATCCACGCCAGTCAGCTCCGTTGAGAGCCACATTGTGCATTTCCCTTTTCAGCGTCCTGTTTGCTGAAGTTATCTTTCATTTCATGTTTCTATTTTTCTTCTTATTTGGTTTTCCTTGTTCTTTCGATTCTCAGTAGTGAGGTCGGGTTCCTCCTGTGGATCAGGAGAAGGGAGATCTGATCTCCGGTTGCAAGTAGCTGGGAGCTACTTGTGGGTACCCTCTGGTCAGAGGAAGGGAGACTTGTCTCCTGTTCTGGGCTTGCGGGTTGCAAGTCCAGGGGACCCTCCGGTTGGGAGGAAGAGGGGAGGCTGTTCCCCTGGTCAAGCTGTGTGGCAGCAACTGTTTACAGACTGAGTCTACTTGTCTAGCATTGGCTAGTGAAGCCTCACTCCGGTTGGGAGTGAGGGGTGGATGTAGGTCTGGAGGACCGAACCACCTAAAAAATCTATTGAGCAGTGGTTTGCTTTGTGTGCTTGCTTCCGCTAGATGCTTGGATAGGCGCGCTCCTTGTGTTTGCTCTTAAGTTTAATTGAATTCGTTTCATTCTGTGTTTGCGTCTAGCATCTGAGTTTTTAATTGGCCATTATTCATTGAAGGATACATTCACCCCCCTCTGTATCCGAGCCAAGTACCCTAACAGCTAGGATCATTTCCTATGGCTAGTTCTGTTGATTATAACCCCGTGGCATGCTTAATGTTCATATTTCCTAATTTTGGGGTTTTAGCTTAATTCTTGATTTGAATGCTTATTAGGTGTTGCATGTGATGTTTTTAGGTGTTATCATGTTGTATGGATTGCATGGTTTGACAGGTTACAGGTTCCTACGGCGTTACCCGACGATTTCTATCGTCCGGGGGGGCTCCGATTTTCAAACCGAACCCGCCCGTATCCCAGGTGGTGTGACGGTCCTGCCAGGAACCGTCACACTTCTGGCGGTCCATATTGGACGCGTTACTTCAAAGCAACGGCCCGTCGGGGGTGCGTTACATTGAAAGTAACGGCGGGGCTTCCGACCGTTGTTTTCTCCTTGAATTACGTTGACCAAGTCAGGCGGTTAGCCCTACGGCTAGTCGGCCGGCCGTCGCTTTGATCCAACATGCCTAGGCTAGTGCGTCGCTTCGCCTGCTTGCGGTTTTGAGCGTGGCACGTTGATTTTCGGCCTCGGGTGGAAGTAACGGCGGGGATCCAACGCGTCACGTTGAAACGACGCGCTGAGCCCCTACTGTCACTTTCCCTTTTAGGTAACAGATGGGGACTAGTGCGTCGTTCTTGAAGTAACGCGCTGGCCTCCGACCATTATTTGCAAATAGCGCATGGGCAGTCGACTGCCGCATGCCTGTTAGTTCCCTAAAATCGCCAGCCCTTTCATTGTGCGTGCCACTCCGTTTATGCGCCAGATCTACATTATTATTTTATATAAAGGCATGTTTTTAATACCAATTGAGTAGCTTTTCTGTCCATGCAATGGAGCCACTGTTATTGCCCTAGGTCTGTTGAGTACCGACCCGCTTGAGGATAGCGGAGGGGTGTTTCCCATACACGGTTAGTAAGCTAGTTCCGTGGGCTCCCAGCCAATGGTAGCGTCCTACCAAGGGAGAAAACTAGCTAGAGGGCCTGGCTCAGGCTAGAGTCAGTGTGTGCACAGGTGGTCAGAGACTGTGGACTGACACCGACGGGTGCCACTCCGACTGGTCACTTGGTTTGGTACTATTTGCGCGCTCAGCTTGTCGCTTTGTCGACTGCGAGTGCTTGAGACGCAGTGTAAGTCGTCAGTGGACGCTTCTGGTTTCTGCTCCAGTGGTTGTCCTTCCTTGTTGTTTGGATTAGTTAAGGCTTATTCTATTTGGTAGTTTTAGTTTCAGTCGCTTGCATTTATTTAGCTTTGGCATGTGTTAGCTGTTATACTTGCTTAGTTAGAGTTTACAGCTTTACTTGAGTAGTTTATTCATGCCAATGCCTGCTAGTTTAATTAAATGCATGCTTTAATTGCCTTTATTTATGCATGAATGCATGATTAGTGCAAGGTAGGGATCCAAGTGACCCCTACTGAGTCTGGCTGTGACTCACCCTTTCTCCTTTCAGGTGAGCCGCGCCCGTCGTCTCCCGGTGCTTCCTGAGCTGTTTTGCAGACCGCGTCTAGCTGCCAGCTGTAGTCGGGCCGCCTTTTTGAGGCTTTTCTCGTACTTTTGCCGGGGTATGCCCCGTGTAGTTGTACCTTGTGGGCTAGTACTTTGGTTTATCTGGACTAGTATATATATATATATCACTCTGGTTATTTTGAATTACTTCCGCACTTGTGTTAATTTTGTCACTTAATTGTATATTGCGCGTTCCAAATTGCAATTCGTTATACATACCCCTCAGCACTTTCCTTTTAACTCTTCAGGGGCCTCATCAGCCTCTTGAGTGGCTTCCCTAGTTTTTGGTATCGGTATATCGATGTTATCGGTGTCTCGGTATCCTGAACTCTGGGTCGTCACACTAAGCTACCGGAAGGCCCTATTTAAACTACAAAAATGCAGTCAAATCTACAAATATGTCGCTCACCCCAAAATCATGCCTTTTAACCCCGACATGAACAAAACCCTCACTCAGCCTCGCCTCGACCTACAAATCACGGGGAAATGAAAGGCAAGGGCCAAGGATCTATGCCCCTACCTCTCCCGATGATTTCCCGTGTCGAGGATTCCGATTCCACGCGAAAACCTCTCATGAATCACTGTCGGGTTCACAAACTCACGAATGAGTCTCACCGCGCCACCGCCTCGTTCCTCGCTCCATCCTCAACCGCTCATCGTCGCCCACGTCACCTCCACCTCGCCTGCCTACAACTTGGTCGGCCGCCCAGAGAAGAGAGGGAGAGAAAGAGAGAAACGAGATGAGAGAGGGATAGAGTGTGAGAATAAGGGTGAGAGGGGTGGTTATGGGGTTTATGTAGAAAATGATTTGGGATTTACAAATATGAAAAATAGAAAAAATGATAAAAAATCACCCCCACGATCCTTAGAAAATGCACAATGCGCATCTAACATCTCAGAACCCAAAATCACAACGGTTCACCCTACACGGGGATCCGAAAGCCCGATAGCCAAAAATCCGATTTAATCACAAAACTTTATCCGGGACCCACGAGAGCGCTCCAAAACCCACGTATTCTAATCTAAAAAATCATGGGTGTTAAAGAACGATAGGTGCAACATCGCCTAAACATATAGACAATGTTCCGTCAGAAAAGCATAAAAGAAAAGTTGAACGATAGATGAAACAATGTCTAAATGAATAGATGATGTTTCGTCTAAACTTTTAAAAATAACAAACTGAATAGATGATGTTCTATCTAAAAAGCAAAAAATAAAAGGTGAACGATAGATGAAATAACATCTAAATGAATAGAGGATATTCCGTTTAAAATTCGGGAAACAAAAAATGAACAATAGATGGTACATCATCTAATTGATAGAAAGGTTGATAAGATAGGCAGTACATCGTCTAATGACTAAGCAACAAAAGGGGAAATTTGACTAAGCTTATGTGATAGACGGAACTATGTCTAAATTAATTGATGATAGGCAAAGTGATAGTTGAACCTAAACAACTGACAACAAAAATTATGATAGTCGATGATTTGTCTAATCTAGAAATTGATCAAATGACTAAACATATGGATAGATGATGCTTCGACTACTTAAATTGAATATGTTCATGTGGAACATTTTTTTTTACAATTAAACAGTGCTATGTATGCAAATGCTCTGAATTAATTTATTGTTCTCCCCCATTGTTACGTAAACTAAACTAAAATAAAGAGCATCGATTAATCAAACTGAACATTGCAGATTCATTTAGTGCGTTGTACAAAAAAATACTCTCGTATTAAAATGGAAATATCTATTGCATGTTTTTCTCTCCAACTTGTGAGAATTCAAATTTGTTTCCTATCTTATGTCCCTGCATAGGAAAGAATGATTGTGGTATTATTTCAAAGATATAGGAAGTAACAATTAGGAGAGAAGTTACACACAAGAAGAAAGTAGCAGACTGATAGCAACGACAGACATTTAATGATCTGTAAACCCTAAATCAGATGCAAAGCAATCTGACTTGCCGAACATTAACCCTAGGAACACAAAGTAGTTTGACGGTAGCTGCAGATATTTGAGAATATGCAAACCTTGAATCAGACGCAAAGAAATCTGACCTACCGAACGTTAAGCCTGAGATCCTACCGTTGAAATGATTTTGTATCAAACGGTCATAATGAAATCTAGAGCTATAAATAGCACAAGGCTCAGAGAAGAAAAAATAGCGCTCGAGAACATAACGAACTATTGCATCCCCTAGTTGATTTTTGTGGTTGGGTTTTAATGATAACAAATTGAATGTGCTTATGTGTGTGTATCACTGAGCAACATGTTTGCAACTTGTTTAAAGAGTTAAGGATGGCTTCAAGGATCACACTTGGAAGTCAAATGAATGCTTTGGTTGAGCGTGTTGCGTTGCTTTGGATGAGTGTGTTCATTGAAGATTTGCATGAAACCATTGTGGTATTGGTTGATGAATGGTTGTTCATGAGAACAGTCTGTTTGGGGTATTTCTGAATGAGTGGTCTTGTCGAACATGCCTTTGAAGAATTCTTATCAAGAAAGGAAGTTGATTTTGATGGTGGTGTTTTGATGAAATCAAAATATGTGTGTAATCTTGCATGTGGTATACTAACTTGATTCCATTGTGTTTTTGCAGGATTAACATCCATGGTGACCAAACCATTTCATGCTTTACATTTCACATGGAGTCAACCCATCAAAGGATGGAGTCGACCCCTTGCTTGCTTAGCATCAAGCCAATGCGTTTTCTACATTTCGTTCATGGAGTTTCGAGCTTGAAGGTTTACTACGTTAATTCATGTGAATCTTGGTGAAATTGGGTTACATGCATTTTATTCAGTGGAGTTGACACCCTTTGTGATGTGTGTGTTTCATCTGCATGGATTTCTGAGGGTCACAATGTTTTTAAATCTTTTATATCATTCATGGTGGAATTTGATTTCATGATGCTCATTCATATTGCATAAATGCATAGCTATATGATCTTGATCTTTAGTTGAGAATAATTGAGTTTTCAATGTGTTTACATGCACCTTGTACATGGGTTTTCATGAATGTGCTTTATGCATCTTCCACTTGGGGCTTTTGGGCTTGCAAATCGTTTAAACCATTCATATAAACCTTGGAAGAAAATTGGTTGAATGATGATCTTACTTTGGTTATATTGCATGGCCATTTGATCTCAATACCTTGGTTATATGCATGGGTAATTGTTCTTGATTTTTGGTTGAGGAAACTTGAGCTCTTAAATGGCTTTGATAATGCTTAATAGGTTGTCAAAGACACCTAGAGTTTGATCTAAGGTAAGGTGGGATCATAGAGTATGAATTTTCATTGATTTCACCTCAATTTTCTATTTTGCAGGTATTTCGGTCAACCAATGAAGGATTTTGGTCGACCAAAGTAGCCAGATTGAAACCAGTCCAAGATAGAGGTCGACCTACTATTTCAGAGACTGATTCTGTTTAGATCGGTCGACCGAAAGTAATGGATCAGTCGACCGACTTCGTCGGGCACTCCGGATATGCACTCTCTTGGATATATATATATACATGAGCTCCAAATTTGTGAGAGATAACCCTAATGTGCTTATGTTATCTATCGGGTAGGAGAAGAAAGGGAAGAAGGAAAGAAGGAGCTCAAGAGGAGGAGATTTCATCTACATCAAGCCATTTTTGGAGCTCGTGCAAGAAGAGAAAAAGGAGCGGATTGAAGAGAGGAACGAGAGGACACTGAAATCGCCACCATCCGACTACGAATCAAGAAGAACCTGAACAATCCAAGAAGGGGGAGCTTTACTCTTGATAGATTTTATTTGGTTTGGTATTTAGATCATGCTTTGGGCTAATTGTATCTATCTGTGCTCATTTTGTTCATTTCTGAAAAGATATTTTGTATGGGTGTTCGGAGATTTGATCTCCGAGTGTTTATGTTGACGTGTGTGCGTCGTTTTGTATGGAGGATATCCGCATGTGGTTTGGGGATTGTTCCCCATGTGGTTTTGGGGTTGTACCCCGTGTGTGTAGGTGTTGCCTACGTTTCTATGTGGGGTTCGTCCCCGTTGTTTCTGTGTTAATAGCATGAGGAGAGTTCTCCTCGTGGGGAGGTTGTTCCCCGTGTGTGTGCAGGCGTCGTCCTACGTGTGTGTGTTGGAGCTTGGCTACATGTTGGGGAGTTATCCCCATGATGATTTTCTAGTGAGTGAAGCCTCACCGATTTGGTGAGGGGTGGACGTAGGGAGCCCGTCGTGGTCCCGAACCACCTTAAAAGTCCCTGTGCCTTGTGGTTTGGGCTGTGTGATTGATTCCTTATCTTATACACCATTCATAGGAAATTGTTTTCAGATTACATCTTGTTCACACACACATTGATTGCTTGACTGTTGTACACCATACTGCATCACACACTAATCATTCACCCAGACACTGTGAGGCTTAGTCTATTTACTTGGTAGTTGAGCTTTGCCTAATTAGATTCCATGAAAGGCTTAATGTTAATCATTCATTTATCTTCAGATTGTAAGTCCTTGTCTAGATTCTGCTGTGTTTCTTTGCTTAATCCGCTCACATGATCGAGTGAGCTCGGCGAGATTGAGAGAACTTAAGTTTACTCTGTTTAGTTTATTTTCTTCAATCTCATTAAACCTGCTAATTCTGCGAAGAAAGTTTAAATTTGTCATAGAGTTTGGGGGACAATTTAACCCCCCCTTCTTGTCCGCTCGTCAACTGGGTCAACATAATCAAAGCACTTAAGAGTTTTCCAGCAATCAAGGTGATCGTAGAGTTTTGCTTCCTACGCATTCAAGTCTAGGAGGACTTTGTCACATTCAAGCTCTACTTCTAAAGTTCTTCATCCTAGGAAGCATTTGAGAGGAGGATATTGTTGTGTCACAATATTATGTTTTGTTTTACTCCTCCTCTCTCTATTTTATAGCCCACACATTTTGTTCTCCAAAGATATGTCTAAAAGATAGTTGAGAAGAGCATTTGTTAATCTGTGTAACCGGCACTTAGTGTGACTGGTTTGTCCACTGATATCTTTGAAAATCAGCTGGGTGACTAGTCCATAGAAGACTAGCTGGTGCGAAAGCACCAGAAAAACTAAGTCACAAAGTGTGACTAGTTGGTTGACTGATACTTGAACAAAATCAGTTAGGCTAGTCGTTCTTGGAAAAGCACTAGGATCTGTTGAGTCCTAAAAGATCAACTAGGTGCTGGCCCTGGAAAATAGCGATTGTAACCTTTGACGAAAGATTAGTAAATACCCCGGGCAAGTTGCAGGGAGACTGGATGTAGGGCGGCCATAGGGCTGACTGAACCAATATAAATCTATCTCCTGTGGTTTGATTTGTATCTCATAGTTTACATTCCACCACGTAATGGTAGATTAATTTTTTTAATAAGCCATTATTTTTAACGACACACCTATTCACCTCCTCTAGGGTGTGCATGGCTACAAACGAGTGGTATCAGAGCGTACACGTCTCCTTTATTACATGGTTAACAGCCTAAGGAGCCAGATCTTGAAAGTAGCCAAGAGAGAAAAGAAATAACTATGTTCTACAGGAAGGACACTCCACCAGCCAACCACATTTGTTCAATGGAAGCAACTACCCCTACTGAAAGATTCGGATGATGGACTACGTTAAGGGGGGATACTATGATCTCTAGATATTTATTGAGGAAGGTGGTAATGTAATCATCACCCCAAGAAATTAGTGGGGCAGAGAAAAAAAAGACATGGCACCTTTAAATGCCCATGCATTGAGTATAATGTTATGTGCACTAAGCCCAGAAGAGTTTGACAGAGTCTGCACCAACTCCTCAGCCAAAGAAATCTGGGACAAGCCAGAGGTTGCTCACGAAGGTACGACCCACGTAAAGGAGACCAACATCAATATCTTGGTCACAAAGTACAAAATATTTAAAATGGAGAAGGGTGAGACTATCAAAGAAATGGAAGCCAGGTTCACCTCTCTGGTGAACGGACTGAAGGCTCTGGGCAAAATGATCGACGACAGTGAGCTAGTGAGGAAGATTCTAAGATCACTACCGCCAAAATGGACCCTAAAGGTTACCGCTATTGAAGAAGCTCGGGATCTAAGTACTTACTCCCTAGCTCAGTTACTTGGGAACTTGGCCACCTACAAACTAAAGATACTTAGTAAGAAGGAATGTGAAGATTCCAAGAAAAGATCCTTGGTCTGACGGCCAAGATTAAGAATAGCGATGAGGAGTCAAAATCCACGTCAGACGAGGACAGAGACGAACTAGCCATCCTGTCCAAACATCTTTAGAGAATACTGAGGAACAAGAAAGGCTTCTCATCCAAGAGAGATGAACCCAGGAAGCTAAAATGCTATAATTGTGGCAAGACTGGACATGTCATAGGTGAGTGCAGAGTAAAGACGTCTTGTGAACCAAAAGGCGTGAGCTCGGACAAGAATCCAACCAAACCCACTTACAACATACATAGAAAATCAAGAGTCAAGGCCATGATAGTTGTAGCTAATGGATGATATGAACAGATCTAGAGGGGGGGTGAATTGATCAGTTCTAAAACTTTTGCCTAAATAAAAATCTCCACAAGCAAGAGATGAGCTAGCGCAGATAACTAACGACTATCCCTACTTAGGACAGTGAAACTGATGGGAATCAACACCGGGCACTAACTTTTTATTTTACATTAGAGTCCTTTTATTTACATTTATATCCTTAGAAAACATGTTTACAATTGTAAGGCTTTACAAGCCAATTTGTCATTCCTGAAGGATCTTTGGGTTTTTGTGTAAAAGTCCAGTAGGACCAGTAAGGGTCCCCCATCTCCTTCCTTACTGGTCCAAGTGGCATCTTGGGGTCCATGTGGGGCTGGTCAAATGTCCTAGGTGGCTTCTAGAAGGGCTTGACCATTCAAGGGGACAAGGTGGACAAAAAGTCCAAATTGGAAGCTCTTGGTCAAGGGGGCGCCCCTTCCACTAGACATATTTAATTTTTGTTTTTTTTTGACCACATGGGATTAAATGTCATGTAACTTATATACCCCTCCCCTAATTTAGATCTGAGGGTAGTTTAGGTCTTTTTACATTTACTATAAATACCCTGTAATTTTTGAATTACTTAGCATTAATGTGAGAAAAAAATCCATTTGTACTCAATCGTCCCAAGGGCGCCCCTCTCTCCCCCTCTAGAGTTGTGAGAGCTCTCCTTTCAGAGGTGTGAAGCCTCTCCTCCACCACCTCCCTGAGTGTGAAGCTCAACACCACCGCCACCGCCGCCATCGAGCCGCCATCGCACCGCCACCGTCTTGCCGCCAGAGTTCTGTCCAAATCAGGACAGAGGCCCGTTGTCCGAATTTTAGCTCCCAATCCACGGATTTGCTGGAGCCCATATTTTGAGGGTAGGTTCCCCACGCCAATACCCTCTCCCAAAAAACTTTTCCTTTTTTCTAGCCATCGTTTTCTATTTTTCCCATTTCGTGTTTCCCAGCCTCCCAGATCTGCCAGTGTTCTGTTTTGTGTCACAACAACCTAGTTCTTCCTCTATTCGACCCCCTTCCCCTTTTCTGATTGGGTTCAAATTTGAATTTGGTATTCTTCCCACCAAAGCCCCTCACCACAAATTTTCTCTCAATTTTAGAAGTTCTTTTTTCTCTCCCAAAAATTAAAACTCAGTCAAAAATCTGTTCTGTCCTGTGCAATCCAGATCCGACCCACCAGTGTTAGAAAATCCGTTTCCCCAACCAAACTCCACCATAAATTACAAAAAAAATATTCCCATCGTCCTTACTTCCCCCTCTCCAACTTTCATGAAGAGCCCAACTCCGAGATCCGAAGTTTGAGCCACGGTCAACCCGCGTTATTAGGAAAACCCATTTCTGTCCTAAGTTTCCTGAGTCTGTCAACCAGCGTGTTCAAAAATCCACCACGAAAAATCCATTCCCATGAAAATTCCTGCCACAGCCCTTGGTCGTAGAACATTGAAAGAGCTTTCCAACGGCGCCAATTTCGCATCAATCCAACGTCGGGATTGATCGCAGCGGCTGTTCTCGCTGGGTCGCGCACTGCAAAAACAGAAGTTCTGATCTGTGGACAGCAAGTTCACACTTGACGGTCGGAGCCCCCTATCCTTCCACGAGGCGAACCAGGGCGTTCCCCTCCGAGGGAGAGTCCCCTCAGGAGTCCTCTTCGTAGCGGGACCCACCCCGGCCAATTCGGAGGTCCGAGCAGCACGTGGGCCCCACAACCTGCAGCAAGTGTCTTCTGGACGGCACCGATGACGCAGATCAAAGTGCTGCCTGTCAACCCAAGATTGGTCCTCCCGGGCCCACATTGTAGCACTTTACCTCTCTGCGTGGAGTGGACAGCAAATTAACTTCTGTAATTATTGTAATATTTTTACCGAGAGTTATCGTACTTGACCGGGATCCTCTTCCCCACGCCCGACACGTGGAGGTATCGTGTCCGCTCCCCATCTCAGCACTTTGCTTTACTCGTATGCATTTCTTTATGCCGCTGCTAGAGAGCATGTTAGGATCCTAGCTTGATATATATATTGTTATTCACCACTGCGAGCGAGAGAGCGAGACTCGTCCCGTGACCCGATTCGGACACGAGCGAGAGCCGACCACCCAAGCTCACTGCCAGTTTCTCAACCGCGTAAGTCCATATGCTTCCCTCACTAAGGGATGATCGCGAGCTTGTCTAGAGTCCTAGGTTTGCATATCAACTTGGAGTCGAGTCCGCTGTCCGTCCCGCATCAGTTTGGTATCAAAGTGAGTCGAGTCTAGGGTAGTCATCATAGCACGGTCTAAGTCTAGGGTAGTATTTGCTTAAAAACACACAAAAAAGTGTCTAAGTCTAGGTGTCACATTTGCATACCATTATTCGGTATATAAAAAGGTGTCGCCCGACCGTTAGGTTACGCCTATCGGAGAGGTGATTCACTCGCGTGAGAGGATCTTCGGATCCCCAGACTCCGCCAGGTACCGGATCTTGGTTGTGTCTAGGTTGGTAGTCGAGTCTGCACTCCAACATTGCATTAGTGTTTAAGGGTCATGTCTAGTGTCTTGTCCAAGTGTCGGCATGTCTAGCATGTAGTTCCCCCCAATTTCCCATGGATTCCCTATCACCCAGGCCATATGACCATTGGCACACCCATGGGCTTGGAAACCATCCCATCCACTTCCATAGGCCCGAAGCCCCAGACTTTTATGGCTCCAAAGTCCCGAGCGACTACCTACATTGGGAAGCCGCTATGGATAAATATTTTGATTGTTACCCCATGTCCGAGGCTCGGCAATGCTCTTTCACCAAAGAGCGTCTTCTACACGAGGCCGCCGAAAAGTGGGACTACAATGAATGCTTGAGAGAAGTTAGGAGGCAGTGGCCCATCGAGTCGTGGCATGAGATGAAGGGCGAGCTTATGAAGGTTTACCTACCCGGCCCGATCACCTCCAACCGACCCCACCCAATCTCCTCCAACCAAGTGGGTCATAGTCGGAGGCGAGGAGCCCCGTACTTAGATGAGCCCCGACCCAAGCCTAGGCCGGTTGATTACGGGCGAGTCCACCGCGATACCCCTACTCCAACCCGCACCAATGCCGAACATGTGCAAATGATTTCGGAATGGGTGGATAAGAGGTGTGCTTATTTTGAGTCGTTGGTCTCCCCTTGCCCACCTCCGAGGCAGGAGGTAGCCATACTCGAGCCTAGGGAGGCCATAGCTGTTGTAACCCCTCTATGTTGATGATGTTGACACTTGCTTTATTTCATTGGCAACACCATTGTTTTGATTGATTGGCAACTACTTTTGATTTGATGAAATTGCTTTATCAGATTGACTATGTGTTCTTTGCATTTAATACAATGCTGTCTGCATTTCTCACTGTCATGGGTCGACACATCAGAGGATGGGTCGACTCCTCCAGCAGACTTATTTAGACTGAGTCTATACACTGGAAACTCTCATATCGATTGAGTCTATACATCGTCAATTTCAGATAAAGTCCACACACTGCATTTCATTTGAATTGGTTAAGTGTGTACATCGTCAACGCATCTCACTGGCTCATGTTACAGCGTCAACGCACTTCATTGGATGTGTGTACAGCGTCAACTCGCTAAGTGTGTACAGCGTCAACGCATGAAGTCTGTACATCAGTCTTAATATTCTAAGTCTGTACAGCCGTTGGCTTTGAACCTCAGAGTCTGTACATCCGAATTGCCCTTGATCTGGTCAAGTGTATACACTCTTTCACTGTAGCTCTCACATATTCAAGTCTACAAGTCTATACATTCATCACTTACCTTTCGCTCAAGGCAAAGTCTATACACTGGGGTCTTTCCCTACGTTTATTAGGCGAAGTCTAAACATTCGGTTCTGAAGCCTGAAGTCTATACACTCCAGCCTATTCCTACGTTCAAGGCTTCAGCTACACATTAAGTCTGTACATTGGCTTCGCTTCATCAAGTCTGTACATTGACTCGCCAACTTCTTTGAAGTCTGTACATCGCTTCATGTCCCCAAAGTTTGTACATCCACAGTGATCTTTGAAGTCTGTACATTGCTTCAGGAGCTTCAAGTCTACACATCGCTTCGCTCCATCAAGTCTGTACATCCACAGTGTTACTTGAAGTCTGGACATTGGTCTTCAAACTCAAAGTCTGCACATTGGTCTTCGAATCCAAAGTCTCTACAATGGTCTTCACACTTGAAGTCTATACATTCGATGTGCAGAGTTGATGTCTATACTGTGCCTTATGCTGATCGAGTCTACACACTGGTCGGTGGCAAGCCTGTACACTGGCCTCAGCTTTTCAAGTCTACACATTGGCCTCCTTGCATAAAGTATATACACTGGACTGTTTGGCAAGTCTATACATCGGCCCTTGTCTTCGAAGTATGTACAGCCCTTTAGCTTGCTCAAGTCCATACATTGGCTTCAAGACTTTCAAGTCTATACACTGACGGCTGAACTGAGAACTCTATACATCGTCTGTCTGCACTAGAGTATCATGCAGTCTATACATTGCACTCGTCTTCTAAAGTCTATACACTGAAGTCTTCACATTCGTTTGCATTACATGAAGTCCATACAGTGGGCAAAGTCTGTACACTATCCATGCTTCATGCAGCGTCAACTCAGTGTTTCATGCAGGGTCAACTCCTCAAGTATATACATTGCTTTCCTTCGCATGAAGCCTTTACGTGCATTAAGTCTATACACTGATTTCCTTCTTTGAAGCCTTTACATGCATTAACTCTATACGCTGCATTCGTGTTTGCAAAGCCTGTAGTCTGAAGTCTCTACAATGCTTTCGCCTTCACAGCAAAGTCTATACAATGCTTTGCATTCTTCAGAGTCTGTACAGGGTTTTAGACTTAAACTGATGACTTCGTTTCATCTGTCTGACAGGGACTGAAGAGGCTAATGAAGGGCACGTGATCCGAGGTGCCTGGCTCATGATCCAAGGATGGACGAGATACGAGGATGCTGTCACGTGGTCCAAATTGCTGGGCGGGAAACGTGGAGAGCACACGCCTGCTGCTGTTGCTGCTATATAAACAAGCCTTCTTCCACAGAAGAAGAAAGATCGAAGGAGAAGAAGAGAAAGTCTATACACTCAGCAGCAGTGAGCCTTCGATCCACAGAGAGAAAAGAGAGAAGAAGAAGATACAGAGAAGAAGAAGAAAAGAAATAGAGAAGAAGAAAACGAGAGAAGAAGAGATCGAGAGAGATGAGTTGAGAGAGAGCTGATTGAGAGTGAGATTGAGAGTGAGCTTGTATCTCAGTCTCGTGGTTCAAAACCAGAGCTGAGCTTTGCTCTTAGAGCTATATTACTTTTGACTTTTTCTGTTTTCGTTTTGATTCTGTCTTTCATTTCTGAATACTGTTTCTTCAAGCTGTCTGTCAGCGGTCTTGCTGTGGTAGTCTCCACTGGACGGGTTAAGCTGTATTTCCCCAGCGGTTGCAGAGGATTAGATCCTCTGGTCAGCAAGCTGTATTGCCCAGTGAAGCTTTGTATCAGCGGGTTGTTTGGCCAAGCTGTAAAGCCCAGCGAACATAAGCTGTGCTGCGCAGCAGGAAGCCATACTCGGTTGAGTGTGGGGTGGACGTAGGTCGTTGACCGAACCACCTAAAAATCGTGTGTGCATTGTGTTTGTGTGATTGCTTGTGAACTGTGTGTGCTGGTATCCTTTGCTTAGCTTCATTGATTATATCGCTCATACTTAGGTCTAGCTTTCGATATAAGATATAGTGAATGGCTTTCATGGGTCGACCCTTTGCTTAGCACTCTCCATTTAGCTTAACTGATGTTTGCCTAAATTCCGCTTTAGAACATACAATAGTTTAAATTAGGCAAGTTGATCTATTCACCCCCCTCTAGATCCACACTTAGTGGAGATAGACTGCGTCCATCTAACCCAACACTTGGTATTAGAGCCTAACTCTTCTGCAGGGACTCATCGCCCGAAGAGAATAGGCAGAGATGGATGCTCGAGGGATGATTGCCGAAGGTCACTCAACAACGAAGCCCCCATTCTTTGATAGATCAAACTACGCATACTGGAAGAACCGTATGGAAGTGTTCCTATGGGCTAAGGATTATGAGATTTGGAAGATTGTCAGCAAGGGACCTTATGAGCTGTCCCCGAATGAAGATGTATGGACCAAGGAGGAGATCTGAAGGTCCACGCTGAATTGGAGTGCAATAAATGCTATCCAATGCGCTCTGCATCCTACAGAATTCTCCCGTGTGTCTGCTTGCAAATCAGCTAAGGAGATGTGGGATGCGCTGAAAGTAATTCATGAAGGTACATCTCAAGTAAGAGAGCAGAAGGCCAATCTTCTTGTATCTGAGTATGAAGCCTTCAAGATGAAGCAGAACGAGGCCATCAACGAAATGTACGCTCGGCTGACTGTCATAACCAATGGCCTCAGAGGTTTTTGGAAACCTCAGACAGAGTATGATGTAGTGAGGAAAATTCTGCGCTCCCTGACTTCCATTTGGCACACCAAAGCAACAGTGATGGAGGAGTCAAGGGACTTGCGTAATACTAAAGCTGATGAGCTGATTGGCTCACTAATGGCATATGAAATAAACATGCCAAGGACAGATGAAGCTGAGAGGAAGAAAAAGCCGATAGCGCTGAAGGCTAGTTCTAGCAAATCAATAAAATCCAGCTCCAGCAGCTCTTCATCATCAGAGGAGAGCCTAAATGAAGAAGAAGATGTGACTCGGTCTGAGATAGCCATGATGACTAGAGAGTTCAGGCGATTTCTCAGAAAGGGAGCAGGACGGTTCAGCCAGAAGAAATACAGTGGTGGCCGAAAGGATAAAATGTATAAATCTAAACCTGCAAATAAAAATGAAGCTAATGTCTGTTATCAATGCAGGAAACTAGGGCATCTGAAAATTGACTGTCCAGACAATCCGAAACATAAGGACATGTCAAAGAAGAAAACCAAGAAGGGAAGAGCTATGATCACCACATGGAGTGATGAAGATGAAGGCTCTTTCAGCAGCAGCTCAGATAGTGAAGCCGAATCTGAACAGCCCATTTGCCTTATGGCAACAAGCTCCGAAGATAGAGAGGAGGACACACATGAGGTATGCCTGGCAGCCAAGAACAACTTGTGGTACTTGGATAGCGGCTGCTCCATGCATATGACAGGAGATAAGGCCAAATTTTGCATACTGACTAAGAAAGTAGAAGGCCTTGTCACCTTTGGAAGCAACACAAAGGGTAGGATTATCTGATCAGGTAAGGTAGGTAAGTGTTCTACCTGCTGCATTGATGATGTTATGCTGGTTGAAGGGTTAGCCTATACTCTACTTAGCATCATCCAGTTATGTGATTAAGGTTACAATGTTTTATTTAATTCTAATGCTGCAAGGTTTTTGAACCTGATTCTAATATTGTCAAATTTTCTGGATAAAGGATAAATAATACTTACATGATAAATTTAGATGAAATTCAACACACTAACCTTTGCCTTACTGCCAGTAGAGGAGACATAGCATTTTTATGGCATCGTAGGTTAGGTCATGCTAGCTACACTGTTTTGCACAAATTAAATAAGCATGGCATGGTTAGAGGACTTCCTGAAGTCTCATTCAAGAAAGAAAATAAAATCTGTGATGCATGCACTCAATCAAAGATAACTAGAAAGTCATTTAAGTCTAGAACTGAAAAACTGTCTTCCAAACCCTATGAGCTGATACATATGGACCTTTTTGGGCCAACTAGATCTGTCAGCCTATCAGGGAGGAGGTATGGGTTTGTCATGATAGATGACTTTTCTAGGTAAACTTGGGTTTATTTCTTATCTAATAAGAGTGATGCTTTCTCAGAATTTCAGGAGTTCTATGTTAAAACAAATCAGAAAATTGAAAACATTTTGTCTGATCATGGAGGTGAGTTTGAAAACTCACAATTTGATGAATTCTGCAGGTCAAATGGAATCAACCACAGGTACTCCTCACCAAGGACACCTGAGCAGAATGGAGTTGTGGAGAGAAGGAACAGAACCCTAGTGGAAATGGGTCGTACACTCCTTGTCGAAGGTGGTCTACCAAGGAAATTTTGGGCTGAAGCAGTGAACACTGCCTGTTATGTAATTAACAGAGCCATGGTAAGACCTTCTACCCAGCAAACACCATATGAGATATTAAATGGTAAGAAACCTTCTATTGCTCACTTCAAGGTTTTTGGTTGTAAATGTTTCATTCACATAAATGATAAAAAGGACCTTGATAAATTTGAACCTAAAGGAGAACCAGGAATTTTTCTTGGCTATTCTGAAAACACCCGAGCATACAGAGTGTACAATCTGAACTCTAAAACTGTTGAAGAATCTCCACACATAGTTTTTGATGAATCCTTGGCAAATTCTAATGTTGGTCAATGCAGGAATGAAAACAATGGTGAAATTCTGAAGGAAGGAGATCCTGCAGAGAAATCCGAGGATGAAGAAGAACATAAAGAGCTTAATGAAGAGGAGCCTACAGTTCAGGGGGAGGTAAATCAAGTTCATGATACTCCAATTACAAATGTTAGATATCTCAAGGATCATCATGTAGATAATGTTATTGGAAATCTGCATGACCCCCCTAGGACTAGAGGCCACTTAAGAATTCAACATAAACTGAATGCTTATGCTTTTGTATCAAACATAGAACCCTAGTCCATTGACTGTGCTCTCCAAGATGTGCATTGGATTAATGCCATGCATGAGGAGCTCAATCAGTTTGACAGGAATAAGGTGTGGCATTTGGTTCCACCTCCTGATCATGAAACAGTCATAGGGACTAAATGGATATTTAGAAACAAAACTGATGAAGCAGGGAATGTTATTAAAAATAAAGTCAGACTTGTAGCTCAGGGGTACAATCAGGAATTTGGAATAGAATTTGAAGAGTCTTTTGCCCCTGTAGTTAGGTTAGAAGCAATAAGAATTCTATTGGCTTATGCATGTTCCCTAGGAATAAACCTTCAGCAGATGGATGTGAAATCTACTTTTCTAAATGGGGAAATTAATGAGGATGTCTATGTGAGACAGCCTCCTGGGTTTGAATGTTTAGATCTCCCTAATCATGTTTACAAGCTCAATAAAGCTCTCTATGGTTTAAAGCAAGCTCCTAGAGCTTGGTATGACAGGTTGAGCAAATTTCTCACCGACAAGAACTTCACAAGAGGTATAGTTGATCAAACATTGTTTACCAAGGTAAGCCATCCAGATATTCTTATCATTCAGATTTATGTGGATGACATTGTGTTTGGGTCAACTAACCCCAAATTATGTGAGGAATTCTCTCAAATAATGACTGATGAATTTGAAATGAGCTCAATGGGTGAGCTCAAACTATTTCTTGGATTGCAGGTTACACAAACAGAAGATGACACCTTCATCTCTCAGTCCAAGTATGTAAAGAACTTATTGAAGAAGTACAAAATGGACAACCTCAAGGAAATAGCTACTCCAATGGGTACCTCAACTAGTTTGGATGAAGATTCTAAAGGTAAACCTGTGGACCAAAGGCTATACAGAGGTATGATCGGATCTCTTCTCTATCTTACAGCATCTAGGCCTGATATACAATTTGCTGTGTGTTTATGCTCTAGATTTCAGGCCAGTCCTAAAGAAACTCACTTTAATGCTGTGAAAAGGATTTTTAGGTATTTACTAGGCACCCAAGAACTAGGTCTCTAGTATCCTGCTAAGTGTGAGTTAGAGCTTCTAGCCTACACTGATGCAGACTATGCTGGGTGTCGAGTAGATAGAAAAAGCACCAGTGGCTACTGTCAATTCCTTGGTGGCTGTCTAGTGTCTTGGGCATCTAAGAAGTAACACACTGTAGCATTATCTACAGCTGAAGCTGAGTATGTTGCAGCATGTAATTGTGCAGCCCAAGTACTTTGGATTAAGCACCAACTGGCTAATTATCAGATAAATCTGGGATGCATTCCACTTTTATGTGATAATACTAGTGCTATATGCCTTGCTAAAAATCCTGTTCACCATTCTAGGACTAAGCATATAGAGATAAAACATCATTTTCTTAGAGATGCTGTAAATAAAAATGAGATTGAAATGAATTTCATAGAAACCGAAAAACAAATTGCTGATATTTTTACTAAGCCTCTTGGGAATGAAAAATTTAAGTTTCTTAGAAGAGAACTTGGCTTATGTAAATTTCAGCATGATGAATGATTGTTTAATTGCTGTGAATAAAATCTCTGATGTGGACTTGTTTTTGATTGCTTGGATAAATCATGTGGATGTGAATGTGGATGTAGAACTGTCCTGCATTGCATATATTCAGGGGGAGCTTGTCGAGTCTTTGCATATCATTCATTCATGACCTATGCATAAGCTCTCTCTCAATTAATTCTTGCCCTGTTGCATGCATATAGACAGGGGGAGTATTGCTAGAAATTCAGAGTGGTTTCAACTTTCTTGAAGTCATTCAACCTTTAACTCTGAATACTTGTCTCTGACATTATGGCAATCTGTTGGTCAGTTCTGAGTTCTAAGCAGTAGAAAATGGACTTCTTCATTTATAAGAATTTGAATTGTTCAAAGACTGATGTAATGGTTTAAATCTTATAATGGTTGGAGTTTAAAGATTGCAATCAGTCTATAAGTAAGTTGAAAATTGATAAAACTCTCAACCTATTTCCTATTTCATGTCAGACAAAGCTAATCATATCTAAAATCTGAAAACTCATCTGAAATCATGTTAGAGAGGTTAAGTATGTGTATTGTTCTTAAACAAGTCATTCTGAAACATAAAAAGGACAGCTAAGAAAGATATTGAAAGAGCATTGAAAATCATTGAATATATATATTGGCAGAGCAATGACTGGTAAATCACTGAGAAACTGAGTGATCCATCAAAGAAGTGGACAACACTCATGTCATGAAGTGTATCAGCTATCTCTGTTTAAAATACTCAAAACAGTAGGCTGGTTTCACTGAGTACCTGGGGGTAACTGGCGTCTGATAAACGTGTACCCTCACACAAAGAAGTGTAACTCAGTTCTGTTGAATTTGATCATAGGTAGAATGGTCCATCTTGTTGAGTATCTAGGGGTATTGGCGTCTTATAAACGTATACCCTTATGCAGAAAGACTTATGGTACCTGAATGCTCAAAATGATCTAATACTGATAATGCTGCTCCTTCAAAAGAAAAGTTCATGAGTGTCAATTTGTTTAGTTTCAATACATGACTTGGTTTCTCTCAATATTTTTATGAGACTATGAAAGTAAGATATTATGAAACTAAATCTTTCATGCAAATGTGATTCTGGTTTATTGTTTTATCATGCACAGTGAACTTATCTATTGCTTGTAGTGCATGAACTCCAAATTTTATCATCCTTAAACCAAAACTCTTTCTGACAGCAGTTTCTAATTTCATATGACTGAAGACTCTATGCTTTAGAATGCTTATTCATGAACTACCTGTTCAGAATGCCAGTCAGTTCTTCTCTTGATTCCTCCATTGTATTTAATTTTTCCCTCCTCTTTATTGATGGCAAAGGGGGAGAATAATGTCTAGGGGATGTCTAGGGAGAGAATACACATCTGTCTGATTCTGAATTCATTCCAAGGGAGAGTTTGAGGTAGTGAGTTGCATGCATTCATAGCATCTGCATGTCAATCTGCATAACACATCATGTCTTTCATCAAACATATATTTATATGACAGGATGTTGCTATTCTACTTCATATGGGGTTGCCATCATCAAAAAGGGGGAGATTGTTGTGACCCCTCTATGTTGATGATGTTGACACTTGCTTTATTTCATTGGCAACACCATTGTTTTGATTGATTGGCAACTGCTTTTGATTTGATGAAATTGCTTTATCAGATTGACTATGTGTTCTTTGCATTTAATACAATGTTGTCTGCATTTCTCACTGTCATGGGTCGACACATCAGAGGATGGGTCGACTCCTCCAACAGACTTGTTTAGACTGAGTCTATACACTGGAAACTCTCATATCGATTGAGTCTATACATCATCCATTTCAGATAAAGTCCACACACTGCATTTCATTTGAATTGGTTAAGTGTGTACATCGTCAACGCATCTCACTGGCTCATGTTACAGCGTCAACGCACTTCATTGGATGTGTGTACAGCGTCAACTCGCTAAGTGTGTACAGCATCAACGCATGAAGTCTGTACATCAGTCTTAATATTCTAAGTCTGTACAGCCGTTGGCTTTGAACCTCAGAGTCTGTACATCCGAATTGCCCTTGATCTGGTCAAGTGTATACACTCTTTCACTGTAGCTCTCACATATTCAAGTCTACACATCGTGAAAGTCTATACATTCATCACTTACCTTTCGCTCAAGGCAAAGTCTATACACTGGGGTCTTTCCCTACGTTTCTTAGGCGAAGTCTAAACATTCGGTTCTGAAGCCTGAAGTCTAGGCTTCAGCTACACATTAAGTCTGTACATTGGCTTCGCTTCATCAAGTCTGTACATTGACTCGCCAACTTCTTTGAAGTCTGTACATCGCTTCATGTCCCCAAAGTCTGTACATCCACAGTGATCTTTGAAGTCTGTACATTGCTTCAGGAGCTTCAAGTCTACACATCGCTTCGCTCCATCAAGTCTGTACATCCACAGTGTTACTTGAAGTCTGGACATTGGTCTTCAAACTCAAAGTCTGCACATTGGTCTTCGAATCCAAAGTCTCTACAATGGTCTTCACACTTGAAGTCTATACATTCGATGTGCAGAGTTGATGTCTATACTGTGCCTTATGCTGATCGAGTCTACACACTGGTCGGTGGCAAGCCTGTACACTGGCCTCAGCTTTTCAAGTCTACACATTGGCCTCCTTGCATAAAGTATATACACTGGACTGTTTGGCAAGTCTATACATCGGCCCTTGTCTTCGAAGTATGTACAGCCCTTTAGCTTGCTCAAGTCCATACATTGGCTTCAAGACTTTCAAGTCTATACACTGACGGCTGAACTGAGAACTCTATACATCATCTGTCTGCACTAGAGTATCATGGAGTCTATACATTGCACTCGTCTTCTAAAGTCTATACACTGAAGTCTTCACATTCGTTTGCATTACATGAAGTCCATACAGTGGGCAAAGTCTGTACACTGTCCATGCTTCATGCAGCGTCAACTCAGTGTTTCATGTAGCGTCAACTCCTCAAGTATATACATTGCTTTCCTTCGCATGAAGCCTTTACGTGCATTAAGTCTATACACTGATTTCCTTCTTTGAAGCCTTTACATGCATTAACTCTATACACTGCATTCGTGTTTGCAAAGCCTGTAGTCTGAAGTCTCTACAATGCTTTCGCCTTCACAGCAAAGTCTATACAATGCTTTGCATTCTTCAGAGTCTGTACAGGGTTTTAGACTTAAACTGATGACTTCGTTTCATCTGTCTGACAGGGACTGAAGAGGCTAATGAAGGGCACGTGATCCGAGGTGCCTGGCTCGTGATCCAAGGATGGACGAGATACCAAGATGCTGCCACGTGGTCCAAATTGCTGGGCGGGAAATGTGGAGAGCACACGCCTGCTGCTATTGCTGCTATATAAACAAGCCTTCTTCCACAGAAGAAGAAAGATCGAAGGAGAAGAAGAGATAGTCTATACACTCAGCAGCAGTGAGCCTTCGATCCACAGAGAGAAAAGAGAGAAGAAGAAGATACAGAGAAGAAGAAGAAAAGAAATAGAGAAGAAGAAAACGAGAGAAGAAGAGATCGAGAGAGATGAGTTGAGAGAGAGCTGATTGAGAGTGAGATTGAGAGTGAGCTTGTATCTCAGTCTCGTGGTTCAAAACCAGAGCTGAGCTTTGCCCTTAGAGCTATATTGCTTTTGAGTTTTTCTATTTTCGTTTTGATTCTGTCTTTCTTTTCCGAATACTGTTTCTTCAAGCTGTGTGTCAGCGATCTTACAGTGGTAGTCTCCACTGGACGGGTTAAGCTGTATTTCCCCAGCGGTTGCAGAGGATTAGATCCTCTGGTCAGCAAGCTGTATTGCCCAGTGAAGCTTTGTATCAGCGGGTTGTTTGGCCAAGCTGTAAAGCCCAGCGGACGCAAGCTGTGCTGCGCAGCAGGAAGCCATACTCGGTTGAGTGTGGGGTGGACGTAGGTCGTTGACCGAACCACCTAAATATCGTGTGTGCATTGTGTTTATGTGATTGCTTGTGAACTGTGTGTTCTAGTATCCTTTGCTTAGCTTCATTGATTATATCGCTCATACTTAGGTCTAGCTTTCGATATAAGATATAGTGAATGGCTTTCATGGGTCGACCCTTTGCTTAGCACTCTCCATTTAGCTTAACTGATGTTTGCCTAAATTCTGCTTTAGAACATACAGTAGTTTTAAATTAGGCAAGTTGATCTATTCACCCCCCTCTAGATCCACACTTAGTGGAGATAGACTGCGTCCATCTAACCCAACAATAGCCAGTAGCCCCAACCCGGCCCCACCTACGAGGTCCCAAGGACCACTTCCCCTCCGGAGGACATGCAATCATCACCCATGAGAGCTCCTATGCCACCACGCTCACATCTTTATTCGGAGCCACCTCAGCCCGAGCCACCCGTGTTTCTAACGGGAACGCTTTTCATCGCCGAGCCACTCCTTAGCTGGCTCAAGAATGGCTTGGTCCCACCTCCCTTCCCATCCATGGACCCCACCCTACCATTAGTGTTAGTCAACTCATTATATACCACATTCCAGTCTAGTCACCATGTGGATACATTGGGTGACCTTCTTAAAGGATTAGACTGGTAGTTGACATTTACGCACTTGTTGGCCCCAGGCTTCGACCGACCTATAGGTCGTAGCCTCACACATCCATCCTTAGGGTCTATCACCTCCGTGTGCACCGTGGGTCATGTCACCACGGAGGTTCTTCTATTCCTCCCTATGCCGACCGAGCCCGACTTCATTCCTTTTTGTCCAAGGGAGGAATCTTATTTTCTACATATGACCGTCGTCCCACCTCTCCCAATGAATGAAGGTGATAATTTACACCTTCAAGAATTTCAAAATTGGGATAGTGTCATGATGGAACACAGTTCGAGGGGTCGCACGTTCTTTGACCCATTCGACCCCTTCCCTAGTGGGCATCGTAATCCACCACTTCCCTTCTACCTTGTCAAGGAAGTCCCCTACCACTCTCTTCCCACTCGGGCCAATCAACCTCCACATGGCAATAGGTCTGATGATTGGGAAACATGGAATGCCTTACCTACATCTAGAGGTGATGACAAAAATAGTTTTGGATCTCCTAGCCTTCCCACGCCCAAGTCCCATTGGACGTCAAAGCATGACTAGTTTAAACTTAGGTGTCTCGAAGTTCCCCATGTCACCAACCTCCGGTTACGTAACATGCATGCATGGCACACATTCGGGTGTCCTGGTCCACACTTGCATGCATATGGGTCGAACTAACAATAGGTTTGTTTAGGGTCTTGTGTGTCTGTGCATACATCGAGTCGAGTCGGTCCTTTGTACGCTCGCATTGTCAGTCCCTTTCGAGTGCGAGACTTGTTGGACTTTGGGATCAGCTCTACCTCAACATATCAGATATAGTCACATAAAGGGACCACACAGTGATTCCTAGTGAGTCTTTGAGCCACCTCCCACATTTGAGAGTGACCCCACCCCGGAGTGTCCACCTCTAGCCTCATTCCCCAGCAGCGTGAGCATATCGAATCTATACAGGATGATCTGGTGTTGAATACTTGGAGTGGAGCGTACTCCGCGGTTCCAGGTTCGGCGACGGATCCGCAGGAGCTACTAGAGCAGCCACACCCCTTACTCGACGGGGTCGAGTTCTTCCCACCCGGGGAGAATTGATGGGAATCAATATCGGGCACTAACCATTTATTTTACATTTGAGTCCTTTTATTTGCATTTATATCCTTGGGAAAACATGTTTGCAATTGTAAGGCTTTACAAGCGAATTTGTCATTCCTGAAGGATCTTTGGGTTTTTATGTAAAAGTCTAGTAGGACAAGCAAGGGGCCCCCATCTCCTTCCTCACTGGTCCAAGTGGCATCTTGGGGTCCATGTGAGGCTGGTCAAATGTTCTAGGTGGTTTCTAGAAGGGCTTGACCATTCAAGGGGACAAGGTGGACAAAAAGTCCAAATTGGAAGCTCTTGGTCAAGGGGGTGCCCCTTCCACTAGACATATTTAATTTTTGTTTTTTTTGACCACATGGGATTAAATGTGATGTCCCTTGTATACCCCTCCCCTAATTTTGATCTAAGGGTAGTTTAGGTCTTTTTACATTTTCTATAAATTCCTTGTAATTTATGAATTACTTAGCATTAATGTGAGAAAAAAATCTATTTGTGCTCAATTGCCCCAAGGGCGCCCTTCTCTCCCCCTCTAGAGCTGTGAGAGCTCTCCTTTCAGAGGTGTGAAGCCTCTCCTCCACCACCTCCCTGAGTGTGAAGCTCAGCACCGCCGCCGCAGCCGGCATCGAGCCGCCATCGCACCGCCACCGTCTTGCCGCCGGAGTTCTGGACTCCAATTTGATATGCCAACCTTGGACTTTAGACAAGCTCGCGATCGTCCCTTAGCGAGGGAAGCGTCAGACATGCACGGTTGAGAAACCGGCAGTGAGCTAGGGTGGTCAGCTCTCTCTCATGCCAGGATCGGGTCACGGAATGGGTTTCGCTCTCTCGCTCGCAGCGATGAATAACAATATTTGGCGAGCTAATTACCCTATCATGCTCTCTAGCAGTGGCATACAGAAATGCATACGAGGAAAGAAAAGTGCCGAGAGAGGAGCGGACACGATACCTCCACGCTCCGGGCGTGGGGAAGGTGATCCCAGCCAAGTACGGTAACTCCTGGTACAAACAATTTCAGATCTTTGGGTTTTATGTAAAAGTCTAGTAGGACCAACAAGGGTCCCCCATCTCCTTCCTCACTGGTCCAAGTGGCATCTTGGGGTCCTTGTGGGGCTGGTCAAATTTCCTAGGTGGCTTCTAGAAGGGCTTGACCATTCAAGTGGAAGGTGGACAAAAAGTCCAAATTGAAAGCTCTTGGTCAAGGGGGCGTCCCTTCCACTAGACATATTTAATTTTTGTTTTTTTAACCACATGGGATTAAATGTCATGTCCCTTGTATACCCCGCCCCTAATTTAGATATGAGGGTAGTTTAGGTCTTTTTACATTTTCTATAAATACCTTGTAATTTATGAATTACTTAGCATTAATGTAAGAAAAAAAATCAATTTGTGCTCAATTGCCCCAAGGGCGCCCCTCTCTCCCCCTCTAGAGCTGTGAGAGCTCTCCTTTCAGAGGTGTGAAGCCTCTCCTCCACCACCTCCTTGAGTGTGAAGCTCAGCACCACCTCCGCCGCCGCTATTGAGCCGCCATCGCACTGCCACCGTCTTGCCGTCGGAGTTCTGTCCAAATCAGGACAGAGGCCCCTTGTCCAAATTTTAGCTCCCAATCCACGGATCTGCTGGAGCCCAAATTTTGAGAGTAGGTTCCCCACGCCAATACCCTCTCCCAAAAAACTTTTCCTATTTTCTAGCCATCGTTTTCTATTTTTCCCATTTCGTGTTTCCCAGCCTCCCAGATCTGCCAGTGTTCTGTTTTATGTCACAACAACCTAATTCTTCCTATGTTCGACCCCCTTCCCCTTTTCTGATTGAGTCCAAATTTGGATTTAGTATTCTGCCCACCAAAGCCCCTCTCCAGAAATTTTCTTTCGATTTTAGATGTTCTTTTTTCCCTCCCAAAAATTAAAACTCAGTCAAAAATATGTTCAGTCCTGTGCAGTCTAGATCCGACCCACTAGTATTAGAAAATCTGTTTCTCCAACCAAACCTCCACCATAAATTACAAAAAATCATTCCCGTCTTCCTTACTTCCCCCTCTCCAACTTTCATGAAGAGCCAAACTCCCAGATCCGAAGTTTGAGCCACGATCAACCCGCGTTATCAGGAAAACCCATTTCTATCCGGAGTTTCCTGAGTCTGTCAACCAGCGTGTTCAAAAATCCACCACGAAAAATCCATTCCTATGAAAATTCCTGCCACAGCCCTTGGTCGTAGAACTTTGAAGGAGATTTCCAACGGCACAAATTTCGCGTCGATCCGACGTCGGGATTGATCACAACAGTTCTTCTCTCCGGGTCGCGCACAGCAAAAATAGAAGTTCTGATCCGTGGACATCAAGTTTACACTTGACGGTCGGAGCCGCCTAGCCTTCCACGAGGCGAACAAGGGCGTTCCCCTCCGAGGGAGCGTCCCCCCAGGAGTCCTCTTCACAGCGGGACCCACCCCGCCCAATTCGAAGGTCCGAGCAGCACGTGGGCCCCACAACCCGCAGCAAGCGTCTTCCAGATGACGCCGACGATGCCCGATCAAAGTGCTGCCCGTCAACCCAAGATCGGTCCTCCCGGGCCCACATTGTAGCCCTTTACCTCCCTGCATGGAGTGGGTAGCAAATTAACTTATGCAATTATTGTAATATTTTTACCAGGAGTTACCGTACTTGGCCGGGATCGTCTTCCCCACGCCCGACGCGTGGAGGTATCGTGTCCACTCCCCATCTCAACACTTTGATTTACTCGTATGCATTTATTTATGCCGCTGCTAGAGAGCATGTTAGGATCCTGGCTCGATATATATATTGTTATTCACCGCTGCGAGCGAGAGAGCGAGACCCGTCCCGTGACCCGATCTGGGCACGAGAGAGAGCCGACGACCCTAGCTCACTGTCGGTTTCTCAACCGCGCAAGTCCGTACGCTTCCCTCGCTAAGAGACGATCGCGAGCTTGTCTAGAGTCCAAGGTTTGCATATCAACTTGGAGTCGAGTCCATTTTCCATCCCGCATCAGAAACACCCATTGAGGTATGTGTGCAGAAAGTTTAGATCGCAATTAGTTCGTGTATGCACAGAGAGTTCAGAACACAATCAGTTTGTCTATGCGCAGAAAGTTTAGAATGCAAGTTAAATCCCTATGAATGGAGGTAGAGAAAATGCATCAAACACACTATCACACCACTGCTCAGAGAGTTTTTAAGGTGGTTCGGCTGTAACCTTGCAAGTCTACGTCCACCCCTGACCAAACCGGTAAGGATTCACCCTTGCGCAAGAAAAACCACACATACACGCGGATCTCTCCGCATACATCAGTTGTCACACAGCTTGATAGTGAGGAATAGCCTCCTCGCACAAACGTTAAAAACCAGCAAACCACACACACACACACGATCCCAAAACAGGAATCCAGAAATACCTTGCTAGACTACACAGGTATGACCACACAAAAAACTTTAGAAGGTGAAAAGAAATGAAAACCAAATGGAAAAACATAAAAATGAAATCAAAGGAACACAATGTAGCTCCAGATTAAAATCTGGGTGCATTTTCTGATGTGAATAGGGCAGCTCCAGTCATGGCAGCTGCACTCTCTCTCTATCAGCAGATGGGAAGCTATCTTACTGGAGATTGGCTCTCGATCTCTTCTCCTAAGATTACTCACTTTCTCTGGATCGCTCTCAGCTCTTTCTTTCTCTCTTCTTCTTCCTTTTCTGCTCAGAACTCTCTTGCTTTTCTTCTTGAAGCTCTGCTACTTTCTTCATAAGAAACCCTTGTATTTCTAGATGGAATTTGATGCATAAATGGATTTTCCCAGCTTAAATCTTATTGGTCCATGTCATATTAGAATGTTCTTTGTCATTTGATCTATCTAGAACCTGAGGCACGTGGCCTGGAGACGTGTGCCCATGATTGGGAGTAAGTGAGCACGTGACCACGTGGCCCACTCGCAGTCTTCACGTGCTGCGACTTTCAGACAATGTCAGTCGACTTAGTTGATTGGTAAGTCGGCTGAGTTGTTCCTTGCACTGACATCTGTTCAGTCGAGCTAAGTAGCTCTTAAAATGTCGGTTGACTTGATGGAGACCAAGTCGACTGATTTTCTCCTCACACTGATATCCATTCAGCTAGGCTGAGCAACTCTGATGATGTCTGTCGACTTGATGGAGACCAAGTCGACTGAATTTTTCCTCTTACTGACATCCTTTCATTAAGGTCGACACAGTATTGAATTTGGTGTTCTCTCTTTGTCACCTTTTTCGACTCTTCTGAACATCTGTCGACTGAACTTTACATCTGTCGACTAAGTTGGTCCTTAGTCGACTGAGTTTCCTTTCTCTGTCGACTCTATTGCTGCAGGTAAACCATTTTCTCCCACACTTTGCCAATCTTCATTCAATCTTTGTTGCCACACAAAATGGCATCTTGAGCTTCTCATTGTGTGACCTTGTGTCTTGTCATAATCCTCAAGTTCTTCATCATTGCTCTGCATGTTAAAGTCTGTTGACGTCTGTCGACTTGAGATAATGTCTGTCGATTTAATTTGAACTAAGTCGACTGATTTTACCTTGTTCTGTCAACTTGACACTACACTTGGTCGACTGAATTACCTATGTTGTGCCCCGGCATATTTTGACGAAGACATTTTGCTCTATCTTGTATGATTTGCATTGAATATCCTTTGATGAATGTGAGCCTTTTTGGAAGGTCAGATGAATGGCTTTCAATGAGCCCAACAAGGTATTTTCAATTCCTTTGGACTAAAGTTTGTGCTTTTGGACTGAAGTTGCATTTAATGTGTAAACTTACTGAATTCAATCTGGACCCCATGCTCTAGATTAAATCAATATTTGATATGATATGCCATAACTTAAATCTTTGTTAATGACTTGACTGGTTGTGAGTTAGGGTTGGTTGCCTTGAGTAACTCATGAGAAGCTAAATGGCAAGGTATGATCTAAACTGGAATGGCTCTTACAAGTATGAAGCAATTTTTGGATTGCTAGATTGTGTTTGAAAAAGGGTTGAAAGACTGTGTATGAAATTTCATAGGGTTGTCAAAATAGATCATCCAAGTTGAAGGGTTTACGACAATTAAGTGAGGTTGTCATCTGAATAGCTTGAATTGAATGAATACTTGTTCTAGTGCAGGTTTAATTTTCAAATTGTACTCAATCCATTGGTTTCATGGTAAGAGTTCATGGTTTAATTCATTTCATTGTGGGTAGATTAGACTTGATGCATTGTTATTGGTTTTACTTGTTAATGCTTTAGGTTGTTTTCAGATTCTGCTCTGAAAGTGTCGACTCCCAGAGTCGACACTTGTTGGGCAGCTTGTTATCTAGACGTAGCTGGCAGCAAGTGTCGACTCTGAGAGTCGACACTTACAGGCCAGCATATGCTTTTTACTGCTGGCAGAACGTGTAGCAAAAAGTGTCGACTCACAGAGTCGACACTTTTGCTCTGGGTGCTTCATTAAGTGTTTTGGCAGAACACTTGACAAAATGTGTCGACTCTGTAAGTCGACACTTTTGTTCTGCGTTCTTTATTTTGAGGTTTATCAGAACGGGGGGAAGAAAGTGTCGACTCATAGAGTCGACACTTCTTCTATCACGTCCGGATCGTGATTTTTGGATTATTTTCGAAATTCCCTTTTTGAGATCCGATTGGTTTGATCTTTTACCATAATATCCTTAGCGTTTCTCTACATGTTTGGGTGTTGAATAGAGAGGGTTTTCTCATGGGCTATCTTGTCGTTATACATCTTTTTCCTTTGGGTATATAAAGCTACGATTCACATACGATGGATATCTTTTGGGCTAAAGCTTTTCATCTTTGCAGGAAAAGGAGAAGAGGGCGACACATACTTGCTGGAGGACGGAAGAAGAGGCTGCTGGAGATCGCTTCTCACGCCCCTGAGCTCAGATCTGGAGGTGGTTGCAACTGTTCTCCACCATCTGCTGTCTTGGGCATCCGAATCTACAAGGGGCGGCTGCTTCCACTCCCTGGTTTATCATTTCTAGTGCACCCTTCCATCTATCTCTGATTTTGGTTGAAGATTCAAAGGGGGATTTCTTGTTCTCTGGTTTCTACATTGCCATTTGAGCATAGTTTAAGAAATCTGAACTGGGCTTGTATTTCTCTATCTTTTCCTTTATAGATGATATTGGAGCGTCGTCTCCGTGTGCATGGTTTCTCGTCTTAGTACGAGAACGCGCTTGTGTGTGGGGCCGTTGTGCCCGTGTGTGATCCTTGTGGTCGTTTTGCTGCCGTCGGGCATCGTTTTTAGTGGAATCCTCTCGGGTTGAGAGTGGTTGACGTAGGATTGCACTCTGGTGTGTCCGAACCACCTAAAAATTCCTTGTGCTGTGGTTTGCTGATTGTGTGATTGTTGTTCTATTCCATCTGTTTTGTCTTACAAGTGTGAAGTGGTGAGCTGAGAGTTCATATAATCTGTCCGCTCTTTACATTCTATCCAAGTGGTTCATCAAACTGCATTGGAGAGTTGTGAGATGTTGCTTGTTCTCCATCACATTTATATCTTTTTGGTCAGCTATCTAGATATCTTCTGTCATCTCTGCGCTTAGTTTTTAAAAAGGGGGGCGCAATCAATTCACCCCCCTCTCGATTTCTTTCCTAACCGGGCCAACAATTGGTATCAGAACCTCGGCTCTGTTTTATTTAGAAACCTTGTGATTTAGAGTGATCTGTTAGGAATGGCTAACAAGGGGTTGATGCCCGAAGGACATTCTATACATAGGCCTCCTTATTTTGATAGAAATAACTATAGTTATTGGAAAAATAGAATGATGGTTTTACTCCGTGCTCAAAGTCATGAAATATGGACTGTGATTAAAAATGGTCCATACACTTTACCCCCAGATGAGGAGATGTGGAATGATGATCATATAAAGAAGCTTACTGTGAATTTCCATGCTTTAAATATTCTTCAGTGTGTTATTCACCTGACTGAATATGCTCGTGTTTCTATGTGTAGCAGTGCAAAGGAAATGTGGGATAAGCAAAAATTAATCTATGAAGGTACTTCAGAAGTCAAAGAGACAAAGGCAAATATGCTTATCCGAGACTACGAGTTGTTCCATATGAAGGAAGGAGAGACAATCTCCGAGATGTTTGCACGTCTCATGGAGATAACAAATGGGTTGAAGTCACTCGGGAAAGAATTCAAGGACACTGAGTTGGTCAGGAAAGTGCTGAGGTCATTGTCACGTAGTTGGCACACCAAGGCTACCGTGATAGAAGATTCAAAGGATCTTTCTACACTCACTTTGGATGCTCTCATAGGGTCTTTAATGGCCTATGAGATAAATATCAATAGGACGGATGAGGACACCAAGAAGAAGAAGTCGATCGCATTGAAAACAAACCCTGAGTCTATCTCAAGCCAGGAAGATTCCATGGACAATACAGATGATGAAGAAGTTGCCATGATTACAAGGAAGGTTAGACAGTTTTTGCAGGAAAGAATAAAGTTTAGTGGAAGGTTTAGGAAAGGAAAGAGGCAGTTCAAGCAGAAGATTGAGCCATCTAAAGTTGCCGAAATTATGTGCTATGAGTGCAAAAAGATGGGGCATATGAGAGGTGAATGCCCCGAGCTGCAGAAAAAGGCCAAGAAGGTGAAAGGTAAAAAGCCAAAGGCCATGAAAGCTACATGGAGTGATGAGGACGAGGACAAGTCTACATCCGAGGAAGAAGAAGATATCGAGGAGATGGTCAAAAACCTGTGCCTTATGGCACGAAGTGATCAAGATGAGGTGCAGGTAAATTCTGATTCTGAAGGCATTACCAATGATCAATGGGAACTAGCTTATGAGGAGTTATATGGAAAATACAAAAATATCAGAAATGAAAATAAAACCTTGAGGAAGAAAATTCATGAAATTGTTCATTCACCCAATTCTTGTGAAAAATGCAGTTTGTTTGAAATTCAAGCTCAGAAATTCAAAAATGCAAATGAATCTCTTGAATCCAAGCTCACTTTGTTTGAAGATGAAATTTCCTATTTAGAGGTAGAAAAATAAAATGCATATAAACTCAAAGAAGAAATTCAAGAGAAAAATGAAATGTTGAAAAAGGAGCTAGATGAGGTAAACATGAAAGTGAATGAGTGTGAGAAAGCCAAGGTTGAGGTAGAAAAAAAATTTGAATCTCTCACCACTCAATTGAATGAGATGAAAATAGTTCATGAAAACCTTTTAAAGACAAAAGAAAACCAGATTGAGAAAAGTATAAATCTCATCCATGGCAACAAAAATCAAGTTCATTACAATGTCAAAAAGTCACAAATTCATGGAGAGTGTTCACAGACATACACTGATGCGCAAGCTGTTTTTTCTCGATTCCCCTCTACTTCTAGGAATGTAAATAAAGGAAACAATTTTGGTAGGAAAAGACCCACCTATTTTTATTGTGGGAGAATAAGTCATGATATGTATATATGCCAGTTGATGAAGTATGATGATGAATTAATTTTGAGAAAGCACATTCATACTGTGATGAATGCTAACACCATGGGACCCAAGCTTGCTTTGGTACCTAAATCAAAATGAGATTTGATGGTTGTTCTTGCAGGTCTGCATGAAAGCAATGGAAAATAAATGGTATCTGGACAGCGGATGCTCTAGGCACATGACTGGAAATAAACAACTTTTTGCAAAACTGGCAGAGAAAGATGGAGGAACGGTAATTTTTGGTGGACATGATAAAGGTAAGATAGTAAATATTGAGAGAATTGGTAAGGATCCTAAACACTGCATTAAGGATGTTTTGTTAGTTAAAGGATTGAATCACAATTTACTTAGCATCAGACAACTTTGTGACAAAGGTCACAAGGTTAGTTTTGAATCTTCTCATTGTTCTATCATTGACGCAATCTCTCATGAAATTAAGTTCATAGGAGTGAGAAGTAACAACACTTATCATGTTGATTTCAATGAAATTGCTTTTGGAAATTTGTGCTTGGTTGCTAATAAAGATGATGATGTTTGGTTGTGGCATTGCCGTCTTGGGCATGCCAGTTTTAATGTCATTAGGAAATTGACAAGAAATAATTTAGTTAGAGGTCTTCCATGCTTAAATTTTGAAACTTCAAAAATCTGTGAAGCATGTAACAAAGGAAAACAAACTAGAGTTTCTTTCAAATGCGAAAACATCGTTTCCACTGAAAAACCCATTCAATTGCTTCATTTAGATTTGTTTGGTTCCACCATGACACACAGTCTTGGAGGAAAATTATATGGTTTTGTCATTGTTGACGACTTTTCCAGGCATGCATGGGTGTTATTCTTAGCTAACAAAAGTGATGCATTCAAAGAATTTGCTGATTTCTGTATGAAAGTTTAAAATGAAAAGGGCTACTCTATTCAAAAAATTTAGAGTGACCATGGAAAGGAATTTTTAGGTGGTTCGGACGCACCGAAGTGCAATTCTACGTCCACCCCTCTCAGCCCGAGAGGATTCCACTAAAAATGCTTCATGACGGCAGTAAAACGACCACAAGGATCACACACGGGCACAATGGCCCCACACACAAGCGCGTTCTCGTACGACGACGAGAAACCACGCACACGGAGATGATGCTCCAATATCGTCTATAAAGAAAAAGATGGAGAAATACAAGCCCAGTTCAGATTTCTTAAACCATGCTCAAATGGAAATGTAGAAACCAGAGAACAAGAAATCCCCCTTTGAATCTTCAACCAAACTCGGAGATAGATGGAAGGGTGCACTAGAAATGATAAACCAGGGAGTGGAAGCAGCCGCCCCTTGTAGATTCAGATGCCCAAGATAGCAGATGGTGGAGAACAGCCACATCCACCTCCAGATCTAAGCTCAGGTGCATGAGAAGCGATCTCCAGCAGCCTCTTCTTCCTTCCTCCAGCAAGTCAGCATCGCCCTCTTCTCCTTTTCCTGCAAAGATGAAAAGCTTTAGCCCAAAAGATATCCATCGTATGAGAATCGCAACTTCATATACACAACCAGAAAAAGTGGTATATTTCAGATAGCCGTGTTTCGTCTGAAATCCGCCTGAAAATCTGTCCGAAAATGCTTTCGTAACGGATTACAAACGGATTTCAGACGGAACACGGTCGTCACATATTCTTAGTCAGAAATTTCGGACAGTTTAATTATCCGTCACAAATACGGTCTGAAATTTTAGACTAAATATTTTTCGTCAATATTTCCGTCAGAAAGTACAATTTTCGGACAGATATGCGTTCAGTCGCATATTCCATCTGAAATTTCATATGAAATATTTTCCATCACGAATTCCGTCTGAATCTATGTCCGTCTGAAATTCTGGACAAATATCGTAGCGTGTGAAATACCGTCTCACTTTTCCGTCTCAATAACAGTATGAAAAAGACTCTGAAATTCAGACGGTATGAGACCGTGTGAAATACCATCTCAAAATTACATAGCAATTACGGTGAGAGGTGGAGTTTTCCGTCTCAATAACGGTCAGAAAAGAAGTCTGAAATTTCAGACGCTCTGTTTGCCGTGTGAAATTCCGTCTCAAATTCTGTGGCAATTCCATCTCACACTCGGTATTTTTGTGAATACCGTTTATCCGTTATCAGTTCCGACGGTCAAAATTCCGTCTCAAATACCGAGTGTAATTTCAGACGGATCCGTCTGCAAATCCATCTGAAATATTATTATTCATTTTTTTAAAGAACACAAAATTTATTATATAACCTGTAAATAAAAACACAAATTTAAAAAAAAAACTGCACCCTGCTGATCAAAATAAACACCACCGAAAATAAAAACTCAAGATCAATAAATACCACCGAAAATAAAAACTCAACACCATGCTGATCAAATAAACACCTCAGAAAATAAAAACTCAACACCATGATGCAAATCACCATCGAAAAAAAAAGCTCAACACCATGCTGATCATCAACGTACATAAAATAAAATACAATAAACTTAAGAAATATCCGGCACATCGTCCATATCCTCCTCCCTGCCCTGCTCATCTCCTCTGTCGCCGCCCGCAGAAGGATCCTCCTCCATTAAAAAAATAATAACATAGATAAAAAATAAGTTCGAAAATAAATTAGCATAAATTGAAATCAAACATATCAATTTGATAACTGCATAGATTTTATAGACCAACTAACCTAGATGTATCAACATTTTAAATTAATTACATTAGGAGAATGCAATTATGAGCGCCGAGCTCAAACCGTGCTGATTTGGATTCCGTCAGTTCTGACTAGTCACTTTTATCTCCCAGGTCGTGTTGGAACGATCGGCACACCGATCCGACCTGTATTTCAGATTTTAGACTCCCGGACCTGACTTGGGTGAAATTTAAACTAAGTGTATTTAGAAAATACACTTTTGATCGCTGGGGCCAAACCGGGTATCCGATTTGGATTTCGTCAGTTCTGACAAGTCACTTTCATCTCCCAGGTCGTGTTGGAATGACCGGCACGCCGATCCCACCCGTATTTCATATTTTAGACCTCCGGACCCGACTTGAGAGAAATTTAAATTAACCGTATTTAGAAAATGCAATTTTGATCACTGGATCCAAACCTTGTATCCGATTTGGATTCCGTCAGTTTTGACAAGTCACTTTCATGTCCCAGGTCGTGTTGGAACAACCGGCACGTCGATCTGACCCATATTTCATATTTTAGACCCCCGGACCCAACTTGAGAGAAATTTAAACTAACTGTATTTAGAAAATACACTTTTGAGCGTTGGGGCCAAATCGGGTATCCGATTTGGATTCCGTCAGTTCTGACAAGTCACTTTCATCTCCCAGGTCGTGTTGGAACGACGGGCATGCCGATCTGACCTGTATTTCAGATTTTAGACCTTCGGACCCGACTTGAGAGAAAGTTAAACTAACTGTATTTAGAAAATACACTTTTGAGCGTTGGGGCCAAACCAGGTATCCGATTTGGATTCCGTAAGTTTTGAAAAGTCACTTTCATCTCCCAGGTCGTGTTGGAACGATCGGCACGGCGATCCGACCTGTATTTTAGATTTTAAACCCCCGGACCCGACTTGAGAGAAATTTAAACTAAGTGTACTTAGAAAATACACTTTTGATTGCTGGGGCCTAACCGGGTATCCGATTTAGATTCCGTCAGTTCTGACAAGTCACATTCATCTCGCAGGTCGTGTTGGAATGACCGACATGCCAATCCGACCCATAATTCATATTTTAGACCTCTGGACCCGACTTGAGAGAAATTTAAATTAACTGTATTTAGAAAATGCACTTTTGATCACTAAGGCAAAATCGGGTATCCGATTTGGATTCCGTCAGTTCTCACAAGTCACTTTCATCTCCCAGGTCGTGTTGGAATCACCGGCACGCTGATCCAACCCGTATTTCATATTTTATCCCCCGGACCCGACTTGAGAGAAATTTAAACTAACTGTATTTAGAAAATACACTTTTGAGCGTTGGGGCCAAACCGGGTATCTGATTTGGATTCCGTAAGTTCTGACAAGTCAGTTTCATCTCCCAGGTTGTGTTGGAACAATCGGCACGCCGATCCAACCTGTATTTCAGATTTTAGACCCCCGGACCTTACTTGGGAGAAATTTAAACTAAGTGTATTTAAAAAATACACTTTTGATCGCTGGGGCCAAACCGGGTATCCGATTTGGATTCCGTCAGTTCTGACAAGTCACTTTCATCTCCCATGTCGTGTTGGAATGATCGGCATGCCGATCCGACCCGTATTTCATATTTTAGACCTCCGGACCCGACTTGGGAGAAATTTAAACTAACTATATTTAGAAAATACACTTTTGATCGCTGGGGCCAAACCGGGTATCCGATTTGGATTCCGTCAGTTCTGACAAGTCACTTTCATCTCCCAAGTCGTGTTGGAACGACCGACACGCCGATCCGACTGGTATTTCATATTTTAGACCTCCGGACCCGACTTGGGAGAAATTTAAACTAAGTGTATTTAGAAAATACACTTTTGATCACTGGGACCAAACCGGGTATCCGATTTGGATTCCGTCAGTTCTGACAAGTCACTTTCATCTCCCAGGTCATGTTGGAACGACCGGCATGCCGATCCGACCCGTATTTCATATTTTAGACCTCCGGACCCGACTTGGGAGAAATTTAAACTAACTATATTTAGAAAATATATTTTTGATCGCTGGGGCCAAATCGGGTATCCGATTTGGATTCCGTCAGTTCTGACAAGTCACTTTCATCTCCCAGGTCGTGTTGGAATAATCGACACGTCGATCCGACCCGTATTTAATATTTTAGACCTCCGGACCCGACTTGAGAGAAATTTAAATTAAATGTATTTAGAAAATACACTTTTGAGCGTTGGGGCCAAACCGGGTATCTGATTTGGATTCCGTAAGTTCAGACAAGTCACTTTTATCTCCCAGGTCGTGTTGGAATGATCGGCACGCCGATCCGAGCTGTATTTCAGATTTTAGACCCCCGGACCCGACTTGGGAGAAATTTAAACTAACTGTATTTAGAAAATACACTTTTGATCGTTGGGACCAAACCGAGTATCCGATATGGATTCCATCAGTTCTGACAAGTCACTTTCATCTCCCAGGTTATGTTGGAACTACCGACACGCCGATCCGACCCGTATTTCATATTTTAGACCTCCGAACCCGACTTGGGAGAAATTTAAACAAAGTGTATTTAGAAAATACACTTTTGATCGCTGGGGCCAAATCGGGTATCCGATTTGGATTTCGTCAGTTCTGACAAGTCACTTTCATCTCCCAGGTCGTGTTGGAACGACCGACACGTCGATCCGACCCGTATTTCATATTTTAGACCTTCGGACCCGACTTGAGAGAAATTTAAACTAACTGTATTTAGAAAATACACTTTTGAGCGTTGGGGCCAAACCGGGTATCCGAGTTGGATTCCGTTAGTTCTGACAAGTCACTTTCATCTCCCAGGTCATGTTGGAATGACCGGCACGCCGATCCGACCTGTATTTCAGATTTTAGACCCCCGGACCCGACTTGGGAGAAATTTAAACTAAGTGTATTTAAAAAATACACTTTTGATCGCTGGGGCCAAACCGGGTATCCGATTTGGACTTCGTCAGTTCTAACATGTCACTTTCATCTCCCAGGAACAGCAGGAACGATCGGCACGCCGATCCGACCTGTATTTCAGATTTTAGACCTTCGGACCTGACTTGGGAGAAATTTAAACTAAGTGTATTTAGAAAATACACTTTTGATCACTGGGGCCAAACCGGTTATCCGATTTGGATTCCGTCAGTTCTGACATAGTGCATAACTGCATATCTCTTCAGTCTGTTTTAGAGTATGACTGAAGATGGTCTGAACCATGGCTCTTATATGGCTCTTATATCTCTTCATGTCTCAACAATCCTAGGTTGTAGGGAGAATTCAGACACTCAGGAGATCACTGCTTAAATTGGTTGAGCCAGTAGACATATATCTTAAGTATTTTACATTTAGGACCCCCAAACCCCGGATTTTCGAAATTCTTCTAAATTAAGTGAGTTTTGAAAACTAGGGAGTTTTAAAATTTCTAATGAACATAATTGAGTAATTCCATCAAAATAAAAACATAGTAAACACTCACCTGTGCGGCCTGTGCTGTGGTGGTAGTGGATCGATGCTGGGAGAGGAGGCCACTGATTGCCTGCAAAATGATTATCTACTGGCTAGAGATATCATGTTGGAACTGCTGCTGCTGTCGCTGCAAATCAGAAATCTACGATCGGACCATGTCCATCATGTCGCTGGTAGAAGCGCTGGGGGCAGGTGGAGGTATAGTGAAGGCACTGCTACTGGTTTGGGCAGAGCTAGAACTTGCACTTGATGATATCACCGCGCTAGCGTCCAGGCTATCCCCAAAACCATATAGTCGGCCTTTCTTCGGTGCGTCAGCTGCTGCCACCTACTCCACCGGATCCAACTCCGACTGCTATGTGTCTCCATCCGTGTACTTCTCTGTCATTGCTTTGCTATATGTTTCCTACAAATTAAATAAAATAACTAGTCAATTTCATATGCATTTCATGCTGATTTAAATGAACGGTAGAAGTTGCATATGTAGATAAACTTACCGCTACTGACTTAGCTGTCTCACTGACAAATTGATCCATCCCCTTCTTTTTGTGTGTTCTGTCGAACACCTCGAGGAACGACGGAGGTCGATTAAGCTCCACAGCATGTTATACAATTCATAGTAAGAAAATGTCAAATATATTAATAAATTGGAAGAAGCTAAATTGAAACATTACTTACCATTTTTTGTTTATGAGCCGCATAAGAGATGGACCCACGCGTATGCACATTTGTGCCTGGTTTTGACGCCGTGTTTGCTTTGGCTTTTTCGGACTTTTCTATCCACTTGGGGTCAACAAAATGGTCACAAGATATCTCCCAATTCTCCTGCCTCATTCATAGAGGGTGTGGCGACCCGGATTCCGGATACCCGGTGCACCCGGTATAAATACCGAATACACGTGATACCACATGGGACCCGCGAGGCCTCCCAAGCGCGGGAAAGCGCCGAAGGGAAAAAGGAGTGTGTGGAATACATTGAAGCCAGCAGATATAACAGTAAGCAATTAAATTTCATTACATTGGATTGCTAAAGTAGCAGAAATAAAATTACTTTTTCATTAATAATTCAAATTTTACAATTATACACCAGAGTCTAGTCCAAAGGAAAGACAACAAGTACAGTCAGACAGAAAAGAACGTACACAGGAGTCGGGACAAGCCCGACGCATGTACAGCTGGCAGCTACAACGACGCGATCCACCAGGAGCAGCAGAGGCAAGCGGCGAAACCCACCTGAAAAGCAGGGGTGAGTCTCTAAACAGAAACTCAGTAGGGGTCACGCGGATCCCCACTGGAAAAACGCACAGAGCAACGGAAGCAACTACGGAAACAGCAAGTGCAGCAAAGCAGGAAAAGCCACACTACAAAACTTTAAACAGACAGGGTACAACAGGAGTAGGGAACAGGCTAAGAGCAGGGGGAGCTCAACAACAAAGAAGATCGAGGCCATAAAACACGGAACACGGCCACCGAGGAGAACTCGGCACCCTAAGCTACTCCAAGCGGCAACAGACGGTCGACCCCATACTCACACAGTAGGGTAACCCAGTCCATCAGCCAAAGCAAAGGCGAAGGCAGACGCCGACGCCGAAAACATAGACAAACACGACTGGAAACGTTGTGCACACAACCCCACGTATGACAAGAACGTCATGCAAACGACAAAACACCGACCTCGAGTACAGCCACGAACGGGCAACTCGAAAAGGTTACAGCGCGCAAGAAAACGTCGAGAGTCACCGCACCAAGTGATAGGAGCACCCTCCTCCCAGAAGAACAGCCAGATGCGTCCACTGACGTCTTACACTGCACCACAAGTGTCAAGTCTCTCAAGGACAAGACACACCAAGAACCAGGTCCAAGGAACAACAGTTCTAAGGAAACAAGGTACCACAGCACGAAACTACAGCACCAACTGCGAGTGACTAGTCAGGGCCACGCCCGTCGGCGCAAGTCCCCAGTCCTTGACCACGTGTGCACACACCGACCTCAACCTAGGTTAGGCCTCTAGCTAGTATTCCCCTCGGTAGGACGCTACCGTTGGCCGGGGCCTACGGAACTAGCTTAAAAACTGTACGTACCAAACGCAACAGGAAAACCCCTCCACCACTCCCGGTGGGTCAGAAGCAAGCCTAGGGCTACAACTAGTGGAGGCTCACAAGGCACAGACTCCGAAACACAGGTGCTACAGCACAGACAGCTAAGAAAAGCCCTGTCTCGTGCACAGTAAAGCACCCAGGTAGTCGAACAACCGCCAACAGACTCAGGATCAGGCAACTAGACCTACAACACAACGATCCTTGAGTCAGACGACTCAACGGAAAGATCGCCACAAACAGCGGAACAAGCCGCCAATCGGTCTAATCCTAAGCCAGAAGAAACCACGCTCCGCAGAAAACAACACACGGAGACCTGAGGGAAACACCAAGAACCCTCAGCACACCTGGACACGTGAACCGAGATAAGGCAACACCTCGAGGCATCCAGAACCAGTGTCTCGGACTGGATGGAACCGCCAAGACACCCACACACAAGGTCGCCTATCAACCCCTGGGTCACCCCGGGTTGACCGGAACCAGACCACACACAAGCAAAAGTAGGATAAGAAATCCTACCTCAAGCAAGAAGACGCCTGGCCACCTTACAACGTTGTCTTAGCCCTCATAGGATGGCGGGAGACATCCACGGGACAACGAGCAGACCACAAGGACAAGCCAAGACAAGTCGAAACCAAAATCACGGAAATCGGAGCACAGGGCAAGTAACGCACCACCCCTAGACCGCTACAAGCATATGACAGTCTAGACCTGGGCCGTTACACCCAAACGACGGACAGACGACAGGCCGTCGCACACACACCACCCCAACCACTGTAAAACACAAACACACGAATCAAGGCCAAGTAACGCACAAGGCCAAGCGCGTTACAAGCAAGCAACGCGGCAGGGGAGACGCGCCAGAACCAAACGACGCACAGGGGCAGGCGCGTTACTAACGCAACCCGAAGACAGAAAACAAAGGCTGAGCTAGGCCATGTATTTGTCCCACGAGGACGCGTTACATCCAAATAACGCACGGGGGCAAGGCCGTCACACACCAGACAGCACACAACCACCCAGCCCTCAGCCAAACAGCATGTAACGGCCTAAGCACGGCGCGTTACAACACTGTGACGCACGGGGACACGACCGCTACATCAACCGCCTTAAATGGTCAACGCCCAGCCAAACTCAGTCAAACACAATGTAACGGCCCAACCTGGGCACGTTACAACACTGATGCGCCAGGGCCAGGCCGTCAGAGGAACCGCCATACTCAATCCACAAAACGACAAAACGGATGTAACGCGTCAAGCCATACGCGTTACAGGGCTTGTGATGCGCCACCATTGGGCCGTCACACGCCCAAAGCCAGAAGAACCCAAAAACGTCAACCGATGTAACGGCCAGTCGTGGGGCCGTCAAAGACAAGTGACGGTCGCTGGCACGACCGCTACATCGATCACAGCGGGAAAAATATAGGAATGGCCAAACCGGCCCGTTCCACGCCCCATTCACGCCGAAACGCAGGGGAAACAAACCCAAACGACAATAAACAACATAAGAAGGCCAAAACGCCCACATGCAAGCTCAAAAACGCAAGATCGGGGCGATTTCATCAAATCCACCCAAAGTGGGTCACCGAGGTTCCCGGGCTTCTACCGGCCTCGAATGAACACCAAACCACACGAAATCAACATGGATGGGATCCTAACATCCCAGCGGTCAGTTAGAAACTAACTACGCCGCAAACAGTCGCCGTTTACCGGCCGACCCTAAAAACCACGAAAATCACGGTTTAGGCAAAACAAGCCCAAACACGACCGTTTCCTAGCCGAACAACGTGCAATGGCAGGGAAAACGGAAGGGACGAAGTAAGGATCAGTCACCCTACCTCCACCGAAGAAACCGTGCCCCGAAGGGACTAAACCACGTCGAAAACCACTCGCGAACCGATTTCACCGGCTTTGAATCCACCGAACGGGATCGCGCCAGAATCGATCCGATCCTCGCCCCATCGCGCACCTCGACAGCTCCGCCACGTCGCCACCCAGCCCCTGCACCGCTCCGTCTGCAGCCGGAGGCGAGAGGGAGGGAGAACGAGAGAGAATAGGAGAGAGAGAGAGGAATGGCGAGAGTGAGGAGAGAGAGAGAGGAAAAGAAATAAAAAGGAAAATAAATTAGGAAATTTTCCTAATTTCCAAAAATTCTGAAAATGCGTCGAAAATGCACAAATTCAGAAAAATACGCAAAAATAGCCAAAACGACCGGCTCGAAGAGTACATCGTCGCTGCAGCATCCACGAGTTCGAGAATTGACAAACAAATTCACCGTAGGGTTCCGTAACTAGTACGAGAGAAAAACCCACACGGCTCGTCAAACTCAACTCGGAAGTCACAAAAGCGAACCGAAACTCAACGAAACCAATTCGAAAGACCCAATGAAGATCCAGCAAGACCTGCAAAGGATCCAGTGAAGATCCACCAAGGATCCAGGGCATTACATCCTCCCCTCCTTTAAGAAATTTCGCGCTCAAAATTAAGGACTAACAAAGGAGAAGAAGGGAAGAACAACCCAACAACACAATCACGATAAAACGACACAAATCTCGAAAAACACAGCTCATAAGAACACCGTCAGACCACAATTATAGGTACACGCTCTAGCTTCCAAGACAACAAGTCCACAGCACGAGCATGGCACCAAAGTGAACACATCTGACACCTCCGAAGCAAAGGCAACGTCGCTTACGTCTCACCAGGAACGAAGACACGACTGCCACAACAACAGACAACCGAGAAACACAACGACAACACGGCAAGCAGCAGCTTACACAAGGAGACACAGTCCTCACAGCTGACAGCTCGCAACATCATCGGCTCCAGTGCCAAAGGCAACAGGGAACACCTGGCACACAGGACACCAACGACAACAACAACACTGGACCACAAACACAATCAAGTCAGCACTCAGCCAGCTATCACATCTGATCGAGTCGCAAGCTAACTCCACCAGGAAAAGAGAGCACAGCAAGCCAACTGACAAGACAAGACCATGGTCCAAGATAGAGACACAAAATCATAAAGAAACAGCGCCAAAACAACACAACGGCAACACCTGCAGAATTTCGGGTCTGTAGAACACACAGAACCACGGAACACACTGCAAGCAGGGTCACATCAAGGCACAGAAACAGCTGAGCACACGACCACAAGGACAGGTCACACATCAGACTGCTCACCAAGAAAAAGACCCACAACAACGAGAAACGACATCACTCTCGGGGAACGCATCTCAAGGACTACGAACACGCCTCGAGAGCACAACACCCAAGAAAGAAATGCTGAGCAAAAGGGTACTCAATCAGCAAGGAATGCCGACAAATTCCCCAACACTCGCACAATGCCGATGCCAACACCAGAAAACCACAAACAACGGCACGGCAACGGGCAAAGTCAAGGCGCAGAAGCCAAGACAAAGCCACAATGAGAAGGAACAAAACCTCTCGACCAGTGGGTAGCCAACCCACACACTTCCACTGCACTCTTAACAACGCACACAGGCAATAAAGCAACATCGGTAATCGCATCTCAGCACACACCAGGCGCCATCGCAATCAACAAAGATCGTAAACCACACGCCACGAGTACCGATCACGCGAACAACCGATCACAAAGAGCCTAAGTGCAACCAAGGAAGAGCACCAGCTTCAGCACAAAGCACGCGGAAAGCAACAATCTCAGCTTACCTTCACGTCCTGAAACAACAAATGAGCCTTCACAATGCATCGGCCGTTGAACACGGCACGAAAAATACGGTGCACAACAGCTCTTAACACCATTATGGAGTCCAAAGCCAAGCAACCGTAAAGTAGAGAGCAGATCAGGCTCAAAACAAGACTGTCCACACTTAAGCAGACACAGGACAAAAGGCATCACTAAGACAGCAATTCCAAAACAACACTCGAAAAGATTCCACCAGAAGGGACGAGAAGCAAGAAGCTCAACCACAAAAGCTCACCAGGAAGGGGAATCCTAGCTCGCCTGAGCAACTTCTCTAACACGGGATCTAATCGAGCACTTCAACAGAAGAAAAACACATCAGGAGCTACATAGACTCAAGCCGGGACAACCAAAGCAACGTAAGAACGTGCATGGCCATCACACCAATGCTAAAAGTCATAAGCCACCTGAGCGAAACACAGAAACAGCTCAAACAATGCACTGCAAGTTCACGCCAACCGACAAACACTGCCAAGTGCAACACGATCGAGACCAACATTAAAACCGAACAAAGCACCTCGTCACACCCAGACGAGAGCAAAACAATCTCGTACAGTGCCAATCAAGCACGTACAACACCACACATGGAAAACACCGCGACAAACATCGCAACACCTACGCCAGCAAGAGACTGTACTGGACCTCAAGGACTCTGGTAACTGTATATCTGGATTTCCATGTATCTCACACGACAATGATCTGATAGCTCAGAAAAGAACTCCGAACATCTCAGAACACTGCTCTGATACCAGCTGTGGCGACCCGGATTCCGGATACCCGGTGCGCCCGGTATAAATACCGAATACACGTGATACCACATGGGACCCGCGAGGCCTCCCAAGCGCGGGAAAGCGCCGAAGGGAAAAAGGAGTGTGTGGAATACATTGAAGCCAGCAGATATAACAGTAAGCAATTAAATTTCAGTACATTGGATTGCTAAAGTAGCAGAAATAAAATTACTTTTTCGTTAATAATTCAAATTTTACAATTATACACCAGAGTCTAGTCCAAAGGAAAGACAACAAGTACAGTCAGACATAAAAGAACGTACACAGGAGTCGGGAGAAGCCCGACGCATGTACAGCTGGCAGCTACAACGACACGCTCCACCAGGAGCAGCAGAGGCAAGCAGTGAAACCCACTTGAAAAGCAGGGGTGAGTCTCTAAACAGAAACTCAGTAGGGGTCACGCGGATCCCCACTGGAAAAACGCACAGAGCAACGGAAGCAACTACGGAAACAGCAAGTGCAGCAAAGCAGGAAAAGCTACACTACAAAGCTGTAAACAGACAAGGCACAGCAGGAGTAGGGAACATGCTAAGAGCAGGGGGAGCTCAACAACAAAGAAGAGCGAGGCCATAAAACACGAAACACGGCCACAGAGGAGAACTCGGCACCCTAAGCTACTCCAAGCGACAACAGACGGTCGACCCCATACTCACACAGTAGGGTAACCCAGTCCGTCAGCCAAAGCAAAGGTGAAGGCAGACGCCGACGCCGAAAACACAGACAAACACGACTGGAAATGTCGTGCACACAACCCCACGCATGACAAGAACGTCATGCAAACGACAAAACACTGACCTCGAGTACGGCCACGAACGGGCAACTCGAAAAGGTTACAGCGCGCAAGAAAACGTCGAGAGTCACCGCACCAAGTGATAGGAGCACCCTCCTCCCAGAAGAACAGCCAGATGCGTCCACTGACGTCTTACACTGCGCCACAAGTGTCAAGTCTCTCAAGGACAAGACACACCAAGAACCAGGCCCAAGGAACAACAGTTCCAAGGAAACAAGGTACCACAGCACGAAACTACATCACCAACTGCGAGTGACTAGTCAGGGCCACGCCCGTCGGCGCAAGTCCCCAGTCCCTGACCACGTGTGCATACACCGACCTCTACCTAGGTCAGGCCTCTAGCTAGTATTCCCCTCGGTAGGACGCTACCGTTGGCCGGGGCCTACGGAACTAGCTTAAAAACCGTACGTACCAAACGCAACAGGAAAACCTCTCCACCACTCCCGGGGGGTCGGCAACAAGCCTAGGGCTACAACTAGTGGAGGCTCACAAGGCACAGACTCCGAAACACAGGTGCTACAGCTCAGACAGCTAAGAAAAGCCCTGTCTCGTGCACAGCAAAGCACCCAGGCAGTCGAACAACCGCCAACAGACTCAGGATCAGGCAACTAGACCTACAACGCAACGATCCTTGAGTCAGACGACTCAACGGCAAGATCGCCACAAACAGCGGAACAAGCCGCCAATCGATCTAATCCTAAGCCAGAAGAAACCACGCTCCGCAGAAAATAACACACGGAGACCTGAGGGAAACACCAAGAACCCTCAGCACACCTGGACACGTGAACCGAGATAAGGCAACACCTCGAGGCATCCAGAACCAGTGTCTCGGACTGGACGGAACCGCCAAGACACCCACACACAAGGTCGCCTATCAACCCCTGGGTCACCCCGGGTTGACCGGAACCAGACCAAACACAAGCAAAAGTAGGATAGGAAATCCTACCTCAAGCAAGAAGATGCCTGGCCACCTTACAACGTAGTCTTAGCCCTCATAGGATGGCGGGAGACATCCACGGGACAACGGGCAGACCACAAGGACAAGCCAAGACAAGCCGAAACCGAAATCACGGAAATCGGAGCACAGGGCAAGTAACGCACCACCCCTAGACCGCTACAAGCATATGACGGTCTAGGACTGGGCCGTTACACCCAAAGGACGGACAGACGACAGGCCGTCGCACACACACCACCCTAACCACTCTAAAACACAAACACACGAATCAAGGCCAAGTAACGCACAAGGCCAAGCGCATTACAAGCAAGCAACGCGGCAGGGGAGACGCGCCAGAACCAAACGATGCACAGGGGCAGGCGCGTTACTAACGCAACCCGAAGACAGAAAACAAAGGCTGAGCTAGGCCATGTATTTGTCCCACGAGGACGCGTTACATCTAAATAACGCACGGGGGCAAGGCCGTCACACACCAGACAGCACACAACCACCCAGCCCTCAGCCAAACAGCATGTAACGGCCTAAGCACGGCGCGTTACAACGCTGTGACGCACGGGGACACGACCGCTACATCAACCGCCTTAAATGGTCAATGCCCAGCCAAACTCGGTCAAACACAGTGTAATGGCCCAACCTGGGCGCGTTACAACACTCTGACGTGCCAGGACCAGGCCGTCAGAGGAACCGCCATACTCAATCCGCAAAACGACAAAACGGATGTAACGCGTCAAGCCATATGCGTTACAGGGCTTGTGACGCGCCACCATTGGGCCGTCACACGCCCAAAGCCAGAAGAACCCAAAAATGCCAACCGATGTAACGGCCAGTGGTGGGGCCGTCAAAGACAAGTGACGGTCGCTGGCATGACCGCTACATCGATCACGGCGAGAAAAACATAGGAATGGCCAAAACGGCCCGTTCCACGCCCCATTCACGCCGAAACGCAGGGGAAACAAACCCAAACGACAATAAACAACATAAGAAGGCCAAAACGCCCACATGCAAGCTCAAAAACGCAAGATCCGGGCAATTTCATCAAATCCATCCAAAGTGGGTCACCGAGGTTCCCGGGCTTCTACCGGCCTCGAATGAACACCAAACCACACGAAATCAACGTGGATGGGATCCTAACATCCCAGCGGTCAGTTAGAAACTAACTACGCCACAAACAGTCGCCGTTTACTGGCCGACCCTAAAAACCACGAAAATCACGGTTTTGGCAAAACAAGCCCAAACACGACCGTTTCCTAGCCGAACAACGTGCAATGGCAGGGAAAACGGAGAGGACGAAGTAAGGATCAGTCACCCTACCTCCACCGAAGAAACCGTGCCCCGAAGGGACTAAACCACGCCGAAAACCACTCGCGAACCGATTTCACTGGCTTTGAATCCACCGAACGGGATCGCGCCAGAATCGATCCGATCCTCGCCCCATCGCGCACCTCGACAGCTCCGCCACGTCGCCACCCAGCCCCTGCACCGCTCCGTCTGCAGCCGGAGGCGAGAGGGAGGGAGAACGAGAGAGAACGGGGGAGAGAGAGAGGAACGGCGAGAGTGAGGAGAGAGAGAGAGGAAAAGAAATAAAAAGGAAAAGAAATTAGGAAATTTTCCTAATTTCTGAAAATTTTGAAAATGCGCCGAAAATGCACAAATTCAAAAAAATATGCAAAAATAGCCAAAACGACCGGCTCGAAGAGTACATCGTCGCTGCAGCATCCACGAGTTCGAGAATTGACAAACAAATTCACCGTAGGGTTCCGTAACTAGTACGAGAGAAAAACCCACACGGCTCGTCAAACTCAACTCGGAAGTCACAAAAGCGAACCGAAACTCAACGAAACCAATCCGAAAGACCCAATGAAGATCCAGCAAGACCTGCATAGGATCCAGCGAAGATCCACCAAGGATCCAGGGCATTACAGAGGGCGATGCGCCTTCCACACCCGTCGATCTTCACTCCCACCACTAAAGTTTTTAGCGTGTGCTCGGGCGTCATGTATTTTCCTCTTGTAACTTGACTGCATAGTAGACTCCTAGGCACGACGACATCTCGCCGCATCATGTCCACACGTGAATTGAAAAGACCGCTGTAAATCAATTAAGTTTCACACTTATTATACTGTTGTGAATTGAGTTTGAAAAATACTTGAATTAAATGACGTAATTACTTACTAAGAACATGTTGTACAATGAATCACGGATGGCCATCGAAAATTCTCTGAAAGTGGATGCTGGCCCGGGCACATGTGCCAACATGAGTTCGGTGGAATGATGGACAGCTATGTGGGGTTCAAATTTCTTACTGTAATTGCAAATGTCAAAATATTCATATTAGACAGTTGAAGCCTAATTAAATAATGAATGTAATATAACCTTATAGATTTACCCGGAGATCCAACACGGGCGACGTCCATCCAGGGCCGTGCCTCCCTCGTGACGACTGCCGGCATCGTCAAGTGGCTAAGTGGTGGGGGTGTGCCCTGTACAAGTGGGAGGTGGTGGGACGCCACTGAGACCTGTAAGAATAGATTTTCACAAGTAAAACAAATATTGGGAAATTTAAATTAAAATATGCATACCTACCGCGGGAGGTGGTAGAGGTGGCGTCTGCACAACATGTGGGATGCCACTGAGACTTGTAAGAATTAATTTCCTAAGAAAACAAATATTTGAAACTTTAAATTAAAATATACATACCTGCAGCGGGAGGTGGTGGGAGTGGCGTTTGAACAATTGGTGGGACGCCACTGAGACCTGCAAGAATTAATTTTCATAAGTAAAAAAAATAATGGGAACTTTTAAATAAAATATACATACCTGCAGTGGGAGATGGTGGGGGTGGCGTCTGCACAACAGGTGGGAAGCCACTGAGACCTGCAAGAATTAATTTTCATAAGTAAAATAAATAATGGGAACTTTAAATTAAAATATACATACCTACAGCGGGAGGTGGTGGGAGTGGCCTCTGCACAACAGGTGGGACGCCACTGAGACCTGCAAGAATTAATTTTCACAAGTAAAATAAATAATGGGAACTTTAAATTAAAATATACATACCTGCAGCGGGAGATGGTGGGGGTGGCGTCTGCACAACAGGTGGGACGCCACTGAGACCTGCAATAATTAATTTTCATAAGTAAAATAAATAATGGGAACTTTAAATTAAAATATACATACCTGTAGCAGGAGGTGGTGGGAGTGGCCTCTGCACAACAGGTGGGACGCCACTGAGACCTGCAAGAATTAATTTTCATAAGTAAAATAAATAATGGGAACTTTAAATTAAAATATACATACCTACAGCGGGAGGTGGTGGGAGTGGCCTCTGCACAACAGGTGGGACGCCACTGAGACATGCAAGAATTAATTTTCATAAGAAAAATAAATATTGGGAACTTTAAATTAAAATATACATACCTGCAGCGGGAGGTGGTAGAGGTGGCCGTCTGCACAACAGGCAACGAGCCGACACTTGAACCTAAAAAAAAACTTTTAAGCTAGTAAATGATGTAAACATATATATAGCCAATTTTTTAATAGATATACCTGTGCCCGAAGAAGACGCCAAACATGAGGGAGTAGAGCCCTTGTCACTGCCCTCTCTCCTCCCACTCCCAGTACGACCTCCTCGGACCATTTCTTCATTACTAACAAAATAATTAATACATATTAATCCTCAAGTGTATAAGGCTAGATTCTCTGTTATTAAAAATTATGCAAAAAGGTAAGGATATCTCACTAAATTATCAAAATGTGCCTCCCTCATGTTGATGATATATCTAACTCATCGTCATCTTCGTCATCCATAGTACCCTCATCAGATTCAAACTCTTCCTCTTCATCTGATTCTTCCTCCCCTCTAACATCAACATTTAGCTCCATCGGATCAACTTCTTCCACTTCATCTCGCGTACGTAATGACAGTGGCTCATCAGATTCGTCCAAATTAAACCTCGAGGAACCGACAATGCCAACTTCATCTGATTGATAATATTCAGCACTAGCAACCTCTGAGACATCTTCACTTGTGGGAAAGAGTTTTGAATTAACCCTGCAAACTGCCCACCAATCTCTATTCTTGGATGATGGATAGCTTGAATAATACACTTGCTGGGCTTGTGCGGCTAAAATGAACGGTTCATAGGTCTTAAGTTTAGACCAATGTTTGACATCGACAATCCCATAATTATCGGCATCTCGATCAGAACTAGGATCAAACCATTGACACTTAAATATGTATACATGATTGTCTTGTCCCAAATACTGAAGTTCTAAGACTTCTTCAAGAATACCATAGTAGTCCAATTCAAGTTCATTGTATAAACTTCCCTTAACAGATACGCCGTTATTCATCGTAGACTTACCTCGTCCATAATCCCTTGTATGAAATATGTATCCATTCACAATATATCCTGGATAGGCACGTGCAACGTTCGAGGGGCCATAACTTATCTGTTGTACTCTTTGATCAGTAATGAGACCTTGTTCAACCTATATTCAAATTATAGTAGTTAAAATAATAATAATTACCTCAACATACATAAATACAAACATATATATTCAATGATGACACTAACTCGGTTTCTCAGCCATTTGGCAAAAACTTCTCACGTTCTTTTTCAATCTCCACGTCCTGGATATTTGGACATTGTTCAGCTAATTCTGAATCAAATTGCCTGCAATATAAATACACTACTACTTTAAATGAACTGCAGAAGAAGGATGAACAACTTATGGACTTGCTGGAAATGTGAGTTAAGAACTTACTCAACATAAGGTTCAATCTCGAGGCAATTCAGAAGAATATATATCTCAGCGGCGTGCAACTCTCTATCTTCGAGCGTGTGAGTCAAGCAACGTCCGAACGCACGTCCAGGATGTTTAAATATAGAGAGCCGATCAGACGATTCATCCACTCCCCCATCATCATTACGTGGAGGTCGAGTACGACGAGTTTGAATCTCTGGCTTAAAGTACATAGAACAGAAGTTCAAAATTTCTTCAAGAATGTCTACCTCGGTAATCGAACCCTCCACCTGTGCCTTGTTGCGAACATTCATTTTTAATTCCTGCATGCACCTACAACAACAAGTCAGATGGCAACGATATGTATTAGCCATAGATGACATGTAAGTTAACAAAAATTCTCAAATACCTCTCAAATGGATACATCCATCGAAATTGTACTGGCCCTCCGACGATAGCCTCGTATGGTAAATGAACAGTAAGGTGCTCCATCGAATCAAAGAATGCCGGAGGAAATATCTTCTCTAGATTGCAAACGATTGTAACCACTTTTTTTTCGATAGTTTGTACATCCCGAAGTCTGAGTTCTGATGCACATAAAATCTTGAAAAATTGACTCATCTCAGCCAGTGCTCCCCATATCGGCTTTGGCAACAAATCATGAAATGTAATGGGCAGTAGCCTCTCCATGAAGACATGACAGTCGTGACTTTTCATACCATATATTTTCCCCTCATTAACATTCACACAACAGGCTATGTTGGATGTATATCCATCTAGAAATCTCAACTGTTTCAACCACTGGCACACTTCCTTGATTTGTGTATCATGAAACACGTAAGTTGCTTTAGGCTGCACAGTTTTTCCATTTATGTTCTGTATTTCCAGTTCTGGATGTCGACAAAGCATCTTTAAGTCCATACGCACTTTGGCGTTATCCTTTGTTTTCCCTTTAACATTCATGGTCGTATTGAACACATTATCAAAAAAATTCTTCTCGATATACATGACATCCAGAGTGTGTCGTACAAGAAGAGTTGACCAATAAGGTAATTCCCAAAAAATACTTTTCTTGTTCCAGTTGTGATCCTTTCCAAAACTAGGGAGTTGTCGTGTGCTACCAGTCAATTGTACTACATCTGGTAAATTGTGCACCCGTGTCGCCATACGTAGACCCGACACCCTTTGCAAGTTAGCTTCATCCATTTCAGCATTATTTTTTTTAAACGAGTCTTTTTGCCTTCGAAAAAGATGGTCACTTGGTAACAACCGTCGATGGCAATCAAACCAGCATGCTTTCCCACCATGTTTCAATACAAATGATTTAGTATCTTCCATACAGTAAGGACATGCTAACCTCCCATGTGTACTCCAACCAAATAGCATTCCATATGCAAGGAATTCACTTATTGTCCAGATCAATGCAGCCTTCATAATAAAATTTTGCTTCCTACATGCATCATAAGTAGCAACTCAATCAATCCATAAAAATTTGAGCTCATCAATCAACGGCCTGAGATATATGTCCAAATTTTTTTCAGGGCTTTTTGGACCAGGAATTACTAAGGACAAAAATAGAATTTCTCGCTTCATGCACATGTGCGGCGGAAGGTTGTACGGTGTCACGAACACTGGCCAACATGAATAAGATGCCACTGAACCACCGAATGGATTAAAACCATCGGTACATAAACCCAATCGAACATTATGTGACACCTTTGAAAAAGCAAGATGAGTGTAACTAAAGTGAGTCCAAGCTTCACCATCGGCAGGATGACTGATTATATCATCGACACGACGTACTCTTTCGATATGCCATGTCATATGTCGAGCCATCTTTGAGGACATATACAGCCGCTGCAGCCTAGGCATAGGAGGGAAGTATCGCAATACTTTGTATGGTACATATTTTCACTTTTAATTGACCGTTCCCTTACGTTTGAATCTGTCATGGCCACAAATAGAACATGCTATCTTATCTGCATCGTCTTTGTAATATAACATACAATGATTCGGACATGCATCTATTTTCACATATCTAAGCCCTAAGTCATTGACCACCTTTTTTGCATGGTAAAAAGTTTCTGGCAACTTCTCGTCTTGAGGCAACATACTCTTGATCAAGAGGAGGAGACGGTCAAAACAAGTCTCACTGATGTGAAATTCAGATTTCAAGTTCAACAATTGTGACACTGCAGACAATCGAGTGTGCTTTTCACAACCATCCCACAGCGGCTCATCAGCATCCCTAAGTAGTTTAAAAAATCTTCCGACTATCTTATTCGGCGCTTCCTCATGAGCATTAAAACTAGGACCAGCAGCATCTACAACCATATCCACGTACCCACTTGTGCCTGCAATATTATTGGGCTCAAACCTCAAGAATTACTCACCATGACACGTCCAATTCGCATAACCATCCATGAACCCTTTCGTGTACAAATGATGTTGCACATCCCATGTTGAATGCCACCTCAAGATTCTACAACTTGAACAAGGGCATCGAATGTTGCTGCAACTCGATTCCCCAATGTAAATTGAATGAAACTCTCAACTCCATGCTTAAAGTCATCTGACACCACCCGGTCAACTATTCTACGATACATCCATGAACGATCTGTCGACATTTTGCCTGCACCCAATAAATGACAATACACATCCTAACTTTAAATTCATTATTCCGTGGATATTACACCCGACCCTTTCCTCACATCGTTCGCCATAGACCATTTGCAGTTAGAATAGGACTATTAATTAGATTATCACTTTTTAACCCTTCCATGAAAGTTTGATCGCACAATCACTTACTATATGTGCTGCACGATTTGCTGAAAATTTCGGCAGCATCTCCCCACACTTCTCTGATATACCAAAAATATTTATTGATTTTAAAATTTTCATAAACATTTACAAGTAAGTGTTTAAGAAAACACTCAAAATCAATAATGGTATATCAGAGAAGAGTGAGAAGACGCAACCGAAAATCTCAACAAATCATACAAACACATATAGTAAATGACAACCTAAGTGTGATCAAATATTCACAGACTGTCCAAATGGGACAATTCAAGACTTTGAGATAGATATATACATTCTCATAAACAAATGAGAACATACACATCAATCCCAAAGTCTTGAACGGGAAGGCACATTGACACGGTTTTAACACGCTCTCCTGAGGTGCGTGTAATGTTAGGTCGCACCCACGCACCTCAGCTCACAGGGAATACCCCATACATTTATATAACATAAAATTAAATAACAACGTAATTGTCATTATGCATATATAAAATTAAATAACACCCAATTTACAAAAAATTGCAAATGAAGAACATCAAAGCTAAACAATCCACATTTTTGAGTCAAATTAACATCAAATTTATATTAAAATCAGATTTAAAAATACATTTACATGCAATTAAAATCCACAAAGTTTGAAATCATAAAAAGAATTTTTTGAGTATTTACCTATTGCTATAGAGAATTCTGATTTCTTTGTATTTATCCACATCTTTGTATATATGTACTACTTCAGATATGTGGTCATTCCATTTATCTATATCTTCTTATCATCATAAGACAAGGTTCAAATGGGGTGGGTGGGTTCTCTTATAAAGAACAAGCTCCAGGGGAGGGGGAGGGGGGCTGTTTAGAACTAGACCAATGTGTTGTGTTCAGTATTTGGATGATGTCTAATTATGACTAATAAAATAGCAATCTAATCTTGTGTGTGCAACTTAGACAAATATGTCAAACTCAGGATGTATAAAGTCTCATGAGTAATTTACAAAGTGTTTGATTCCTAGGATATCTAGTTCAACATATTAATTAATGACTCGTCAGATCAGAGATTTTGGTGCTCCAATAGCAGTGGTTTTTTTTCTGTTGCCTCCTTTCATAGGACTCTTGGTTCAGCATCCATGTGTTCTTTTTCCTTGAAGATATGAGATTCCTTTATTCCATCAAATACTTCTCTCTTCTTATGGAGGGTCTACCATTCGGCGGTGCCAACTAATAAGCAGATCGCCAGGTGCGGCGTTTGTCTATGCTCCATGTGTCTCTACTATCGAATGCCCCATGCTGAAACAAAGGACCATTTGTTCCTTTCTAGTGACCTTGCTAGATCATCTTGGTCTTTTATCGTCGCTATCTCTAATCTAAATCCCGTTGATTACACTTTTGTGTGCTACTTCCTGTCTGACTTTTTTAGCACTGTTAGTGACACTTCCTTTACCCGGGATGGTGAGTAAGCACATACCTCACAAGGGTTAGATCGGGTCATGATATTGTTGTAGTGTTCTAGTCGCGAGTCATGTAGGAGGAGAGAGCTACCCGTAGAAAGGGTTAGCTAGACAAGAAGTACTGAAGTAGAGTGGCCATGGAGTGAAGCTACCATTATGGATGGGGGCTGAGACAAGAATGAATTAGACTAGTTAGAAGTTAATGAGCTACATATGTAGGATTTGAATCCATAACTTGGAAGGTGTCTTTTGGGGATAAAATTATATGGGCTCAACTCAAAGCAGACAATATCTTACAAGGGTTGAATTGAGTCATAACATTGTGGTATCAGAGTAGAGAATGCACAGTATGGTATGAGCTGGTACGGGGACGAACTAGGGAGAAGCTAGTGGGATTGATGTTTTGCTTTAAAAAAAAATATTCATCAATAAAAAGACATCCTAACTGTTTGTTTGCTTTAAATCTAAATAAGATTACATAAATTAAAAAAAATGAAACAACACATATATGTCTGAAATTAAATTTTTACTTACTGTTTATTTGTAAAAGAATCTTCGAATATCTCGTTCCCTTCCTCTCGACCGATTATCCTACAATGAATACAAAATATATTAAATAAAATAAAAAATAATTAATTAATCCCTCCCAGACCTCCTATTGGCCCCTCCCCCCCAACGGAGCCCCCCTCCTGCTGGCACCTCCCCCTCTCTCCTCCCCACCACCCACCGCACCCCCTCCCCCCAGCGACCACCTCTTGCTGCTCCCCCCTCCCCCCCACCCTCGGACCCTCTAACGACATCCCTGAACCCCCCTACCACCGATGACCCCCCCTCCCCCCCACCCTCTGTGAACCCCCCTCCCACCGGCGACCCCCCCTCCCCCCCACCCTCTGTTAACCCCCCCTCCCACCTCCAAGCTTTCCCTCCGACCTCCCTGAACCCCCCTCCCATCTCTGACATCCCCCCACCCTCCCTGAACCCCCTCCCACCGACGAGCTCTCCCTCCCCCACCCCACCGTCCCCGAAACCCCCCTCCCCTCCCACCGTCGACGACCTCCCCCTTCCCCCCGACTGGCTCGTCCCTCCCAGTCCAACCTCCCCCGCCCCCCAACCCACTGGAACACCCCCTCCGGAACCCCTCCTGGATGATTCCCAACCTCCAAAAACAAAAAAAAAAAGACAATGGCACTGGCGGGGAATGGGGAGAGGGAGGGGGCTTATCGGATCGGAGAAGATGGCGAGGGACGGCGAGGACTGGCGAGGGTGGCGATGGTGAAGACCGTGTCCCGCCACGATGAGGACCGGCCGGCGACGACGAGCTCAGGCGGCGACGGCAAGGACGCCACCGGAATAGGGGAGGAGAGGCGCCCGACGGGGACGACGAGCTACCACAACTCCGGCGGGGACGGCGACGAAGGCAAGCTCCGATGGGGTCTCGTCGGCAGGGAGAGTGGAAAGAGAGAGTGAGAGTGTGACTGAGTGGGAGGGAGAGGGTTCGGTCGCTGGTTATTTGGGGAAAATTTTTGACGGATTCAGATGGAATTATATTTCGTAGGAAATGTCGTCTGAGTTCAGACGGATTAATTTCCGTCAGAATAGCCATATGAAATTATGACAGATATTCCGATGGATTCCAATTCGTCTGAAATACAGATGAAATTTCTCGCCAACTGTGATCGTCGTAATTTATGACGGATATTCAGACGGACTAAATTACGTCTGAAAAATCCGTCTGAAATCCCACTTTTTCTGGTAGTGATACCCAAAGGGAAAAGATGTATAAAAACAAGATATCCCATGAGAAAACCTTCTCTATTCAACACCCAAACATGTAGAGAAACCCTAAGGATATTATGGTAAAACATCAAACCATTCGGATATCAAAAAGTGAATTTCAAAAACAATCCGAAAATCACGATCCGGATGCGATAGAAGAAGTGTTGACTCTATGAGTCGACACTTTCTTTGCCCCATTCTGATAAACCTCAAAATAAAGAACGCAGGACAACAGTGTTGACTCACAGAGTCGACACATTTTGTCAAGTGTTCTGCCAAAACACTTAATGAAGCACCCAGAGTAAAAGTGTCGACTCTGTGAGTCGACACTTTTTGCTACACGTTCTGCCAGCAGTAAAAAGCATATGCTGGCCTATAAGTGTCGACTCTAAGAGTCAACACTTGCTACCAGCTGCGTCGAGACAGCAAGCTGCCCAACAAGTGTCGACTCTGAGAGTCGACACTTTCATAGTAGAATCTGAAAACAACCTAAAGCATCCAATTAACAAGTAAAACCAATAACAATGCATCAAGTCCAATCTACCCACAATGAAATGAATTAAACCATGATCTCTTACCATGAAACCAATGGATTGAGTACAATTTGAAAATTAAATCTGCACATGAACAAGTATTCATTTAATTCAAGCTATTCATATGACAACCTCACTTAATTGTCATGAACCCTTCAACTTGGATGATCTATTTTGACATGGAACCATATGAAATTTGATGCACAATCTTTCAACCCTTTTTCAAACACAAGCTAGCAATCCAAAGATTGCTTCATACTTGTAAGAGCCATTCCAGTTCAGATCATACCTTGCCATTTAGCTTCTCATGAGTTACTTAAGGCAACCAACCCTAATTCACAACCAGTCAAGACATTAACACATATTTAAGTTATGGCAGATCATATCAAATATTGATTTAATATAGAGCATGGGGTCCAGATTGAATTCAGTAAGTTTACACATTAAATGCAACTTCAGTCCAAAAGTATAAAGCTCAGTCCAAAGGAATTGAAAATGCCTTGTTGGGCTCATTGAAAGCCATTCATCTGACCTTCCAAAAAGGCTCACATTCATCAAAGGATATTCAATGCAAATCATACAAGATAGAACAAAATGCCTTCGTCAAAATACGCCGGGGCACAACAATCTTTCCCTTTTTGACGAAGATAAAACTCTTTGAAATACTACAAAGATTTGCATGAGTGAGACAAGACGACCATCACCCATTGAAACAACCAGTGGAATATGGATGAGCAAACTGACCAAAGCATCTACATATATTTCTCCCCCCTTTTCAACAAAGCATTTCACAAGGCATGTTTTTGAGTATCAACAACCAAAAACCATTTTCAACAACCCATTCACAATATCATGCAAGACTTGCAAGGACCATTTATTTCTCCCCCTTTTTGTCAGAGTCAAATAGGGGATCAGTAAAGATGGAAATTAGAGATAATGCCTCATATTTACAGTTAACTCAATGTAATGCATGTGAAGTGGAATAGATGATCACTCAAGCACACATACATCCATAGTAAGATATAGAATCAATGAAGTCCATTATGGACATGTTAAGAAACATGCAATCGATTTTGAGCATGATGTGCATGAATGATATTAAGAAGGATGTGCTTACAAAGAGATGGTACTGCATTAACCATGAATGGTGACTGATTCACAAGGTACATTCACACAATCAAACCTGAACTAAGAAATGAGCAAAGAAATCAACATGAATATGGATTAACATATTTTTGAAAGAACACTAGAAAGAACCTTTCCTCCCCACACTTTCATACACCGTGCTCGACTTTTGGTAGCTTCGTATAGTCCCAATTTTTTTTAAAATACGAACAAGATGACTAACTTTTTGACACGAGTCATGCCCTTTGTTTCAGGGGAATTTCCCGGTTACTCAGTTTCATCACTTATTTAAATGTGGATATTTGTCACTTTTTCGATCCAAGTTTCCTCCTTTATTTCTGGGGGATTCTCGGCTACTCGGTTCCAAATCCACTTATTGAAGTTTTTGGTGAGGCTAACAATTATTCCACTCAACACTCTAGAGGGATCTTGAATCCCTACATGAAAGTCACGTGTCTCATGAGGAAAAAGCTGTCAGCCCCACCAAAAACTTCAATAAGTTGATTTGGAACCGAGTAGCCGAGAATCCCCCCTGAAACAAAGGAGGAAACTCGGATCAAAAAAGTGACAAATATCCACATTTAAATAAGTGATGAAAGTGACTAATCGGGAAATACCCCTGAAACAAAGGGCATGACTCGTGTCAAAAAGTTAGTCATCTTGTTCATATTTAAGAAAAAAAAATTTTGAGGCTGTGCGAAGCTTCCAAAAGTCGAGCACTGTGTATGAAAGTGTGGGGAGGAAAGGTTCTTTCTTGTGTTCTTTCAAAAATCTGTTAATCCATATTCATATGGATTTCATTGCTCATTTCTCACTTCAGGTTTGATTGTGTGAATGTACCTTGTGAATCAGTCGTCGTTCATGGTTAATGTAGTACCATCTCTTTATAAGCACATCTTTCTTAATATTATTCATGCACATCATGCTCAAAATCGATTGCATGTTTCTTAACCCGTCCATAATGGACTTGATTGATTCTATATCTTACTATGGATGCATGTGTGATTGAGTGATCATCTATTCCACTTCACATGCATTACATTGAGTTAACTGTAAATATGAGGCATTTACTCTAAATTCCATCTTTACTGATCCCATGTTTGACTCTGAAAAAAAGGGGGAGAAATAAATGGTCCTTGCATGTCTTGCATGATATTGTGAATGGGTTGTTGAAAATGGTTTTGGTTGTTGATACACAAAAACATGCCTTATGAAATGCTTTGTTGAAAAAGGGGGAGAAATATATGTAGATGCTTTGCTCAGTTTGCTAATCTATATTCCATTGGTTGTTTCAATGGGTGATGGTCGTCTTGTCTCACTCATGTAAATCTTTGTAGTATTTCAAGCAGTTTTATCTTTGTCAAAAAGGGGGAGATTGTTGTGCCCCGGCGTATTTTGACGAAGACATTTTGTTCTATCTTGTATGATTTGCATTGAATATCCTTTGATGAATGTGAGCCTTTTTGGAAGGCCAGATGAATGGCTTTCAATGAGCCCAACAACCTAAGAAATGGACACTTAGTAGACTTTTTAGAACACTTCATACATTCTTACCTTGACATATTTATCTAAGTTGCATGCACATGATTAGACTAACATTTCATAAGTCATAGTTAGACATCATCAAAACACAGAACACAATATTATCCCCCTTTTTGATGATGGCAACTATGAGTCATTATGCATTTTATTTAGTGTGAGATAATGTGAGAATTTGGCAGACATACTTAAAAATTGAACTGAGCAAACCATACACGGACCTATGATTGAGATTGACTGAGACTGACTTTAATGATAAAGGAGATGACTCAACACACTTGAGAGATAACTGTTGTACCTGGACAATTTCCCCAGTAAAACATCCAGAAATAAGAGTTCGGGAATTTCCTCGAACGCCTTCAAGGCATGGGCTATTAAGCCCCTCTCGCAACCCAACAGGCCCTACCAATGGCCCTAACCCGTCGGTTGAGGCATATGGCGGCATTAGCAATCAGTCGGGACCACTCCCAACCCCTCAGTCGTAGACTTTGTCCGCGTTCTATACGACCACCCGGGCCAACCCGGGGGCGCCACGACTACAACCCACGCCACATGGCACTCCGCGAAGAGGTCGGGGGCCTACCCTAGTACTTCATCTTTCAACCCTCCAAGGTCAAAAGGAGACCCGAATAAGTCAACCACAGGCTTTGGAGGCTCGCAGCATGTGTATGCGGCTCACGCACGGGTGCCGGGCTTTTCCCCAAACACCTTCTGGGCGCATATGTCCCAGCCTATCTACAACAAACCGTGGGTCAACCCACGGCTCCATCACACCAGTCGGGTTCCACAACAACCCCCCAGCAAGTCGGGACCACCCCCAACCCTCAGACACACGGCAACGAGCCGTTTAGACTTAGCTCTCGGGCCAACCCGAGGCTACTCTGCCAACCCGCCATGCAACGCGGCACACATCACAGGGCCCGGCCCAAGTGCCCAACGTGCCTCCTCTCAGCCCTTACAAGCTTATACCCTCAACCCCAGAGCCCACTCCAAGGTCTCTCAGCCTGTCACCCAGGCCATTCAACCACCCGGGGTGTGTCGGGTATTTACCCGGACACCTTGCGAGCGGCAACTACGACTCGACAACGTCTGTAGCGACCCGGATTCCGGATACCCGGTGCACCCGGTATAAATACCGAATACACGTGATTCCACATGGGACCCGCGAGGCCTCCAATGCGCGAGAAAGCGCCGAAGGGAAAAAGGAGTGTGTGGAATACATTGAAGCCAGCAGATATAGCAGTAAGCAATTAAATTTCAATAGATTGGGTTGCTAAAGTAGCCAAAATAAAATTACATTTTCATTAAACATTCAAATTTATAATTATACACCAGAGTCCAGCCCAAAGGAAAGACAACAAGTCTATCACAGTACAGTCCGACAGAAAAGAAACGTACACAGAAGTCGGGGGAAGCCCGACGTAGGTACAGCTGGCAGCTACAGCGAACGCGCTCCACCAAGGACAACAGAGGCAGACGGCGAAACCCACCTGAAAAGTAGGGGTGAGTCTCAACAGAAACTCAGTAGGGGTCACGCAGATCCCCACTGGAAAACGCACAAAGCAACGGAAGCAACAATAAAAACGGCAGGTGCAGCAAAGCAGGAAAAAGCTACACTACAAAGCTGTAAACAGAACAGGTACAGCAGGAGTAGGGAACAGGCAGGAGAGGGGAGCTCAACAACAAAGAAGAGCGAGGCCGTAAAACACGGAACAACGGCCACCGAGGAGAACTTGGCACCCTAAGCTACTCCAAACGGCAACAGACGGTCAACCCCAAACTCGCGCAGTAGGGTAACCCAATCCGTCAGCCAAAAGAAAGGCGAAGGCAGACGTCGACGCCGAAAACACAGACAAAACACGACAGGAGACGTCATGCACGCAGCCCCATGCATGACGAGAATGTCATGCCAACGACAGAACACTGACCTCGAGTACGGCCATGAGAGGGCAACTCGCAAAGGTCACAGCGCACAAGAAAACGCGAGAGTCATAGCACCGAGTGACAGGAGCACCCTCCTCCCAGAAGAACAGCCAGAAGCGTCCACTGACGACTTACACTGCGCCACAAGTGTCATGTCCATTCAAGAACAAGACACACCAAGAACCAGGTCCGAGGAACAACAGTTCCAAGGAAACATGGTACCACAGCACAAGACTACAGCACCAACTGCGAGTGACTAGTCAGGGCCACACCCGTCGGCGCAAGTCCCCAGTCCCTGACCACGTGTGCACACACTGACCACTACCTAGGCTAGGCCTCTAGCTAGTATTCCCCTCGGTAGGACGCTACCGCTGGCCGGGGCCTACGGAACTAGCTTAAGAACCGTACGTACCAAACGTAACAGGAAAACCCCTCCACCACTCCCGGTGGGTCGGCAAAAGCCTAGGGCTACAACTAGTGGAGGCTCACAAGGCACAGACTCCGAAACACAGGTGCTAAAGCACAGACAGTCAAGAAAGACCCGTCTCGTGCACCACAAAGCACCATGGCAGCTAAACAACCGCCAACCGAATCAGGACCAGGCAACTGGACCTACAACGTAGCGATCCCGAGTCGAATGACTCAAAGGCAAGATTGTCACGAACAGCGGAACAAGCCGCCAATCGGTCTAATCCTAAGCCACACAAGAAAACGACACTCCGCAGAAAAAAACAACACACAGAGACCTGAGGGAAACACCAAGAACCCTCAGACACGTCTGGACACACAAACCGAGGTAGAGCAACACCTCAGGGCATCCAGAAGCAGTGTCTCGAGCCGGACACAACCACCGACACACACACACACAAGGTCACACGTCAACCACTGGGTCACACCGGGTTGACCTGAACCCAGCAACGCACAAGCAAAAAGTAGGATAGACAATCCTACCGCAAGTAAGAAGACTCCTGGCCACCTTACAACGTAGTCTTAGCCCTCATAGGACGTCAAGAAACATCCACGGGATAACGGGCAAACCACTAGGACAAGCCAAGACAAGTTGAAACTGAAATCACAGAAAACGGAGCACAAGGCATGTAACGCGCCACCCCTAGACCGCTACTAGCATGTGACGGTCTAGACCAGGGTCGTTACTCACCAAACGACGGTCGGACGACAGGCCGTCGCTCACACCACCATAACCAACTCTAAGACTAAAAACACGCACGAGCCAAGTAACGCACTAGACTAAGCGCGTTACAGCCAAACGACGCACGGGAGCAGGCGCGTTATTCACAACGTGCACAGCCACCCACCACCAAAGCGAAGTAACGCGCAACGCCAGGTGCGTTACAAACAAACAACGCGGCAAGGGAGACGCGTCAGAGCCCAATGACGCGCAGGGGAAGGCGCGTTACTATCAACGTGCCCAGCCACCCTCAACCCAGCACAAAACAAAAAATGACGGCCAAAGACAGGTGCGTTATAACACAACGACGTATGGGGGCATATCTGTTATATCCAACGGGCACAGCCACCCAAGCTCGGCCAAACAGAATGTAACGGCCGGGGGTAGGCGCGTTACACTCAAACAACGGATAGGGGCACCATCGTGAGAGGCACCGCCTCTAATGGTCAATGTCGGTCAAACAGTAAGTAACAGCCAGGAGCAGGCGCGTCACATCCATCTAACGCGCTGGGTCAAGCGCGTTAGATCAACCGACTCAACCCCAAAACAAAACGACGAAGACGAAGTAACGCGCTAGCCTAGGCGCGTTACAAGGAAGCGACGGGCCACCCTAGGGCCGTCACTCACCCAAAAGCCAGAAAGCTTAAAAATGCCAAGCGAAGTAACGGTCTGTCATAGGACCGTCAGAAGCAAGTAACGGCCACTGGAACGACCGCTACTTCCCATACGGCGGGAAAATAGAGGAACGGCCAAACCGGCCCGTTCCACGCCCCATTCACGCTGAAACGCAGGGGAAACACACCTAAACGACAAATAACAACATCAGGGGACTCCAAACCCCACATGCAAGCTCAAAAACGCAAGATCCAGGCAATTTAGACAAATCGACCCTAAGTGGGTCACCGAGGTTCCCGGACTTCTACCGGCCTCGAATGAACACCAAATCACACGAAATCAACGTGGATGGGATCCTAACATCCCAGCGGTCAGTTAGAAACTAACTACGCCGCAAATGGTGGCCGTTTACCTGCCGACCCTATAAACCACGAAAATCACGGTTTAGGCAAAACGAGCCCAAACTCGGCCGTTTCCTTACCGAACGCCGTGCAATGGCAGGGAAAATGAAGAGGATGAAGTAAGGATCATTCACCCTACCTCCACCGAAGAAACCTTGCCCCGAAGGGACTAAACCACGCTGAAATCCACTCGCGAACTGATTTCACCGGCTTTGAATCCACCGATCGGGATCGCGCCAGAATCGATCCGATCCTCGCCCCATCGCGCACCTCGACAGCTCCACCTTGTCGCCACCTCACCCACGAGCTCGTCCGTCTGCAGCCGGAGCCGGAAGGGGGAGAGAACGAGAGAGAACGGGAGAGAGAGAGAGTGAGATCACGAGAGTGAGGAGAGAGAGAGGAAATAAAGGAATAAAAAGAAAAGAAATTAGGAAATTTTCATAATTTCTGAAAATTCCAAAAATGCGCCATAAAATGCACAAATTCAGAAAAATACGTAAAAATAGTCGAAACGACCGACTCGAAGAGTACATCGTCGCTGCAGCATCCACGAGTTCGAGAATTGACAAACAAACTCACCGTAGGGTTCCATAACTAGTACGTGAGAAAAACCCACACGGCTCGTCAAACTCAACTCGGAAGCCACAAAAGCGAACCGAAACTCAACGAAACCAATCCAAAATAGATCCGACAGATCCAACAAAGATCCCACAAGACCTGCAAAGGATCCAGCAAAGATCTACCAAGGATCCAGGGCATTACAATGTCAGCCCCCTATGGGCTGATTCCAGCATCTTAGAACCCCGTGTCCCTTAAAGGACACCCTCAGACAATGAAAGAAGACCCCCGGGGGCCATCCCTTGGGGTTGCGGCTCGTCCGGGGCCGGTTCGCCCCGGGGCGCGGCCGCACCCCCAGGGAGGGCGAACTCCCCAGGGGTCGCACCCTCTTCTCAGCCCAGAGGCACTACGCCCTTCCCCAGTCCCGATTTCGTGCAAGATCCGCCGTACCGTGCGTAGAAGGATTCGATCATGAAGAACTCGCCAACGAGCGCTCAGGATCCTGCAAGTCTCACGTCAACTCCCTTGTTCTTCATACACTCACTACCGGTCAACCCGTATCCTCCGAGTATCCTCACTGTATCATCCCAGAAGTCATGTCCTTTTCTTCTTAGTCAAGTTAGGAAGAAAATAACCAAAAAACTCAATTGTTATAGGGGTGGGGCCGCCCCCTCACCCTCCTCTACCCAGTTTGCCCAAACCCCCCCTGGGGGAGGGTTTAGGCAGACCAGCCTGGACCCCCAGGCTGGTCCGCATAAACTCCGTGGGGGAGGGGGTTTAGGATGACCAGCCTGCCCCCTCAGGCTGGTCTGCCTAAATCCCACTACAATAATAATAAAAAAAATTTAATTAAAAAACACCCTACCCAGTCCGCCTAAATCCCCCTGGGGGAGGGTTTAGGCGGACCAGCCTAGACCCCCAGGCTGGTCCGCCTAAACCCCATCAAAACCAAAAAAAAAGTTTTTTTTAAAACAAAAAAACTCCCTCCGTGGAGGGTTTGGGCGGACCAGGCTAGCCCTCTGGGCTGGTCCGCCTAAACCCCCCCTTGGGGAGGGGTTTAGGCAGACCAGACCAGCCCCTTGGGCTGGTCCGCCTAAACCCTATGTTCCCCACTCTGTAATACAAAAAAAAATTTGTTTGTAGGGTTTACCCGGACCAAGTTGGACCTCCAACTTGGTCTGCCTAAACCCTACCCCTGCCCCTTCAACTTCCTATAAATTCCACCCCTTAGAAGCTCAAGGGGCATGCATGCGTACGGACCCAAAGACACATAGTGACAGACATACAGCAATACAACCCAACCTAACTGCCGCACCCTTGGGATTTCGAGGCTTTCGGCAAGGGTCGGGAATGCAAGGAACAAGGCATGCGCGTGGGTGGATTGTATATTGGCTCGCACACGCCGAGGGTATGTCCGCACTCCCCTCACGTGGCGTCTAGCCATCATACACATGTCCGCTCCCGTCGCACGTAAGGCATTATGACAACGGCAAACATACCCGCATCTCGAGTCCGCCCATGCATGACAACCCACCGTGGCCATGTACACGACACGACGCCGCACCAGCGACCAATGCGGGGCCATGTGACTACCACTCGCCCTCGAGGCCCGGACCCAACTGCTCACCTCGAGCCACGTCCTACCTCCGTTAGGCGCCAGCCCACAACCGCCCCCTGCCACCCAGGCAGTCGGACATGTCTCAATTTCTCTATAGGGAGCCCCCTGTAAAACACGCTGGTAACTACCATACCATGCATTGACCCGAGGACCGACTCACATGTCAGAATTGTCCTGCAGCTTGCGAAAATTATATTCTGGCCTCCTCGAACCATTTGTAAAGCCCATGTGGCTCTCATATAACATAAAACCAGTTGAATGCATGCGCCCATATGCGGGCCCCAGTTTTCTACCTACACCATTCGGCACACGTGCCTGACATCCCTTACCCTAGCCATCACCCTGTGGACGTCAAAAAAAGAAGAGAAGAAAAGGAACGTTCCTGCGGCACAGACGTCTCGACACCCCAAGAGCAAGTCGAAGACGGAAAGGTCGAACAAACCCCATACCTCCTCCAAGTAGGATGAACATATATACCCGGTGCTCCGCCACCCAACAAAGAAGCCCCTCGGGCAGAAGAGACAGCCCCAGTTCCCCAGTCGGCGGTGCCGAAGGCTGAATCAAAAGAGACTTGGGAATTCAAACACATGTTCGGCATGAGCCGGAAATCACTCAAAGTTTCGAATCGGGATTCAGAGGCCCAGAACTAAACACCCCGGAGGCGGTGCATTACAACTAAAGTAACACGGGAGGATAAGCGTCCGTCTGAATAGCTGCGACTCCGAGATGAAGTCTAAACCGGCGCGCCCTTGCTTGGGCCTTAAACCGGTGTGCCCCATCTTGGCTTCAAACCGGCGTGCCTACTTGTGTGTTGTTAATCCGACACGCACAATACCACGCCGGTTTAACTCAAAAGCTATCCCGTCTGAGCTCCGGTACTTTGTTCTCCCATCAGCTTCGGGCGTAGATGCAAAAGGGCATGACATTTAATGCTTGAAGCTCTGTCTCCGTCTCCGTTCGACAACGCATCGGCATCAATGGTGAAGGCATGCATCCACGGTGGAGAAGCGGCAGCAGATCTCCCGGTAGACCTGCGAACATCCCATCCTCGGACGAGCGCCAGTGTACGGCGCGAATCAGCAGCATCCAACACAACAACAACGTTGCTGCGAACAAGGCAGAGGTGGCGGGAATTTTCTCCCCTACTGTTCGTTCAATATATACTCTGCCTGCTCGACAAAAGCTCTCTAGACTCCCCCCCGGCTGTCCATTAGGAGAAGAGAGCTCTCGGGAGAGAACCAGCTAGCAAAGAGAAGAAGAAAAAGAGAGAAGAAGCCCCATCCCTGCGCCTGCTAGATGAAGAAAAAGAGAGATTGAGCGTGAGAGAAGAGAGGTGAGCTCGGAGGGGGACGGAGCTTGTGCCCCGTTCCCCCTCCCCCACCGATGTATTTCTTTCCACTTTCTCTGATGTGTTTTCCTTGCTTTGGGGTAAATCTCCCATCATGTATCTCTTTTCCCCCTTTTCCTTGGGGATGAGTAAAAAGAATGCTTTTTTTGTGTGGGCATGAGTGGTGTTCTATCGCTTTGATCTCTCCCTCTTTCTCTCGATTTTCTTCTCATCCAAGGGCCTTTAGAAGTCTGCCTCTTCGTGGCATGACCTTCTAAGAAACCACATATGGATGAGCATTTACAGCCCTCTTGTGGCATACATTTGTCCCACCTTGAGAAATTATCACCCGCGAACTGTGGGAGCTCTCGAAGGCTAGTCCTCGAGCTTTTCCCACACTCACATCTGGGTTATCGGACCGCTGTGGGGTCTGCATTTTGAGGTTCACCCCGGAGCAATCCGTTTTGTGTTCCTCCATTTTTCTCTGGCAAGCTTCAATCCAGGGGAAGTGCTGCCCGATTTTTGCCCGGGCCAAGAACAAGAGGAACAAATAACAAGAACACATAAGAACGAATAAATGAAGCTTCTTCAGACTAAATCAACCCCACTCAGAAAGCCCCCTCCTGAAATCAAACACAAACTGAACTACCCTGCGCAACAAACACTTCTAATAAAACATTCGGATTATGATGCCAATTCACCTTAACAAATGATCAAACACTTAAACTTCCTCTCCACAAACTTAATCCACCAATTGGGTGGACAAACCAATCAACGAATTAACTTGCAGTTGAAAGAAAGAATAAAAGAAGCCAGAAGAATGAAACAAACATCATAGAAGCTATCCCGACGCGCTCCTAATTCGGTGTGGGCTAACCTGGCACGGTACCCCCCCACGTCGGTTTAACTCTAAACTCAAAATGACTTTCAAAATCATGGGATGAATAGTGCTTCCTCCTACTATTCACCTTGTTAATCCAGCACACCATTCTTCTTGAACCTAATCCGGCGCGCCCCCTGTGCATCCACCTAATCCGGCGCGCCTCCCATGAAGACCCATTAAACCGGCGCGCCCCTTGCACCTCCTATTCCGGCGTGCCCCCCTTGGCTTCATCCCTAATCCGGCGCGCCCCATGTCACCCATTAAACCGACGCACTGATAAGTGTACATTTTTAGATATTAATTCATGATTATACACATTTTTATGAGCTTAAATAATAATAAATATACAGGTATCACACTTACTTTTAATTTAGAGTCAAATATTTAATTTTCTAAAATTAAATAATTTTAATAATAATTTTTGCTTATTTATGCAGGCACTCAGTACGAGGGAAGCGACAAGAAACAAATATCAAAATAAAAAAGGGAAATAATAAAAAAAAAATATAAAAGCCAAAAGCCCATGGACTTGTTCAAAAAGAAAAGAAAAAAAATAAAATAAAAATTTATTTGCTATTTTTTTGGGCTTTTATAAGATATATACAATATATATCAATATATATATATATATATCTATATATATATATATATATATATATATATATATATATATATATATATATATATATATATATATAAGTGTGTGTGTGCGTGTGTGTTTTGCAGGAAAGGCGCGATGTGCCTTCGCCTCGTCGGCACGGGCGACGAGGCGACGCGGAGGGCGGCAGGGGCGGTCAACGCGCCTGCACGCGTCAAACGCGGCGCAGCCGCGGCACGAACAGGGCGCGACGCACGCGCCCAGAGGGGGCGGTCCACGTGGAGGAAGAAAGGCGGAGGAGAGAGGGCCGGCGCACGACGGCGCACGCGGCCGCCAGGAGAGAGAAATAGAGAGAAAGAGAGAGAAAGGAAGAGGGAAAGGCTAGAAAAAGGCCAGAAAAATCAGAAAAAAATCAGAAAAATTAGAAAAGTGTGCAGCACATGCTAGCACACAATTCCAAGTTAAAACTAACAGCCATTGCTTGTATTTGTCAACAAAAGAAGCAAGAAGTGTTCATATTAGAATATGGTTGTTGTGTTACCCTATATAAAGGGGTTCAATTGTAAAGAAAGGTTAAGAGGAGATAGCAAAGAGTTGTAAGCTATGGGTTGCTAAGATTTGTAAGTGTTCTTGAAGTTCTTGCTTTGTGGCTTTGGTAGGGATAGATTTTGAGAGCTTTATGTTTAAGTTTTGAAGTTTGTGTTAAGTTTGTAATGAATACTTTCATTGTACTCTTAGCCATTTTTAGCTCTTTTGGCTCTTCATAATCAATTTACAAGCTTGTGTGATCCCTATTTTAATTTCTTTTCTTCATGCAAGTTATTCATCTTTGAGTGTTCTTTAACTTCTCTTTCTATTATTTCTTCCAATTCCTTTTAGATTGAAAGTTATTTCCAATTGTCTTAAGTGCTGTTCTACGTGGTTACTATTCATCCGAGTTGATACCTCCTGCCATTTCTTCAATTTTAATTCTTTTCAATCATAATTTTACTATGAATTCTTAATGAAAGTTGTTTCTAGCTTGTAGATCTAAGTTTTCTTCTTCTACTACTTCTCCAAATTCTTCTTCTTTTTTGAGTTAGAATTAATTTTTCACTGTTCTGATTTCAGCCATTTACTGTTCATCCGAACCAATAGGTCTTGATTTTTCAAGTTTTTTATTGTCTTCCTCTCGTTTTCTGTTTCTGTGTTCTTCATCAAACTTATTCATCTTTTCATTCTCTACAACTTTCATTTATTCCACTTCTTCTAATTGTGTCTGGTTTAAAAGTTATTTCTCTTCCTAGTTCACCTTAGTTTCATTATAATTGTCTATTTGTTCTTCTATCGATTCCACCCTTCTAAATTACATCCCAATCTTTCTAAGGCGGTTTAAATTCAATTCTCTTGATTTTTAAATCTTAAAAACGTAAGGTTTTCAACTTTCAAATCTACTTCTCCCTGTGGATTCGACTCGGTCTCATTACTTAACTATTCCAGTTATTTAATTTGTGGGCCGGATATTTAAATTTGATAGCGGGCGTATTAACGACGTGCGTTTTCCACGTATCACACGCCCCCCTTTGCTTCCTTAAACCGGCGCGCCTAAAAAAAAGGGCAACATAATTAGATAAATAAAAGAAAAGGCCTGAAAGTATTAAATAAAACAAACAAAGAGACCTAAATCAATAAAAAGAAATGAAAGAATATAAGCTGCCTCTATCATAATCAAAATTTTGTTCTGGGGGCTCGGGATCCACGTCGATCCGCATGCGATGCCACACGATGTCGAGCTCGGGCTCCACACCTAACTATCCGCTTCCCCAGACTGTGCGTGAAGAGAAAAGCAACGACGCCCCATGGTATCGGACGTGGACCTCGGGGATCCCGATATGGCCATAGTCCGTAACCACCTCGGGCCAATAGATCATCAGCTTGACCCACCTCTATCGGGATCCAATCCCGCATCCACATTAAACTTACCGTATCTACGGCAGACATCCGTACAGCTTTGTCGTTGTCTTCGATGCTTCAAATGCGGACTCTCATCCGAACGGTGAATGGTCCGTTAGTGATCGACATATATACTGGGATCTAATCTCTCACTTGCATTAAACTTGCCGTACTCACGACTGACATTTATATGGTTTGTCACCGTCTCTTACGCTACAAACACGGACCTTTGTCCAGACATAAAGTGGTCCATGAGTGACCGACAAAATCTGAATGGAACGAGAAGGCTGTCATCGTCCCCAGACCCTTTGCATGGGAATATCAGTAAAGCCTCCGTGGGCCATGCTTAAACCTCAGGTCCGACCCGATATGGTCATTGCCTGACCCATATCCTCGGTCTATAGCCCGCTCCCTTTGAACGTATATTGGTTCTCAGATGTGGTCCCGGGACATCCTCCCGTTGCCCCCTTGGCACCGGAAATATTGGCGATGCCCACGCAAGCCCGACTTCGACCGCGGGGGGGCCACCATAGTATGGTCGTAGCTTGATCTTGCACCGGGCCAACAAACTTATCGATTTCTGACCGCTCTAACTGAGATTTAACTGAACGTTTCCCCTTCCTTTGAACAATAAATTTGTCGTATCCCGACGTACACATGTTCCGGTCTTCCCGCGACGATTATGCTATTCTCAAGCCAGACATCATCCGAACATTAAATGGTCAACACATGACCGACATGAGCTAAGATAGTTTCTTCACACCCTCGTATGAGGACTTCAGCATTTCTTAATAGGTTTTTATGCAATTAATTTTCTGGCCATGAGGCCCCTTTTCCTGGCGATTAATCAAGGGTGTTCCCCTCTTTGAGGGGATGTAAATGACGCCGTGACCTTTATGGCGCGACGGATTTTGGTCCCGACACGAACCACACAATCGTCTGATTAGTCAGATCAAGAACACAATAAATCGTCACTTTGTGACTGGCACGCCCACGCACTTAATAAACGAATAAACCCACCGAATAAACCGACTTAAAGAACAAACAAATGAGCGTGTCGAAAAGTGCGTCCACAAGTCTGGAATGCCCGGTGGACTTAAACCACCCTTCATCTCTTCGCCGGGATTCAGGGCCTCATGGCCTCCTAATAAACAATGTTTGCCTACTTTGATGAATTGCGGGTGTTATCTTCGCCAGCCTTATGGGAAGAAAAGCCAGACTAGGCGTAATTATCTGTATGGCCTCGAGGACGCTACTCCGAGGCTTATGCGGCCTCCAGGAATCATGAAGGCCGCTAAACGAAAAAAAATAGAGGAGGAAAAGAGGAGAGGGAGGGGAAATCTATCACGCCCCGATGCGGAATATCGGGACTGGCAGTAGAAAACGCTAGTCAAGATAACATGCTAAGCTAAAAATTATCATAACGTCAAGAACAGAAATAACTCCAAATCTATTACAATAACCATCAACCGACTTAAACATAATCAAGCACAACCTCAACTTGACTCCGTTAGAATAACTAACACAAGCTCTAAGGCATAGCTAGATGTAAAACAACTATGACAATCTCAACATATCTACTAGCTGATACACTCCAAGTCATCACTCTGGCCCATTCCCATCCATCTGTGAATCTTCACCTGAGGTGCCTAGAAAGGGGGAAAACAACTATATGAGCTATGTCCCGGGCTCTCCAGTAGCCTGTGCCGGGCTCTCCTCCGACCGATATCGGGAGTGAGGCCCCTCTGCAATGTACCTCAGTCTTCGACAGGCTAGGGGTGCCCATCCACCCCGAGGGGCACCTGCGGAGGAAGCGGACGGCCCGGTTCATCGACGACGCCATCCGAGTGTTCGCGTGCTACACCACCGGACACCCAGTCTGATGACCTGAATCAGCCCCTATCCCATTTCAGGAGGCCGTGCCACCAGGTTCCGTTGCCTCCCCCAACAGGTCACATTGGTGATTCCATCGGACCGCAAGCATCAAACAGCGCAGAAGAAGTCCCGGTGGAAGACCACGACCCTCCTATCAATGCAGAGCCGGTCAACAACGACCCTCCTGCGAACGAGGCTCAAGAAGTCACCCTCAAGACCCTCATAAAGGAGAACCGGCATCTGAAGGCCCTCTTGTAAGATCTCCTCCAGGAACGGGACCTTCACCCTCAATAACCTGCTAGGCCTCCGGTCGAAGCACCAGCACCGTCGGCTGCGCGCGATGCTACCAACACCTCGGCGGCGATCGCCCGGACCCCATTGGCAGTCGGGTTTGGTACGCCTCCGGTTGAGGCTCAGCCATGTGCTTCCAACACGCCAGTGCCATAAAGCCTTATGGCTCAACACCAGATGATTGAGCGGATTGTCGAGACAAAGCTCGCCAAGTTTGGTGAAGGGGTCGTCACAGTAGATCTCTACAGCGTACCCTACCCGCTTCACCACCAGCTGAAAAAGCTTCCTGCAGAGTATGCCAAGCCCCCGAAGCTGCAAAAGTTTGACGGGCATGTAGACACGACATTTTTAGCATTATGCTGAGCAGATCCCGTATTACACTAAGACGCCCCAAAGCAGCTCGCACGGTTAAGTTAATTGAGTAATCTCTAATTTAATCTAATAATCTGTGGCTTCTTGAATGGTAATTCTTGTTAATGGGCTTGTGACCATTCCTACACAAAATAAAAATGTTAATGGGCTTGGTCCATCTTTTAATCCTAAAAAAAGGGGGAAGGTTCATCGTGTGGGCTTGGGCCATTCCTATTCAAAAAAATATATATCAAAAGAAAACATTTGTGCTAATGGGTTTGGCCCACTCCTATTCAAAATATAAATATATATATATATATGTGTGCTAATGGGCTTGGCCCACTTTTGTTCTAAAAAATAAATAAAATTTAAATAGACATGGCCCCATCTTTTATTACATAATTTATTCCCTCACTCCCCTCCCGGGTCTCTCGGATCTTGCCCCCTCTCTTTAACACACACTCTCTCTCTCTCATTCTCACCTCCTCCGTAACCCACCACCCCAGGGGAAGACCCTCGGAAGACACACACACTCCACCCTCTCAACCCCCGAGACCTCCAGCCATCCTGATCCTCACGACAGCCACCTCTCTTCTCCTCCACCACTCACTGACCTTCCCATTCCACTGACTAGCTGACAGCCGCGGCCCTCTCACGTCCACCTCCACTCTCCCTTTCCTTTTTTCTCCCAACAATAGCCATCCCTCGACTCCCCACCTACAACTGGCCACCATCCCTCTGCTCCCTCTCTCACTCTCGTCTTCCTCTCTCCCTCTCCATCTCCCTGCTCTCCCTCTCTTCTTCTCTCTCTCACACTTCTCTCACTCTCCTTCTCACTCTTTCTTCCCCTCTCCCCCTTCGATCCCTTCTCCCTTTCCCTGACTCTCTCTTTTCTCTCCCTCTGTTCTTTCCCTCCCTCAATCTCTGTCTTTCTTGCATTTTTTTTTTAAAAAAAGGGGTTACCAAGTTCGCAAGGGGGGCCTCGTCACCCGTGCCCCCCTTTCGAACTGCAAAGGGCCGCAACGGCCCCTTTGCCCTCTCCACCGCCGCCGTGCCCCCGCTCCGCCTTCGGCCTCCGCCGCAGCACGCGCTGCCGCCCCCGCCTGCTCCAGCCGCCGCGCACCGCCCCCGCCTGCTCCAGCCGCCACGCGCCGCCTCCGACGACGCCCCCCGCGCCGACGACGCCCCCGGTGATGCCCGCCCTCTGACCGCGGCCACCCGCCGCAGCCTGCGCCCCCCGTGACGCCCGCCTCCGCATCAACGCCCCCGGCCGCGACGCCCCGACGCCGCCGTCCCCGCGTCAACGCCCCCGGTGACGTCGTCCCCGCGTCAACGCCCCCCTCCGGCCAGCGCTCCGACGCCGTCCCCGCCTTCGGCCCCCGCCTGCGTCCCCCCTGCCTCTGACGCCGTCCCCGCCTTCGGCCCCGCTTGCGTCCTCCTTGCCTCCGGCTCCGTCTCCGCCCGCGGCCGCCTTCGGCCCCGCCTGCGTCCTCCCTGCCTCCGGCCCCGCCTGCGCCGTCGCCCCTGCCACCGCCGCTGTCGTCCTCCCCTTTCATTCCCCCTCTCTCCTCTCAGCTCTCTCTCTCTTCTCCCCTTCGTCGTCTCTCTCCCTCTCCCTGTTTCACCTCTCTCTCTCCTCTCGTTCTCTCTTCCCCCTGCGTCTCTCCCTCGGTCTCTCTTTCTCTCCCTCTCTCCCTGTCCCGTTCTCTCTCTCCTCCCGCGTCTCTCTCTCTCCCGTCTCTGTCTCTCCCCTTCTCTCTCCTCCCTCTCTGCCTCTCTCTCCCTCCTCTTTCTCTCTCTCTTTCGCTCCCTCTCTCTCGCCATCGTCTCTCTTTTCCCTCTCTCTCTGCTTCTCACCCTCCACCTCCTCCCACCGTCTTCTTCTCTCTCATTCTTTTATTTATTTATTTTTTATTAATCCCCTCTCCCTCTCTCTCTTTTTCTCCCTCTCTCTGCATCTCTCCCTTTCTCTCTTCCTCCCTATCTCTCTCCCTCTCGATCTCCCTCTCTCTGACTCTTTCTTTTCTCTTTTTTTTTATCCACTCTCCCCACCGTCTCTCTCTTCTTCTCTCTGCTTTTCTTCCCCCCCCTCTCTCTCTCTTTCTGCCTTCTCGATTTCTCTCCCTGTCTCAGTTCTCTCTCTCCCCATCCATTCTCTTTCTCTCACTCTCTCTCCCTCTCACTCTCTCTTCCCCTCTCTGCCTTCGCCACCCCCCTTTTTTTCATTTTTATTGTCTTTTTTTTTCTCACCAACTCCCTTCATCCCTCACTCTCGGGTCACTCTCCCTCTCTTATGTATATATAACATATATACATACACTATATATATATATATCTTATATAGTTCATATTCTCTCTCTCTATATATATATACGCTATATATATAAAACTAAAGTAAAAATCTCTATAAAAAAAAAAGAGTTCTTCTCCTCTTTCTCCCTTTCTTCCTTTCTCTTCAACCCTCTCTCTTTCGATCCCCCCCTTTATAGATGTATTCCCGTTCATGTATATGCGTATGTGTGTGTTCGTGTAGGGGTACGTGTCTGTGAACGTATGCACGTGTTGATTTGAAGTGGAAAAGAGATTTTAAAGCAGTCGTTCTGCTGTGCTGCGTGCCTGGTTCATCCTCACCTTGCCGGAGAAGCTCATCCAAAGCCCATCATCCATCTCTGAATAAGTTTTCTCCCCCCTTGTTGTCTGGTTTTCATTCAGTTAGTTACATGTGCATACATTACTTGTCGTTCATATAGTGTCTCTCTTCCTGAGAGACCCCTCTTTGTTCATTCATCATATCATCTACCTACCTTTTCATGTCTAAAAGGGGTTTTTAAATACTACCAACCAGGTTAGTGTTCTCTTATGCCATTCTCAATATCAGCTTCTAAAGAATTGATGCTACACCACCGTCGTCCTTATCTCGTTGTTGTTTCTCTTCATTTGTTTTCCGTGCAGGGTTAACCAGTCGGGGATCCCGCTTCTTCCGTCGACCAAAAGAGTAGGAGGTCATCCCTCCTTTTGAGGTACCCGGCTATTGTCTCTCTCATCTATCCGAATTCTTTCCTTCATCATTATTATTTGTTGTTAAATTTCCATCTTCATCCTCCTTTACGTTTCGTTTAACAATAAGTCTATCTCCTCTCCCTTATTAGTATTATATATCGTTAAAACTCCATCTCCGTTCTTCTCTGTCTTATCTAAAATAAAATTATCATCCTGTCTATATTTTCTTAGTATTCTTTTCCTATAACGTACTACCTTATTCTACCATCTATCACCCGATTTCTCTCTTTGCTCTCTCGTCTTTCTCTTTAAAAGATATAAGAACATAAAACCAATAAAAGCCACAAAACCCCCAAAGAAATATATAATAACACAAAGTAAAATAAAAAAAGGGATAATAAAATCCGGGTAACCAAAGAAGGCCCTCTTCGTCGGCCGGCCGACTAAAGAGGAAGAGAGGACCCGCACTGCTCCCGCTTCAGCGGCCAAACGCGATCAGACATTTCCTGTGGGGCTCTCAGCCCCTGGCGATCACATCCCCTTCCCACTTTCTTTCCTGTCAATTTTCCCTTTTGTTTAAATCTTGCGACGGAAGTCATTCCTCGCGAAGGTGTACGTGACGGAAGTCATTCCGCGCGAAGCCTTTTTCATTCTGTCATTTTATTCCCTCATTCGATCATTCTGTCATTTATTCCCTTGATTTTTGTCTAAACCCTGCGACGGAAGCAATTCCTCGCGAAGGTGTACGTGACGGAAGTCATTCCTCGCGAAGCCTTTTTTTTCATTCTGTTATTCTATTTCTTTAAATTTCTGTCTAAACCCTGCGACGGAAGTAATTCCTCGCGAAGGTGTACGTGACGGAAGTTATTCCTCACGAAACCTTTTTCATTCTGTTATTCTATTTCTTTAAATTTCTGTCTAAACCCTGCGACGGAAGTAATTCCTCGCGAAGGTGTACGTGACGGAAGTTATTCCTCGCGAAACCTTTTTCATTCTGTCATTTTATTTCTTTAAATTTCTGTCTAAACCCTGCGACGGAAGTAATTCCTCGCGAAGGTGCACGTGACGGAAGTAATTCCTCGCGAAGCCTTTTATTATATATATTACAGTAAAAACCCCGCGGAGAGTAATATCTCGCGGTGGTCTTATGTATATATACTCATGTTTATTATCTATATTGCAATAAAAACCCCGTAAGGCCAATGTCTCGCGGTGGTCCTAATACGTACATATATATTCATTAGTGTTGATATTATTGCATCGCTGTTAGAACCCCACAAAGACCAATGTCTTGTGGTGGTATGTCTTGGTTCGTATTGTCTTTATAATTTTCTAGAGAACGATACACCGCTGCAGTTTCTGAGTCTTCGTGCCTCCCCATTTCTGTTACTTAGATTCTCGGATTTCCTGGTATATGGAAAACTGCTCGTGGAACGGTAAGTCACGCTTACCGGGAAGGGGTTAGTTTGCGCGAGAGGGTCTTCCGACCCCTATCTCCGCCACGTACCGGAGTTCGTTTCACATCCTTCTTTCCTTTCTCTCCTTTATGTTCTTTCTCTTCTTGAGTTGATCTCGTCATTTCCATCTCTTAGGACAGACGAGGGTGGACGTCCCTTGCCGCCTCCACCTCTCTGGCAATCACCTTTTCATCATTACTTTGCACCATTGTTTCTTTTCTTCACGAGGGTGGACGACACTCTTTTGCCGTCTACACCTTTTTGGCGATCACGGTGGGACCTCTTTTGTTTCCTCTGGTTACCCACATATTTTCGGCACCCACGCGTGCCCCTCCATTCGGCACCCACGCGTGCCCCTCCACTCGGCACCCACGTGTGCCCCTCCACTCGGCACCCACGTGTGCCCCTCCACTCGGCACCCACGCGTGCCCCTCCATTCGGCACCCACGTGTGCCCCTCCATTCGGCACCCACGGGTGCCCCTCCACTCGGCACCCACGCGTGCCCCTCCACTCGGCACCCACGCGTGCCCCTCCATTCGGCACCCACGCGTGCCCCTCCACTTGGCACCCACGTGTGCCCCTCCACTCGGCACCCACGCGTGCCCCCTTCATTCGGCACCCACGCGTGCCCCTCCATTCGGCACCCACGTGTGCCCCTCCACTCGGCACCCACGCGTGCCCCTCCACTCGGCACCCACGCGTGCCCCTCCATTCGGCACCCACGTGTGCCCCTTACTCGGCACCCACACGTGCCCCTCCTGATTGCGCCCGCGTGCGCTATATTCGTGTTCTCGCTATCACTCTTGGCATTCCAATTTCATCCCTCGTGCACTACGTGCATTAGTCTAGAGTCCCCTTGAAGTCTGAAGAGATTCGTATCGTTGCAGAAAAAGGAGTGTTGTGATGTTTGTTTAATTTCTTTTATTGCATATATTTGTTGTCTGTTTATATATCTCCTGTTAAATTCAGCGCTGCATTGCATATCATCTCCCTTTTATTTTTATTTCTTTTGTTCCATCTTTTAGGATCACCTTTTTCTAGTGAAGGAAGGACTCTCCGTCGGGAATTCCTCTCGACGGACTAGGATCTCCTCCACTGGGACCTCCGTAAGTCCCCGACATCGAAGGATTCCCTCTTCGTTCACTGGGCTGGTTGTACCACTGAAGTTCCCTGAAGATAGTTAACCCATTCGTGGTGAGTCGAGTGTCCTTAGATCACACGGCGAAAATCAATATTGCAACTAAGGTCCCTCCTGTGGTGTGAACATTAGACTAAAAAAAAAAAAAAGAAAAAAAGGGGAAAACCAAAAGAAAATAAAAAAGGCGTTAAACATCAACTTGTTTGTTAATCTTTGCTAATGGTTTGAGTGTGTATGTTATTACATTTTAATTAGAAAGAAAAAAAAAGGGGAAAACAAAAAGAAAACACAAAAGGCGTTAAACATCAACTTGTTTGTTAATCTTTGTTCTTGGTTTGAGTGTGTATGATATTACGTTCCGGCAAAATCTCACGTTCCGAAAAAGATCAAGAAATGTCCGGGAACGGTCAGAATCCGACCCCGACTCACCAGGGGACACATGTCCCTGCTGAGGACGTAGGTTCCTCCCGTGAGCCCTCACATGAGGTGCGAGCCGCCGTCGGGGAAGCATCCCCGCCGCAAGATATTTCCTCCTTGCTAGGTGTTCTCGCGAACACACAGCTCAATTCCGATCAGATCCGAGCCTTTCAGGCCGTCTTAAAAGGGAAATCTGTTGACTCTACTCCTCAAAATCCAACACCAATTCCTCTCTCTATTCAAGAGCCCGCACAGGCAATCCCTCCCTCATTCCCTCTTGTGCAGACAAGTTTGCAGCCTCCCTCTGTCCAATTACCTCCCCAGTCTCAAGTTCCACCAATTCTTCATCCAACATTTCAGTCAGTTCCATTCACTGATATGCCACATCTGCAACCTCCCCCTTTCCAATTACCTCCCCAATCTCAAGTTCCACCAATTCCTCATACGACATTTCAGTCAGTTCCATTTGCTGATATGTCACAACGTCTCTCTCATCCGGAATTCCCTTCTCAGACTTCTGCAAGGCCTCAGTGGCCACCACAACCTGCTCCTTACAATGAGGTCACTCAATCTCTCCTTCATAGGATGAACAAGATGGATGAACAATTCCGAGATTTCAAAAAGATCGTGGATGTCAAATCCGCGCCTGAGATCTCTTTACCAATCCTTCCAGTATTCCATCTCCCTCCTTCTGAAATGCCAACGTATCGACGGTACACCGGCACAGGCAACCCCCTCATTCATCTGAAGGACTTTATGTATGAGTCCTCGTTTTGGCAGAACGATCAAAGATCCTTGGCATACCTCTTCAGGAGATCATTGGACGGTCCCGCCTTAGAATGGTTCTATTCACTAGAGCCGAGTGAGGCTGAGAATTTCGACGTAGTGCAACGGAAATTCACACAGAAATATCGGGATAGGGTCGGTCCCTCCTTCTCTATTACCGACCTAGTGGCTGAAAAAATGAAGCCGGACGAAGATTTCATCCAATTTGCCGATCGGTGGAGAGCCTTGGCAGAGAAAATGAGAGACCCCATTTCAGAATCAGAGCAAGTAAAGATGGTCGTGTCTAATGCCACTCCACAATTTAGACACGTTCTAGCAATGAACAAGCTCACCACTATGGAGGAACTGTATGAGAGGGCTCGATATATCCAAACACAGCTGAAAGATTCTCCCCTCATGCATATGTTCGAGCCACCAAAGCCAAAGGTGTTTAGGAAGCCGGGCACGGGTGCCCAAGGTGGGGTAACAGAAGGGGTTGTAACAAATGAACAAGTGGGCGCGGTTGGCTATCCCAACCAGCGAGCTAACCCTAGGCCCCCACAACCCCCACAATTACCCTTTCATCAGGAGCAACAAGGTCAGCAACCCTATCGTCCTCCCCCACAAAACAATATCTTCCAGAACAATATGCCTCAACCGCTCCATCTCCAACAACAACAGCAGCGACCTCCTCAATATAATCAGGTTCCACCACCCGGGGATTATGGCCTCCAACAACAGAGAAGGCCGATCGGCCCTAGGAGAGCTCATTACCCACCTTTGCCGGAGTCATTGCCGGACATCTTTAATGCTCTCATGGCTGCTAATTTCCTCACCTTGCCCAAGGAAAAAGCCGTATGGCCCACGAACGTCGACACTTCCAGATATTGTGTCTTCCATAGACAGCCGGGTCATACAGTGGAAAACTGTTTTCATTTCAGAGATTATATCTATGATATGAACGATGAACATCAAATAGATTGGGTTGAAATGAGGCGATGCATCACCATGATGAAGGCCAGGAGACCTCCTCTTAGACAACAACAACAACAACAACAACAACAACAACATCAGCAACAACAGCCTCAGCAGGCACCACAACAACAGCCAAATATGGGCATCCTCCAGAATCCGTTACCGGCACACCAACAACCTAACCACCAAGTCAACCCCATCTCTTCCTTCCTGGAGGTTGGAAGAGGGCAGGATTGGCATACGGAAAGCGGCTCTGTCCTTGTCACCAATCACGTTCCTATCCAATCCCCACGCCTTATTCGTCCCGCACCCGTCTATCCTCCACCCGGAGCACAACCCGCAGTGATACCTCACTCATTTCCACTGCTATCACGTCCTCTCATCCGCGTCGCTACTGATGACCTCCCTTCGAGTCTCCAGCAAACACCCTCCACTTCCACCATAACACCGTTACCCTCAAAGCCTCTCATCGTTTCTCACGCCTCCACTTCATCACCCACCTTCATTCCGCCTCCACTAAACAAACCCCTCATTGCCCAATACCCTTCCGAGGTGCCCTCCACCTCCACCATAACACCATTACCCCAAAAATCTCTCATTATCTCTCACGCCTCCACTTCATCATCCGCCTTCATTCCGCCTCCACTAAATAAACCCATCATTGTCCAACACCCTTCCGAGGCACCATCTACCTCCACCGCAACCCCTTTACCCTCGAAACCCCTCATTATTCATCACCCATCCGGGACGCCATCAACCTCTACTATGCCTCCACCTTTTAAACCCCTTATCATTCGCCGTCCATTTGAGACTTCACCCACTCCCACCATGCCTCCACCTAACAAACCACTCATCAAAGCCCCTACACCTATCATTGCCCCTGCTTCATCAATTGTTCCTCCACCACTACCCCTCGAACCCTTGCTAAACCCCATATCTAACTCTATAAAGGTGCCGCCAAAACCACAAGCCATGGTGCTCCGTAGTGGAAGGATGTTCCATTGGATTTTTCCCCAAAACAGTCAGGTCCCCGAGCAATCTCAGCCGGAGAAAGACACCGAAGAACAGCCAGAGGAGTCTATCCCCGGGACACAATATGACCTGTTGAAACATTTGGATAAAACACCAGCTCGGATCTCCATTCTCGAGCTAATCAAGAGGTCCAAAACCCATCAAGACGCCTTGATGGAGTATCTCCAAAAGGTCATGGTAAACGAGGATCTCCCAGTGGAAAAGATCTCATCGGTATTAACACCGACTGATACACAACCGGCTATTATATTTCACCACCATGAGCTTGCCCCCAAGGAGGCTCGAAAATATGCTTTGTGTATTGCAGTCAAGATCAATGGGGTGTCTGTAGACCCGTGTTTGGTGGACACTGGTGCGTCTATAAATGTGATCTCTATGATCACCCTCCAATCATGTGGGATTGACACGGAACAGATAAGGCCTTCATCAATCACGGTTACGGCCTATGATAATAGCAAAAAGCCGCCAATGGGGATGGTCATCTTGAATGTAGAATTGGGCCCTGCATCAGTCTTCACGGAATTCCATATCCTTGATATGGATCCCACATTCAAGGCCATACTGGGTCGCCCTTACATTGAGGTTATGAATGCGGTGCCTTCCACCAATCATCAGTGCTTGAAGTTTCCGTACAAGGCTTGGATTATCAAGGTAAATAGCATGCCCATCTTTTCTACAGTGGATGCTATTAATACCTCATTGCCTTCTGTTTGGCCAACTCACCGGCCAATTCTTTCACTGCTAGATGTGTGTGACCCTCGTCGCACCCATTCTACACAAAAGCCACTTCCAACACCAAAGTCATGTCACTCTTCCCATGCTAAGGGATGGGAGATCATGAGAAACATTGGCTACCAACATGGCAAAGGTTTGGGGGCACAATTACAAGGGAGACTGAAGTTGCCAAAGAAGACAAAGCTAACCCTTAGAGCCGGCCTAGGCTTTGAAGGGCCACTTGAAGCATATGAGGGACCTCTTACATGGACCTTGTACTCTCATTTCAGAAAGGGTCCGGTTATACAGTTGGGGGATTACCCGCGACAATCACATGGGAAACTGCATATTGCCTACTTGGCTGAAGGTTGCTTGAGAGCTGCAAAGAAGGGGAAACACGATGACCCGGATTGTGAGTGGAATAAGTGGATTGATATGCAGGATATTTCCATGGCACTACAACAGATGTTCTCGTCTCCAGACTTAGAGGGGGCACTTTTGATCTCCGAGGTATCAAAAGATGTCATTGACATTGCCGGAATTCCAAGTTTTCCTCGCCGAGAGGAAGTTGCCACTGACGGACCGCTTTCTGTCATCCTCTTTGATCATTCTCCTCAGCCGTTGCTGCTGACTCTTTCTTGGACCCGACGTTTATCTGATGATATTCCCAGGTCCCCTTCTCTACTCACATTCTTGCGTGGATTTCCCAGCCCATGCCAAATTCTCAACCATGATCTGCTCAATGAGCCATGCAACCCCCTAGCTATAGTTCCCTCCTCCTATTCTCTAATTTCTTTCAATTGTTTTGTAATTGAAAATGAAAATGAAAAAAAAACGTCGATTTTCAAACTCCTCAACAGTGCATCTCCTTTGAGGAGACCTCCTACATCTCTCACGAGTGTGCCCCGACTTACGGGCCACTCATTCAAGGTCCCTTGAGCGACCTTCTTTACCCCTCTATCGAGGGGTCTCTTCCTGTACATTCTTCAACTTCTCTTCGTCTGTAGAACAAGTCAGTCAGGTTAGGAATAGCGAGTCAAGGGTAGTACCTAGAAGAAAATCCAAGGGCAGGGAAATTCCTCGTCGATTCCTTCTGGTCTAGCCAATAGGTGTCAAGCCTTTCTAGCCATTCCTCAATTGCTAGAAAATCCCATCCATCTGCCGGAGTTAGAACGTGAGGAGAATTGCATAATTGATGAGGGTATGGAGTTTATGAGCTCACAGATGAAGAGTATCCTATTGAAGAAGGGGACGAAGAATATGAGGATGCGGCTGACGCATATGCTAGCGGAATGAGGAGGTTTGACGAACCATCAGCCGCTATAGAAGAACCCACCAAAGAGATCAACCTGGGGACCGAGGAAGACCCTAGGATCATCCTCATAAGCGATAATTTGCCGACATCTGAAGAGGAGGAATTGATCAAGGTTCTAAAGGAGTACAGAGACACGTTCGCTTGGAGCTACGAGGATATGCCGGGATTGGATTCTACCCTGGTCGAACATCGCCTAACGTTAAAACCAGGGTCCGTCTCGATAAAGCAAAGGTTAAGACGTTTCCACCCCCAGATGGCTTTGAAGATGAAGGAGGAAGTCGATAAGCTCCACAAAGCCAGGTTTATTAGAGTCGTCCTATATCCTCAATGGGTGGCAAACATTGTCCCGGTCATGAAAAAGGATGGAAAGGTGAGAATCTGTATCGATTTTCGGGACCTTAACCGCGCGTGTCCAAAAGATGATTTCCCCTTGCCTCACATTGACGTGTTGGTTGATAATACGGCAGGCTATGAAACTCTCTCGTTTATGGATGGATTTTCGGGGTATAATCAGATCCGTTTGGCGGAAGAGGATCAGGAGAAAACATCATTCACCACACCTTGGGGAACTTACTGCTATTTGGTCATGCCGTTTGGTTTGAAGAATGCTGGAGCTACTTATCAAAGGGCTATGATGGCAATATTCCATGACATGATGCATGTGTATTTAGAGGTATACGTGGATGATTTATTGGTCAAATCTAGGACTAGGGCAGAACACCCGAAAGTTCTAGCTAAGGTGCTGCAAAGATCCAGAGAGTTCAATTTGAAAATGAATCCAAAAAAGTGCGTATTTGGTGTTTCGTCAGGCAAATTGCTTGGCTTCATGGTGAGTAAAAGGGGTATTGAAATAGATCCCAACAAAGCTAAAGCAATCAGGGAGATGCCACCTCCGAGAAATCTGAGAGAAGTTCGAGGTTTGATTGGAAGGTTGCAATTCATTCGTCGATTTGTGTCACAGCACTCACAAAGGTGCAAACCTTTCTACGAGTTAACTAAGTCAGGAGTAGAATTCCTTTGGAATTCTAAATGCCAAAAAGCTTTTGAAGGATTGAAAGAGTATCTGGCCAATTCACCCGTTCTAATTCCACCCACGCCAGGCAGACCTTTAATCCTTTATGTCTCAGTCCTGGACGACTCCGTGGGAGCTGTCCTAGCACAAGCCGATGAAGCGGGCAAGGAAAGGGCGACCTATTACTTGTCCAAACTCCTCAACCCCTGTGAGCAGAAGTACACGGCTATGGAGAAAACTTGTGCCGCCCTTGTCTGGGTAGTGCAGAAGTTGAAACATTACTTTCTAGCTCATGAAGTCCATCTGATTGCCCGAATGAACCCTATCAAGTTCCTTCTAGAAAAATCTGTCCTTACGGATAGATTAGCACGCTGGCAAAGTTTTCTCTCTCAGTTTGACATCCTCTACGTCCAGCAAAAGGCGATTAAAGGGTATGCTATAGCCGAGCATCTCGCTCACCATCCTCTTCCCAGATTCGATCTTGTCCAATCAGAATTTCCAGATGAGGAACTAATGTCCATCAACCAATCAGATGATTGCATGTGGACGTTATATTTTGATGGAGCTCTGAATTCCCAAGGGAAAGGAATCGGCATTGCCCTCCTGTCGCCTAAAGGCCTCACATTCCCACTGGCATATCAGCTCAAATTCCCCGTTACCAACAACATAGCTGAATATGAAGCTCTTCTAGCTGGCCTAGAACTCGCTCATTCTTTTCGTATCACTGAATTACGAGTCATAGGTGATAGTCAACTCATTCTTCGCCAGGTGCTCACCAAATATCGCACTCGCGATCCCAAGCTCAAGCCATACCAAGAACTCACTGCTGCCTTTGCCAAATTGTTCGCCAAATTGGTCTTTGTCCATGTCCCTCGTCATCAGAACATTCTGGCCGATGCCCTCGCCTCATTGACATCATCTCTAAGGTTCCCTCTAGGAAGATGGTTTGATACCATTCACGTCTACAAGCGTCACGCCCCTGCAATCGATGACGCTTCATACGTAAATATCAAGGACAGGATAGCAAGAAAGGCCCTACAGGAAGAAATCCTTGAGAAGAGGGAAATTATGTTGACAGAATTAGAAGAAGAATTGGCTGATGAGGAGAAGCCATGGTTTTACGAAATTGCCAAGTATTGCAAAGATCAATCCTACCCTGAAGAAGCCACATCGGAAGATAGAAAAGCCATAAGGAGGGTGGCACAGAGGTACGTGCTGGTCGGAGAAGTGTTATACAAGAGAAGTCTTACTGGTGTTCTTCTAAGATGTCTCGACGAAGAGGAGGTCTGGAAATGCGTCGAGGAAGCACACTCTGGTGTGTGCGGTGGCCATGTGAATAGCCAAATGCTTGCCAAGAAAATCCTTCGGCAAGGCTTTTACTGGCCCACCATGGAAGAGGATTGTGCCGTCTATGTCCGTAGGTGTGTCAAGTGTCAACTTCACGCCGATAAAATTCATTCCCCATCTTCTTCACTTCATCCAGTATCCTCCCCATGGCCTTTCTCCATGTGGGCTTTCGATGTCATTGGTCCTCTCGGTAATCCTTACTCCCTCACTAAGCAAAAATCATTCATCCTTACCGCAACGGAGTACTTACCAAATGGGCCGAAGCCGAAGCTTACGTGGAGGTTAAAGCATCAACAGTCTGCAAATTTATCATGAAGAACATCATCGCCAGGTTCGGCATTCCAAGCACGATCATCACCGACAATGGACCGCAATTCGTTTCTCAGGACCTTCAGGACCTCTGCAAAAGGTATAAAATTGCATTGCATCATTCATCACCTTATTATCCACAAGGTAATGGACAAGCAGAGGCCACTAACAAAACATTGATTAAAATCATAAAAAAGACCTGTGAGTCAAACAAGTTCTCGGATTGGTCAGAAAAGCTGATTGAAGCTCTATGGGCCTATCGCACTTCAATCCGTACTCCCACTGGGCAAACCCCGTTCGCCCTCACTTATGGGATGGAGGCGGTGGTTCCGTACGAAATTCTGGTCCCCTCTCTAAGAGTACAATTGGATAAGGACCTCCCTCTCGACGAACGTCGTGATTCACTCCTTGCCCAATTGGAACTCTTAGATGAGAAACGGCTGGCCGCTGCTGAGCATGCACGGGTATATCAAAATAGACTCACACGTTTTTATCAAAAGAAGGTCATTGAAAGGAAATTTCAAGTCGGTGAAATGGTAGTGAAAAGAATATTTGTAAAACCTGGTGGGCCGCGCTCTAAACTCCAACCCAATTGGGAAGGACCATACGTGATTCAGGCTGTGCATCCTGGCAACGCCTATAGGCTAGTCAATGCTGAGGGGATCGAGTTATCTCACCCTTGGAATGGGCTTTATCTTAAGAAATACTACCCTTAGATAGGTGTACATAGTGTCAAAAAATGATGAAACAACAAAAAAAAATAGAAAACAATGAAAATAACAAAAATATGTATATATACAACAACAAAAGACAAAAAAAATAGAAGAAAATGAAAAGAAGAAGAAAAAAAAATAGAAAATTCAAAATTGCTAATGCCCGGAGATCACCATGTAGTTAAGTCATTGCATTCAACCTTCGTGTTGGGATAGGGCCTATTAAGACTTGGTAGGTTCCGAGTCTTGGTTTGCCAGAACCGTGGGGATCCCTGTCCGGCTAGTTCGGCTTATGCCCCCCTCAAAAGGGGGCAACATACATGTACACATGTGTTCTATGAAAGATCGGTAGCATCGCTCATGGTGAGGCCTCACCCAGAAGGTCTCCAGAAGGCTTAAATCTTTATTCTCTCTCTCCTCGACCGAATGAGACACCCGGCGCCCTTAAAACACTGAGCATGGAAAACACGAACACAACCCCTAGGGCAAGAGTAGGGCCCAATTCTTCGAGCATGGGTCAGAGCACGAGAAGAGGGCAGTGTCCCCGCAGGCATCCAAGAGGGATTCCATAATGTCAAGATACTATGTCCCTCGCAAAAATCTGTCAAGAAAAATTAGAAAAGAAGAACAAAATCAAAGTCAAGTGAAAAGCCTGGTCGTAACCGTGCCTGATCCCACAAATGAAACCCCTTTGACTGAAAGTCAAATTCTATGCAAGAGGGGCCATGAGATGTAAATGCTCGAGATTTGGTCTGAAGTTGTCCGAAAGGGAGAGTTGAGTGTGCCCCTACTGGCTCGCCGGGTTAACGGTTTTGCCGGTCCTCTCAGGAGATTTGCCCCTAATACCCTTCCTTCTTCCCCTGAAGATAAAGGCTCAATGGAGTTCCTGAAGGGTGAAACTCACCAAAGTCTGCAACCACCTTTCGACACAAACGTATGGTTGTCCATCTTGGAAAGCAGAAGTCATTGTCAGAGTCTCCGTGTTTCTGGCCGGTCAAGACCCTTATCTACCATCTTAATGTCTTCTAAGCCTAACCTCGGGCTTAGACCAATGCAAGCGCGTCACCTATGGGTGCGATGGCGTCTGATTCCGGGTCAGCGTCGCGCGGTTGGTCATTTGGGTTCCAGGGTGTTCCATTACATATCGTCTAGAGTTGTGAGGAAATAGACCCGGGTCGGGCAAATCATTTACCTTGAACACTTTTTGGGTGAATCCCTGTGGTCGGAAGCAACTGGGAGCCTAAGCATGGTATGACGGTATTGTCATCAGGGTAAGTCTTAGCCGGCGGGATTATCATTCGAGGAGTCTAGAGGCCCAAATCAACTTAAACGTGCACTTAGGATGCCTGGGAGGTTAGCAAGAGACCCTCGTTCTCATGCAGGTTAGATGTTATATCAAGTGGTCATCATGCATTAGCAAAAACAACAAAAATAAACAAACCAAAAACAAACAAAAAAATAACAAATCCAAAATCCAAAAAAAAAGAAGAAGAAGCAAAAAATGTACATGCATAAAAAAATGGAAATATAAAAGACCAAAAAAAAAACAACGAAATACAAAAAAATGAATACACCTACAAAAACAAAGAAAATCACATCTTCGCATGATCGCATTTGTATGCACCATTCATTTTAAATTCTCGTTTGCATCCGTGTGCTTGTCTGTCGCATTCATTATCCTTTATTATTACTTTTGTTAATAAAGGCTTGCCCCTTGACTCGTTATCAAGGATAACTCAAAATCACGTTTGTTTATTGAGCAAGGGGCAAGTCAGAGCAGAAATGCTAACTTGTTTGCTTAGATGTGTACAGGGATTCGGGAGATCAGAAAGAAGCAAAGAACCAAGCACAAAATATTTTATTCCACTCCCACTCAACAAAAACAAACAACAAGAGAGAGCTTACATTAGCTTCCACCCTCCTTCTCTACATTACTCGTCTCGCCGCTTTCTGGACGGGAAACTCTAGAAGGTGCTATCCAACCATGAAAAGCGGTACTTCTACCGCTTTGGGATCCTCTTTCTATCTCCACTCCCCGACGTCGATCTGCGGGAGCAGCAAAGGAGCTACTAACACGAAAGCCACGCTCTCGTGCCCGTCGGTAGCGTTCCTCGCCATCCTTCAGCCACTGCTCGGCGAGACCGAGACTGGTCCTCAATTCAAATAGTTGGGCCTCCAGGGCCCTCCTCTCCTCTTTCTCGGCTGATCTTTTGGCCTTCTCTCGTTCCTTGTCCCTTTCTCTCTCAGCACGTTCTCTCTCTCTGTCATCCCTTTCCAGCTGAAGGGTGATCCTCAGCTCCATGGCGTCCCGAGAAAAATTGTCATCTGAGCGACGCTGCAATTCCTCCTCCAGCTCCGCTATCCTGGCCTTCCCTTGTGATGCATGAGCAAACATCTCTTGCATCTCTTCGGCCTGCCATATCCGTCATTTCAGGGGTGTGATGAGACATAAACAGAGAAGCTCGGATAAGAGGAACCTTCACCTGCACGGAAAGCATTCCCTCTGCCTCCGCGGCGCGCTGTGTTACACGGGCAAGCTGCTCATGGAGCGAATCTAGTTCCGACGAAGGAATCCATAGACTGGAAGAGGCACCCTCTGCCCCTACTGCTGGTAGGGTTGCGTCGAGCCGAGCGCGCTGTGATGGCAAGAAGTGACAGTGAGTGGCTAAACACCAAAACCTAGGGGTATAATTAAGAATATGCATTTGCATACATACTCACCGAGACATGTAAGGCCTCACGGATGTCACCCAACTCTCCCTCCGTGTCCGCCAATCGAGCCCGCAAGTTCGCTATCATGGTATCACGGGCATCCTAAACCCATGTCATAGAGTCAGCATTACATTTAGAAAAATGATCAAAAAATGATCAAAAAGTGAGAAAGGAGGTATACCTCCACAAGTCCCTCAGGATGGAGTCGCTCTGCATACATCGCCCTATAGAGACGTAGATAATCTTCACTATCCCGGGCGTGCGACTCCACGAGCGTGCCACCCCGCTGCCAATCTTCATATTGTTCGGGGAAGCGCACCCGCCAGTCGACACAAGTTACCGGCCCACGTGTCTTCCTTCCGACGCGGGGTGGTGCGGTCATATCTACCCATTCCTGGGCAAGCCCTAAAGTCCTCATGACCAATCGTAGCCGGAGTGGCTCGATTTCATTCAGGCAGTGGACCCAAAGGTCCCGACCAAATCGAGGGCGACCTGCGATGACCCACGGTTGGTCGACATCGACCAAGCCCGAGTAAGGCCTCCAGATCACCTGCGTTGGCATGCGTATGTCTCCTTAATCACTCAAAAGAACCAAAAAAAAAAAGAAGAGACAAAAAAAAAAAACGGAGTCCTACCATCTCTGCGGGGAACTCTTGCAGCTCACGCCTTAATACCATCAGCTGGTAAGATAGAGAGGCTGTGCTCATAATGGGTTGCCACCGCCGAGCTAGCGGTGCCACGGCCACACGCCACTGTCGAGCTCGCCCCATTGGGATGTAGTAATAACTCCATACCTGTGTCGTCACATGTCATCAGCATTTCATGAAATAGATTAGTTGCATAAATAAGTAAACAAATAATTACCTGGAGAAATGGTATGAAGCCACTCACAGTCACCTCTCGATCTGTCCCTTGGGACAGACTTGCGAACAGATGCGCCAGCACGGTGGCTCCCCAGGCATATTGCCCTACCCTCTCTAGGTCCACCAAAAATTCTAGGAAACGACAATGGATGTCGTCTCCTTTGGAACCCAGCAGTAATTTTCCCAGTAGGAAGAGGAGGAATATCCTCAAGTCCATGTTTGATCTCTCCCAGCTACTGGCATCCACGCAGTACACAGCGCGGGACCCTCTTTCCGCTCTCTCCATGAACTCCTCCAAGGACTCGTTATCACGGTGACGAGTGTCAGTGAGCCCCAGTGCCTCCATGATAGATGCCTTGGCTATTGACCTATTCTTTTGGTCCTTTAATTCCAGACCAAGAAGCTTCTGAGCCACTTCGCGATAATCGGGGTAAGTGACCCCGGTCACCGCCTCACCATCCACTCTAAGGCCGGTGATTCGGGCCACATCTTCGAGAGTGGGCACCATGTGCCCCCAGGGCATCAAGAAGGCACGACTCTCTGGGTCCCATCTCTCGCGCAATGCTTGGATGAGGGCGAGGTCAAGCTTAATAGGTTCGATCCGGAGGAATGCACCAAACCCCATCGCATCTAGTCGAGCTTTCTGGAAGTCAGGCAAGCCTCGATAGGCGGCCACCACTAACTCCCATGAGATGTGTGACCTCGTCATACTCTGTGGATTACACAAGAAGTGAGAAGCGGGTGCATCATTGAAATAAAAATAGAAAGAGAATGAGAAAGGAAGAAAGGGATCATGAAGAAATATGGGGAAGAACTGGCTCATTTACAAGCTCCGATTGGGTCCTCTCACTGAGTGGCCTTTCAACATCGGAGAGTCTCCTGGAACTACCACTGGATCTGCTCCTCTTCGAGGAGCGGGAAGACTCGCCCTCCACCCTGAAACTGGACTCTCCCTCCATCTCAGAGAATGAGAAACTCTTACTCCCTCCTGTCGACTTTTCACTCTTCTAACCAGTCTCCACAACTCCGTGCTTTCAAGTGAAGCAGGCGGGGGGAGTATTTATAGGATTGAAGGGATATGATCCAGATCTCTCCCACTTCCTCTTGCAATGGGCCTTGTAACAAAGCACCCATCTTTCACTCGAAGTAAACGAGGTCGGGAGCGTAGCGGGTTTATTCACACCCTACACATCTAGGTTCCCTGTGTTCATCATGATTCAAATAAATCTGAGATGAGGTCATCTACACGGAGAAAGGACAATGCAGGTCGACCTCTTCGAATTTGGGAGTGGACTCATCCACAGGAGAAAGGACAATGGAAGTCGATATCTTTGAATCCGGGAGTGGACTCGTCTACATGGAAAGAGGACAAGAGGGCGGTTGGCATCTTTAAATTCGGTGGTACATCATTAAAATTTGTGATGGATTCTCCCGAAAGAAATGCCCAATGAGTCTGAGACATGATCCGTTATCTCAGGGGAGATCTGTTAAACACGTCACATGAGGACGGCATGGAAAGAAGAGGCGTAGAAGAGAAGGAACGCATGGCGGGCAAACCCGTCGCATGAGAGCATGTCGTTCCATTCATACGTCTATATAAACTGTCGTGTTCACCGTGAGAAGAGAGCGGGTGTATGAGCAACTTGCCAAATCTCGCACTACCCCTCTTGGTCGTCTCTCTCCTCTCTTAAGAGGGAGGTCCCTGGGAGGTCATCTAGAGCTCTGTGACGTTGCAGTTATCTCATCGCATCTCTAGTAGCGCTCCTCGCCCTCCTTTGGCCTCTCTCGCGACCCCGACGGTCGCGAAGCTCTTGAACCCGAGGCTGTTGGCTGAGCCGCCCCCCCTGCTCTGCGATGGAGACTACACCAACCCCCGAAGCTCCTCCACCGTGAGCTCCAACTCTCCTCCAATCGGCAGTGACTCTGAAGGAGTGACGTGTCCGAGCGCTGTGTCTTTCGGAGCTTCATCACTTGGGGCTCACGTGCCCTCCTCTCGTCTCGATCCCGATGTCACTTTATCCACTCCTCTCCTTCCATTCTCTCCCAGTTTACTTCTCTCCTCGCCACATGAAGAGAAATCCTCGGCTCCACGACATCTGAGGGCATCTCCGCATACTGTGGTTGCCCCAGTCCCCCAGATCCTATCCGGTAACGGCCAACTATCACCCGACGTCCGCCATGCCAGTCACAAAGAAAAGGAGGGGGAGACTGAAAGAGAGTGCGATGGCATTAAGGCTCTGCATTTATTTTAAGATAACATACATCAGGGTTTGGGCACCTCAGGCCTCAGTTTCCTGAGCTCCATTACATAAGTCTCCCATAGCTCTCGATCCTCACTCACAGATACCGTCACCTTCCTCGGAATGCTTGCCTTCCACGAAGCTTTGATCGCCTTCACATCCTTCGCATCATCCTCCGTGCCCAGCTTTCTCTCTTTAATCAGAGGAAGGTTGGATGGCATGGGAAGAGAGTGCCGAGGAAGGCCAATTTGCAGGCAGCACTGGTGCGAGCTGTAAAGAACAAATTTGGTTGCACCGATAAGATGGAGTTCCGCATCAGGAGAAGATCGCGTGAGAAGCCTACGTGAAAGTAAACATGCTGGCACACAAGTGAACATCTCTCGCGCCAAGGAGCTGAAGTGAGTACGCCAGTCACCGCGTGTCTTCAGACAGGGCATGCGATTGGCCACCTTCCCACTAAAGCCCAACACATCGGCCATGTAATGGGGGGGGCTTCGTTCAAAAATCCTGGAGGCGGTCTGTACCCCTTCATAGTGATGAAATTTGAAATGAAGATCAATCCAGCAGTTGAGGAGAAGCATGCACCCGTGAGGAGGCCTACCCATGCTGGAAGCCGTGAGACCACTGTAAAGATGCGAGAGGACAGCAGACCCCACTCTCCTTCCCTCCCAAAGTCCACAAATCGCTCCCAATTGGTCTTCCTCTACGATGTTGTCAGTACAAGGAAAGAGGAGAGCTCCGGCCAAACAAATTGTGAACCCTTTCATAAGCCCTTCTAAATGTTCATCATCTGTCAACCCTTCTAAGGCAGTCACGGTCCAGTCTGCGAGCTTTTGCAAGTTGACTCCGTTCTGAGTCTGAACGCTCTTTATGGTTCCAGATGGCATAAAGCTTCCAAGAACTTCCTCGGTAGATACCCTCTTCCGCATCCGCGAAACCTTTATCCTGTCATCCTTCATCGACCTCCTTAAGCCTAGCAGAAGTTCTGCCTCTTCGAGGAGGACCGTTGCCTCAAAAGTAGGGAAGATAAAAGTGTGGGTTTCTGGATGCCAAACCTCTGCCAATGCACCCAGGGCCGCCCAATCCATGGAGATCTTGTCATAATGCTTGCCATGGATCACCAACCCTTGGAGATGCCATTTTGAAATAACGACCCTCATACTGATAGTGATGTTAGACGTAAGCTTCGATAGCCAGGGCAGCTTTGAGAATTTTCTCGGGCCCGGGAAAAGAGGATACGGCTGAAAGGAAGGAAAAGAAAGGAATGAAAAGCGAGGGAGAACTTATGAAGGAAACTAGGATGAAAAACCAACTTACCGCTCGTGAGAGAATCCTCTCGCTCAGATGGCCTTCAATGTCGGTCAACCTCCTGAATTCGCGGCCGAACTTGCTCCTCTTGGCAGAGCGGGAAGGCCCACCTTCCATCTCAAAAGGGCAGGATTTCTCTCCCATCTCAAAAAAGAGCTTGACTCCCCGAACCACCAATGGATGATCTTTTTCTAAAGAGCAAAGGGGTACTTATAGTGAAAAGGGGGGTAAAAAGGTAAATGTGAAGCATTTATGACAAGTTACCGTGGTGAATTTTAACCGAATAAATCTTGTCTGATTTGTGCCGTGTTTTCCCTGCTCCTGTATTGATGTGCGGATGTCCTGTACAGTTGAATGTAATTTTACTTCTTATGAAATAAATCCTTCTTCACTGCTTGCTGTTCGGTGCAGGTTTTAAGAACAAAATGAGAAAGCAAGAGGGCGCCATTGCCCTACCATGTCCCACCATCAGTCACCCTGGTGACTGACCCCACTGTGTCATGCATCCTACTATATGATATCTACGCTATTAGAGCACGTCAAGGACCTTATGCCTTGGATGAATCTGGAGTTTGAGTTCCCCTCTAACAAAAACGGTGATAACTCCAGAGGAGTTCAGGACGTACGGATAGGCCGTTAGGTTGTGATAGCATGGGGACGACGGTTCCATTCAGTGAGTTGGTGCGCGGATAAACGGGCCCCAGCCCAGTGTCGGCTCACCGGATCGGTATCCTGACCCGTCCTTAGCAGCTTAACAATATTATCCTTGGCTATCTTCTATTTTTAGTTTGTTTTAATTTTTCTTTTAAACCCAGCATGCATTCATGTAGGACTTTGATATCACTGTGGAAGATCATTCATTTAACTCGATTGTGAGGGCCGCTGTGCTTAAATTCTTGACTAATACGGGATATTCCATTCTGAATCAAGTACTGAGTTTCTGTGAAACCATCTTGGGCAGGTTGGCTGAAAGAGACCTTTGTTTGGATTTATCAGCTACCCTTTTTATTTACTCCATTGGGCCTACCTTGGTCGCAGCACTTCCACATTGGCTGGTAACCGCTCCCCAAGGTGAAACCTACGGGTCTACGACTCAGGTACTTCCGCGCCGAGAAGTTGGTCCCTCTTTCTGTTAGTGTTTTGTTATGTCCAGCCAAACAGTCGTTGATTTCGGAGGACCTTCTTCAAGGTTGTTTTGTTGAAACTCAGGAAAGATTCCAATCACGTAGTGTTAAAAACGTGTCTCATCACGCCTTGGCATCCACTTTTCAGTCCACTCCCTACTCTACTTCATTACACTTCTATTTCATTCCACTCCGTGTCATTCCCCTGCAAAGCAGACGCCAAGGCGGGGCAGCTGTAGACACGACATTTTTAGCATTATGCTGAGCAGATCCCGTATTACACTAAGACGCCCCAAAGCAGCTCGCACGGTTAAGTTAATTGAGTAATCTCTAATTTAATCTAATAATCTGTGGCTTCTTGAATGGTAATTCTTGTTAATGGGCTTGTGACCATTCCTACACAAAATAAAAATGTTAATGGGCTTGGTCCATCTTTTAATCCTAAAAAAAGGGGGAAGGTTCATCGTGTGGGCTTGGGCCATTCCTATTCAAAAAAATATATATCAAAAGAAAACATTTGTGCTAATGGGTTTGGCCCATTCCTATTCAAAATATAAAAATATATATATATATGTGTGCTAATGGGCTTGGCCCACTTTTGTTCTAAAAAATAAATAAAATTTAAATAGACATGGCCCCATCTTTTATTACATAATTTATTCCCTCACTCCCCTCCCGGGTCTCTCGGATCTTGCCCCCTCTCTTTAACACTCTCTCTCTCTCTCTCATTCTCACCTCCTCCGTAACCCACCACCCCAGGGGAAGACCCTCGGAAGACACACACACTCCACCCTCTCAACCCCCGAGACCTCCAGCCATCCTGATCCTGACGACAGCCACCTCTCTTCTCCTCCACCACTCACTGACCTTCCCATTCCACTGACTAGCTGACAGCCGCGGCCCTCTCACGTCCACCTCCACTCTCCCTTTCCTTTTTTCTCCCAACAATAGCCATCCCTCGACTCCCCACCTGCAACCGGCCACCATCCCTCTGCTCCCTCTCTCACTCTCGTCTCCCTCTCTCCCTCTCCATCTCCCTGCTCTCCCTCTCTTCTTCTCTCTCTCACACTTCTCTCACTCTCCTTCTCACTCTTTCTTCCCCTCTCCCCCTTCGATCCCTTCTCCCTTTCCCTGACTCTCTCTTTTCTCTCCCTCTGTTCTTTCCCTCCCTCAATCTCTGTCTTTCTTGCGTTTTTTTTTTAAAAAAAAAGGGGTTACCAAGTTTGCAAGGGGGGCCTCGTCGCCCGTGCCCCCCTTTCGAACTGCAAAGGGCCGCAACGGCCCCTTTGCCCTCTCCACCGCCGCCGTGCTCCCGCTCTGCCTTCGGCCTCTGCCGCAGCACGCGCTGCCGCCCCCGCCTGCTCCAGCCGCCGCGCACCGCCCCCGCCTGCTCCAGCCGCCACGCGCCGCCTCCGACGACGCCCCCCGCGCCGACGACGCCCCCGGTGATGCCCGCCCTCTGACCGCGGCCACCCGCCGCAGCCTGCGCCCCCCGTGACGCCCGCCTCCGCATCAACGCCCCCGGCCGCGACGCCCCGACGCCGCCGTCCCCGCGTCGACGCCCCCGGTGACGTCGTCCCCGCGTCAACGCCCCCCTCCGGCCAGCGCTCCGACGCCGTCCCCGCCTTCGGCCCCCGCCTGCGTCCCCCCTGCCTCCGACGCCGTCCCCGCCTTCAGCCCCGCCTGCGTCCTCCCTGCCTCCGGCTCCGTCTCCGCCCGCGGCCGCCTTCGGCCCCGCCTGCGTCCTCCCTGCCTCCGGCCCTGCCTGCGCCGTCGCCCCTGCCACCGCCGCTGTCGTCCTCCCCTTTCATTCCCCCCCTCTCCTCTCAGCTCTCTCTCTCTTCTCCCCTTCGTCGTCTCTCTCCCTCTCCCTGTTTCACCTCTCTCTCTCCTCTCGTTCTCTCTTCCCCCCGCGTCTCTCCCTCGGTCTCTCTTTCTCTCCCTCTCTCCCTGTCCCGTTCTCTCTCTCCTCCCGCGTCTCTCTCTCTCCCGTCTCTGTCTCTCCCCTTCTCTCTCCTCCCTCTCTGCCTCTCTCTCCCTCCTCTTTCTCTCTCTCTTTCGCTCCCTCTCTCTCGCCATCGTCTCTCTTTTCCCTCTCTCCCTGCTTCTCACCCTCCACCTCCTCCCACCGTCTTCTTCTCTCTCATTCTTTTATTTATTTATTTTTTATTAATCCCCTCTCCCTCTCTCTCTTTTTCTCCCTCTCTCTAAATCTCTCCCTTTCTCTCCTCCTCCCTATCTCTCTCCCTCTCGATCTCCCTCTCTCTGACTCTTTCTTTTCTCTTTTTTTTTTATCCACTCTCCCCACCGTCTCTCTCTTCTTCTCTCTGCTTTTCTTCCCCCCCCTCTCTCTCTCTCTTTCTGCCTTCTCGATTTCTCTCCCTGTCTCAGTTCTCTCTCTCCCCATCCATTCTCTTTCTCTCACTCTCTCTCCCTCTCACTCTCTCTTCCCCTCTCTGCCTTCGCCACCCCCCTTTTTTTTCATTTTTATTGTCTTTTTTTTTCTCACCAACTCCCTTCATCCCTCACTCTCGGGTCACTCTCCCTCTCTTATGTATATATAACATATATACATACACTATATATATATATATCTTATATAGTTCATATTCTCTCTCTCTCTATATATACGCTATATATGTAAAACTAAAGTAAAAATCTCTATAAAAAAAAGAGTTCTTCTCCTCTTTCTCCCTTTCTTCCTTTCTCTTCAACCCTCTCTCTTTCGATCCCCCCCTTTATAGATGTATTCCCGTTCATGTATATGCGTATGTGTGTGTTCGTGTAGGGGTACGTGTCTGTGAACGTATGCACGTGTTGATTTGAAGTGGAAAAGAGATTTTAAAGCAGTCGTTCTGCTGTGCTGCGTGCCTGGTTCATCCTCACCTTGCCGGAGAAGCTCATCCAAAGCCCATCATCCATCTCTGAATAAGTTTTCTCCCCCCTTGTTGTCTGGTTTTCATTCAGTTAGTTACATGTGCATACATTACTTGTCGTTCATATAGTGTCTCTCTTCCTGAGAGACCCCTCTTTGTTCATTCATCATATCATCTACCTACCTTTTCATGTCTAAAAGGGGTTTTTAAATACTACCAACCAGGTTAGTGTTCTCTTATGCCATTCTCAATATCAACTTCTAAAGAATTGATGCTACACCACCGTCGTCCTTATCTCGTTGTTGTTTCTCTTCATTTGTTTTCCGTGCAGGGTTAACCAGTCGGGGATCCCGCTTCTTCCGTCGACCAAAAGAGTAGGAGGTCATCCCTCCTTTTGAGGTACCCGGCTATTGTCTCTCTCATCTATCCTAATTCTTTCCTTCATCATTATTATTTGTTGTTAAATTTCCATCTTCATCCTCCTTTACGTTTCGTTTAACAATAAGTCTATCTCCTCTCCCTTATTAGTATTATATATCGTTAAAACTCCATCTCCGTTCTTCTCTGTCTTATCTAAAATAAAATTTTCATCCTGTCTATATTTTCTTAGTATTCTTTTCCTATAACGTACTACCTTATTCTACCATCTATCACCCGATTTCTCTCTTTGCTCTCTCGTCTTTCTCTTTAAAAGATATAAGAACATAAAACCAATAAAAGCCACAAAACCCCCCAAAAAATATATAATAACACAAAGTAAAACAAAAAAAAGGGATAATAAAATCCGGGTAACCAAAGAAGGCCCTCTTCGTCGGCCGGCCGACTAAAGAGGAAGAGAGGACCCGCACTGCTCCCGCTTCAGCGGCCAAACGCGATCAGACATTTCCTGTGGGGCTCTCAGCCCCTGGCGATCACATCCCCTTCCCACTTTCTTTCCTGTCAATTTTTCCTTTTATTTAAATCCTGCGACGGAAGTCATTCCTCGCGAAAGTGTACGTGACGGAAGTCATTCCGCGCGAAGCCTTTTTCATTCTGTCATTTTATTCCCTTGATTTTTGTCTAAACCCTGCGACGGAAGCAATTCCTCACGAAGGTGTATGTGACGGAAGTCATTCCTCGCGAAGCCTTTTTTTTCATTCTGTTATTCTATTTCTTTAAATTTCTGTCTAAACCCTGCGACGGAAGTAATTCCTCGCGAAGGTGTACGTGACGGAAGTTATTCCTCGCGAAACCTTTTTCATTCTGTTATTCTATTTCTTTAAATTTCTGTCTAAACCCTGCGACGGAAGTAATTCCTCGCGAAGGTGTACGTGACGGAAGTTATTCCTCGCGAAACCTTTTTCATTCTGTCATTTTATTTCTTTAAATTTCTGTCTAAACCCTGCGACGGAAGTAATTCCTCGCGAAGGTGCACGTGACGGAAGTAATTCCTCGCGAAGCCTTTTATTATATATATTACAGTAAAAACCCCGCGGAGAGTAATATCTCGCGGTGGTCTTATGTATATATACTCATGTTTATTATCTATATTGCAATAAAAACCCCGTAAGGTCAATGTCTCGCGGTGGTCCTAATACGTACATATATATTCATTAGTGTTGATATTATTGCATCGCTGTTAGAACCCCACAAAGACCAATGTCTTGTGGTGGTATGTCTTGGTTCGTATTGTCTTTATAATTTTCTAGAGAACGATACACCGCTGCAGTTTCTGAGTCTTCGTGCCTCCCTATTTCTGTTACTTAGATTCTCGGATTTCCTGGTATATGGAAAACTGCTCGTGGAACGGTAAGTCACGCTTACCGGGAAGGGGTTAGTTTGCGCGAGAGGGTCTTCCGACCCCTATCTCCGCCACGTACCGGAGTTCGTTTCACATCCTTATTTCCTTTCTCTCCTTTATGTTCTTTCTCTTCTTGAGTTGATCTCGTCATTTCCATCTCTTAGGACAGACGAGGGTGGACGTCCCTTGCCGCCTCCACCTCTCTGGCAATCACCTTTTCATCATTACTTTGCACCATTGTTTCTTTTCTTCACGAGGGTGGACGACACTCTTTTGCCGTCTACAGGGCAGGGGTCACCACATGAACAACTGGCCTACTATGTTACGGCCATGGGCGATTTAGCATTAGATGAGTCCTATCTCCTCCACCATTTCGCTACCTCGCTTACGGGAATGACCTTCCAATGGTATTCCCACCTGAAACCCAGCTCAGTCATCGACTGGGCAAATCTCCAGAAGAAGTTCCTCGACCGCTTTCAAACGGCCGAGCAAAAGATCTCTCTGGCCGAGCTTTGCTTTCTCCAGTGAAAGAAGGGTGAGTGCACCCTCGACTTCATCAAGAAGTGGCGAGACCTCAGCATGAGGTGCGTCAACCCGCCAGTGCAGGAAGATGCCATCACTATATGCCGGTGGGGTTTGGCAGCTGAGGTCAGCGAGAAGCTTCTTGGCGCCAACATTAAAGGCTTCGACAAACTCAATTTGGTAGTTGTCGAAATAGAGATATTCTTCACCGACAACCCGAGCTACACTGCAGCGAAGGGTAAGCAAGCGCGAGAACGCTAGTCCGGTAAGGGGGTGAACATCGTTGAGTTCACCCCTGCCGCAAAAGCCGATAAAGAGGCCGAACCGAGCGCCTCTGACAAAAAGCCAACAGATAAGTCGGCTGCTCCTTCCTTCTCAGAGCGCATGAAGACTCCCTTCTCCTTCAAGAAAGAACATACGAAGATGCTCTTCAATCTCTGCATGGCCCAAAAGATTGTCGAGCTGCCAGAAATTCCCAAGTCGGACAAGGCTCTGAAGATCGACGATCCCGGCTATTGCCCGTATCATCGCATGCTGGGCCACTCAATTGAAGATTGCTATGTCTTCAATACTCAGGCGCAGAAGCTGATCCGAGACGGCCTCGTCAAAATGAAGAGCGATCTCATCGATCCTCCGCATCCACATACGTGGTCCAGACCAGCTAAGGCATCACGCGTGGTTCACTAGCTTGGCAACGTGATCCACATGATGGCTGCGTTCTCCCTCTCTGATGTCGAAACAGGGGAGCTCAGCACCAGTCAAGGTGAACATTCGCTCTGGTATCCGGGGTGGTGGGCCCTAGCACGATTGCAGACCCCTCTCCTTCCCTACGGAGAGGACCCGACGGCTCTTTGATATCCTCATCGAGAGAGGGCAAATCATGCCCCGCGACTCGCCAGCAGACTACACTCATTGGGACCTTAGTCACCCCCAATACTGCCCCATTCACGCCAGAATCTGCCACCCGATCGAGTCCTGTGAGGAAGTTCAATACCTCATCCAGGAACAGATCTAATGGGAGTAGATCGATGTAGAGGGGAACTCCATGTCACTTGTCAGGCTTTGGCAAGCTGTCGAAGAAACCTTGAGCATTCCCAGGGATGCGCCAGAGCGGCCAGACTCCCCTCAAGAAAATGGGCACGGGCTGCCTTACCAGCATCCTCCAGAATGGCTCGAGTTCCGGGCCGATAACCGGGAAGCACTCGAGCGATTGCGAAGGCTTAGAGAGCAGGATGCCAGTCGAGAGACGACGCCGAGCAACTTCTCGGTCAACGTCATCCATTCCCTTGCTCCTCCGGCCCCTTCGGGCTCCCAGATACCAACATCCGACTAGCCAACCCCAGCAACTTCGGCTGTGTAGTGGCGGCCATGGCGAGAGCTAAAATATCTCCCTTTCTCCGAAGAGGACACCGCCAGGCTTCTTTGGGTCCTACTGGGCCGACATGTAGAAACCCGATAATTAAAAATGAGAAATAAAAATTTCAATTTCATTATGTAATTACAATTTTCATGAAATAATTAAATTACATTTTTACTATATGAAATAAACTAGTTTATTGAATTTACTTGAATTAACTAGAGTAAATAGAGATTAAATGCTTTAAACCTTAGATAAATCATAGAAAGCCCAATAAAAGTCCATGTAATGGACTAGGATCACAATTGGCCCATTGGATAATCCAAAATGGGTTGGATTAATAGATTAAAGGATTTATTAAAGGTTAAATTAACCTAAATTCGTAACATGTGTTTAATATACAATTTAAGGGATTAAAATAACCCCATTTCTAGCAGGTTGGCACAAAAATCGACCCTTACCTAACAACCCATCTTGGACCAGCCGTTTTTACATTAGTTTCACACCAAATGGAGGCTAGATTAAGAAGAAAAATTAGAATTTTCTACCAATTCGGAGTTGGAAAGTTTGGCATTGTTAGGCAAGGAATCTTGACAAATTTGGCCAAGTTTTGGCTATAAATAGAACCCCATTCAACCCTCAAATCATCACTGGAGGTTAAGGTTACGTTGCTACGAAGATTGGTGGAGATTTGAAGGAAGATTTGGATAGTCAAAGGATTTTCTTATATTTGGGGATATTTCTTTAGATCCCTAAAAAGGTAGGTGTCTCTCAGGCTAAACTCTAATTAAAGTATGTCATCTTGTTTGTTTTTCTGTCCTCTTTCCATTGATAGCTCATTTATTAAATTCTGTTATGAAATGAGCAAGTTATGGTCATTTTATTGGAGGGGTATTCCCATTTTTTCATCAGGTCCAGAACGTGTTATACCTCAGTAGCGCGTTCTGAACGCGCTGCCCCGACATAGAGCGTTCATACAGTGTATTTTCCCGCCCTCAGGGGTCAAACAGATATTTAATATATATATATATATATATTCCAGAACGCGCTACCCGAGGGTAGCGCGATCTGAATGATCGCGCTAGCAGAGGCTAGCGCGTTCATGAATTTTTACCTGGAATATCGGGGGTCAAAATAAATATTTAAAAAATGTATATAATGTCCAGATCGCGCTAGTCCAGGCTAGCGCGTTCAATATATATATATATATATATATATAAGGTCAAACAAAATAACTTCAAAACCAACCAAACCTCAGTTCAGTTCAGTGCGGTGCGGCTTGGCACGGCACAAATAAATAAATATACTAAGATTTTTGTATCAATTTAATTCAACTCACAACTCTAGCCCACATCCTATGCCCCTTGAGTCCTGACCCAAGGGTGAGCTCTCCAACATATAAAGCCATGAAAGTTTTCTAAACTTCCAATATGGGACTAAAGATTAGTCACTACACATTATGAACACAATATGAATTATAACATTTGGAATCTCCAATAATTATAAGTATTTAGTCACCAAAAGTAAGAAAAGGTAATATTAGCATGTTTTAATTCTTACAGCATGTTAAAAATTATTTTTGTAGAATGAAATTATTTTTACATGTAAAAATCTAATTTTAACCATATTAGTAAATTAATGCCTGAAAAATATTTTCAGCATGTTAAAAATAACTTCCAACATGATAAAATTATTTTATACGTACTGAGATATAAAAACTATTTTTAGTATGTTAAAATATATTTAAAACTTTTTTTTTGTGTATGCTAAACCTAATTTCTTATTAAATAATTAGTAAATTGATGCATGAAAACTACTTCTAGCATGATGAAATTTCTTACAGAATGATAAAATTCTTTTTAGCATGTTATAATTATTTTTAGCATGATAGAATTATTTTCAGTATATTAAAACTATTTTCAGCATGATAATTCTATTTTCCTATCAAATAATTAGTAAATAAATATAGAAAAATGATTTTCAACATGATAAAATTTATGCTGTTATCAGAGAATTTCTGTAATCAGCATGGTAAACTTATCTTTATCATCTTATCAGTAAATTAATGTGTGAGAATTATTTTAGCATGGTAAGTATTAATTTTAGCATGTTAAAAATAAATTTTTAGCATGTACAAATTAAATTCAGCATGAAAATTTATTTTTTTTATCATCTATTAGTAAAATAATATATGAAAATTATTTTCAGCATGTTAAAATTATTTTCAGCAAGTTAGAATTATTTTCGGCATAAAAATCTAGTTTCAAAACCAAATTCTGATTTTTATAATAAATCACCGTTTTGGCTAAACTAATACATTTCTAATGTACAAAAAACTTCCTGTAAACATGTCTAAACACTTGTAAATCAAATGCATACAAGATTAAACCATATAATTAAATTAGTTCTATTAAACTCAAATTACTTACATTTTCTTCCTAGTTACCGTTCTTTCTTGAATTCCACGACTTAATGTCATTAAACATGATGCCTTAAAATTATTATTCACTCATCTTGCTGCTTCTGAGATTTTTTCCAGATCTGTACTTTTTAAAAATGAGCTTATTCTTGAAATTCTTTGGCCATAGTGTTAAGTGGATGTCTAAACGTACTTGGGATCTTATGATCCACTGACCCAATGCCTGGCATTAATGGGGCCCGGTCTGATCTTTGGAGGAGCGCCCGAAAGTACTTGTGCCTATGTGAGTTGATTGACCACGGTGTGGCATTGCACTGAAGTGCATGACTTGTTGAATTTTACGGCATTCCACTATTCGTACTTGTTACTTGTTTACTTGTTTACTTGAAAATTACATGAATTATTTGACTTGCGTGAAAATGGCCAATTACATGAAATTCTTTACCTGTTCAAAGTCATTACTTGGAAATTCATCTTGATATCATATTATCTCATTTACTTGGAAATTCCATTCATGTTTATACACTTCCCGATACAAGTTAGAAAATTGCTTAAATTGTTAATACTTAAAGATTGCCTGGATTCTTAGAGATATAAAATCCTACTGAGCTTTTCGCTCACCCTACGTTTTAGTTAATTATTGCAGGAAATAAAAATGAACAAGGGAATGGACAAGAGTGAGAGAGTGATTTTTCTTTTTACCTAGGTTTATGTAGATCATTAGTGTTTTTACAAGAATGATATAATTTGGATTTGGAAGTATGTAATTGCCTTTATGGCTTATGAATTAGTGATGTAAACTTCATTTTGATGGAATAAAAGTATCATTTTCCCATTCATTTCTATCTTTAGAAATAAAATTGTACATGCTCTGATCGACACGCTTGTTTACGACTAGTTCGTGTTTCGATATTCCACGTCGGGGCGTGACACGATGCCTCTCTAGAGACTCCAGCGGCTCATTGATGACCTAGAGGAATATGTTCCTCCTCGTCCTATCGGGGCTCTCCCACTCGATAGCTATATCCCGTGGGAACAAATGCAGAAACAAGCCCGCCTCAGAAATTGGGTCCAAGAGATGATCCAAAAGCTCAAGAATGGCGAAAGACTGCTGACCCCAGATGAGCTCTCCTTGTGCTATAAGGACAAGGAGACCACGATGGAGTAGCTGGAAGAAATGCTTCGGGGCTGTACCTGCAACATGGTGGCCATCCCACCTCCTGATAACATCAACACTTCTCGACGAAGCGAGCCAGTGGCCTCCCAAACCAGACAAAGAACCACTGCCCCGCTTGGGCTACAGCCAGCTCCAGAACACACAGGCCGTGGCCGAGGTCATGGCCGGGGACGCGGAACAGGCCGTGGGAGGACCCCCGAGTTACCACTTTTCCCGTCCACCTTCGACCCGAAGTGTAGCATCCTGCTTTTTTATTTTAATAATTCCATATAAGTTAATTATTTATTGCTCAACTTCTAATGAAATTATTAAAAATCTAGAAAAATATGTATCTAGTATAAAAATGAATTTGTAATAACTTTGTCTTCAGGTAAGAGCCCAAAATAAAATTCGTGAAGACCAATTTCATGTTTTAGCAATTTTCGTGGGTTTAGAAGACCTAGTTTAACCATCACAATTTTGGTCCAATTTAAGCCCATTTGTGCTCCAATTCGAGCCAAACCCTAGCCCATAGATAGGTCCTTGTTTTCTCTTCGAAAACCCTAAGTCTAGATGTTTCTACTGGCGGCGGCGGTGGTGGATTAGAACCCCATCCAAGATTTTCGCCGGAGTTTCTTCATTGGACTCTTCAACCAAATTCGATCGCTAGGAGTCCCTATAGGTCCTATTTATTGAGGGCTTTCGACGCTCTAGAACCCTATTTGCACCAGCGGTGGGTGGCGTAGCTGATCGTGACTGGACGGGAGAGAATTTGGGCATTCTAAGAGCGATACCTAGGGTTCTGGCGACCCTTCCTTTCATCTTTCTTTCCTTTAAGCAAAGGTAGGTGTCTCTCAGGCCAAACGAAAATCTATAGATACCATCCTGTTTGTCTTCCTGAGCTCTTTCTTTTGATACCTAATTGCCTAATTTTCGTACACCATGCTGTTCTAATTTCATGTTTTACTCCGAGGTATACAAAATGGGCAACTTCCATGTTAACTAGTCTAATGTTGAAATTAATCATTTTAGGTCTTAATCAAAGCATGCTATCTTGTACGATTTTTAATGCTATTTTGAACGGTGGTATTTTCCCTAAATTATGTTCACTCTATCGTGAGAAATCGAAGTTTTATCGTGGCATGTCGAGGTTCGCCGTTGGCGGGACTCAGATTGATCTGATGGCCCTTTCAGTGACCGTTAACTCTGACGGTCGCACGATAAACCGTCACCATGGTGTAACAGCCCCATGATAGACCATCACGTTCCCTATGTTTTTAAAAATTTATAAGATTTATAACTAATTGTTTCTGTTGCGTAACCACCCTACGATAGACCGTTACATGCTTGTAACGCCCCTTTTATGGACCATCACGTTCTTCTGGCAAGGTGTTTTAAACTCTAATTCATACGTTTTGAACCAGGAACTTGCTATGCTAAATATGACATCTTGATCTGTAACAACGCAGAACGTGATGATAATCTAGTATCATGATCATAAACATTAAAATTTTTTTATTCTCTACATGAAAGATGTTAGATAATCTTAAGATGAATGATCATATGGAATTTGAAAAAAAACCTTAATACTTGTATAAATTCTGATCCATGCTAGATGTATATTGGTCTTGGCATGTTTGTTTTACAGTCATTCCACTCCGGTTATCGACCGCCACAGGTAAGATATTTCATACATTTCCCTTGTTTTATTATCGTGTAGCAGTTATCAAGGTTGGCCTTGAACTGTGAAATCGTACGTGATCCTTGTTTGCATCCTTGTCCTTCTACCTAATGATCATTCCAACGATGTTGGAATTTCTCTCAATCTTAGAAGTAAGTTTGTGAGCTTAAACCCTGAAACTCTTGGCCATTTAAGGTGATGAATGTCTAGACTAGGATCTATGATCCAACCCTTCAATGCCAACGCATCATAAAGGGCCCGGTCTGGTCCTGGGAGGAGCGCCCGAAAGTATTTGTGCCTCGGGGAGTTTGTAATGACAAGGTGTGGCATTGCACCGAAGTGCATGACTAGTGTGATTGGTCTAAGACATTCCACTTTTACTCATTTACTTGAAATTCCTGTGTGACATGCGTGCTTGTTATGGCCAATTCCATATATCATTTTCGTGCATTTTTCATGAATAGTTCTTGCTATACTTGCTATACTCTTTACTTGAAAGTTCATATTCTTTTTCTATCTATCTTTTGTCATTATTTATCATTACTTTCGTTGCAACGTTATTCCTAATTGAATGGTTAATTACTTTAATTATGCTTAATGATAGAGATATAAAATCCTACTGAGCTTTGCTCACCCCTACTTTCCAATCCTTTTCAGGTAGTTCGGCTGAGGATGTGCGCTCCGATGGGGACGGGAACGAGTGATTCCTGGAGTGAGCCATTTAGAATGATGTTCAAGTCAAGTTTAGATTAGTTGATTGAGTTGTTATCTAGAGTTGATGCATTTTCCGTTAATAAGTTAGAAATTCACAAGGAGTCGGGTGTAATTAAATACTTTCTCGTATTATTATCAATAAAGATGGGTTAATTGTCTTTCTTTATGATTAGCTTGGTGGTTTAGTCTCTTGCGACAATGTATGCTCTGATTGACATGAATGATATAAACTACTACGTTCCGATTTTTCGCGTCTGGGCGTGACAGTTTTTGTGATATTAGAACCTAGGTTTTCTTTAGACCCTAGGTTGCTGGTAGTGTTATAGAACCTTTAACATTTGTAAAGTCAGAATCTGACCCAGTGAGTTGGGTAGAGACATGGGTTAAGATTAATTAATTAACTATAAGAAGATAGATTCAATAGAACATTCTAAAAACACTTCTGTTATGTTGTAGGAATTTCCCGTGATGGCGACAGAACGTGCTCAATGGCGAGACATGCAACGTACAGTGCAGGGCCTGACCCAGGCCTTACAGTAAGTAGCCCAAGGTGGCGGACAACAAGGAGTAGGCAATCTACATCGGAACTTTCAAGGCTTGAATCCCCCACGTTTCAGTGGATCTTCGGACCCAGATGAGGCCGAGAACTGGCTGAAGGAGACAGAGAGGATCTTCAGGGTTATGCAATGTGGGGATCAGAATCGCGTCCAGTTAGCGACTTTCCAGTTAGAATGCGATGCTCGTGCTTGATGGGAAGCCGTGGAAGCCACGCATGGGAATAGGCGTGCCACGTGGAACGAGTTCAAAGAGTTTTTCAATAGCAAGTATTTTTCAGATCGGGTGCAGGAGAAGAAAGCGGCCGAGTTCACAGCTTTGAAACAAAGAAACTTGTCGGTTGCAGAGTATGAAGCATAGTTTTCCAGATTGTGTAAGTATGCCCCAGACTTGGTGTCCACTGATAAAATGAAGGCAAAATGATTTCTGAATGGTTTGAAGCTTCAGTACATCAATCAATTGGCACCCTTGGAAATCTATATCTACGCTGATATAGTAAGGAAAGCACAAGTTTTGGAAGACACGATGGAGATGACTGACCGAATAAGAGGTCGGGATAAGAAGAATGAACAGACTACCAGTTCTGAGAACTTTAAACCTGGTAATGGTCAGAAGAGGCCCAATGGCGGGCCGAGTTTTTCTAAGAACAAGAAACCCAGAGAAGGTGACAAAAAGGTTGGACCAGCCGTGCCATCTAAGGTAGTTTACAAGTACTGTGACCGTCCAGGTCACAAGATGGAAGAATGTTGGCACAAGTTAGGTGCTTGTTTAAGGTGTGGTAGTAGGGACCACCGAATTCCAGAATGTCCCCTTATTAATGAACCGGCATCATCTGATAAGTCGCAAGGAGGTTTCAAGCAGCAAGGTAGACTCCAAGCCCTCCAGGAGGCAGAGACTGAGAACCAAACTGCCGAGGAAGGAGGTATTGTCGAAGGTACTCTTACTATTCTTTCCAAGCCAGAATTCGTACTTTTCGACACGGGAGCCACTCATTCTTTTATATCTCTGAAATTTGCTAAGACCTTATCTGTGGAATCGGTGTTATTGGACTCTCATCTTATGATATCCACCCTATTGGTTCGGGATCCGAGATTAAATATTATTATCCTTCAAGAGAAGTTTTGATTAATGGTTGTAATTTGTCTGCCGATCTAGCATGCATGAAGATGAAAGATTATGACGTAATCTTAGGGGCTGATTGGTTATCTAAGCATGTTGGTAGTGTTCATTGTAAGTCAGGAGTAGTGTCTTTCCCTGGACGTCCTGAGCTTTCTTTCTCTGGCTCTAGGCTATCCAAGTCCGTGCTGCTCATTTTGGCACTTCGGGCGGATAAGTTGTTAAGAAAGGGGTGTCCAACATTCTTGGCTTTGATTTCTTTAACTGATAAGGAGAAAGTGGAGTTCAAGGATATCCCTGTTATTCAAGATTTTCCGGAGGTGTTTCTAGATGAATTACCAGATCTTCCCCCTGAAAGGGAGGTGGTTTTATCTATCGATCTAACTCCTAGCGCCTTGCCTATTTCGAGAGCCCCCTATCGTATGTCCCCTTCTGAGTTAAGAGAATTGAAGGTGCAGTTGTTAGACTTGCTAGAGAGAGGGTTCATTCGTTCGAGTACTTCCCCGTGGGGTGCTCCTGTTCTTTTTGTAAGGAAGAAAGATGGTTCCTTGAGTCTGTGTATTGATTATCATCAATGGAATCAGCTCACCGTGAAGAATAAGTACCCATTACCAAGGATCAATGAGTTATTTGATCAGATATCTGGAGCCCAGTACTTCTCAAAGATCGATCTCAAATCTGGGTATCATCAGTTGAGGATAAAAGATGAAGATATTTTTAAGACGGCATTCCGTAGCAGGTATGGGCATTTTGAATTTGTGGTAATGCCATTTGGACTAACTAATGCTCCTACAGCTTTTATGCAACTAATGAATAGTGTGTTCCGACCCTACTTGGATCAGTGGGTCGTGGTATTTATTGATAATATTCTGATATATTCAAGGAGCAAGGAGGAGCATGAAAGGCACATGAGAATGGCGTTACAAATATTAAAGGATCATCAGCTATACACCAAGTTTAGTAAATGTGAGCTATGATTACAAGAGGTATCTTTTCTAGGGCACATTATTTCTAAAGTGGGAATCACAGTAGACCCTTCCAAAGTTGAGGCTGTACGTAATTGGGAAAGACCTGCGAATGTAACTGAGATAAGAAGTTTCTTAGGCTTAGCAAGCTATTATCGAAGGTTCAGTAAGGATTTCTCCAAGATTGCAGTGCCTTTGACAAGGTTAACTCGTAAGGAGAATTGTTTTGAGTGGACTGATGATTGTGAGAAGAGTTTTCAGACTTTGAAGGGGTGTTTGACCACTGCCCCAGTTTTAGCCTTGCCCTTAGGTGAAGGAGGTTTTGAAGTTTACACCGATGCTTCAGGAATCGATTTGGGTTACGTATTGATGCAGCAAGGGAGAGTGATAGCCTATTCCTCTAGACAATTGAGAAAACATGCGGAGAATTACCCTATTCATGATCTGGAGTTAGCAGCTGCTGTTTTTGCTCTTAAGATATGGAGGCATTATCTTTATGGAGAAACTTTCACCGTGTACTTAGACCATAAGAGCTTAAAATATCTATTTTTCTCAAAAGGAATTGAATATGAGACAGAGAAGGTGGCTAGAGTACTTAAAGGATTTCGACTTCTCCATTGAATATCATCCCGGAAAAGGGAATGTTGTAGCAGATGCTTTGAGCAGGAAGCCGACAGCTAGATTAGCCAGTTTGATGCTTCAAAAGTAGAAGTTGTTAGAACAGTTTGCCTGTCTAGATATTACAGAAAAGGAAGATCGAATATTGGTGGCTCATGTCTAGCTTCGTTCAGAATTGCTAGCAGAAATTAAGTAGTTGCATGATAATGACCCAGTGCTCGTTGAAATTAAAGAACAGATGGATAGTCGACCAGATTTTATGTTAGCTGTTGATGAGAGATTGTTGTTTCGAGGGAGAACATGTGTCCCTAATTTTACAGAGATAAAGAAGAAGATTCTTGAAGAAACGCACAGATCTAAGTATACTATACATTGAGGAGCTACAAAGATGTATAGAGATTTGAAGAGAACTTTTTGGTGGCCGAACATGAAAAGAGAAGTGGCCGATTTTGTGAGTAGGTGTTTAGTATGTCAACAAGTAAAAGCAAAGCATTTCAGGCCTGCAGGGAAATTAAAGCCTCTTGAAATACCACAATGGAAGTGGGAAAGTGTCGGTATGGATTTTATTATGGCTTTACCCCGAACACGAGGAGGCCTTGATGGAATTTGGGTGATCATTGACCGACTAACAAAGTCCGCACACTTTTTGCCTATTAAGTCAAATTGGACTGTGGATGTTTTGGCTGACCTGTATGTGAAGGAAATAATAAGATTACATGGAGTGCCTGTATCCATCATATCTGACAGAGATCCCAGGTTTACATCTCACTTTTGGAAAGGACTACAAGCATCATTAGGAACCCATTTGAACTTCAGTACAGCTTTTCACCCTCAGGCTGATGGGCAGACTGAGAGACCGAACCAGATTGTTGAAGACATGTTGAGAGCCTGCGTAATTGATTTTGGAGGCAGTTGGCATGAACACTTACCTTTGATTGAGTTTGCATACAATAATAGCTACCAATCCAGCATTCAGATGGCACCGTTTGAAACTTTGTATGGCAGGAGTTGTAGATCTCCTCTTTGTTGGGAAGAAGTTGGTGAGAAGTAATGGCTTGGGCCAGATCTTATCTCAGAATCATCCAAGAACATTCAAGTTATCAGAGACCGTTTGAAGGTCGCCCAGTCTAGACAAAAGAGCTATGCAGATAATAGAAGAAGGGAGTTGGAATTTCAGATTGGGGAACACGTATTTCTGAAAGTTTCACCATCAATAGGAATTAGAAGATTTAGAATTCGAGGCAAGTTAAGCCCAAGGTTCGTTGGCCCATTTGAAGTTTTAGAGAGGGTAGGCGAAGTTGCCTATAGATTGGCCTTAGTACCACAGCTAGCAGGCATTCACATTGTGTTTCATGTATCTATGCTTCGGAAGTATGTGTATGACGCTTCACACATTATCCAGTATGCTGATTTGGAATTGAAGAAAGACTTATCCTATGAAGAAAAGCCTATCAAGATATTGGACTTCAAGCAACAGCAACTCAGGAATCGATCTATTCCGATGGTCAAGGTCCAGTGGAGTCGGCGTGGAGCAAAGGAAGCAACATGGGAGTCCGAGGATGCAATCAGGAAGTTGTATCCCAAATTGTTTTAAGGTTGGTTGTTATCAGATTCGATGAATTTAGGGACCAAATTCCTTAAAGAGGGGGAGGGTGTAGCATCATGCTTTTTTATTATAATAATTCCATATAAGTTAATTATTTATTGGCTCAACTTCTAATGAAATTATTAAAAATCTATAAAAATATGTATCTAGTATAAAATTGAATTTGTAATAACTTTGTCTTCAGGTAAGAGCCCAAAATAAAATTCGTGAAGACCCAATTTCATGTTTTAGCAATTTCGTGGGTTTAGAAGACCTAGTTTAACCATCACAATTTGGGTCCAATTTAAGCCCATTTGCGCTCCAATTCGAGCCAAACGCTAGCGCATAGATAGGTCCTTGTTTTCTCTTCGAAAACCCTTAAGTCTAGATGTTTCTACTGGCGGCGGCGGCGGTGGATTAGAACCCCATCCGAGATTTTTGCCGGAGTTTCTTCATTGGACTCTTCAACCAAATTTGATCGCTAGGAGTCCCTATAGGTCCTATTTATTGAGGGCTTCCGACACTCTAGAACCCTATTTGCACCAGCGGTAGGTGGCGTAGCTGATCGTGACTGGACGGGAGAGAATTTGGGCATTCTAGGAGCGGTACCTAGGGTTCCGGTGACCCTTCCTTTTGTCTTTCTTTCCTTCAAGCAAAGGTAGGTGTCTCAAAGGACAAATGAAAATCTAATGATACCATCCTATTCGTCTTCCTGAGCTCTTTCTTTTGATACCTAATTGCTTAATTTTTGTACACCATGCTATTCTAATTTCATGTTTTACTCCGAGGTATACAAAATGGGTAACTTCCATGTTAACTAGTCTAATGTTGAAATTAATCGTTTTAGGTCTTAATCAAAGCATGCTATCTTGTACGATTTTTAATGCTCTTTCGAACGTTGGTATTTTCCCTTAATTCTGTAAACTCTATCGTGAGAAATCGAAGTTTTATCGTGGCATGTCGAGGTTCACCGTTGACGGGACTCGGATTGATCTGACGGCCCTTTCAGTGACCGTTACAACTCTGATGCTCGCATGATAAACCATCACCATTGTGTAATGGCCCCACGATAGACCGTCATGTTCCCTGTGTTTTTTAAAATTTATAAGATCTATAACTAATTATTTCTGTTGTGTAACCCCCCCACGATAGACTGTTACATACTTGTAACGCCCCTACGATAGACCGTTGCATGCTTGTAACGCCCCTTTTATGGACCGTCACGTTCTTCTGGCAAGGTGTTTTAAACTCTAATTCATGCGTTTTGAACCAGGAACTTGCTATGTTTTAGTATGACATCTTGATCTATAACAACGTAGAACATGATGATAATCTAGTATCATGATCATAAACATTAAATTTTTTTATTCTCTACATGAAAGATGTTAGATAATCCTAATATGAATGATCATATGAAATTTGATAAAAAACCTTAATACTTGTATAAATTCTGATCCATGCTAGATGTATATTGGTCTTGGCATGTTTGTTTTACAGTCATTCCACTCTGGTGGGATTGACTGACCGCACCGTCTTGATTTTCCGTGTTTGTTTAAGCCTCAATTCTTGTAATAGATGGGACTCTCCGCCAGATATTCCTTCTGTCGGACTAGGACAACTATTATGAGACCTCCATAAGACCCCGTGAGCCTGGGATTCCCACCAGGACGCCGGGTAGGTTGTACCCCAAAGACATGAACCCATGAACGTGATTTGAATCGTATATTGGGCCAGTCCAAACTGGATTGATCTGTGAATTGTAACGGCCCAGTTATCGATCGCCAAAGGTAAGATATTTCATACGTTTCCCTTGTTTTATTATCGTGTAGCAGTCATCAAGGTTGGCCTTGAACTGTGAAATCGTACGTGATCCTTGTTTGCATCCTTGTCCTTCAACCTAATGTTCATTCCAACGATGTTGGAATTTCTCTCAATCTTAGAAGTAAGTTCATGAGCTTAAACCTTGGAACTCTTGGCCATTTAAGGTGATGAATGTCTATACTAGGATCTATGATCCAACCCTTCAATGCCAACGCATCACAAAGGGCCCGGTCTGGTCCTGGGAGGAGCGCCTGAAAGTACTTGTGTCCCAGGGAGTTTGTAATGACAAGGTGTGGCATTGCACCGAAGTGCATGACTAGCGTGATTGGTCTAAGACATTCCACTTTTACTCATTTACTTGAAATTCCTGTGTGACATGCGTGCTTGTTATGGCCAATTCCATATATCATTTTCGTGCAATTTTCATGAATAGTTCTTGCTATACTTGCTATACTCTTTACTTGAAAGTTCATATTCTTTTTCTATCTATCTTTTGTCATTATTTATCATTACTTTCGTTGCAACGTTATTCCTGATTGAATGGTTAATTACTTTAATTATGTCTGATGATAGAGATATAAAATCCTACTGAGCTTTGCTCACCCCTACTTTCCAATCCTTTTCAGGTAGTTCGGATGAGGACGTGCGCTCCGATGGGGATGGGAACGAGTGATTCTAGGAGTGAGCCATTTAAAATGATGTTCAAGTCAAGTTTAGATTAGTTGATTGAGTAGTTATCTAGAGTTGATGCATTTTCTGTTAATAAGTTAGAAGTCCACAAGGAGTCGGGTGTAATTAAATACTTTCCCGTATTATTATCAATAAAGATGGGTTAATTGTCTTTCTTTATGATTAGCTTGGTGGTTTAGTCTCTTGTGGCAATGTATGCTCTGATTGACATTAATGATATAAACTGTTACGTTCTGATTTTTTGCGTCGGGGCGTGACATGGAGTGAATCTTCCTCTTTCGAGGAGAGGAACCTGCCCCCATTCTTGAGATAGCAATTCAGAAAAGACCAGGCATCTTCGATCCTTTCGGCATCGAAAAGGTTGTTGCTAACACCCCAGTCCCTGCACCAGTTCTGGCTTCTTCTGTGGAAGAAGCTGGATCATTCGGCAAGGACGGGCCAGCCCGCCAGTTACCCTAGAAGAGCCATCATTGGCACCCCTGTTCCAGGAGTCCACCAGTGATCAGGGCCAGTCTGATCCCGGTGGTAAAGGCAAGGCAATGCGACTTCCCAACGGGGAGCAACACGATAGCTCGTAGAAAGCTCAGCCCGTCACACTACCCTCCTTGGAGGATGCTCAAGCTCGATCCGACCGGAAGGTCCTCCTCCAGATGAAGCACTTCCCTGCCATGGTTTCAATATGGGAAGCCATTGCTTGGAGTAAAGAGCTGAGAAAAACTCTCATCAAAATACTCCAGGAGCCTGAAGCTTACGAGGCGCATGTTGCGGAAATGAAGATAGCAGCCTATGAAGCCTTCACAACCATCGTCTCCTTTACAGAGAAGGACATGTTTCTATCTCCTCCATGCCATAACCATCCTCTCTACATGAAAGGGAAGGTCAATGGGCACGATGTGAACCGGATTCTGGTGGATGCTGGCGCCGCTGTGAACATCATGCCACTCAAAACATTCAAGACTTTATATCTAACCCCATACCTCCAAAAGGTTCAAGCGGTCAAGATATCCAACTTCAACCAAAACACCGAGGATGTCCTCGGCTGGGTGGACGTCGACCTGGTGCTCGATGATTTCACCTCCAAGGCGACATTCTACATCATCGATGCCAGCACATCATATAAGATGCTATTGGGTAGACCCTGACTCCATGAAAATTGGGTCGTCCCGTCAACTCTCCACTAATGCATCAAGTATGCCAAGGGTAGGGAGCAACACACAATCTTTGCGGACCTATCACCGTTCACGCCAGCAGAATGCAATCTGGCCGATGCTGCGCTCTACTTCAAGGGGATTAGCCCGTACCCTATGATTAAAAGTAGGAGCAACGGTTGGCTCTCAGAGGAAGACGATGAAGATCACTTCTCCGTTGATGAGGAGAAGGCCAAGCTTCACCGGCTACACCTCAGCTCCAAGTCAACCTCGGATTGCCCCGAAAGGCGTAAAATTGACTTTGAGGCCAACCCCATTAGTCGAGCTATTAGTAAGAGTATATCCTTGCCCCCAGACTACATCCAGTTCCCAGGTTCATCCAAAGAATACACCATTGAGTCATTGACGACATTTGTTGTCACCTTCAAGTGACAGCGCAGAAATAAGAAGAAGGCCAGCAGGGTGTTTGCATATTATTTAAATTATTAGTCCCACCGGGCGTGCCACACTGTTTCGATGGGATTTAATGATTTTATTTTATTTTTATTAAAAATTATTTTATTGGGTTTATTTGGTTTATTTACGCGTCGATCAACCAATTAATTAACCGGTAATTAACTGACTAATTGACTGCGCAGGCGTGCCAGTCACGTAAGTGACGAGTTTATTGTGCGCTCATTCTGACCCGTGTCGGGCGAGAGTGAGATTCGGTCAGGACTAGCAGTCCGCCATACCATAAAGGCTATGGCGTTAATTACATCTCTCGCGAGGAGGGAAAACTTTTGATTAATTGTCGAGATAATGGGCTGTCGAGGCCGGAATAAAGAATGCAAAGGATGCGAATGATCATGCAAGATATTATAATCTACCATGCACGGTTTATTAGGGTGGAACCCTCAATACATGGCGGAGGGTATAGGTCTGAGGATATAGGCCCAAAGACCGCCATCACGCATGGCGAGAGTTTCCCATCGGGCGTTGCCCGACTTTCTGCTAATGTCATTTGATATACCGAGGGCCCGCGCACTCAAGCATATGTTGATGCGGCATGAATGCTTAGACTGAAACATGATAATGAAGCTATGGAATCAATCGATTCAGATTTAGACAAACCAATTCACACAATTTATTGATTATAGGGTTTATTTAATCCTATCATTAGCATTAGAAATCACCTCGGAGGTGAAGTGCGGGTTGAAACGGCACGACGACGCGATTCGGAATGAAACCAGCACGGTACGCGCATGTATAGAGCTTAAAATGGCGCGGGAACCGTAAGAACAAGTTAAAACGGTGCCACGGGGCATAGGTGTATGGGGGAGGCCTTAAAACGGCGTGCCCCTTTGTGGGCGCGCCGTAATAGGGCGCGCCGTTTTAAGGCGTGTCGTATTATGGCGCGTCGGTTGCTGGTGGCACCAGTTTATCCCCATTTCATGAAAATCGAGGTTTTATTAGTTTATTTTTAGATTTATTGAAATGTTTTGGAGGATTTTGAAAGTTAACTGAGTTAGTTATTCATCGGATCGGCCCCGGGCCGTCCGGAAGTCGAGTCACGGGCTCACGCGAGGTTCATACTCGAGCGCGGTGATCGTTCCGAGACGAACAAGTTTATTAGAGTTATTGAGTGATTTAATAACCTATTCGTGCCGAAATATCGGCAGCATCTCCCCATCCCGTGGGATTGTCGGGGAGAAGCGGGGAAGTACTCACGTAGTGGAGCAAACCCCCAAGAGCTGGGTGGCGCAACGGCGGACGGCAAACTCGAACGGATAGGAAAACCCCGAGGTCTAGCCTACTAGGGGCACCAAGTCCGTGGGTAAGAGTGGGCAGATGAGACGACTCATCATGGGAGCGAAAACCCCGAGGGCTAGCCTACGAGCGGCACGCGACCCGAGTCCACTCAACGCTTGTTGGGTATGTGTTCTCACATTATTTTTGACCTAGTTTTGATGATAACAAATATTGTGAGTTTGTGGAAGCAAAACTTTGTGTGTGGTTTATTGAATAAAAAACATTGTGTTTTTGGAAGAGCATGTGTTATTAATGGCATTTGGTTGCATGTTGATGTTGAAATGTGATGGAATAATACTTCCTATTTGATTGTGTGAGTGTATGGTTTTTAAATGGAACAATCATGTTTTTCATATTTTTGGAAAGATTTAAAATGATCAACAAAGATGCTCACTCATGTGCAAATGAATATCCCTCATTTGAGGCTTTTCTTGTGTTGAGCATATGGGAGGTTCAAGAATGTCATTTGAATAATTAAAGCCTCCATGACCTTGTATTTGTCAAATGCTTTTGTTGGTTGAGAATGGTAGTCAAAATCTTGAGGAAGTGTGCTTATTGTAGTTTATTTGGATGAACAAGCTCAAAATGTCAAATCTGATGTTCAAATATTGATTATGATTTAACTGCGTGGTTCATCACGTGTTTCAGGTTAAGAAATTATGTTCTATCATCATGGGACTTTGGTAACATCTAAACACTTATTTTCCCATGTTCTTCTAGTGATTTTATAAGTTTTTTGAAACCCATACAGCATGGGTCGACCCCTAGGGTCGACCCTTGAAGCCTCTGGTTTGGACAGAACACAATTTCTGAACCCTGCCTGAAGGGGTCGACCCCTGGGGTCGACCCACAGCAAGGGTCGACCCCTGAGTGCTGATTTAATTTTTTGGCCCCAGTCGACCTCTGTCAGCCCGAGGGTCGACCCCAAGGGTCGACCCTTTCAGAACGAGATTTCCGAGAGCGTTCTAAACCCAATGAAAACCCTTTCAAACATTACCAAAATACCCCCCAATGGTTCCTAAACTTAAATGGATGTTTCTAACACACTTTGGGAGGGGTATTTGGGTTAGTCCCCTATATATGCTAATGTGAGATCCGAATTTGGGTAGTGTGAACCCTAATGTGCTTATTTTCTCTTGTCTTGTAGGTGAGAAAGGGGGAAAGGAAGGAGAGGCTCTTGCAAGCTTGATTTCATCTCCAACGAATCATCTTTGGAGATCGTGGAAGAAGAGAGAAAGGAGCGGATCGACGAGAGGAACAAGAGGATGCTCGAATCGTCGTCGTCCGACCACTCTCCGACTTGAGGCTTAGAGAAGACATTCTACAAACCCTTTCTACTCTTGGGGATTCACTTCTTCATCTTATTTTCATTCATTTGAGTTATTTTCCTTTGGTTCACAAGCTTGTATTGAACATATCCTTCATTTTTCTGAACTCTGACTTTGTGTGTGTGTTGCACCGTTTGCGAACGTTGGTGGATCATTGTGCTGCAGTGTTCAGCTTATGTTTGTGGTTAGATCCATTGTGGATCGTGTAGGAGACGTTGTCTCGTGTCTCTTGGAGCGGAAGCTCCGTGTGCTTCATTTGAAGCAAGTGGATCCTCACTGTTTTGGTGAGGGGTGGATGTAGGGAGCCCGTCGTGGTCCCGAACCACCTAAAAATCTGTCTCGCATTGTGGTTAGTTATGGTTTGCTTGTTTATATCATTTTTATTGAACGTGTGAGAACGGTAAGCTTGAGAGAATTAATTTCTTCATAGCTTGTATTTCATTCGTTCATCATTTGCGTTAGTAGTTATTTAATTTGTTGCGTTAACTTTAAAATTACCATCGTGTTTGGCGGGGACAATTCAACCCCCCTTCTTGTCCATACGAGAACCTTTGGGACAACAATCTGGTATCAAAGCGGGTCTCTGATTTTAGGACAACCTCGCGGTTGTAGAGAAAAGATCCCCTAGTATGGCCAACAAGAGAATGCTCCCTGAGTGACATTCAGTTCATAGACCTCCTTTCTTTGATGGGACTAATTATCCCTATTGGAAAAATCGGATGATTGTGTTCATGCGAGCACAAGACTATGATAGTTGGAAGGTCATTAACAAAGGTCCCTATGTGTTACCTCCCAATGAGGATGGATGGTAGGAAGAGCATATTAAAAAATCATGTGCTAATTATAGAGCTATTAATATTATTCAGTATGCAATACATCCTAATGAGTACTCACGAATCTCTATGTGTTCATCTGCGTAGGAAATGTGGAACAAGCTTACGGTCATCTATGAAGGCACTTCAGAAGTTCGGGAAATAAAAGCAAATATATTGGTGCGAGAATATGAGCTATTTGCCATGAAGCCCGAGGAAAACATCTCGGAAATGTATGCAAGGCTGAGTGAGATAACAAATAATTTGAAGGCTTTCGGAAAGGAGTATTCTAATCAATATTTGGTGAGAAAGGTGTTGCGGTCCCTCACACCTCCATGGCACACCAAGGTAACCGTCATCGAAGATTTGAAGGATCTCACCACACTCACGGTGGATCAACTCATCGGATCATTGATGACATATGAAATCAACATCATGAAGCCAGCTGAGGAGGAGAACAAGAAGAAGAAATCCATTGCATTGAAGGCATACCCAGAATCGTCGCAAGACAGTGATGGAGGCTCATCTATGGACAACGATGAGGAAGAATTGATGGCTCTTGTAACAAGGAATGTCCGAAAATATTTCAGAAGAGCTAGAAGAGATGGAAATCTTCCCAGAAAATTCATGAGGAGAAACTTCAACAAGAAAAGAGAATCGAGCAAGAAGGAAGAAATCATTTGTTATGAATGTAAGAAGGCTGGGCATATGAGAGGTCAATGCCCCAAGCTCTTAAAGAAGCTGAACAAGGACAAGCAAAAGAAAGGCAAAGCAATGAAGGCAACATGGAGTGATGAGGACTCGGATAGCTCAAGATCCGAAGGTGACAAGAAAGGATTGGGCGAGCAATTCCAAAATCTTTGCTTTATGGCGGATGAGGACAACTCTGAGGTAAACTACGATTCTGAAAACTTTACCCCTGAACAATGGCATTTAGCTTATGTGGATTTGTTTCAGAAGTACAAGAAATCAAAACATGATGTTAAGAAAATGAAGAAGAGATTTTGTGACTTGTTCAACTCTACTAATCCATGTGATAGGTGTAGCTTTTATGAAATGCAAATTGAAAAATTCAAGGAAGAAAAAGAAGAGTTTCAATCTAAGCTAACCTTGTATATGGATGAACTAGAGTGTTTGGAGGCAGAAAAACATCATGCATATGAAAATGTTGAAAAATCAAAAAATGAGAATGATCAATTGGCTAAGGAGTTGGATGATTTGAAATTGAGATTGAGTGAATGTGAGAAATCAAAAAGGGAGTTGGAAACCAACTTAGAAACCATGCATGTTGAATTTAAAAGTTTGAAAGATGTTGCTCAAAAACAATTGAAAGGAAAAGAGAAAATTGTTGAACATGGCGAGGCTAGCAATGAAAATGTCAAGAATGAGAGAATTGTTGTGGGACGCTCACCAACAAAGAAAAATTTGTTTGTGAATAAAAAAGTTCAAAAATCATTTGATTCATATGGCTTTAATGATGTTGACTCATGCATGAACTCTTTTGTTGATAAATCTTACATGCATAGGAGTCGGTTTAGAAAGCCAAATGTCACATGCTTCTATTGTGGAATGTTCGGCCACTCAATGTATGTTTGTGATTTGATGAGGGCCGATGATGAATATTTTGAAAGAAGAAATAGAATGCATTTCTCTCATAGTAGGACTAACACTTCGGGACCCAAGCTTGCTTGGGTACCTAAATCAACTTGAGAGTTGTTTTGATTGTGCAGGTCTGTCTAAGAGCCAAATGGAGCAAATGGTACTTAGACAGTGGATGCCCCAAACATATGACGGGAAATAAGGAACTCTTTTCAGACATGGAAGAAAAGGATGGTGGATTGGTTACTTTTGGCGGAAACCGCAAAGGTAAAATTGTGGGAATTGGACGAATAGGTAAGGATTCAAATCAATCCATTGAGGATGTCTTGCTTGTGAATTGTTTGAATCTCAGTTTGCTTAGCATCAGTCAACTTTGTGACAAGGGTCACAAAGTCATCTGTAGATGCGAGATGAACCTTTTTGGTGCTCCCAAGAGGTATTATCCCCGCCACACCGGAGGGCGGCTAGATTTTTGTCCTTGTAAAAGGGCCCTCTTGGAGTAGGAGGTGAAGACCTTCCTTATAAGCACTCGGTTACTTTTCTCAACATCCGATGTGGGACTAATCCAGTGACCCTAGGTCCGCTACACAAGCCCCCCCTTGAGAAGGCAAGCGAGTGCGCGAGAGCTCAGGGTTCCCACAGATGGCGCCACTTTGTAGATGCGAGATGAACCTTTTTGGTGCTCCCAAGAGGTATTGTCCCCGCCACGCCGGAGGGCGACTAGGGTTTTGTCCTTGTAAAAGGGCCCTCTTGGAGTAGGAGGTGAAGACCTGCCTTATAAGCACTCGGTTGCTTTTCTCAACATCCGATGTGGGACTAATCCAGTGACCCTAGGTCTGCTACATCATCTTTGAAAACACACACTGCTCCATTGTAGATAAGGTGTCTCATGAAATAAAGTTCATTGGTGTTAGAGATGGAAACATCTACTCTGTTGATCTTGAAAATTCTCAAAATAAAAATCTTTGTTTGGTTGCAAATAAATCGGATGATGCTTGGTTGTGGCTTCGATGACTTGGTCATGCTAGTTTTAGTATTCTCTCTAAACTGTTTAGAAAAGATTTGGTAAGAGGCTTACCAAAATTGAATTTTGATGCAAATAAAATTTGTGATGCATGTGCTATGGGAAAACAGACAATAGTGTCTTTCAAATCCAAAAACATTGTCACCACCACTAGACCCCTTGAACTTCTTCACCTAGATTTATTTGGTCCCACTAGAACACACAATCTTGGAGGGAAACTTTATGGGTTTGTTATTGTAGATGACTACTCAAGATTCACTTGGGTATTATTCTTAACCCATAAGAATGATGCTTTGCAGGAGTTCAAAGATCTTTGCAGGAACTTACAAACTGATAAAGGGTATCAAATTAAAGCAATTAGAAGTGATCATGGAAGAGAATTTGATAACCATGACTTTGATGATTTTTTCAAGAAACAGGGGTTTACACACAACTTTTCAGTACCTTGAACCCCACAACAAAATGGAGTCGTGGAAAGAAAGAATAGGACGCTCGTGGAGATGGCGAGGACAATGCTTTTGAAAATGGGTTACCAAGGTATTTTTGGGCCGAGGCAGTGAGCACGGCTTATTACATCATTAATCGTGCCATGGTAAGACCCATACTCAAGAAAACTCCATATGAGCTGTACAAAGGTAAGAAACCTAACATTGCATATCTAAAACCTTTTGGTTCTCCATGCTTTATCTTGAACAACTCTAAAGAACATTTAGAGAAATTTGCCGCAAAGAGTGATAGAGGTATATTTCTTGGTTATTCCTTATCATCTAGAGCATATCGAGTATATAACTTACGTACTCTTGCAGTAGAAGAAAGCCCTCATGTTATCATTGATGAATACACATTAAGAATGTCTGACAAAGATCATCATTTTCTTGATATAGGGCATGAAGATGGAGAAGAAAAGGAAGACAAGAAAATTCAAGATGTGGATCAAGCAGAGTCGAGCAACAAAAATGATGAAGCTCCAACCCAAAATGAGGAGCTCCCCAAGCAATGGACGTTCCACAAGGAGCATCCACAAGACAATGTCATAGGAGATGTGGAACAAGGCATAAGAACAAGGGCTTCAATCAGGGAAGTTGACGAAATTGATAATCTTGCATTTCTTTCCGATATTGAGCCAAAATCTGTAAATGAAGCATTAAATGATAATTTATGGATCTTGGCTATGCAGGAGGAGTTACACCAATTCCAAAGGAATGAGGTGTGGTTTCTTGTGCCTAGACCTAAGAACCACCTGGTGATAGGAACTAAGTGGGTTTTTCGAAACAAACTTAGTGATCAAGGGGTGGTAATTAGGAATAAAGCCCGGCTTGTAGCCTAAGGCTATAGTCAAGAATTAGGAATTGATTTTCATGAATCATTTGCACCCGTGGCTAGGCTTGAGGCTGTTAGAATACTACTTGCCTTTGCATGCTCTAGGAACATAAAACTTTTTCAAATGGACGTTAAAAGTGCCTTTTTGAATGGTGTAGTGCAGGAGGACGTCTATGTTGAGCAGCCACCGGGTTTTGAAGATGAGAAGCATCCAGACCATATATTCAAACTTGACAAAGCACTTTATGATCTGAAACAAGCCCCCCGTGCATGGTATGAAAGGCTAAGTACTTTTCTTTCAAAAAATGGCTTCAAGAGAGGTAATATCGATCAAACTCTTTTCATTAAAAGTAACAATAAACACATGCTTATTATTCAGGTATACGTTGATGACATTATTTTTGGAGCCACTTCTGATTCATTGAATGATGATTTTGTAAAATTGATGCAGGGAGAGTTTGAGATGAGTTTGATGGGAGAATTGACATATTTTTTGGGTTTGCAGGTAAAGCAAGTATAAGATGTCATCTTCATCAATCAAAGAAAATACACAAAGGAGCTCATCAAAAAATTCCAATTCGACAATGCAAAGCCACACAAGACGCCTATGTCAACAACAGTGAAATTGAATAAAGATGAAGAAGATAAGGTTGTTGATCAGAAACTCTTTAGAGGGATGATTGGTTCCTTATTGTACTTGACTGTTAGTAGGCCAGATATCATGTTTAGTGTTTGCATGTGTGCAAGATTCCAATCTAATCCTAGAAACTCACACTTGTTAGTAGTCAAAAAGATTTTCAGATATTTGCTAGGCACCACGGATTTTGGTCTTTGGTTTCCACGTAGCTGCACTTTTGATTTGGTAGCTTACACGGATTCCGATTATGCTGGGTGTTTAGTGGATCGTAAGAGCACAAGCAGGTACTGTCAATTTCTTGGAGGTTGCATGGTCTCATGAGCCTCTAGGAAACAAAATATTGTGGCATTGTCAACTGTCGAAGCCGAGTACATGGCGGCAGGTAGTTATGCAACCCAAGTGCTTTGGATCCAACAACAATTAGTTGACTTTGGCATTTCTTTGAATGACATGCCCATTCTGTGTGATAACACTTCTACAATAAATCTTTCCAAAAATCCTATTTTGCACTCTCGCACAAAGCACATAGAGATTAGACATCACTTCTTGCGAGATCATGTGAGTAAGGGTCATTTTAAACTTATCCATGTAAATATAGAAAATCAACTTGCAGACATCTTCACAAAACCCTTAACTCCTGAAAAATTCACTCAAATAAGGAGAGAACTTGGAATTTGTTGTTTGAATGAGTGATTGTACTTGCATGCCATGATTGTACATACTGGACTATCCTTGCTTGTTTGCATGTATATATACTTCTAGAAAACTATTTCTTGAAAATCTTCTAAGACTTCACCTCCTTGTTATATAAAATGCATTGATTATTATCATTTGTGAATCATGACATATACAAAGGAGGAGGAACTATTTACAATTGTGCATACATTTAGGGAGAGTCATAGCTATAGTATGACAAATTCATGTTCTACATACATAGCAATTACCCACACACCTTGCACAAGATGATGCATATGACTTTAATTAATAAGGATTTCAGAACTTCTTTTCAAGGAAATAAAATTTCTACATGGAAATAAAGAGAATCGTGAGGAAAAAGCTGTCAACCCCATTCAATAAGTGAAAAGTGGAACTGAGTAGCCGGGAATCTCCACTGAAACAAATGAGGAAACTCGCGTCAAAAAGTGAAGCTAAAATCCACAAGATTCAAAATTGTGATGAATCCTAGTAGCCAGGAAACCCCATTGAGACACATAAGGTGACTCGCGCCGAATGGTGAAATCTAATAAAAAAAATGAATAAGGGAGTTGTGCGAAGCTACCAAAAGTTAAGGATCTAAATGGAATGGTAGAAAGGAAATAACCCTCTATTTTTCTCTAGAAATTCTGCCAATATCCATATATTTCTGAAGTTCATTGCTCATTTTCACATATTTCACTCGGGTATTATTGTGATGTTTGTATAGCTTGAATTTGCTCTTATCATGGCTTATGCAGTGCTTCGAACCTATGCATGCACTACCTCTTTTGATTATGCCTCATGCCTTACACTATTACTTGAATCAAATGCTCTTTTCGTATCCTTCTACCCCATTGAGGGGGAGATATATATGTACATGCATGCTTGTCTCTCATGCTTGCTTGCTTGCGTGCATGAGTATCCCGTTTCATTGATATGGTTGGTTTTCATGCAAAATGCTCCAACTCTTGTGTTCCCCATTTTTGATCATGCCAAAGGGGGAGAAAAATGTTTAGATTATTACAATATTTTGTCATCATCAAAAAGGGGGAGATTGTTGGGTATGTGTTCTTACATTGTTTTTGACCCTAGTTTTGATGATAACAAATATTGTGAGTTTGTGGGAGCAAAACTTTGTGTGTGGTTTATTAAATTCAAAACATTGTGTGTTTGGAAGAGCATGTGTTATTAATGGCATTTGGTTGCATTTTGATGTTGAAATGTGATGGAATAATACTTCCTATTTGATTGTGTGAGTGTATGGTTTTTAAATGGAGCAATCATGTTTTTATATTTTTGGAAAGATTTAAAATGATCAACAAAGATGCTCACTCATGTGCAAATGAATATCCCTCATTTGAGGCTTTGCTTGTGTTGAGCATATGGGAGGTTCAAGAATGTCATTTGCATAATTAAAGCCTCCATGACCTTCTATTTGTCAAATGCTTTTATTGGTTGAGAATGGTAGTCAAAATCTTGATGAAGTGTGCTTATTGTAGTTTATTTGGATGAACAAGCTCAAAATGTCAAATCTGATGTTCAAATATTGATTATGATCTAACTGCGTGGTTCATCATGTGTTTCAGGTTAAGAAATCATGTTCTATCATCATGGGACTTTGGTAACATCTAAACACTTATTTTCCCATGTTTTTCTAGTGATTTTATAAGTTTTTTGAAACCCATACTGCATTGGTCGACCCCTGGGGTCGACCCTTGAAGCCTCTAGTTTGGACAGAACACAATTTTTGAACCCTGCCTGAAGGGGTCGACCCCTGGGGTCGACCCACAGCAAGGGTCGACCCCTGAGTGCTGATTTAATTTTTTGGCCCCGGCCGACCTCTGTCAGCCCGAGGGTCGACCCCAAGGGTCGACCCTTTCAGAACGGGATTTCTGGGAGCGTTCTAAACCCAATGAAAACCCTTTCAAACATTACCAAAATACCCCCCAATGGTTCCTAAACTTAAATGGATGTTTCTAACACACTTTGGGAGGGGTATTTGGGTTAGTCCCCTATATATGCTAATGTGAGATCCAAATTTGGGTAGTGTGAACCCTAATGTGCTTATTTTCTCTTGTCTTGTAGGTGAAGAAAGGGGGAAATGAAGGAGAGGCTCTTGCAAGCTTGATTTCATCTCCAACAAATCATCTTTGGAGGTCGTGGAAGAAGAGAGAAAGGAGCGGATCGACGAGAGGAACAAGAGGATGCTCGAATCGCCGTCGTCCGACCACTCTCCGACTTGAGGCTTAGAGAAGACATTCTACAAACCCTTTCTACTCTTAGGGATTCACTTCTTCATCTTATTTTCATTCATTTGAGTCATTTTCCTTTGGTTCACAAGCATGTATTGAACATATCCTTCATTTTTCTGAACTCCGACTTTGTGTATGAGTTGAACCGTTTGCGAACGGTGGTGGATCATTGTGCTGCGGTGTTGTAGCTTGTGTTTGTGGTTAGATCCATTGTGGATCGTGTAGGAGACGTCGTCTCCGTGTCTCTTGGAGCGGAAGCTCCGTGTGCTTCATTTGAAGCGAGTGGATCCTAACTATTTTGGTGAGGGGTCGATGTAGGGAGCCCGTCGTGTGATCATTCTTGCTTGCAAGAGGCTTACCATGCCGGCTGTTCGCGTTCTTTGAGCTAGTCTTCCGTTGTAATAAAGGCTCGGGATGTGACACCTGTCTGGACTTTATCTCAGTTTTATCTTTTTCTTTTCCCGACTCTTATGCTATGTTCCTTTCCGATCCCCTCATTGTCTGTGGATTGTGTACCCGATGAGGTTGGTCGTGTTTCCTTTTCCTCCCTTAGTTCAATTCTCCAGACATGTCTCATCCGCGTCAATTGTTCCTCGTGGTTAGTCTAGCATTTTTGGGAGAATTCTTGTCGCTTGTTGGCTGTGACGGGTGTCTTTTGCATTGATGCCCGCTTTTCAATTCTTTCTGCTTCATCTATGCTTCATCTCCACTTCACGTCACTATCACTTTCGCTCCATCTCCATTCCATTTTGCCTCTGCGTCACTTTCGCTCACTCCCTTGCAAAGCGGACATCAAGGAGGGGCATCTGTTGACACCCATTTTTAGCCCGCAAGTTGAGTCATTTCTCTTATTCATCATTTTTGATGTCCCAAATTAAACATTATTTTGGAGCCTTCCTTGGATGGATTTCGAGCCCATTTCATTGTTCCCTAGCCTTTGAGCTTCGGAGATCATGATTTCTTAGATCACTGGGACTTATCTTATCAACTTCTGGCCTTCCGAGTCGACTAATTACCCATTTAGATCGACTTCTATCAAGCATTCAGCTTCCTTTCACTGCGCAGTCCTGAACGTGACCATTTATCATGCTCTTCTAATCCTCTATTCATTAAGTGCCCTTCACAAAAGTTGTTCATTTTTTAAAGCTCTACATTTTCTTCCTTTACGCTATTAGCCAGTTCTCCACTGATTTCAAGGTATTCACATTTTTTTGGCAAACTATGTTGTTCACCTACATCCCAGCATTTTCTCTCTCTATTCTCACCCCATTTTCTCCCTCTTCGGATCATCTTCTCATCTTGTTATCTTAATGAAAGTTGTTCAATTTTCATATATCTACAATTTTTTCTTCTACCACATTCGCTAATTCTATACCGTTTTCGAGATATACTCAGATTCCTAAAGTCGCACAAAGCCTACCCAGAAATTTTCCTCCAATAGCCTAGCGGTCCTAGGAAGACCGCTGGGTCATTAAAAATGGTCATCACTAGACCGTTTGCCCCCAAACTTGCCCGAAATCACCTCGTTTCACTCCTGGAGCCTTGCGGTCACTACCTAGACCGTTTGGCATCCCCTTGCGGTCCTCCCATGACCGTTTTCATCAAGAAACGGCCCTACGATAGACCATTTTTAGAACGGAGAGTCCTGATGATCCTGAACTCTGATTTCTTCACCGCGTGACTCTTTGGACTCCTTGTTGACACCACTTTCGAAGGAGATAAGCCTCCACCTCGGTTTCTATTGATCTTGGACTCTTTCCACCACTATTATCTTGAGGTTTACGCATCTATATCCTCGAAATTGGGTGTTTATCTCGGATCTATCTCCAGAAGTTTCCTGCTCCTATTTAAAGCACCCAGGTTCGCAAGTCGCAAAGGAGAGGCTCTTTCTCGGTTCGGGGTGAAGCCATGCTACGTTGTCTACCTTTTACTTCAACCCTAACCTGAAGAGGGAAGTATTACCTTCGATTTCCGCGTTCAAGGGCTTTCTATCTCTCTTTATTTTCTTAATTATTCATCCTCCAATTCTCAAAATCATGACAAATCTATGTTTTCTGCTGCACATGCATTTTTCTCCATATGGCATGCACGTTTCCCGCAGTTCTGTTGCGTGATTTTCTCATATCTTTGTTTCTACGTCTTCACAATACACACACTTATTATTTCCACCCTCCCACAGGGGTTAAAACCTCCACCCGGTGCGTTCTCCCCCTTTTATTCATGCTATTTTATAACTTCAGGATTGGTGCTACACATGCATGTTTCTAATGGGTTTTTTATTTGTGTTTGATCTTTGTTTTGCAGGAGAGCATGATATGAACGTGAGGCCCTCTTCCTCTAGTCAGATGGAAGGAGAGGAGGTTGAATCCACAAAGTTCCCCGCACCCCGTTTGTCAAGCGCGATCAAGTCTTCATCTTTCCAAGGTACACGGCGTCGTTCCTCTCCTTTCTTCATCCCTTTGGCATTGTTAATCCTTGATGGCGATCTGATGGGAATCAACACCAGGCACTAACATTTTGTTTTGCATTTGTGTCCTTTTATTTGTATTTATATCCTTGGGTTAATTGGGTTGCAATTGTATGGCAATTATAAGCCAATATGTTAGTCATTAGAAATCTTTGGGTTTCTTTGTAAAAAGGCCTTTGGGTTTCTATGTAAAATGCCAGAAGGTCCAGTAGGGTCCCCCACCCTCTTTCCGATTGGCCCACCTAGGTTCTAGGGCCCATGTGGGCTGGTCCAAGGTCAAGGGTGGAACATGGACCATTGGGCAAAGTCCAACTTGGACTACCCCTTAGTCAAGGGGGCGCCGCCTCCTTTGTCCTTTCTTGTAATTTTTTTAATTTTCTTTCTTTTGACCACATGGTAGAAGAAAATGCTATCCCTTATTTGCCCCTCCTTAACCCTAGATCTAAGGATAGTTTAGGTCTTTTTTATTGTATTATAAAACCCATGTATTTTGTGAATTCTATAGCAATTAATGAGAAGAAAAATCAAGAATTGTTCTTGGAGCCCAAGGGCGCCCCTGTCTCCCTCTCCCCTTGCAGCTGTGAAGGTTGCCCTAATCTATGGTGTGAAGCCATATTCTAAGAGTGATTCCCACCTCTACCACCTCCGCTGGATGCGACTTCCAGCCATCGCCGCCACCGCCTCCGTTCGTGCCGCCGTCGAGCCGCATATAACTAAGAATAGGACCAAATAACTTAGTCTTAACATATATATAACAAGGCTAATCTACATTCTGTTTAGGGTTAACATAGTGTAGAAAACAGAAAAATAGAACAATGTCTAGAAAGAACCGCTTCCTTGATGTAGCGATCTATTGTGAACCGCTATTTGATGATAGCGGTCTCTGTGAGACCGTTCCTATGCATGTAATAGACTGAAGTAGAAATCGATGCATAGTGCCAAAACTAGGATAATAGTTGCAGAAAACATGCTAAACAGATGAACTCTGGCATGTTAGAACAAGGTTAAATCATGGAGATGCATGGGTTTGCATGGATTAAGCCAAAGTTATCATCTTTTCTATGAAGATTTGGAATCATGTATGCAAAATTTACCAAATTTGCACAGTGATAGTAAATCGTCAAATACGACGTATAGAAAGCATGAAATTTCATGAAATCAGAGGACTTTTAATCCTAACACATTGTTTAAGCCATTCATGAGATAACCTACCACTGGGAATACTCCTAAAGTGCGAATTTTTGACTAGACGATGGTGCTAGTTCCTATGCGCCCGATGTAGAAACAATAACTTCTCGCCATTCTATATCCTTAACCTGTTGACCTAAATTCACGAGATTTGGAGGGTAGGTATAAAATACAAAGGGAAACAGTAAACTCTAAAGAATGAACTTAAAAATACCTCGATTTGTGTCCCTAAACTCTTGATCTTCACGAGCCAAATGCATCTGTTCCTGCGCAGTCTGCGTAGAAACAACGACTTCTAATCCTCCTAACTATTTGGATGCTTGACCTCCCAGCACGAAATTTTGAAAAGGGTTAGATAATACTAGCAGGAACAATAAAGTCTAAATGACCAACATAAAATACCCATGCCTTACCGTCGAAAAATGCGAGGCAAAGCATGGGTTCACGCAGGTCGATCTTGGACCTTATTTATAGAGTTTAGCTAGGGTTTGAGGATTAGATCGATTAGAAGTCCTAATTCGGAGTAGGATCAAACCCCAAGAGTCCTAGACTAGGTTTCCATGCTAGGTAGCTTCGAATCATAGGGATTGGGATGGGGAAAATCCCATTTTTCCACACTTCTTCAACCTCTGTTCACGGAACTTAATAGCAGTCTGGCCACGACAACTTCTATGAGAACGCGGTCGAAATGCAAAAATTTTAGATTTTTTAATTATCTTCTATTTATCCCATTAATTGGTCTATTATCCCTTTTTAAATTCGTAAATTACCCAAATTACATTTCTAGTAATGGGCTTGGGCCTAAAGGTCTTGGAATTTGGGTTTAGGGCCTTTTTAAAGTGGGCTTAGCCGTTTGGTTAATATAGGGCTTTTCAATTAATTTTATTACATATAATTCCTTTAATTAGCCCATTAAGCCTTTTAAATGTTGAATAATTATATTTAATTCTAAAAAATTTCTAGGGTGTTCCACCCTCCCCCACTTAAAAAGAATTTTATCCCCAAATTCATTGCATGGGTTTTTATGGAGAGTATACTTATAATCAAATAGTTCCGGGAATCTCTTGCGCATAGTTTCTTGGGTTTCCCATGTCGCCGCTTGATCAATACTTTTATTCCATCGGACTTTTACCATGGGAATGGTTTTGTTCCGAAGCTGACGTACTTCACGATTGATTATTCTGATTGGCTTTTGCTCGTACGTCATACCCTTTTTAATTATTAAGTCATCATGACTTATAACATGGAAAGGGTCATATGCGTACCTCTTGAGCATAGAAACATGAAATACGTCATGGACTCCAGCTAATTGAGGTGGTAAAGCGATCCGATATGCGACCTTGCCAACCCTTTCAAGAATTTCAAAAGGGTCGATAAATCTCGGAGTGAGCTTGCCTTTAATGCCGAACCTTCGAATACCTCGACCGGGAGAAACTTTGAGAAACATATGGTCTCCCACATGAAATTTCAGATCTCGCCTTCTATTGTCAGCATATGATTTTTGCCTATCTTGAGCCATATGGAGTCTTTCTCGAATAAGCTTCACCTTCTCGATAGTATCCCTGATAATTTTAGGGCCTAGAAGTTATCTTTCCCCAACTTCATTCTAGCAGATAGGTGAGCGGCAGCTTCTTCCATATAGTACCTCGAATGGTACCATTTGAATGCTAGCTTAATAGCTATTATTGTAGGTGAATTCCACTAGAGGTAAATGATCGTGCCAACTCCCACCAAAATCAATAACACATGCCCTGAGCATATCTTCTACCACCTGATTTATTCTCTCAATTTGTCCATCTGTTTGTGGGTGAAAAGCAATACTAAAATTGAGTCAGGTCCCTAATGAATATTGTAGACCCTTCCAGGATTGTGATGTGAATCGAGAGTCTCGATCAGAAATAATAGTGACAGGGACTCCATGTAACCTGACAATTTCTTTAATATACAAAGCTGCTAATATATCCACAGACCATTGACTTTTGATAGGTAGAAAGCGTGCAGATTTAGTCAATCGGTCTATGATCACCCATATACCATCATGTCCACCTCTTGTCTTTGGTAAACCCATGATGAAATCCATCTCTATACTCTCCCATTTTCATTCGGGAATTTCTAAGAAATGAAGTTTACCAACGGGCTTTAGATGTTCCACCTTAACTTGTTAACAAGTGAGGCAGCGTGATACAAAGTCCGCTATCTCTCTCTTTATGTTGGGCCACCAAAAAATCCTCTTTAAATCTTGGTACATCTTGGCAACACCAGGGTGAATAGCATACTTTGACTTGTGAGCTTCTTGCATAATCAGCTTCTTAGTGTCGGCATGATCTGACATACAGATTCGATCCTTGAATAATAGCCTTCCATCGGTTGAGATAGAAAATTCTGACCTTTGATCAAGATTTGTTTTGATCTCCATCAATGTGGGGTCATTATCTTGCAAATTGACTAGGTCTTCAATTAATGTAGGTTGTGACCGGATATTAGCAATAATACCCCTTCCTTCTTCTATATCAACATCAAGATTTAATTGTGAAAAATATTCTATAAGATAGGTCATACCTTTCCTGAGGCTTGCTAGAGTTGCCAACGGTCTCCTGTTGAGAGCATCAGCTACCGCATTTGCTTTACCGGGGTGATATTGGATAGAGAAGTCAAAGTCCTTAAGGTACTCCAACCATCTTCGTTGTCTCATATTTAATTCCCTTTGGATGAAGAGATATTTCAGACTTTTGTGGTCCAAAAATATAGTGAACTTCTCCCCATAAAGGTAATGTCGCTAGATTTTCAAGGCGAATATAACAGCAGCCAATTCCAGATCATGCACGGGATAATTTTGTTCATGATGCTTCAATTGCCTTGAAGCATAACAGATTACTTTACCATGTTGCATGAGGACACATCCAACGCCAATGCCAGATGCATCTGTGTAGACTTCAAATCCACCACCTTGAAAAGGTAGTACCAGTACAAGGGCAGTGGTTAGATGATCCTTAAGAGTTAGGAAACTTTCTTCACAGTCCTTCGACCATACAAAGGGATTCTCTTTTCTTATAAGTCTAGTCAAAGGGACAGCGATCTTGGAAAAATCTTTGATGAAGCGCCTATAGTAGCTAGCCAAACCGAGAAAACTCCTGACTTCGAATACGGTCGTTGGTCGGCTCCAGTTCTTGACAGCTTCAACTTTTGAAGGATCCACAACGATACCTTCCTTTAAAATGATATGGCCAAGGAAAGAAACATCCTTTAGCCAGAATTCACACTTGTTAAGCTTCACATAGAGTTGATGTTCTCTTAAGGTTTGCAAAGCTCTTTGTTGTGTACATAATTTTGATGATTACAAAATGCCTTTGTTGCTTAGCCTTGTGCGTGAATGCTCTTCACTTGAACTGGTTGTGGAAATGATCATAAACTAATTCTAAAAGGATTATCATCATGTGGATGCATTGTAATTCTAAAAGGATTATCATCATGTGGATGAATTGTAATTCTACAAGGCTTATCATCATGTGGATGCATATGTGCTTTGAGGTTAGCACAAACAATTGCATATACATTATCTCTACACTTGGTGAGATTGTTTTGAAAAACACACTTGGATAAATGTCTTTTTGAGCATCATGTCATATTGAGTCTCTCATATTAAGCATCATGTCATATTGAGTCTCATATCATGAATGTGTACTTTGGTAATGCTAAATGAATGATTGAGATGCAAATATCATTGCTTTCCCCCAAGGTAATGATCTGTGGTTTGAAAGCTTGGATGATGATCAAATTGAATGTGACTCAATATTGTTCTATGTGGCTTGACTCCTTACTCTTTGAATTCCACACATACCATCAGTCAATGGAGAATGAGATTTTGAATTTCATGACTATGTGTATGAATGATACAACCAATCAACAAGAAATGTGAATTCAGGTAAAACAATGAGGTACGTGTTGTTATATAGATTTAAATGGTTATCTCGTTCATCATTCACTCTTGGAATAGGTTCAACATAGCAATTTATTGTGAACATGGTCATAGTGTTAATGCTTGATGTAAAGATCTTAATTGTCAACTAACACCTTGCTTTATCATATTTTTCAGGATGAAAAATCATGGTTGATCTTCATGGGATTATGGTAACATTTAATCAATTGTTTCCCTTTGGTTTGATGGAGGTTTTAGTTATTTTTCAAACTTAAACTATCTTACAGTCTTCACCACTTTCAATCCAACCGTTGGATCTCCCCATAAAAAATTATATGTTGTAGCTCTGTGAGTCCTCTTTCCAACGCCTCCGGTCTTGCTTCGATCGGAGTTCGGAGCTAGGAGAATTAATTCCTGTCGCCGGAGCACTCAAAGCTGTTTTTTTTGAAACCTGCTGAAAGGGGTCGACCCGTGGGTCGACCCTGGGGTCGACCCCTGTAACCTAGAACCTTAAAACAGGTTCTGTTTGGGTTCTGGAAGCATGAGGGTCGACCCCTGGGGTCGACCCATTGAATGGGTCGACCCTGGGGTCGACCCATGTAACCCAGAACCGATTTTTTGGTTCTGTTTGGCTTCAGTGTGCCCGAGGGTCGACCCTGGGGTCGACCCCTTCCGGTTGGACGCCCAGCCACCATATTTGACCGCCGTTTTCTTGCCCCAAAAGTCCTACCAATCAATTCCTAATGCCCTATATATCTCCCTAATTCGTGGATCTGGTCTCCAAGCTGTTCCTTGACCATTCTAAACACTTATATACAACTCTTGGGTTGTAAACCCTAAGGAAGAGGATGCTAGATCTGAAAATCATTTTCTTCTAACCCTTGTGTGTGCAGGTCGTAGGTAGCAGCTCCAAGGCTTCTTCTACCATGTTTTGAGCTTGTGTATGAAGGGAAGAACAAGGTTTCACGTCCTCATCCATTCCTCTGCCACAAGCTACGAAGAAATTCATGCTACAAGCATCATCCACGCAAGAATCAATCATTCTTCTTCAAGAACGGGTTTCATACTTCAGAAGCATTCAAATATGTTCAAAGGAGAGAAAGGGGGAGCTCTAATCACTGCAACATCTTCTTCATTCTGATTTCTCAAAATCGTTGTTGTTGATAGAGCATGAATATATGCTTTAAGACATCTTAGGATAGTTTTATAAATCTTATATCCACTCTCTCTTGCATACATATATATGAGCTACGAATTGTGTGATTCAACAATCCTAATGCTCATGTGATCCCTGTATAGGATGAAGATGAAGAGGGGAATCTCTAAACCATTCATGTCTATATTCTTGTTTGAGATTAGCTTAAAGATTGAACTCATTATGTCTATCTACTCTTTCAGGTGAAGAGAGGAGATTTGAATAAGGATAAGAGAAGCGGCTAGAGGAAAGGAAGAAGATGATGTCAAGATTATGATCATCTGTTAAAGAGCAAGGAGGATCAGATTTTGTTGAAGAAGGGGGAGCCTTATACTTGATGCATTCTTCTAGTTTACATCTATAGAATTTGTGTGGAAGGTCATAGCATATATTTGTGATTGTTACATATACATTTGACAGAATATTTTGTGTGGGTGTTCGGAGAAAGGGGTCTCCGAGTGTGTGTGTGGTCTTATGTGTGTCGATTTGTGCGGAGTATATCCGTGTGTGTTGTTGGGAGTTTTCTCCCGTGTGTTTGTGTAGGCATTGCCCTACATGTGTGTGGACGGAGTTGTATCTCCGTGTAAGGTATATTGTTCGGGGTGTGTTCCCCAACGTGTGTGTGTGTGTGTGTGTGTGTGTGTGTGTGCTGTGGCAGCAGTTTGAGGCAAGGCCTCGTGTGTGTGTATTGCTGCGAAAGCAGTGTGTGTGTGTTGGGGTTCGTCCCTGTGTTGCTACATTTTGTAGCATGTAGTGAAGCCTCACCGGTTTGGTGAGGGGTGGACGTAGGGAGCCCGTCGAGGTCCCGAACCACCTTAAAAATCCCCGTGTCTTGTGGTTTGTTTCTTGTGATTGTATGTTCACTATCCTATCTGTTTGTGCAATCGTGTGAGCTCGGTGAGAATTGAGTGAATCTAGTTTAAACCTGTTTAGATCAATCTACTCAATCTTTTATATTCCGCTATGTGCTAGTTGTGTTTTAATTGGACATAGTTTTTAGTAGTAGGATCTATTCACCCCCCCTCTAGATCCGTGTTCCTGCACTACGGGACCCAACAATTGGTATCAGAGCAAGGCTCTATTGTCCCTAGATCTTGCGATCTATAGAGTGATCCCAGTGCATTCCACAATCATGAATTTTTCTACTGAACATATATCAATGAACTGTTTGCCAATCTTCACTGGTTTGAATTTTAATTCATGGCTAGGTAAATTGTGTGTGGTGATCAATTCTATTAATCCTAGTCTTTGGAAATTGATTTGTCATGGTCCACACACATTACCTCTAGATGAGACCAAGTGGTCTAAGCAGGATAAAATGATGCATCATGATAATGTTACTGCTTTAAGTTTATTGAAAGCTTCCGTGAATACTAACAAGTATCTATTTGTATTTTTTTGTAGGACGGCAAAGGAGATTATGGACCGGTTGATCAAAGCTCAAGAAAAGGAAAGACAAAAATGTCTCATGGCCGATGATGCTGATCAACAAAGTGACAAAAATGTAGAAGAGGTAAATTCTGATTCTGAAGAATTTACTCTTGACGATCTTGTTGAAGCTTATGATGAGTTGGCAAAACAATATAAGAAAGTCAGGTCAGAAAATAGAAAATTGAAAAAGAAATCTGAAAACTTGGTCCATGAAAATGGTTCTTGTGACAAATGTTCTGAGCTTGTTAACTTCAATGAACTTTTAGAGCATGATGTTGAATGTCACAAAGAAACCATTGCTTGTTTGAGAAATGAAAATGTTGCCCTCAAAAACACAATTGATCAATTGGAGAAAACTGAAAAAGATCTAAGAAACAAAATGGAGTCAAACTCTATTGATCATGATATTTGCAATGAATTGATTATGAATGATAAACTTGCAAATGAGAATGAAGAACTCAAAAAGGAAAACAGTGCTATATTAATTCAGACATCTCTGGTTGAATGCAGCATGAAGTTTCTTGAAAAAGAAAATGATTTGTTAAAATCTGAAAATGAAAATTTGAAACATCAAAACACAACCATGTCTAAAAAATTACTTACTTTTGAAAAAGGGAAAAGTTTGGCAATTGATGATTGTGAAAAGATGCATGTGCTTGAACAAAAGATGGAAAGCTACCAAACCATCAATGCTCAATTGAATGAAAAAGTCATTTCTTGTGAAAATGAGATCATTTCCTATGAATTACATATTTCATCACTTGAAAAAGAAATTCTTGATCTGAATACTTCCTTGTGTAAGTTTGTGAATGGGGAAGAAAATCTGAACAAGATATTGGGGACTAAGGTGAATTTCCAAAAAGAGGGGTTGGGCTATAATCCTGTGAACAAAAAGAACTTTGAAAACAAAATCTACACATCATTTATCCATAGTTCAAATACAGCCAGCACATCAAATGGGTCTCCAAATCGATATGTTCCTCAAACAACAAAGCAATCAAATGAAAGTCTGAAAAAGAAACAAAACTTGCATCAAAAGGCTAAAAATGTTGTTGGTGTCATGATGAATGCCATGAAAAATCTTGTTGCACATACACATGCATCCACAAAGAAAATCTCATATTTTTATTGTGGTGAACTTGGTCATATGATGCATGAGTGCTTTTTGATGAAATCAGATGATTTGAAAGCATGCAAAAATGAACTTGTTTCCAAAAGAAAAAGGGGTGGTTGTTTTACATGTGGAAAGCTAGGACACCATGTGTCATAGTGTTGGCAAGCAAATGAAAGAAAGAATTTTAAAGTCAAAAACAATTATACTTTTACAAACCCACAAAAACTTCATGCTCATCCTGTTGTGAAGAAGAAAAATTTCCATGCTAATAATGATAACATTCATGCCAAATCACAGAAATTTGATTGTCATGTTTATGAGAATTCTATGAAGTCTCTTGGTTGTTGTCATTATTGTGGTGAGTTTGGGCATACCATGAATGTTTGCTCCTTAATGTATTTTGATGATATGCATGCCCAAAAACTGTGGAAGACACCCACTAGAGGTGCAACTAATCATCCGGGACCCAAGAAGGTTTGGGTACCCAAAGCAACCAAATGAGAACCTTGTTGCAGGATTGTCTTGAGGCCAAGTGGAAGGCTTGGAAGATGATGGATGGTCAAGACACAAGTACAGAAAATGAATTGCCGTGGAATGCTCTTCTTCAAGTGTTGCCAAACTCCAAAGATCTAAGGAAGCTTGGATACTCAAGTCTGCAATATGAGAACTTTGATAGGGGAATGCCATAAGGCCAATCCGTGGTCTTGGGTGCTTCAAGTCGACATTTGTTGAGGCCTAAGTCGACTTGACCAGTCTTTGGTGTAATACTTTGGTAAACATGGGTTTGTCCTTGATTTCACACTGATTTGTTTGAAGAGATTGTCTTGTGGAAGAAAAGCACTGAAATTGGGCTTCTCACTTGTATTGAATTGAAATTGACATGCAATTGAGTCTCTAATATTACAGGTTGAGAGAGAGAGAGTCATATGTGATGAAAAGCCTTGCAGTTAGTTTCTTCATATGCATTGGCTTACTATTGACATGAATTGAGCTCTTTACAGTGCAGGTTTGATTATGACCATCAACCCTTGAAATCATGGTAAGAATTCAAACGATTGAATGTATCATCATGTGCCTAGATCTAGAATAGGTCTACACTTTGGATTTTGAAATACCCATCTTGAGGTCCGATTGGTTTGAGTTTTAACCCCATTACCCTTAGAGTTTCTCTTCTTATCCTAAGGAGTTTTGGAAGGGTTTTGGCATGGGGTTCTTCATCTTTTTGGTAACCTTACATGCTGCTATCTATAAGATGTGAATTTGGGATCTCAATGGAACTCCTTTGGCTGATATCATCCTAATTCTTGCAGGATAGAAAGAAAGGAGCTTGTTGATGAAGATGACAACAAGCGAAATAAAGCAAAGATCTGAAAGTGTAAATAAAGGTAAAGGTGAGAAAATGAATGTTTGGCTGAATGGTATTGAAACATCTGAAGAGTATATATGAGAGTGTAGCCGTTGAATGCCCTTTTGCTTAACTCCGGATGTCAAATGTGCATACATTTGTTTCTGATCATCATTTCAATGATTACATGGTATATAAAATGGTGACATGTGGAAGGACAGGTCAAGCCTGTCTGAAAGCTATCACCATGCGTGAGAATATGTCTCCGCCCGGTACCATGAATCATCTATGCATATGGCATCCAACTTAAATGAACTTTCTGAAATCATGCATTGACTATGGGGGAGTTTTGCATGCTGAAAATTTTAAAAATGATGTTTTCCATTCTATTAGCATGATGATGTTGTTCTGTGGCTGAACATTCTGAGGACTGGAGTTGATCATTGTTCTATGGTCTTTACCTTTGTACCACTCATCTCTCTTGATACAAGCACAACTGTCTTCAAGAAAAGTTCACATGTGATGATTTTGATGCTTTGAATAAATATTCTGAATTCTCTTTTCAGAGTAAAATTGTCTCCTCAAATTTGAACAATTGATAATACGTGTCATGCATCAGTTGCATTGGGTGCATATAGTGTGTCATGTGAAATCTGAAATCTTGCATCACATTGCATATTTGCATATCATTCTCTGCATATCATTCACATAGTGTTTTTGGAAGATGAAGCTCATTGTGTGTCTTGTTGCATAGCTGGCATTTCTAGCATGCATATAGTGCCTATCTTCTCATTTTGCATTGCATATGCATATCTTCATTGTATGCTTGCATGTTATTATATGCTATTCAACCCCTTCCTTGAAACTTCTAAGACCGTTTACTCCATTGTTAAATAATGTTGCATATGAGTCTTAACAAGTGTGCTTCATGTCAAACTCTAAGGGGGAGCATTTCATGCTTATTGCATTTACATAGAGGGAGCTACATTATCCCGTTCTTTGTTAAATTTTCTCTATACATGTTAAATCAAATTCGTACACTTCATACACTTTAATGTGAAATTGAGTGTTGTTCATAAGGATATAAGAATTTCATTTCAACACTCTAAAGTAATTCAACTTGCTGCATGGATGATAAGAGGCAGTTGAGGAAAAAGCTGCCTGCCTCCACATACAAAAAATGATTGTTATGAAAGGCAGAGCAATGCTAAGTCTCACTGAGTAAACTGGGCACATGTCACCTGAGACGTGATGTGGTTCATTTCTGAAAAGTGTTGACTACAGTATCTCTGTTCAAATGAGGTGACAAGGTTCAGTATTCTGAGTAACCGGGGATTCTAGCATGAGCTCCATGTGTCTCCTCGCGTAAAAAGGAATTATGTTGAACCTGATCCTTCTTAGAAAAATTCAGATTGTCAGTATGAAAATTTCTGATGATATATTTGATTGAGGTAGAGCGAAGCCTCCAATACGCTGTCCTCTAAATTGAAGTGTAGTCTGTGAACTTGCTATTGTGTTTACTTGAAAATCTAGTTATCCATATGGCTAAACTTCATTCTCACGTTACTCACTTGCACATGGTAATTTGATTTGATATGTATTCTGAAAATTTGATTAATTGCAATGACCTGCTGTACATCTTCTCCTATTTATCTGCACAATCCTCTAGGTGTCACCATGAGCATTCTGAACTTAATGACTCATTTGCAGTTTTCTTACGCCTATCCCCTCATTGAATATCAATTGGTATCACTTCTTGTGAAGGAGTTATGTTGCATGTATCTATAGATATCTGCTTGATTACATTGTATGCATTTCTTGTCTCATCATTTTCATACATCATGTTTCATGCATCTCACAAGAAAACTAAAAATCAAAAATTTGAAAATCAAAAACAGTCTTCAAATGTGTCTATGTCTAAGGGGGAGCTTTGCATGAGATCTTATCTGCTTAAGTCATCAGGACGTGCATGAGTCCATACCCTTCTAAGGGTGTTTGAGTGCTTGTTTGCTTGCTCATCATAGTTCATGCCATACACCATTCCAATTGCTGTAACTCGTGCACCTTTGCATTTCCACTTTCCACAATTGGTATCAGACAATTGGTATAAGAGGTTCATTTCAACATTTGGTATCCCACAGTTCTGCAATTCGTTCATGCATATTGTGCTCATTGGTTCTCTTCATACTCCAGTCGTCCAAAGGTTCTTGCCATTCTGGATTCCCCATCATGATCCCCATTTCTGATTATGTCAAAGGGGGAGAGAGCATTATAGCATAATATTTTGTCATCATCAAAATGGGGGAGATTGTTGTGTATGTAATTTTGATGATTACAAAATGCCTTTGTTGCTTAGCCTTGTGCATGAATGCTCTTCACTTGAACTGGTTGTGGAAATGATCATAAACTAATTCTAAAAGGATTATCATCATGTGGATGCATTGTAATTCTAAAAGGATTATCATCATGTGGATGAATTGTAATTCTACAAGGCTTATCATCATGTGGATGCATATGTGCTTTGAGGTTAGCACAAACAATTGCATATACATTATCTCTACACTTGGTGAGATTGTTTTGAAAAACACACTTGGATAAATGTCTTTTTGAGCATCATGTCATATTGAGCCTCATATCATGAATGTGTACTTTGGTAATGCTAAATGAATGATTGAGATGCAAATATCATTGCTTTCCCCCAAGGTAATGATCTGTGGTTTGAAAGCTTGGATGATGATCAAATTGAATGTGACTCAATATTGTTCTATGTGGCTTGACTCCTTACTCTTTGAATTCCACACATACCATCAGTCAATGGAGAATGAGATTTTGAATTTCATGACTATGTGTATGAATGATACAACCAATCAACAAGAAATGTGAATTCAGGTAAAACAATGAGGTAAGTGTTGTTATATAGATTTAAATGGTTATCTCGTTCATCATTCACTCTTGGAATAGGTTCAACAAAGCAATTTATTGTGAACATGGTCATAGTGTTAATGCTTGATGTAAAGATCTTAATTGTCAACTAACACCTTGCTTTATCATATTTTTCAGGATGAAAAATCATGGTTGATCTTCATGGGATTATGGTAACATTTAATCAATTGTTTCCCTTTGGTTTGATGGAGGTTTTAGTTGTTTTTCAAACTTAAACTATCTTACAGTCTTCACCACTTTCAATCCAACCGTTGGATCTCCCCATAAAAAATTATATGTTGTAGCTCTGTGAGTCCTCTTTCCAACGCCTCCGGTCTTGCTTCGATCGGAGTTCGGAGCTAGGAGAATTAATTCCTGTCGCCGGAGCACTCAAAGCTATTTTTTTTGAAACCTGCTGAAAGGGGTCGACCCGTGGGTCGACCCGTGTGTCGACCCTGGGGTCGACCCCTGTAACCCAGAACCTTAAAACAGGTTCTGTTTGGGTTCTGGAAGCATGAGGGTCGACCCCTGGGGTCGACCCATTGAATGGGTCGACCCTGGGGTCGACCCATGTAACCCAGAACCGATTTTTTGGTTCTGTTTGGCTTCGGTGTGCCCGAGGGTCGACCCTGGGGTCGACCCCTTCCGGTTGGACGCCCAGCCACCATGTTTGACCGCCGTTTTCTTGCCCCAAAAGTCCTACCAATCAATTCCTAATGCCCTATATGTCTCCCTAATTCGTGGATCTGGTCTCCAAGCTGTTCCTTGACCATTCTAAACACTTATATACAACTCTTGGGTTGTAAACCCTAAGGAAGAGGATGCTAGATCTGAAAATCGTTTTCTTCTAACCCTTGTGTGTGCAGGTCGTAGTTAGCAGCTCCAAGGCTTCTTCCACCATGTTTTGAGCTTGTGTATGAAGGGAAGAACAAGGTTTCACGTCCTCATCCATTCCTCTGCCACAAGCTGCGAAGAAATTCATGCTACAAGCATCATCCACGCAAGAATCAATCATTCTTCTTCAAGAACGGGTTTCATACTTCAGAAGCATTCAAATATGTTCAAAGGAGAGAAATGGGGAGCTCTAATCACTGCAACATCTTCTTCATTCTGATTTCTCGAAATCGTTGTTGTTGATAGAGCATGAATATCTGCTTTAAGACATCTTAGGATGGTTTTATAAATCTTATATCCACTCTCTCTTGCATACATATATATGAGCTGCGAATTGTGTGATTCAACAATCCTAATGCTCATGTGATCCCTGTATAGGATGAAGATGAAGAGGGGAATCTCTAAACCATTCATGTCTATATTCTTGTTTGAGATTAGCTTAAAGATTGAACTCATTATGTCTATCTACTCTTTCAGGTGAAGAGAGGAGATTGGAATAAGGATAAGAGAAGCGGCTAGAGGAAAGGAAGAAGATGATGTCAAGATTATGATCATCTGTTAAAGAGCAAGGAGGATCAGATTTTGTTGAAGAAGGGGGAGCCTTATACTTGATGCATTCTTCTAGTTTACATCTATAGAATTTGTGTGGAAGGTCATAGCATATATTTGTGATTGTTACATATACATTTGACAGAATATTTTGTGTGGGTGTTCGGAGAAAGGGGTCTCCGAGTGTGTGTGTGGTCTTATGTGTGTCGATTTGTGCGGAGTATATCCGTGTGTGTTGTTGGGAGTTTTCTCCCGTGTGTTTGTGTAGGCATTGCCCTACGTGTGTGTGAACGGAGTTGTATCTCCGTGTAAGGTATATTGTTCGGGGTGTGTTCCCCAACGTGTGTGTGTGTGTGTGTGTGTGTGTGTGTGTGTGTGTGTGTGTGTGTGTTTGTGTGTGCTGCTGTGGCAGCAGTTTGAGGCAAGGCCTCGTGTGTGTGTATTGCTGCGAAAGCAGTGTGTGTGTGTTGGGGTTCATCCCCGTGTTGCTACATTTTGTAGCGTGTAGTGAAGCCTCACCGGTTTGGTGAGGGGTGGACGTAGGGAGCCTGTCGAGGTCCCGAACCACCTTAAAAATCCCCGTGTCTTGTGGTTTGTTTCTTGTGATTGTATGTTCACTATCCTATCTATTTGTGCAATCGTGTGAGCTCGGTGAGAATTGAGTGAATCTAGTTTAAACCTGTTTAGATCAATCTACTCAATCTTTTATATTCCGATGTGTGCTAGTTGTGTTTTAATTGGACATAGTTTTTAGTAGTAGGATCTATTCACCCCCCCTCTAGATCCGTGTTCCTGCACTACGGGACCCAACACTCTTCTTAAATGTTCTTCATGTTCTTCCTTGGTCGTGGAGTATATAAGGATATCATCAATGAAAACGACCACAAATCGGTCGAGATAGGGCCTGAAAACATTGTTCATAAGTTGAATAAATGTTACAGGGGCATTGGTTAACCCGAACTGCATCACAACAAACTCATAATGTCCATATCTGCTTCGGAAAGCATTCTTGTCAATATCTTCATCCTTGATCCTTAGCTGATAGTAACGAGACCTGAGGTCTATGTCAGAGAAATATTCCGCTCCAGAGATCTGGTTGAACAGCTCATCAATACGTGGCAGTGGATATTTGGTTTTGATGGTGAGTTGATTTAACTGCCAGTAATCAATGCATAACCTAAGGGATCCATCCTTCTTCCTGACGAATAGAACCGGCGCACCCAAAGGGGATGTGCTGGGTCGAATGAAGCCCTTGTCTAATAATTCCTGAAGTTGCTTCTTCAATTCCTTGGGTTCTGTAGGGGACATCCTGTAGGGAGCAATTGAAACAGGTGCTGCTCCAGGAACGAGTTCAATAGAGAAGTTTACTTCCCTTTCGGGTGGTAAACTGGGTAATTCGGATGGAAAGGCATCAGGGAACTCATTGACAATGGGGATTTCCTCTAAGATGATTTCATTGGACTCGATAATGATTACGGAAGCAAGGAAAGCTTCACAACCTTGTGAAATAAGTTTGCAGGTGTGAAGAGATGAAATGAGAATATGATGTTTCCTATATTTGATGCCAAGGAACGAAAATCGTGGAAGATTCAGTTTGTGGAAAGGAATCCTTCTATTACGATAATTAATATTGGCATAATGGTCAATAAGTCAATATACACCTAGGATAGCATCGTAGCCTTCCATGTCAAGGCATACGAGATTTACGGGAAGATTATGTCCTTCTATAATTACCTCACTATCCGGGTAGTGGGTTGTAAGTTTAGTTCCAGGAACTAAGGGTGTTGTGATTGCTAGGTCCGAAGGTAAAGGAACATCTGAAACTGGCAAAGTTTTTGCAAAAGCAGTAGATATAAAGGAATGAGAAGCGCCAGTATCAAATAGTAGAAAAGTAGGATGTGAATATATTTGAATGTTACCTTCCATCAACCCATCATCTTAGGGTGCTTCCTCGTCCAATACGGCATTAAGGCGAGCTTTCCGTCTACGTCCGCCATTAGAAGTTTGTTCTTTCATAAAGGGGCAATCCGGCATGCGGTGCTCTCGGCTTCCACAACGTAAGCAAGCGCCAAGACGCTTCCAACACTCTTCACCCGAGTGACCAAATTTTTCACAGAATGAGCAAGCCGCATGACTTGCTTTTCCTCCTCCTTGATTTTCTTGTTCTTTCCATTCTTGTTGCCATTACGAGACCTCTTCTTCTTGTCATGGGATTTGTAAGTACCCGCTATGCTGAATTTCTCTTCCTTCCGTCCTCGCTTGTCAAACCTCCGGCTTGACTCCTCGCTTTTACCCTTGATTTTCTCGACCTTCTCCAAGGTCCTTTCACATAGATGTGCCCGTTAGACCATCTCCGTATATGTACAGATATTTTGAGGTCCAAGTTGAGTAAGGAAAATTGGCCTTAGGCCATCCATGAATCGGTTAGCCTTTAATAGGTCGGTACCAACCAGATGAGGAGCATAAGGAGCCAGATGGGAGAATTGGAGCGCATACTCCGCTATGGACATCATTCCTAGCCTTTAGGAGGCAAATTCTGCAACCTTCCTTTCTTTGACATGCTCAGAGAAATATTTTGCTCGAAAGAGTATAATAAACTACTCCCATGTAAGTTGTGCATTTTGAAGATGTGCAGAAGTGGCCTTCCACCAAGTACGCGCATCTTTGTTTAGTTGGAATGTGGCGAGACATACCTTCTGTTGGTCGGAGCATTGAATGACCTCAAATATCCTGTTCATCTCGTCGATCCAATTTTCAGCTTCGTCGGGGTTGGAGGATTCATATAATCGCGGAGGATTCATACTCCGAAGGTTCTCGTGCAAATTACCCATGCCAGCCCTTGCGCCAGCTTGGGACACAGTTTGGAGGGCCTGGGAAAGACCCGCAATAGTCTGTTGCATTGCTTCCCAATTAGCACGGTTCGCAGCCATTGTAAGAATAAGGTGCTTGAGAAAATAAACACTTAGTTATTTCCTTGGAATTTAGGAAGATCTACCTAAGATAAAATTCTAAATAACTATCTCATCTCGGGCTCTACCCGATCTCACATGGCTTGGAATTTTTTTTCCTAGTTTCATAGGTATGGGTCCTTAAACCATAGACTTAACATATGACATGACATTTTCCTAGGACTTACTTATACCTAGGCTCTGATACCACTTTAATAGTCACGTCCCGAGATATACTGTGGAAACAAGTCAGGAATATGAATAGCCAGTAAGATAGGCCTCACGCTAGCATGATAATCAAAGCGCTAATCATTCATACATAGAAGAGTGAACACAAGAAGATGTACTCCAAAACTTTAACTTTATTGGATAATAATGATCAGGGTTTACATTGACACTTGACTTGACTTCTTGACATAATGACTCACTAGACTCAATAAAAGAAAATTTTCATGATCGACTCATGACACTCAAGCATTCTAGGGCTTCTCTTCTTCTTCATTCGCTCTCGCCCTCGGATCCGTTATTCAAGTAGTTCGAATCTGATCCACTAGAGTTTCCTGAAAAGATTGAAAAAGTAGAGAATGAGCACACATGCCTAGTAGGTATCTTTGTATCAACATGAAGGCAAGTTTAAGTCATTAACAATTTAGCTCTAGAAGGCAAGATAAACGAAATACGATGAAAACATGCGATAAAACCAAAGTAACAACACGAGTAGCAAGATATTACTTGTAGAGATGTGAGTATTCATGTAGAATGAGAACATGATCAAACAAGAATATAATGTGGCCTTTCATGTAACGAGAATGTACTAGAATGTAACGAGAATGTACTTTTCATAACCATAAAGGCTATGCACTAGAAAGTCATGTAATAAGAATGTATAATTTCATAATGAGCCTCGTGGTTTTCACCCGTTTATAAAAAAAGTACTTCCGGCGCAATGTGATGCCAGTGTTCATCATATCCTATTGTTTACAGTATGTTTCCGGTCATCCGCCGAGGAGGCTAGTGTCGATCCCTTGGACACTGTCTCTGCCTGCCCTTGCATCTTCTAGTTATAAATCAAGCTACTTCCACGAGTAATAATAATGTTTCAGCCAATAATAATAAGTTCTATGTTAACAAATACTAAGGTAAGAATGTACCAAAATGATTCATGAGAGTTCAAGGATGAATTAATGACAAGCTCATGCCACAGAAGAAATTCGACAGCATAACGACACATTCATTAATTTTCATAGTTCATTAATACCTTAATGTAAAAGATGTTGGGTTCCAGATAATCAAAGACCATCTAGGAATAGAATAGAATCAACCCTTGGGTCAAACCTAGGGTTTCACAACAAGACAGAAGAAGGCGGTCAGTCCAAGATCGTTTCTTGATGGTAGCGGTCAAGTCGAGACCGCTATCAGGATGAGTCGACGCATGAAGGGAAAAAGAGTTGGCGCAGTGTCAAAACTGGCAAAAGGCGGTCACGGGAAGGTCGCTGCTTTACAGTGGTGGTCGCCTGATGGCCGCTACTAGCCAGGGTACAGATAAATGTCGGTAACATAAGTGCTTTCTAGTCCATTAGGCTTTGAGGGTACAACCAGCTCGACGTCCTAGTGGAAATCCCAGGCTTAAGAAGACTTACGGAAGCCTTGAAACATGATCACCTACTCCGGTGGAAGGAATATCCAACGGAGAGGATCACAAGTCCAAGAGAGTATTCCTATCAAGTGTAAAGTGTAACTAATAACATCGTATCGGAATACGTGCTATGTACTTAAGAAAGACTGAAGAGAAGGATGTGAATCGTGTAGAAACAACGATCGAATCATCAATAAATCAAGTTCTATAACCATATGAAATTAACTTTAAGACAAAACTATATGGCTTTGGCATGAAAGTAACATAAGATTAAAATAAGTTTATAACACATGAAGGACATGAAACCTATCATGGTTGATGCACTATATAACCAAAATCATAATATAAGATCATAACTAAGAATAAGACCCAATAACTTAGGCTTAACATATATATAATAAGGCTAATCTACATTTTGTTAAGGGTTAACAGAGTGCAGAAAATAGAAAAATAGAAGGCGGTCTAGAAAGAACCGCTTCTTTGAAGTAGCGGTATGTTGGGAGCCGCTATTTGATGATAGCGATCTCTGTGAGACCGTTCCTATGCCTGTAACAGACAGAAGTAGAAATCGATGCACAGGGCCAAAATTGGGATAATAGTTACAAAAAACATCCTAAATAGATGAATATGGCATGTTAGAACAAGGTTAAATCATGGAGATGCATGGGTTTGCATGGATTAAGCCAAAGTTATCATCTTTTCCATGAAGGGCTGGACTCATGTATCCAGAATTAACCTAATCTGCACAGTGATAGTAAATCGTAAAATATGACATATAGAAAGCATGAAATTTCATGAAATCAGAGGGCGTTTAATCCTAACACGTTGTTTAAGCCATTCATGAGATAACCTACCTCTCGGAATACTCCTAGAGTGCGAATTTCTGACTGGAAGATGGTGCTGGTTCCTGCGCGTCCTGCGTAGAAACAGTAACTTCTCGCCCTTCTATTTCCTTAACCTCTTGACCTAAATTCATGAGATTTGGAGGGGAGGTATAAGATACAAATGGGAATAGTAAACTCTAAAGGATAAACTTAAAAATTGATGTGACACAACCTAGGACTTAAGCAAACAAGCACAATCTCAATCAAACGGACCGATGTCGGCGACCGCTCACCCGATGCTCACCAAGACCCGGGGTAACTTGGCAATGCCAAGTGGAGGTTGTGTGGGCTGGGCCCTTGCTGGTAGAGGGCCAGAAAGGCCTAAGTTTATTTCCAAGGGTAATGGCAGCCCAATTCAAGGGAGCCGACGTCGTGCCGAGGGCACGGGTTCCACTCTTTTCCCACGGTGATCACTTATAGCAAAGGAGCTTAAGGATCGGGCTCTCATTCACGGCCAGCGGAGTTTATGAACTAATATTGAAAGAACAAGCACAAATTAGAGCAAAGTTTGGAGCACTTACTCGACCGGTTTGAAGAAACCGGTCCCGCTCGGAGACGAGGGCGAGCGGGGAGGCGGGTGGATCCCCACACGCCGCGTCGGGGTAGATTGACCTGCCCAAATGATTACAATACTACACCTCTCACAGGAGGGGGATCTTGGGGTGGGGGTTAAGTGATATTACAACTAAAACTACCTCCACAGAGGGAGGGGCCTTCAGTCGGCCAAGCAGGGAGGGGAACTTGAGAGAGGAACACCGAAGATGGGAGGTCGCCGGTACTGTCCACGTTCTGTGGGTGCTGACAGATGATCGAAGAAATTGTTGCTGCGACTGATGCCGAATTTTTTTGGGGATGAAACCACCTGAAAAATCTTCGTAGGAGGCTAGGGAAGTCGTCCAAATTTTGTTGATTCCTTCTAGCGCGGACGCTGGTCTGGGTGGAGGCCCGAGCAGGGAGGCAGATTCTGGCGGTCAACAGCAGATTGTAGAGGATGCCCCGTCAGCTCCTGAACTCAGAATCAAGCACCGCCGGAGTTTTTGAAATCATGGACGAGTCATATTCGCAGAAAAACTGACGGGGAATCTAAATGATGCCGGAGAAGACTAGAGGACTCTGAAAACTGATGACAGGTCGGTGCAGGCTGTGGGAAGTAGAACTGCGTACCCGAGGGAGAAAAAAAATAACTCTGGCCCAAGGACGTCGATTGAAGTTCTGCTTCTTGATTCTGAAAGTAGACAGGAAGAGGAACAACTTTGCAGAAGAACTTGTGGCCTGAATCTTCAAAGGTTCATCGTGGCAGAGCTTCTAATACGGCTCAGGTGCTCAACAGGGGCAGCTCTGCGCAGTTGTGGGAGAACGGATCTCCCGGTCAGCTCGGAGCTCGGAAGGGGACGAGACCACCGCAGTTGCGAAGAAGACAGGTAGACGCTTCCATGGATACCTCTAGGACCTTCATATTCTCTGGGATGTGGTCGGGGTCACCTCTGTAAATTGATACTCTTCTGCTGCCAGTGAACTGAAAACTGGAGGTTGAAGATGGTGGGGGGAAATGGGGTATATGGGGGGGAAAATAGAGGTGGATGAGTGTGGGGAGAACCCTGGCTGTGAGGGGGTCTAGGAGGGGGTGTTCCAAGGTGTGGGAGGGGAAGAATAGGGTCTGGAAGGTGGTCTAACAGGTGGTGGGAGGAGAAGCTATGAATTTGGGCTTGGAGGGAGAAGGAGGAAGGTGGGGGGGCACAAGTGGGTGGAGGGCATGTGAGTTTGAATTTCCTTTAATGTGGGGTGATCAATGGTGGTCTTGGGGATGGGAAGAGGTGCCTTGGGAAGGTGGAGGGCTACTTTGGGTAGTGGGAAGGGTGCTTGGGGAAGTGGGTGGGGTAGTTGGGGGTTGAGAGGGGGAGCTAGGATTGGTGGAAGCTCTCTTGGGACTAGGGGGTAGAGTAATGGAGTGTGTGGGGAAGGGGAGTGGCCTTTAATGGGGGTAGGTGGGAGAGTGGTGGTTGGGAAGGGAGGAGAGAGAAAATTTTCGAAATTGGGTGTGGAGGAGAGAGAAAGGGAAATGAAAAAGAGAGATTAAGAGAGAGATGGGTGGGGAATCTCTCCCCTAGGGTCTCTCACCCAAAAAATGGATTCTCTCCACTAGATAAGAAGTGTAAACTCTCAAAATGGTAAGTTTTTCATTTATTGATTCATTAGTTCAAATGGAGGAAATGGGGACCAAGGGGGGAGGGGCACCCCTGGGCCTAGCCCAAAGAATTGGGCCCAATAACCCTTCTAAACAATCTAATGACACTTAACCTAGGTAGATGACTCATTAACCTAGGTACATGACTCAAATAAAAATTACATAGGACTCAAAATTAAATAACTAGACCATGCCGGATGCAACCGGGGCGAGGAGACGAGTTGTGAACGTGGGCATGGGAGGTGATGTCCCCATCATACTCCCGGGGTGCGGAGAACTCGACTCCGTCGAGTAAGTGTCCTTCCCTCCTCGGAGGGTGTAGAAGTGGTACTGCCCTCAAGTCATCCGAACGAGACCGATCCATCCACCTGCCGAGATAGCGCTCGTATACCTTGCTCCTGGTGGTAGTGACCTGTTCATCCAATATTCGTTCAATGCGCTCACGCTGGGCTCTCTTGGCTGGTGGTCTCTCCTCACGGGTGGGTGCTCTCTCAACGGAGGGAATAGGCTCAATATCCTCACTAGGTACCACAATGGGTCCCTTATATGGCACTAGGTCGGCTACATTGAATGTGGGACTCACTCCATACTCCTCGGGGAGATCTAACTCATAGGCATTAGCACCAATGCACCTCAGGACCTGGAAGGGACCCGCCCCACGTGGCCTCAATTTGGAGATGACTCCCGGGGAGAGCCTCTCCTTCCTCACCATCACAAAGTTACCCACGTGGAATTCTTGGTGACGCCGAAGGGAGTCAGCCTGCCTCTTATAGATCTCATTTTCCTTGCTTATGTGCTTGCAAAGGCTTTCATGCAATTTTGTGACTGTTGACATTCTAGGGGTGATGGGTGGACCTGGACAACCAAAAGTAGACCAATCATGCTTTGACGTCAAGAAGACTTTGATGGAATGGGGAGGGCCGGGGCATCCATAGGTGATCCGGTCATGCATGGGGGTGACAAATACTGGGGGACCCGGACATCCATGAATACTCCTATCATGCCTACGACTCATGATGAGTGAAGGTGGACCACTACATCCGAATTTGGATCACTCATGCTTTCTACTTGACATGTGGGTGATATGAATGAATGGACCCAACATAGTGTTCATGCCAAGGGGTGTGGTAAGCCTAGACACATGCATGCTTTTCCCAAAGGTGACTTCCATGTGTATATGTGTGGGACAACCTTTGAACTCCCATTGGAAAGGATCGAATGGATTTAAGAAGGTGGTCATCATGGGGTGGGGCACCACCTTATTACCTAGGGATATGTGGCTCAAGGTC